>CM029669.1:13170223-13770223 GCA_017311315.1 Dendrocalamus latiflorus
AAGAAACGAAAGATATTTATGGAAAATATTGAAAACGCCATTCATCGCTATGTTGCTGTAGCGATCCTACGGTTGGAGATGTGTAGAACCGTATAAAGTGCAAAATATTTAGCTCTGTTGTTTACACGTCGTTATCCCCGAGTCAAGAAACGACAGGAAAGAAATCCCCACTCCTACTCCATGTATCTATCCAATCCTGTCGGTATCCGTCACCCATCGTTTCCCCCATTTCTGTGGGGTTCATCCGTTGTTTTCTTGGCCCCATAAAGCAGATGGATTATGGTATTCCGGCCCAACCTGCCGGTAGGGGCAAGAGCCAAGAAGCGGCGGGAGCGGACGATGCGGCGATGCTGAGGCGCCATCTCCACCACCACCACCACCACCACCGTCATACGATCTTCTTATCCTGATTAGTTACATGTCGGATCATCTGTTGCCAGCGGAAGTTTGCAGGTCCAGGTATGCATCTTTTCCTCCGCCCATCTCTCTATACCCTGTGGAATGGAATCGGATTGTTTGTTGGGATTCTCTACTTGTTTGTCTAACCGAGCCAGGGGTTTTAGTAGAATGGTGAGCATGGCAAGAACTGCGACCTTGGTTCTTGGTTGTGGGGTTGATCGTTCGTTGTGTCCCCTTTGCTCGGGTGCAGATCCAAGTGTGTTGCTCTGTCTATCTCCCAGTGTAATTTTTTCTTTCAAAATAGCTGGAATCACATAGCTTTCTCAAGTTACTAAATCTTCTGTTTTTCTTTTCAAACTTTTCATGGCCTATTCTAGTTTAGTTGGTGCTACAGCGTCAGTCTGGCTTCCAGAGCATTTTGCTGGGTCGTTAAATATGGTTGGTATTGGACCGGTTCAGTTTTAGGGAATCCTCCAAATGGGCTACAACTTTCGGTTGAAGGATATTTCTGAAATTGAATTGATTAAACTGAAGTCTGTTTATTCGGTAGGTTTGTTCGGTAACAGTAGAACTACCAGGAAACAGTGAGTCTATAATGTAATTGTGAAATCTCAAAGCTCCTTTCAGGATTAACCAAAAGTTCTAGCGAAGATATAGTCGGAAAGTATTTGCACGAGCTCCAATTTGGCATTAACACACGTTTCAAGAACCATTTCCCAATCCAGTGATAATGAGGATCGGCTGTTTATTAGCCAAAATCCACAGCCGCTCAACGATGTTGTATCTGGACAAAAGAAACGGGTGATAAGAATTAGCTTTGTAGTCCTGATAGCTATCCAATTCATTTGGTTTGTTTTTTTATATTCGTAGCACATAAATTATCCTAAATTCCTAATAAACTAAAATAACTGAGCCAAATTTCAAAGTTTTGTTGAATCAGTTCAGTCATTCAGTTAGTCAGCTTTTTAGCTATGACTTTTTTTTTAAAAAAAATCTGAGTGTACATTGTCAGGCAGCCAGAAACAATCATATGCTTGCAGTTTACAAATCTAGCCGCATTGCATTCTTGGATATTTGTGTCCATAGTTATGGTTCTTGATGAGAGGATTTGGTCCAATCTTCCGATGAGAATGATAACTATAATTGATTGATGTGACATTGACGATAAGGCTACTTGACAGAAATGATCAAGTCCGTCCTGCAATCGCTACATCACACCTTTGTCGTTACCAACCGTGCCCAATACGATGATCTTTCCTGCAAGCAATTGAGAATCAAACAAGAAAGAAATATGCGAGATCTGAATTTGCAAATGAAATATGAAGTTTCATTTAACAATGAAGAGGCCTGAAACCGTCGTAGTTGGTCTAGTTGACATAAGTACACAACCGATGTTTTCTGAACGAAAAACAATCTAAACAAGTCTAAATCCTAAAAGTGGCATCCCTGGCAGTTTTTGAGGGGCTATGAATGTGGGGAGCACGTCCGTGAGGGTGGGGGAATATCCTACTACAACTCCCCAGTTAGGCTCAAACTGATACAAGTCCAAGCGCCAGGTTTGGAACTGATTTGGACTTGTTTCATGGATTACGACGTGCTCAGATGGATACGACGTGCTCAGATGGAGTTTTGATGTAGGATCAGAATCATTGGAAAGAGAACGTCATAAGCTTTCTAACAAATCTAAGATCAACTCATTTGGACTTCGTTTGCATCTTCTATACTCGTTTGAAGTTAGCGCTGTTTTCAGAGGCCGAATTGGATTTTAGAACATGCCCTATTTCTGGAGGCCGAACTGAATTTTAGAACATGTTCAGTTTTTATTCTTGGTTGTCCTCGCCTCATAGTGACATGGTGATCTCTAATGTTCATTCCAAGTGTATCTGTGACTCCATGTGCCTCTTCTTGACCGTTGTCCATGTTTTTAAGTACAATTATATCACATGCATCAGACAACAACCCATTCTCAGAAGATGAATTATACAATATTAGAAACGAGCTCACCTGATAATTCAACTGTTGTGCACGTGCTCTCGTCATAGTTTCTTGCCTAGCATCTTGTGGATAAGTGTTGTGTATATCCAAGGAAGTGATGTCCTCATCAGTTCTTACCTAGTGGCCATTGGATTGTGTTCCATGCAGTATCCAGCTTTGTTTGAGGCCTATGGTCGATTCTGTAAGAAATTGACTTGGTGTCAGTGCTTTTCTGAGTCTGCCTTACTCAACATATAAAGTAACTACACTTCCCATTTCAAAGTCACTTGGCTCTTTGGAGCAAGAACCCTTTTGTTTAAACAATAGATGAAATATATTCTGTCAATGCCACACGATATTATTTCGTGTAGAATCAAGCCTACACTTTGGTATTCATCATTATGGCAATTCATACATTGTGTGGACCATGTGGTTGCACTTTGGAGGTCTTTGATCCATTTTTTTGTTTTCTTGTGGTTGGCATGTTTTTGGCTAATATTGATGAAAAGTACTTTGTACTGGACAGTTTTGTGATCAGTGAAAGCTATGGCTGCTGCTGAAGCAAGAGCTGCTTGGCAACGTGCTGTGAACCGTTGCCTTGTTCAGGAGGACAGAAAGAGAGCCCCAAAACTAGCATGCTGTCCATCATCATCTGAACAACAACATGGTACAAACAATGGAAATTGTACAAATTCAGAAGACCGTCCTATCTTGATGCCTTTGAGCTGGAATCCCATGAATTCTAATCTGCCACCAGATATCAGATGGTGGCTTCAGTTACAACCGAATTTCGGAGTCCAGAAGGATCTTGCTAGTGAGCAGCTGTATTTTTTGGGCAGGGAGATTGGTGAGAAGGAAGCAGAGGATTCAGCTCCAAAGTCTAAACATGAGGAACCGTTACTTTGTGAAACACTTGACACCAATCCTGAGAAGAGTGAGGATGTTTTTGAGCCTCCATGGATGGTTTCGACAGCTTTCATGAAGCATTCTTCTGAAATAGGCTTAGAAGAGTTGAAGACCAGTGGTGGCTATTCTCATGTGCCTCTCAAATGCAGAGGAAATGTCAGCGTTGGCGACTGTTTGTACAAGGATAAAGAATTCCTGGATTTCAATAGTTTTGATCCACCACCTTCGAAGAACCCACAAAAGGCCAAATTTGATATGGATGCACCTTGGAAAGTAGGTGAAAAGGCTCAGCCATGGTGGCAGATCACTGATGAGAATGAGCTGGCTTCACTGGTTGCAGAAAGAGCAATGCAGCACATTGAGAATTGTGATCTGCCAAGACCTTCCCAGACAGTACGTGTTCACAGGACAGAATTACATAATCACGAAAATATGGGTGAATTTGTGGGGCCATCATCTCCTGCAGGGAGAGTGTCTCATGCTTATCCCGGACGGTGTGAACATATTCAGTGCAGTTATAGCACAGCAAGCACAGATGAGTTGGATTTGTCTAATGATGGAGTTTGGCAACAGCCTGAAAGAAGTGATACATATAGGTGCGTATTGTTCTTTTCTTCAGCTTGACTGCATTACCATGATGCAATCACATTCACTTGAATTTTTCCTAACCATGTCTTAATTTGCACCTACATTTATTTTATTTTCCTCGTTGATATGTGAAGTTTAGAGGATTTATCACTTGCATATTACAAATAGGTTTTGCATGCAAAAAAGGTGAACAAAGTCCTTCTGATTCACTAAAAGAGTAAATAATGCATTGTTATCTGCGAATTTTTTGGTGCTAATGGGATACATAGTCTAATTTGATTTCATTTCTCTTTTAGAAAGGAAAAAAATACTATACTGGTTAGGTTTCTGTTTATGTTCAAAAATTTTCAATACTTAGGTAATTTTACTTGTCTATTTTCAATTAGAAGCTACACAACTCAACAATCCACATTACATCTATTATGAGTAGTCTGTTCCCTGCACTGTTCTAAAAGGCGCCCTAGGCGGCCGCCTAGGCGCTGGGCGGTGACCCGGCGCCTTGCCTAGGGGTGTTGGGCGGGGGAGGAACCATCAGGCGGCGAGGCGGCCGCCCAGGAGACAAGGCGGCGTGAGGCGTCCCAGAGCCCAGAGCAGAGTACTGAAGATAAGAGGAGTCACGCCGTCACTGGACCATAAGCCACTACAGTACTACACACTTCCACAGGACAAGAGCGGGAAACGGGAACGGGCTAGGGTTTCTCGGCGACACCGCCTCCGCGCCGTCGCCCCCTCCGCACCGTCGCCGCGACCAGAGGAGCTAGCGGGGAGGAGCTACCAAACTAGTACAAGAACAAGAGCCAAGAGAAGAGCTAGTACCTCATCTGCGGGGAGGAGGTAGCGGGGAGGAGCACCGGCCTGCAGGGTGCTGCGCCGGCCTGCGCCCTGCGGTGGGAGGAGCGCCGACCTGCGGGGAGGAGCCCCGGCCTGAGGGGAGCTGCGCCAGCCTGCGGGGGGAGCTGCACCGGCCTGCGGGGGCAGGAGGCGATGCCGCGATGAGCTCGTGAGGAGGGAGTGAAGCGGAAGTGGGGAGGAGCGCCAGCTGCGGGGGGGGGGGGGGGGGGGGGCGAGTGCCGGCGAGGCGGCGATTGGTGGGGAGGCGAGGATGCGGAGGCGAGGCGGCGATTGGCGAGGAGGCAAGGACGCTGCATAGCGGCTTGCAAAGAAGGAATCAAGGAGTGGAGTGCGGCACTGCGCCGGCTTCATCGCTTCATCACGCCGAGTCGTCGACCGCCGACACGTCGTCACCTCTGGCCTCTGCAGCACAGGACAGGTTATTACAGTACTACTAATTCCTAATGAGCTACAGTGGCACAGAGTTAATAGTTTCTTATATTTATATAATCTACTAATTTGTGTATGAATAAATATGTATATCTAAACTAGGATATCATCCGCCGTGTCAGCTCCTGAGATGGGCACCGAAGATAGCCTCAAGAGAAAGTCGAGTGACGTAGGGTGAAAATATAGGGTGTTAGTGAACCTAAACAATTTGGACGGGCACCAAGCAAAGTGTCGTAATTCTATTAATTCTTCATTTAAACATCAAATACATATATATAATTGCTTATCTTTGCCTGCTGTCCTCATTTTTGATTTAACCGCCTAGGCCCCCTAGGCGCTAGGCCCCACCTCGCCGCCCGCCTAGCGCCTAGCGCCTTCTTGAACATTGGTTCCCTGTTCAGTTCAGCCCTAGAAGTCTTAAGATGTCTTCCAAATTCTGCAGTTCCTTTTGGTTTCCTGGTGTAATGTTTATTTCGTCACATTTTCATGCAGTGGTGCACAGGATTTTTCTAGGAGTAGCAATACTGAACCAGGAAGCAAGCAAACATACCAGACTCCATCAGAGCGGGCTCAGCTTTTGGAGGCTCTTTGTCATTCACAAACACGGGCTAGGGAAGCCGAGATGGCTGCCAAGCAAGCGTACAATGAGAAAGACGATGTCATCAATCTATTGCTTCGACAGGCCTCACATCTCTTTGCATGCAAGCAGTGGCTGAAACTTTTACAACTGGAGAACATATGCCTCCAGCTCAAGCACAAAGAGCATCAGATATCAACCATGATACCTGAACTCCCATGGATGACGCTGAAGGAGAAGCCTACTCCGGGTCAAGAGAGAGAAGACTGGATAAGGAGGAAAGGCAGGAGGCAGAAGAAGGGAGGTGGCTTCTGCAACGTGATCTTATTTGCTGTCAGTTTAGGTCTTGCTGGTGCAGGGTTGCTTCTTGGCTGGACTCTTGGGTGGCTGCTGTCAAAGTTGTAAACTTATTCCTAGTTCTCCTGAGGCTGAGGCTAGCTAGCTAGGCATGTATTTTGCTCTGTATGATTTCATAGATGAAAGCTCCAGGTACTCCCTTAATGAAGCAATAGAGTGAAATACCTGTTGATTTGGAAGCTGTGCAGGTTAGAAGGCATGAATGTTCATAGGATGCATTTGTTGTAATTTGAGAAATAGGTATGGTCTGAATATTTGTACATATGGATCAGTGGTGAAACTGTCATCTGTGATCTGTCGATTTTCGAATCTCCATCCATATAAATTATTTTAAAATCAGTAAAATGTCATTACAGATGATGAAATTTTCAATCCGGGGAACTTTGCAACTGCGCCTTGGCATATGTTTGAATGCAATTTACGGAACACATGAATTTCATATGAAGTAGATAACTGCCTGTAGGAATATAAGAAAAAGATAATTGCCTGTAGGAATATATGAGAATTCCAGCATTCCAAATGGGGCCTTATTGGTTCCTTGCTCGAAAGGAATTGCATCACACACATTAGCTATTTGTGCTTGTCTCTTTTGCAACATATGCTATGCAATCACCTGTTTTTGCTACTCATGCAATTAATTTTTGGTTTTAGTACAAAATTAACATGAAAAATTTCCACACAAAAAATGAGGATGTAGTCTATAGTGTGTTGTAGCACCCTTTAAAATTTCAACATTAAATTCAAGATGTGTTAGAAGAAACAAAAAAAAAGAGATAAGTTTGATGTGAATAGTAGCATTTGTATTTTTTTCCTTTTCCTTTTAATTTATCATTTGTTAGAGATTTCTTTTTTTTTGTTACGTTTAACATATAACAAATTTGAACCTGAAAATTTATTTGCAAGTAGAGTAATATTAGAAGTATGTCTAGAATTTTTTCTGATTTTTTTTTGATTTGGTGCCTAAACAGAATACTATTGCATAAGTACACCGCAAAAGGATGATTGCGTAAAGGTTCAGCTATGGTCACCATGCAGTTAGGGATTTGAATGTTGTATTTATGTCGTACTTATACATAAACCATTTTTTCTGGCTTTTTATCGATTTTTGGCTTCTCAGCAATTATTATTCATTAAACGAATAAATCACAGCTAAAATTTATTAACAATAGCCAAAAAAACAGACCCAAAATACAAAATGAATCAACATTTTTTTTCCACTGCAACTTGCATATTCATTCACTATACAAGCAGAAAAAAAATCACCACTGCTTCGACGGGTGAGAGGCTAGTCTCGGCTAACTGGCTAAGCTTGCCGTTGCCGGCGCCTTGATTCAACTCGCCGCCGCCAACCGGCAGTGCCCGCCGTCAGCCCTTTCGTGCGTCCCTCGCATCGCCCCTCGTCTCCACTCCATTCCAGTGATGCGAAGATCCAACTCTGGTCGGCATAACTCCAATGCGCCCCAGGTGTTCGCGGTAATGCCCCAACCACGCCCCATCAACTGATCGATCATCCCGTCTGATAGGCTAGCTCCGCCGCTGCAATGTGGCTTTCTGTTGAGCAGGCGTACCAAGGCGCAAGCAGCCAGGAACCTGCGCAACAGGCCTAGGGATGCAATCGGAGCGGATACGGTCGGTAATTGCTCATCCTGTATCATATACCATATTTTTTCTCGGAATCGGAGTCGGACACGGATAGTGCCGGATACGAATACGAACGCGGATAGTATCGGTCACGAATACAGAACGAATACGGAGCGGATTCGATACGGTAACTATATTTCATCGGATAACACGCAAAAACAAAGATCCTAAATAATTAAATATAGATCATGCATATTAGGATAAATAATTAAATATAATATAGAAATATCATGTACTTGAAAGTTAAATACAATGAGCAACTTGTATACATACCAACAATAATGAACAGAATAGTTATCTAGAACCACTTCCTGAGGAGTATTACTGTGGCATCCCAAAATTTTGGTTTTCTTACTTATTTATTTAATTGATTTGATTGGATTTTCTCTAGAAACTAATTTCCTTTTTCTCAAATCCTTCAATTAAAGCCTAGAGAGTAAGTTATTAATTTAGTTGAGTAATTGTGCCTAAAACAAGTTGAACTTATTTTATTTAGATTCCTTACATTTTTCTGAATTTATGGGAATTTTTTGGGATTTATTTGGATTTTCCTACTATTTTTAGCTTTTATTTTAATTTCTGGAATTTTCTGAAAATCAAAACCTAAAATAAAAATTTAATTAATTATCTGATTCGGATATTACCGAATAACTAGCATCGGATATTACCGATTAGATATCCGGATATTCTCCTATCCGACGGAAACTACTCTCCCGAATCCGAATCCGATTCCGACAATGACTATCCGATTCCGATACCATATCCGGCAAAACCATCCGGTTACCGACTATTTTTCCGAAATACCATCCGAACTGACTCGGTCGGGCGGTCGGTCGGGAACTATCCGAACCGATTGCACCCCTAAACAGGCCGTATAATCTTGCTGTCTTCGATCACAGCCAGGCCGCAGCTGTCTCGTAACCGTCTCGTTTCGTTCTGTGGCAGGTTTGCTCTATTGGAATTAGTCTTATTTTTGGTAGGAAACATTGAGTTAGAGTAGGATACGTAGCGTTTACCGTATACACATATGTCTGTATACGAGTTTTTTAGTGTATGAGTACGTTGTAGAAACGGAGTTGGTTAAGTATGCAACCTTCAAAGGCTATGGAGAGTCTTGTATCGAAGTAACGGAGCAAGCAAACGAGAGAGTGGTGATCGGATGTGATCTAGAGGGGAAGAGGAAATACAGAAAAAGGGAGTATTTTGGTGCCCCAGAATATCGACTTATGTTCACGACTTGTTTTTGTGTTGTCGCTGAGTGGTCATGGTCGAAGGCGTTGGCATTTGCAGTTGAAGTATCAAGTACTTACTAAACAGTCGAAGCGTTCGTCGTTATGAGTTAGAAGGCAAGGTCGTTACAAGTATGTGCTAGTCGTAATTTGGACTTAAGTGCGGTCATAAATCAAAATTCTCATGGTTGTATCAAGCTTTACGTGGTTGTAATCTACATGCTCGTGGTCGTAATCTACGATCAATGATGCACTATTCCAACAGTGGTGTCAGAGCTTACAGATCTTAGTGGTACCTGAAAAACATGGGAGAAGCGTCGACTTCGAGTGCCAGAGTGGGCTGATCTCCCTCCAGTATTCTCTCCTGACAATCGACAATTACCCGGTGTGGGCAATGAAGATGAAGGCGAGTATGCGTGCCCAGGGAGTCTAGGGTGCAGTCGATCCGAAGGGGAAGAACAAGGAGGTGGATGACAAGGTGTATCAGATAGCTTCGGTTATCATATATTAGGCGGTGCCAGATTTGATGATGCGTCAGCTCGTCGATAAGGAGACAACACGTGAGGCGTTGGTGGCGCTTTAGATGATGCATGAGGGCGTTGATCTTGTAAAGGAGGTGCGGCTCCAGAATTTGCGGAGTGAGTTCGAGAATCTCCAGATGGGAGAGACCCAGTCGGTGGATGAGTTTGCCGACAAGTTGACTTCATTGTACAATCAATTATCCCTCTTAACGACAAGATGGAGGAATTTGTGGCTATGAAGAAATACCTACGCGCGCTTCCAGAAAAGTACATACTTGTCGTCACCACACTCATGTACTCTCCAGATCTGGACAAAAAGAAGATCGAGGAGATCATTGGCTCCCTCAAGGCTTACGAGGAGATATTGAAGGGGTTTCAATCTCATATTGAGTAGAGGTTTCAGTCCCATAACCAGTAGATGTTGCTATTAAAGGGAGATCCGAGAGACGGTCATGGCTCATTAAGTAGCCGCAGACGATGGCGCGGGCGAGGCGGCACGAGTGGTCGAGGCAGCAAAGGAGGCTGTGGAGACAAGACTGCGTAAGGTGGTGGTGACAGACCCCATGATAAGTCACATGTCAAGTGCTTTAAATGTGACGAATATGGGTACTATGTGTCGGAGTGCCACAACCACATAAAGTGTTTCAACTGTGACAAGTATGGGCACTACGCTTCGGATTGCCCAAGCAATAAGAAGGACAAGGAGATAAACCTCACCCGAGCCAAGGAGGATGAGTTGGCACTACTTCTTTCTTTAAGTGTCGAAGAGGTGCCGGGCGTGGTGATGTTGAACGAGAAAAACATATTTCCTAAACTACACACGGAGGAAGGCAACGACGATCATAACGACACTCACATTGATATGTGGTATTCGGACAATGAGCATGTAATCACATGACGGGAGATCGCTCTATGTTTTATGAGCTCGACAAGAAGATTTTAGGCGAAGTCAAGTTTGGCGATGGCTCAATGGTGGAGATAAAAGACAAAGAATTGATGTTGTTGCAATGCAAGAATGACGATCAAAAGTCCGTGTTTGAAATTTATTTTTTACCGAAACTGTGCAACAACATACTCAGTCTCAGGTAGATGACAGAAGAAGGATGCAGGGTGGTGTTGTAGGATGGTTTCTTGCATGTCTATAATAAGAACGAGGATCTGTTGATGAAGGTGAAAAGATCCCCAAATTGATTGTACAAATTTTCTTTGAAAACATGTAAATTGGTTTGTCTCAGAAGCAGTTTGAAGGAGCCAGGCAATGTGCTCGACGCACGCGGATCCCACGGGGGACATACAACTAGCACAAAGGAGTGCAGAGGCTCGGGTGAGCACCGCGGTTTGAGAGACAAGGTACTATTCCATCTATCAAGATGCACAAGTGCAAAAGTGAAAGGTGGTGTAGCCTCAGCTGAGATGTGCATGGGAAAGCAGATAGATTTGGTCCAAGAGAGAGGAGCAGGAGGCTTCAGTAATGGTAAAGCAAAGGCGGTTGTGGGAGCTAGTGCTCCAGCCTAGGCAGGCATGCAAGGAAGGACAAGATCGGTCCAGATGCAAGGTGTGGCAAGTGTTGGTTTGTGCGTGGCTTGGGATGGAGCAATCACGGGAGATAGGGCAGTGATAGCCCAGGAAGGAACGGTGCACGGGAGTGCAGGTAAAAGGGAAGAAGTCAACAAGAGCACCAGATGTGGAAACGCAACAGAGAGCGGCCAAGCAGGAGGCGCTAAATCGAGGTTGCAACAAAGGTGAGGGAATGAGAGAAGATCATCATGATCAAGGTGGAGAAACAAGATTAAGGGGGTGAATATTGTAATTAATCTTGTTTTTGGGTAGGAAATATTGAGTTTGGGTAAGATAAGTAGAGTTTGCGATATATGCATACAATCCGTCTAACGAGTTTGTTTAGTGCACGAGTGCATTGTAGAAACAAAGTCGGTTAATTATGCAGCCTTTAAAGGCTATGGAGGGTCCTGTATCAAAGTAATGGAGCAAACGAAGTGTTTTGGTGCCCTAGAATATTGACTTGTGTTCTCGACTTGTTTTCGTATTGTCGCTGAGTGGTCATGGTCGAAGGTGCTGGTATTTGCAATTGAAGTATCGAGTACCGAGTACTCGCTAAATAGTCGAAGCTTACGAGTACGAAGCGTTCGTCGTTACGGGCTAGAAGGCATGGTCGTTACAAGTACGTGCTGGTCGTAACTTGGAGTTAAGCATGATCGTAAATCAAAATTCTCATGGTCATATCAAGCTTCACGTGGTCATAATCTACATGCTCATAGTCGTAATCTATGACTAGTGAAGCATTGTTCCAACATGCTCAGCAACTGCAGTGCACCAATCTAGTGGAGTCAGTGGAACATGATTTTCTGGTGTGGAACTTCTTGGCACAGCTGATGAGATGAGGAACCGTGTTTCCTTTATCTAACTGTTATGATCCCTTTTTATAGTAATTCATGTGAATTACGAAGTGATTCAAGAATTTTCAGTTCAATCAAATGTTTGCATAATCAAAATGGAGTGTTTTAAAACAATCAAAATGGAGTGTTTATCTCTTGTCCTCACGCCGACTTGCCATTGTACTATAATCATTTATGAAATTCTAGATAGCATAAAATGCTTTTTTTTAGGACCGATGTTGCCAATCAGAGATGGTGAATGATTCCCAAAACTATTTCCCTTTTAGGTATTCAAAATCTTCACTCGAGGACTATAATAGTCACCAAGTTTAGATCACACCAGCATTGTGAAGCAAAACAAAACTTGAAACAAGAGCTAACAAAATCAACAGCCTCCTACCCATGGCCGGTCAGACTGCTAGCCGATGACCAGTTACACCGGTGTGACTGTAGGTCTAGGGTTTGTCCAACTAGTTCATTATTCCTAGACCTAAAAACCTCTCAAGACAAAACATGCCCAATTCTCATCCAAATACATCAAAGTTTTGCATGAGACTTGTTCAAAACAATAGAAATCTAAACCAATCAAACATCATAGGGTTCTTGGGCTCAAGTTCACTAAATTCAAGAGAATTGAATCTAGTTCACAAGAATAGTAAAAACCATAAATCCTAACTTACTTTTTGCTTGTGAGAATCTATGACATAAGGTATTCCAGATCTATTCTGACATGTCCTAGCAAGGTAATTTAAGCAAGAGATTGGGCTAGAACTCCATGAATGCGAAATCATAAATATAGCTCAAGAGCAACCAAAACCAACCAAGAACACAAATAAGAACATGATTGAGATAAACCTTTGATCTATTTCAATGGAGGATGATATTTACATACTCATGGATAATTATAAAGTGCATCCAAAACATCACAATTTCGTCTCTCACAATTAGGGGGTGTCAACGGATCAAATAGTCCGCATACGGATGACGAATAAAACGGATAATAAAGATATGATTATCACTTTTTGAGTCTTAATCTATCGAATACGAATCGAATAGTCCAGATACGGATATTGGATTAAACGGATAATCTGGATCTGATTGACACCCTTACTCATTACCATGGAAGGAGATGAGGTGGTAGAATAAAAACTAAACTCTAGAATCCTTGAATCTCCCACCTCTTTTCCTCTCTTCTAAATAATCAGCATAACCCTAATGGGTCCAACCCATTAAGTTTACTGGGGAAACCCGTCAACCCCTTTAACATGGGTTTTATACACTCAATGCTTCTCAAAACGTTTACAAGACTCAATCGCTAACTCTTTAGTGATAGATCCACTTGACAATTCTAGCTCTCCTTGCTCTAAAGCATTTCTCCTTTGCGCCTCTCTATGCCGCAGTTTTGATCAAGTCACTAACCTGGTATTTGGTCACTACGAAAATACCGTTGATGAAGCTTCCGGGCACCTTCCCTTGACTCCGTTTTTATCTTCACCTCAAAGGATCTCCCCATGCTTTGACACACAACCTATAGTGCCTAATGACTAGCTGCCATGTCTTCACACATTCAGACTCCCCCGAACCGTCTCTACGTATATCAGCCTCGTCACTTAGCACACCACATGCACCAACTCGCCTCTTCATGATCCTTGTCTTCTCTGTACTTTCTACTTATGCTACGTAGTCTCACCTAGACTTATATGACTGCTGGACCTTAGCTCCCCTGCCTAGTCACAGTCCATTGCCGTCGACTGCTACGTCCTCCAAACCACCTGCACATCCAAACACCAAGAAACCATATTAGGATGGGAAATGGTAAAGGATAATTTGTTTTATTCGATATTCGTATGCGAGAAAACATGAATATGGTAAGCAAAATTCGTATTTGAGACTATTTGTATTCGAGAATGTTCATATCGTATTTGAAAATGTTTGTATTCGTATTTGAGAATATACGTATTCATATTCGAGACTATTCGATCCGTTTCCATCCCTAGCAATCTCTTTTGGGATGATTGTAGGAAGCAAATTTCTGATGAACTAAGGTTCACAAGTAAGAAGTGAAAATTACTTTGTATAATTTCCAACTCTATACGCTACACTACTAGCTCGTGTAGATGTGTAGTCATGTTACATAAATTTGTTCTACCGAGATTTGTTACAAAAGTTTTATGATATTCGCATTCGACCGAATTAAGTACATACTCGATTTGAATTCGTATTCGTTACGACATTCGATTCGTATTCATATTCGAGAATGTTTAAATTCATATTTGTATTTGTTTTAAAAAAAATATGAATTCATTGATGAGGACATGACCCATATGGATACAACCATATTTGCTATGCTTGTTATCCCAATTACAAGAGCTCCTACGCATCGCTTAAATTATCAGGTGAGCTCGTTTCAAAGAAGTTTTACTTTGTTTAATAAAGACCTTATGATATTACATAATGAGAGTTTGTTGCGTTTGATATCATGTACTGAGATTTATGATCAAGATCATGCAATACGTGAGGCTACACATATGTTAAAACCGGGGACGGTTTTCTATCAAGAAGGGGAGGATGATATGACCACGCCACAAATACATACGACAATAGTGCCCAATATCAAGATTGAACTAAAGGTTTTCTGTCAAGAAGGGGAGAATGATGTGACCATGCCACAAACACATACGACAATAGCGTCCAATATCAAGATTGAACTAAAGGTGAATTCGTTTCTTCAGCCTCAACATATTTTAAATAAGAATATGATGCTACCTAATGATGAAAATATATATTTTTACAGCACCACGTCACTTTTACACCAATTCAAGCAAGAGTTCAAGATGGACACGTTTTGGAATCCAATTCGGCCTCCAAATCAATTCGGATTCAGCCTAATAGGCCCAACTTCAAATGTGCATAACTTTCACATATCAAGTCCGTTTGTGGTCCACGAATACTTGTTAGAAATATTTTCTTATCCTCTTTCCAATGGATCTGGTATCATCTCTAAATTCCATCTGTGCGCATCGCAATCATCAAAAGAGTCTGTGTTGGGCACGTACTGGAATCGGATTCGGACTGCTGCAATGGTGCAAGTTTAAACGGACGTAACTTTCTCATACGGACACCATTTGGGACGTTCTTGGACTTGATAGAAATCTTATCAAGTCTACTTTCTAAAGGATTCAACCCCATCTTCAAATTCTATCCGAGCCGGCCGCAATCATCAAAAGATTCCGTGTTGGGCACGTACTGGAATCGAATTCGGACTGCTGCAATGGTGCAAGTTTAAACGGACATAACTTTCTCATACGGACTCCGTTTGGGACGTTATTGTACTTAATGGAAAGATTATGAAGTCTACTTTCCAATTGAGCCAACCTTAGCTTCAAATTCCATCTGAGCCGGCCGTAATCATCAAAAGTGTCCACGATGATTTCTGAGTCCGAGTCAAAAAAGGTGCTGCGTCACCACCACTTGGGTCCATGGGCCTTGTAACCCTAGGGGGTCGTTCTCCTTATATAGGAGCCGTCGCCTCCGTTACTAGGACTGGATTTCGTTGAGTTTAGGTTTAGCCATTATGCAAACTTCTGTTCTTCAGTTGTGTCGGATGACCACCTGTCAAGACAGCCTTCGGAATCCCACCTTTTGAATTCAATAGAAATATTTGTAATTTCAGATTGCTTGTTATCTTGTTCTTGCGTGTTCTTCGGTTGCATGCAGGAATAGACCTCCGTGGTCAGGTCAACCACGTTCTTGGCACGGTTGATAACAACTTGGAGTGTGGTTCAGCGATTGCTAAGGCGCAAGCGACGTCGTTCGGTTGTAGTCAGATCGCAAGGGTCATTTCCACCAAAATCGAAGTTATCATTCTATCGGAAGATCGAGACACCATCGCCTCTTAATTCATATTTATATTTGTTTTAAAAATATAGATTCTTATTCGTATTTGAGACAATTTGATTCGTATTCGATCCGTTTCCATTCCTAAACCATATCAAGCACAAGTTCTATACACTTGACTCACGTTAATCAAAACCATGCATAATACAATGCAACACAAGCCCTCATATTTCCCAAGCCTTGAACCAACATCAAACCAACTTAGTTCAATTCTCCCTGATCTCTGGCCACAACCACCAATTTGACTGCTCCTCCCATGCCGATCAGACCACCCCAATCAGACCACCAATCACTGGCCAGTCTGACTGACCACCCGGCGTGACCGCATTTTCAATGCCGGTCACACCGGACAACTCACCCCGGTGCAACTACCGACTATGGCCAGTCCAATTGCACATGACTAACACCACAATTCATTCTCTCGAAAAAAACAGCCGCCAACTAGAAATCAGCCATACCAGTTCCCTGGTCTGACCTCTCCCAATATTCATCACATCGGACAACTAGTCAGACCGTCATTCATAGGCTAGTCTAACCACTTCCACCCAATGGTCCCACCGGGAACACTGACAGTAAATCTAAATTTTTTAAAACTATTGTAAAATTCAAATTCAATTCAACTAAAGTGCCAATTGTTCATCATAAACATGCATTAGATCTTGTACATGATCTCTCAGCTCTGCACATTGATTCTTTGTGAATCGAAATTTCCCAGATTCGGTGATACATGTAATAGGGTTTTCTTGTCCAGTGTAGGGGAACTTCATATGGAAATTTGTTTCTAAAACCCAATGAAGCAAGAAATGTAGGAATGCTGAGCCAACACAACATTATAACAACATATTTCCACATGAACAGTAAGAATACAAATGTAGCTTTTAACTTTTCTTTCTGTGGTGATTCGTTGATGAATCGCTTCAAAAATTACTATATACTTCTCTCCTAAGTCACATTCTTACATAATGAAGTGGATAAGGTCCAAGAATCAGTTATACTCCAGCCGCTCGTCCTAATCTTTCCCTTAGAATCTTCACTCCCATGTATCTGTGCATGAAATACAACAAAGGAAGATAAACCCCTGGAGTTGAAAATTTGTTTAATTAAAGAATCAATCTGTATTTTGTTTTTGTTCTGTACCTGCCTATCATCATGACTGTGGCTTGCGGGTTGGTTCCTGGTGACGAAAATAAGGTTGATCCGTCAATCACCCGGAGGCCTGAGATGCCAACCACTCGGTACTGCTTGTCCACCACCTTGCCCACATGGCATCCACCATGGTAATGCCAGATGGTGACCACTGTGTCCCTGCAAAACTGCTCCAAGGATGTGCTGTCATTTGTGTGCTTAGGTATCAAGTTTATATTAGCTGTTACACTCATATTGAGCAGCATTTCCATTGGATATCCAGCACCGTTTGCAGTGAAGTTATTGAAATGGTTTGTCTTCAGTATTCTCTCAATGGTCTTGATCCCATAAACACACCGGCTGAGATCCTGTGGATGCTGGAAGTAGTTGAAGGTGACCTTGGGGCTGCTGTTGGAATCAGTGTCCACAAGAACTAGATCGCCAGTAGACAGTGGGCCATCAATCTTCGAAAGGATAAAACCCCCATAGAATACTTCTTTGGGTAGGCTACATTTGTTCTGTACGTACTTGTGGACTGCTTCTAAACTTCTTTGCTTTGGAGGAACTGTCGACAGCTGCCCAATCTGCATTGGAGTGACAAAATTTATCAGGGATGAGTATGAAAGCTGTCAGAACTCAGCATATGCTAAAGTTTTTCTTTTTACTAGTTCGAAGAAGTTCCATTCCGACTTTTACAATCTTACTGTCCACAAATAATTCTAAAAGAAAAACTCTGGTTTAAAATATTTATAAAAGAAATTTCTGAAACTTTATTATGTGCTATAAATTGGAAAGTATGTAGCTGTAAATTATTATCTAGTTGCGGCATAATATTATTGCTATCTCATGTTAGTATGTTTTGGGTTCCTCTTATATCATATATGCTTATCTTGGGCACCTGCAAACTTACGCTTATGGGAAAAAAAGCTTTCCGAAACTTGGGAAGTTGGCTCCCAACAAGCCAATTTACAGTGCGTGTTTTATTAAGATTGCTAGCACAGGATGTTGTTTCTGCACAAAAGCTTTAGTATGATGCATCATGATACTTGTAAAGAAGTTAGAGAATTTTATTTAAAGTAAACAGTTAAAATTGATGCCAAACCTCAGCGGACATGATTCCATGGTGGCACTGGATGCTGTCCTCTGTCTGGCTGAAACCACTGCTGGCTTCAATGAACACACCACCATCAGTTATTCCAACAGTCTCGATCAGAGATTGCTTTGGAGGCTCCTTCGTGGGTATAAAGATGGAGTTCAATGGGTTGTCTGACATCCCTTTGCCCACATATTCATTGTGAAGGACTACAGAAATGTTATGCTTCTTAAGTTCATTCCTAGGTCCAATGCCGCTGAGCAACAACAGCTGGGGGCTTCCAATTGCACCGGCGGAGACAATAATTTCGCCGCCTCTCTTTCGGCTGAGGAAGGCTTGTTGGTGCCCACCTTTCTCATCCTTGAATTGAACTCCGATAGCCCTTGGATTCCTGTGCCCTGTGAAAGAGATGAGGTTACTATAAAAAAATATATATGATCGCATAGTGCCAAATCGTTTTGTTTGAGGAATCTCTAATCTCTATACTTCAGTTGTTGTTGAAGTGGATACGGATTATAACAATTCTTTGGGTATGTTTTAAACTTTTAAGTCTCTTTTAACTGTTTCCTCTTATGTCAGTCTTGGTTAATCTTTATCTCTTCTTGCGTTTTCGGTACATTTTAAAATTTCACTATGTACCAGTGCCTTAGAAGGCATCTGTTGGAGATGCCCAAACCATCTCAAACAATATTGGATAAGCTTCTCTTCAATTGGTGCTACCCTATGCTATCACGTAAATCATCATTGCAGATTTGATCATGCCTTGTGTGACCACAGATCTACCATAGCATCCTTATCTCCGCTAAATTCATCTTCTATATATATTGTCTTGTAATCGTCCAGTATCCTGCTCCACATAACATAGTAGATTTGATCGTTGTCCTATAGGGCTTTTTTATGATACAAGATAGGGATCATAAGTATGAAAAATTTTCTTTTCTGGTTAACCGTAGCCGGACTTCTCGCTGGGTGCCGAGATTAATGGGAACCGGAAAAAGAAATCGAAATTTTCAAAATTTGAATGTAAGAATATAAGTAGTCACAACCACTCATATTACAAAGGCACACGTCCCTGGTAGTAACGCAGATGCTTTGGAAGTGGACGTCGTGGGTTCAAATCCACGTAACACCAAATTTTTTTGCCTTCCGTTTAATAAAAATAAATTAAAATTAAAAAATTCGGACACAATTTTCCGAAATTTTCCCAGATTTCCGTTTACCAGATTTCTCACCAGGTGATGCTTTTTTTTAACTGAGGAAATTTTCCTTGATTATAAGAGGTCGGCCTTACTTGGATTACTGTTTACCTGTTTTCATGTTGAAAATTATTTTGTTCACACTAGCATGAAGCAGCACCCTAAGGTTGTTGGGATTTCCAGCAGCAAGGAGGTCAGCAGCAGTGTGCCGGTACCCAGTCTCATCAAAGATGGTTCCCCCAACTTTGGTTCCAATGAGATGGTCATAGGTATATCCATTATAAGGTGTGACGCCTGCTTCAAGCAGCCCATCCCTCAGTGCAGCTTGCCAAGGTGAAATGTTGGGCCAATGAACAATCCTCTCTTCGATCCAAGGGTAGGACTGATTCACCAACTCTGCATCCCATCCGGCCTCCTGCACAAAGCTGCAGGGACAAGCACATCATAATCGGTTATAAACTTATAATAATAACATTACTAATAGGAATATTGATATGACAGGCTCAGCCCACAGGGGCAGCTGCCCACCTCATATGAAAGCAGATTATGCTAATCTTATGCAGGTGCCCATATGCTTATCTGAGCATGTTTCCTTCTTATATTCTTAAGATTTCAACAACTAGCATATATTTTTCTATTTTGGTACTGCAGAGTCTTCAGAAAATTTTGATAATGTAATGATTAATGGCTTCTGGTAAGGTATTCCTTACATAGTGACTTAGAGTGAACCTTTTGGCTATTTTGTCGTTCCTTGTTCTATGTCACTTGTTACCACATCAAAACAAAAATGCATTAGTGACCCTTCGTAATTTTGCTTCGATGCTTCCTTTCTGTCTTTTCCCATTTCGTGCTATGCTGTATTGAGCTATATAACTCTAATAAGTAAGAAAGACAGCCTTACCGGCTTCTCTCCAATCTAATTACTTCTTTGTACTACCAAGCTGAACTATCGTAATGCATTATTGACGTGGACATGTAATGTCCTTGAGCTACCATTACTTCGTCTGTTGTCTGTCTCCTACAACTGCAAAAATCAATTTTAGCACTATGATACTCAACTAAAAGCTATGACAAATCTCCAATCAAAGCATAAGGTCTGTAGGGACCCAGTCAGGTACAGGTATGGGTTATGCACGTCCTGAAAAGGTTTGTTTACTGGTAAACACTGAGAGTTTTTATGGGTTCTGCAGAATTACCTCTTAGTCTGGCCATTATGACGGCCTTTTTTTAGGAACATGCAAAAAGGCTTGCATGTCTTTATATTAAGAGGAGAACCAGTATATGCACTAGAAAGACTAGTGTTAAGGTTACAAACCGCTCCGCTTAGGGCACTCAGAAAAGGGAACAGCCAAAGAAAGAAATACAAGCGCTAGAAAGCAGAGAGATAAAGGATTAAAACAACACAGCACGGCACTAAGAACTGGCTCTTTATGACTGCCTTGTAAGGTAGTATTTTGTACTTTGATAGGCACTAGTGGAAACTAAAATAGCAGCCAAGGTTGGGCTAGTTAGTTCATGACCATTGTGAGAAGTAGGGCATGTTCTTTTTCAGCTTCTAAAAACTACTTTTTGGCTTTTCTACAGTAACTAACTTTTGAACGGATTATCTTTTTCAAGATAGGGTCTACTAGTTAATTATAATACATATTATACGGACTTTATTTATATCGACAAAAATCGCATGTGAGTTTCTGTTACTCTGTAATATTTCGCACGAACAGCCTAAAAACCATAAGCCACAGCTAAAAGCCATAAGTTTCAGCCAAAAAAAACAGACCCGTAGTAACCTGTAAACATAACCAAAAGGTACGTCTGGCTTAGCTTCTTAAATTGACCGTTTTATAAACTCTTTAGTGTAGAAACTAACGTAATCTTGCTTAAGAAAGAAGATATAAACACTGCTTGGTGAATGCGACATAGGTGCCGCTCGGTTGGACTAAAATAAGCTAGTTTGTGGCTGAAATTGCACTATAGCTAACTGAAATTACACTGTAGCTAATGGTTGTTTATTTGGTGTAACTAAATTGTAAAAAAAATTAAAATAGAAAAAACATGTTATCCCATCCGGACACCGCAAACGAATACGGGAAAAAAGAACCGGCAAAAAAAGCTCAAAAAAAGCTAAAAAAACTAGAAAAAGATAAAATTTAGGAATAGTAAAAAATAAATCAGAAGCCAAAAGGTTAAGCCGAAATAAGCAGGAAGTAACACACGTACAAGGTGGCTTGTAGGCTACGCTTCTTTTAATCTGCTCGTTTCGGCTTGAGCTTCTGGCTTATTTTGCACTATTCATAAATTTTGTCTTTTTCTATGCTTTTAACTTTTTTAATCTTTTTTACCGGTTCTGTTTTTTTCTCGTATTTGTTTGCATTATACGTGATGGACTAACATGTTTTTTCCTATTTTTAAATTTTTTTTAAATTTAATTATGCTAAATAAGTCTCTGTCAGCTACAGTGTTTTTTGAGCCAGCTACAGTGCTTTTCAGCCATAAGCCACTCAGAAAAAGCTCTTTTGAGCAGGGTAGAAAGCAACTCCTGTACTAGCCAAAATCGCAAATGAGTATTTGTCTCTCCGTAATATGTACCGTAAACAGCCAAAATTCAAAAATTTCAGCCAAAAGCCGCAGCCGTTGCCAAAAATGCCCTTAACCTTGTTTGACTTTGGCTTTAAGTTTATTTGGAAAGAAACCGAAATAGATAGACCCTAGTATGGGTGCACAAATCCATGAAAATTTGTGTACCTTGGGTTGGCTCGGCTGTAGAAGCCGGCATTGATACATGTTCCACCACCTAGCACCCTTGCCCGGGCATTGATGACCCCATCAGTGGACAGGAATCCCTGAGATGGTGAATTCGACGACCTATCCGCCAAGCAGATGTGGAAGTTCTCAAGATATGAGATGTTGCGGTTGCCATACGGAGAGCCACCTCTCTCCAACAGGAGCACCTTGTACTTCTGGGACAGCGTTGCTGCCAGTGGGCATCCGGCTGTGCCCCCGCCAACAATGATGTAGTCATATGCTTCATGCTGCATTGTAGAGAAACTGCTTGCCCTCAAGAGGGGAGGGAGATCCAGTGTGGTGAAATGGTTTCTTCCTGCAAATTCAAGTGTTCCAAGTTATTACTTGAAGCTGCTTGGTTTCAGAGTAAGATTTCAATCTGTTCTTTTTTTCTGTATTGATATATAAGAATATCGCGAACTGGAGAACAAGCCTTGCTTGGGTGGCTAGTGGAGGTGGTTGTACCCCTAGCCCACCTGAGCTCAAACCTCAAGTTTGGCTCTACGTGTCTTATTTAGGAGGATTTTCTTTCAGTGAGCGGCGACGTATCCATTGCAAGCGAGACGCTAGTAGTGACTTCGTCATTTCTTCGTCAAGTTTCACTCATCCAGTTTTCTATAGACATCGTGTGTGTAAGTGAGTGCGTATGGTGGTGTGCATGTGTGTAGGCGTTTATGTGTTGTATCGGATGAGTTCACAAAAAAAATATCACGAACTGGTTGATCTTAACACTTGATTATCATATCACAAGAAGTACATCTTTTCCACCCATTCTTTTTCACAATTTTCCAGCTCTTTACTTTGATGACGCTATTTTATTGCATCACCGTATACCTAAGATGCGTATAATAGACAGAGTGCCACTTCAGGACTACAGAAACAATAGTAAAATCAGAAAGTAGTATAAGTAGAGGTCGATGACAAGTGGCCTTTGTTATCAATCTGAGTGAGTCCAAAAATCTCTATATAAAATCACATACTTCTGAGTGAAAAGCCAAAATGTCTACATAAAAGCCATGGTGGATAGAAAGAAGATGATTGGCAGAAAGAAGGAAAGAAAACATTTGAGTAATCGAACTCCACCGTTGCTGAGAAAGCAATCTTCGACCATTACAAGATCCTTTTGAAAAAAATGAGTTTTAACACAAAGTAATTTGACGGGAGATTATTCACAGTGGTGTTTAACAAACGTAGATAAACTGAAATAGATGGAATGTACCTTGAGATAATCTGATGAAGCAGAGGAACACCAAGATCTTGAAGAACACCCCTCTGCTGATCAAAGCCATTGAAACCCAAGACAACTCTGGCTCCGCCTACTTACCTTCTGTTCTCTGATTTCCGCCTCACAGCCTTGCCCAATTCATTTCAATCGCTTATGTAGACAGTAGCAGCAATGGGAGACTGGGAGCGCCACTGTGTGCGTGCATCCAAGAGAGCTCACCCACACCATTAAGTGCTATTCAATACAGAGGCAGCACTGTTCTAGTACAACCCAGATTTATGGTCTCATCAGCCAACCAACCACGACTAAACTGCTGTGAATGTACTCACCTCCCCTGATTTACAAGGATGATCGGCCTATCTCCCTCTCATCTCTCTCTTTCTTTGAAATTTAATCATGTTTTCAATTTTTGTGCCTATAATTTGGCAGTTGTTTAAGCCGGTGTGTTTGTTTTCCCCTATACTTGCTTCATATTTAAATGGATGTGCGTTACCAGAGCCCCTTGTATCTGCACTTTGGTTCTTCTACAATCTACATTATTCGATGTTTAAATAATGGCGGCACATAATGTCTACCGGCAGTCCTGGCCTCCTGGGAAGTATGAAAAAGCGGTTTGCATTAGGGCAGGAGGACACACTTTATTTGTTATCTATATTTAGTGCACGGGTGCAAGCTAGTCAAATCCCTAGAGAAGATACATTGAAGATGCACGCAAGAAAGTTTAGCCCCTCGTGCTCTACTGATGAACGGTTTCGTAGGAACCGTCAAAGATTCTTTTTATAGGGGAAAGTTCAATTGATAATACTACATCATGAGGGGGTTAAACGAAAAGAGCAATGCAGATTCTGTTCATGGTAAAGTGAAAAGGGTCTTTATTGATTGGCAATGAGAGGGAAAAATGCAAAAAAAAAAAAAAAAAAAAGAAGATCCCATAAGCCAAGTGACATCGCTAGACCCATCAAAATTATCTTATTTGGTCCTAGCTTCTGCTTATCACAGTACCTCAGATCAAACTTTCAAGCATGCTATTTTGTGTTTGTTTTTTTAAATCAAGCGTGGGTATATTTTTGTGTGATTTTGCTTCTACTCGTTAATTAGATGTTTTGTTGTTCAGCATGTTTATTTATGCGACTATCTTGTTAGTTCTACTTCTACCTCGTCCATGCTGACAAAAATAAATGAATTAGGAGTTTTCAATGGCATATTTAATCCTTTTTGTGTGTTCATTTGTTGTCCTTATGGTACACATTACTATTATTATGTTATTATGCCATATTACGAAGACAGTTATTGTTATAATCAGTTCACCACTTTATGCTACCACACTGCAATTAAAGGGTCCAAATTAGTTTTTTGTCGAACATCTCTCTTCCTTTATTTTCTACTCTGCACAGCTGTTAGACCATGTGGTTTGGTCTAGGTCATTTTAGTGATGAATAATTGACAATGGTTAATTTGTGATAAATAATTGATTATGTTGCTTGATGTTATGCGAGAGGTGTGGCATGTGTGGACTGATGTTGGTCAAGTTGGGACAAACTTATGTCGGAAAATATTTTTTGGTCTTTGCATGTGCAGGTTGAGCATAGAGGCGATCATGGTCGGTGACGAGGTGGACCAAGACTAGGATGGGGAAATCTGAGGTTCAGACGGTCAAGGAGGTCACGAGATGGTCGGGCTCATGCTTGGGGCGCATAGAGATCAGAGATGGATGGTACGTGTTGGAGCTACAAAGGTGCGGTCCGGAGGCTACATCACATGGTGGATGATATGTGGAGAAGCTACGGGAGGTGTGGTCCTGGAAGCTTCGACACGTGATGAGTTGGAGAAGTTAGAATTTTGAAAAACCCGTGTTAGGAAGAGTTTCGGATCCCTTATTTGTTGGAATTGGATTATAATTCGTGGGCTTAGGATAAGCCTAGGTTTTGGGTCCTAGACTATAAATAGAAGTGGGGTTGGAGGCTAACCCCGTGGCTTTTGGAGATACTAATTTCGTGATAGGGTTTAGGGGTGTGAGGAGGGCACCTTGTAGCCACCATGGTTTAGAAATAAAATTTAGATCTGTTCCGAGAAAAAAATTTGGCGCTGTCGTTTCACGTCATTCTTGTCATCGGCTTGTGTTCTCAATTTCCTCGGGAATCTTCTGTCACCGTGTCCCCCACAAACCATGCGCCTAGCACCGCGTGCGTGAGCGCCGTTTCCTGCGCGTCGCTGCGTCCAGCCGGGTGCATGCCTGGTCGTCGCTGCATGAGAGCCGATTCATCACATCAAGCTACAGTAAAATCAGAAAAAAAAAACCTGTTTTTTTTGTTTCGTTATTTTTGTTTTTTTGTAGATTAAACAATTAAAAGGCAGAAAATTTTAGAAAAAGCTTCCGTTAGGTATTGCAATCATTCACCCCCTCTGATTGCCATCGACGATCATACAAGTGGTATCAGAGCAAGTTACAATGGCATCAGATCGGGATCGCTTTTCAGATAAGCCACTGTTTTTTGATGGAACAGATTATCTTTATTGAAAGACGCGCATGGAGGTTTTCTTCAAGCACAAGGTAATTCTATTTGGCAAAAAGTTTAAAATACATATGAAGTGCCTCCTGATGTTGAAGTTAATGTTAAGGTTAGAAATATCTTGTTGCAAGGTTTAAGTAGAAATGAGTTGTCAGAATTGCTCACCTTAAATATGCAAATAAAATTTAGACCACTCTAATTGATTATCATGAAATATCTAAATCTGTCAAAGGTGTACATCAAAATCAATTCAAAAAAGGAGTATTCTAAATTTGAGATAAAACCTAGAGAATCAATATATGCTCTTTTTGATCTCTTCAATAAAATTGTTAATGATTTGCAATCTGTTGATGTCACATATTCTGATTTTGACAATGCTCATCAAATTTTGAATGCTTTGGATATGTCCGTTTGGAATGTGTTAGTCACTACTATCAATCATTCTGTTAATATGGAAACACTCACTTTGAATGATCTTTATTTCAAGATGAAAACACATGAGATTGATGTTTTGGCCAGGATAAACAAAATTAATTCTTTGGGCTTAGTAACTAAACAAGCTGACAGTTTTTCTAGTTCTTCTATTGTTTCTTTGTCTGCATTATGCTCTATTTCAAATGAACAATTACAGGAGATTCCAAAAGAGTAGCTTATACTTCTCTCCAACAGGGTGACCAAGGCAATTAACAACATCAAATCAAGACGGAGAGGAGCTCCAATCAAATGCTATGAATGTGGTGAGCTAAACCATATTAAGATGAATTGCCCCAAACTGAGGAACAAGGAGGTCAAAGATGTCAAAGCATCAACTCGTTGCTCTCAAATTAAGATTGATCTAAACAAGAAGCGCAATTATCGCAGGGTAGTCAACAAGATAATTTCAGCACTTGATGAGTTTATGAGTTTTTTAGTTCGCATATATTATCCTTTTTTCTGATTTTTTGATTCCTGTATATTCTCTTTGCATTGATCTCTATAGATTCTCTATGCATTGAATTATGTCTACGCATTTTCTTGTTTACATACATGAATCAGTTTTAATTAAAAATCGATTGGAAGATTGAATGAAAACGTGCACTTTCAGCAGCTCATTATCTAGTCGCTACAGTAACTGCTATAGTGCGCTACATCATTCGCTACAGTAATCGGTACGGTATTGCTACAGTAATGCTACAGTAAAACCGGAAAAATTCCCTTTTTTTGTTCCGTTATTTCTGTTTTTGCAGATTAAACAATTAAAAGGCAGAAAATTTTAGAAAAAACTTTCGTTAGGTATTGCAATCATTCACCCCCTCTGATTGCAATCGATGATCCTACAACAGCACTTGCTCTAACCTTTCCTTTCCATCCTCACCTTGTTACATGGGTTCAAGGCCAGAGATGTTGCTTTCAAAGAAGAGAAATTCGGAGATAAGTGAAGAAAAAGACAGTGTTTAGCCTCGTAAAAAGACCGTCTGGGCCGATGTTGACAAGCTACCTGTCAGGGGGCAATAGGAACCCAGTGTTTAGGCTGATAAACATGCATGGGTAGTCGGAGGGAGACCCATTAACCTCATTTCAAGTTGAGGAGAGTGGGACTGAAAGGAAAGGGCCACATCTCTTAACACCCTTTTCCACACTAGTAGAGATAAACGTCAATAAGACACATGCTGCGCGAAAGCGAGTCAAAACTACCATGAGCATGATTAATCCGATCGTATGGGCCCAGCATCTCCAGTCCAAAGGACAGATGATAATGATATTGTACGACTAATGTGTCTATCATTATCATGCCATGACAGTAATATGTAATGGTCTCTCTCAGTTGGTTAGCAAGTTTGAGGTTCGCCGATCAGCGTACGCTAGATTGCCTAGGCATCGTCCGTTTTATAGATATGGATGGATTGTATTAGTTGAAATTCTTGATGTGAACTGACTTGACAGTGCATGTGCCAAAAACTTTGCAATTAAACATCCAAATCATCTTTGAAACAGTGTTCAGAAAGAAAGGTGCAGCATTTATGCCCATCACATCAACTATAAAATGGATGTGCTGCAGCAACAACAAGAGAACTAAAGTAAAATCGTAAGTATTACAGCTACCTCAACCGTACGCAGTTGTCTGTTGTTTTTCCTTCATCATTTTCAACCATGACGGGATTCATGTGTTCTGAAAAAAATGTCAGTAGACTAAGACTAAGAATGACCCAGACACCTTTTAAGGTTTCTGCTGTAGGACAGGGACTTCCTGAGAGCCAATATCATTTGGGTAAGATGAAAAATCAGTCTTGCCATGGAACTAGCATGAATTATTTACTGATGTTGGTTGTTTTTTGTTCATAAGGTCAGCAGTTACTGTACCAGTTAAGATTCCAAGTATAGTGCATGCCATTCTTAATTTATGTGGGGAGTAGATCACAACCTCCCCTACCCTTCAATTGAATAGCATGAAATGTGTAGGGGACCGTGAGAAGCTTCTAGCTCATACAACTGGGACACCAAAACCTGCTCTCTCTCAACTTGCCTCCAAGCCCAAACACACAAGGCAGAACCCTTCAGGAAAAAAAAAACATGCACATAGAAAACCAGCTGTATTACAGTCCAAATCCTTAACTGAAAAGGGAGAAGGCCAGATGGTCTGGGGTTAGTATATCATGACTTCACGAGCAAGGTTGATGCCGGAAGGCCACACAACTGTTTAACTCGTGCCCCATTGCCGGTCAATTGTCTGTAACAGTACTAATGTTTCTTCCTTGCTGATTCCAAGTGTTTGATTGGAATCTGGAAACAGAGACTATGCAACAAAAGTCATTAAACTGCAGATGTTTCATGTTTCACACCCCTCTGTGATCATATGATTAACAATGCTCTTCGTTTAATGCCAAGTAAAACGCACAGATGATGAACGCTCTATTATTTTTGCCTGTCTTGCAGATAACCTTCAGGAGAAGCTATGGTCAAAATACTTGAACTGCAGAGTGAAGAATGAGCCTAGATAGTGCACTTAATACCTGTATCTGTCCGCAATGCAACTTGCAAGATTGTTTAAGTGATCACAGCAAGGACCTCTGTTCCATCCGCAAATTCAGCACACGTTGGCTGGCTGTTCCATCCTTCTGTTGGCTATGTTGTCCGCCATTGAAGAAAGCAATTCTGTCAAGAGGTGATTGCCCAGAGAAATGGACTGTGCACCGGAGCTGATGGCTGCATCTTAACAACCTTACAAACGCGCATGCTCCTAGAATGCTGATGTTAGCAAGCATTAAGCAGCAAGCAGACAACATGAGAAGACATAAATCATGAAGTAATCGATGCGGTTGAGCTGGGCCGGTTGGCTATTCATTGATGGTAGCAACCCCCCAGTAAATCATTTAAGCCATACAGTGGACTTTGAGATGTCATTGGTGGTTATGTGGCCAGGGATCTGAACCATGTCCTCTCCAGAACAGTGAATGCTTCTGTAGCTCTGTAGTTTCCTTGTGGGTTTGGTGTATCAGAGTTGGGGTCATAAACACTAGAACAACGACCCTCATTCAGCATCTTGTTTTCCTGAAGAAATAGGAAAATACAGCAATGGAAGGACCACTGTCCACTGCATTCATTCAATCTTTCTGTAAATGGAAGAAATAGGAAAAATACACTTTTGTCACCGTACAACTCCCCTGCAAGACAGCAACCAACCGACGCTGTACAGTAATAACCGTGACTCTATGAAAAGGGATATCTGATTGTTGCAGCTGGCTTCTTGTACCCTGGATGGTACGTACTTGTAGCTGAGTTTGGAATTTATGTTCGCATCATTTACTAAACTACGTACTTTTCACTTGTTATAAACTTACGTACTTTTCACTTGTTATCCTTATGCTTTTCACTTATTACTCTTTTCCGGAATATCTGTAGCTATGACAACTCAATTCAAAGTACTTGAGACTCATAGAAGTTTTTGTGGAAATATGGATGTTTATTAAATATATCTAGTACTTACATTGACTAGTTTAGCAGGAGTGTTGCAAACTTTGAACGAAACTTGGTTTCATGTGAGTTTGCCAGCCATTGCAATATTAGTCTACTAAAAATATTGAGTTCTACTAGACTCACCATTGACCAATATCTCAGGCAATTAATTAAAAGGTACAGAGTGCCAATAATCCAGGAAAAAGAGGGCAGAAAAAGAAAGAGAAGAAGACCAAATAGCATCACTCCTCTGTACCAATAACCCAGGAAAAAGCTGGCCAAATGGTAGCAGTCCAGCCATGCCCATCCATATTTTCGTCGTTAAATTATTACTCGCTTTGATTCTTTTCAAACTTCTCAAAGGAAAACCTACCAAACTCTTCAGAACATCTGTCAGAAAACAGTACCCAGGACAACTCATGCCCTTACCTTGGATTTACTCAAATTGCGGTTTAGGATTTGAAGCTTTGCATTTAATCAGAGGATTTAGGGTTTTGGCTCCCGCTCCAATGCAATGGGATTTTATATTTTTATGGTGGCAAGATTTTCATGCTGTGATGATGGGGCTGCAATTTTGGATTACAGCTTACGGCTTTTGGTTTTTGTTTATTAGTTTAATAAATAATGATAGTTGAAAGAAATCAAAATTAAAAGCCAAATAAAAATCCAAAAAGAACGGGCCTATGATGTTTGGCAGCTAAGAAGCATTGCATACCTAGCAATGGAACTGGAGGATCTGCACGAAAAGCCAGCCCTGCCCAGCCCATTCTGTCCCAATGTGGTCATAAAACTGTGCTACTGATAACTGGTACTGATGCATTAATGTAATTATGATTAGAGTATTGCTATACAACATTCGACTATTTTTTTAGGATAAAAACACTCAGATTGATCTGGGACGTTAGATCTCCATCCAACGGATCCACCCATACAAGCCCCCCTCCAAAAAAAATGACCCCCTCAAAAAAAATGATATAGGGCGTTGGATCTCCATCTAACGGCTCAAAATTTGACTGTTTTTGTCCTCAAAAACAGTCGAATGTTGTATAGACACTCCCCTATGATTATTGCTATTTGTCAGGAAGCGCACGAAATTAACACCTACTTTTGGTATGCATTTAGCAGGTAATGGCTGCTCAGGATGGTGGCGGTGAAGCTTTGGAAGTGTATATATCAGAATGGTTGTGTATAGGTATCATCCGGATGTTTTCTTCCCAACAATTATCCAAATTTCGGACCGTTGGATTAGAGATCCAACGGTCTCTTTTTTTGGAGGGGGGAGCATTTTTTTTGGAGAGGGGGGGGGGTGGATTTTGTTTGGAGGGGGTGGGGAGAATTTGTGGCCCTTGGATCTCTAATCCAACGGTCACAAATCTGGATGATAGTTAGAAAGAAAACATCCGGATGATGTTTATCAATACCCTATCAGAATTTAGAAGCAAATAGCTATTACCTGATCCATTTGTTAGTGTGTATTACTATGTATTTTTTCTGTTGTATAAAGGATTTTCTGTATATATATTATACCTGTACTTGTATATATATTGAATCATTGGTCTTATGATGAACACAAGTGATATCCATAACATGGTATCAGAGCAAACTTAGGGTTTTTTTGTTAAGCCGTCATTGGTTCAACTTCACCAACTGTTGCATGGCTTTGCTGTCTCCATCTCGCTTTGCCGTCGTCAAGCTGCCGCCTCCGCTAGTTCTTCTCCAGCTGCCACTGCAGCCTAGTTTTTCCACCGCCACCACCCAGAACCAGTCACTACCCGCTGCCGCCTCTCACCCGCCACCTCGACACTCTAGATCGAGGTTGCTGTCTTCCATCGTGAGGCTGCCTCCCATCAGTGGCCACCTCGATCCGAAGTCACCGTCTTCCATTTGTCACCGCCCGACGGCGCCTCGATTTGGAGTCGACGTCTTTCGCCCGTCACTGTCTAGCGCCGCCCTGATCCGGAGTCGCTGTCTTCCGCCTGTGAGGACACCTTCCGCCCGTGGTTGCCTTGATCCAGATTCGCCATCTGTAACACCCCGCCCACTCTCTGGGCCAAGATGCTACCACCTCTCCAAACTCATACCATTTCATTAACACTAAATGAATTTAAAACCCACACTAGCTTTATTTATTGTGCTGCGTTTTGATACAACATAGCATTTCTAGTGATTACCCTAGCCTAACAAAGCTAAAGTATACTGACAAAGGTGATACAGGAGTGCTGCTGGTTCGTGCCAGTTATCCATGTGCTACTCCCGCCCGTACAGGTCATCCTCGACGGCCACCTAAAAACATCAACAAAGCAAGGCTGAGTCCACCGACTCAGCAAGTACAAAGCAAAACAGCAAATAACATGTTCATTCATTAGACCGATATCATTCCATTTTCATTAACCACGTTTTCCAGTTAACCTCTTTTCCCTTTAACCACTTTACGTTCGATGACCTGTTCATCACGCTTACGCACATGCACTACTTCTCATCGCTTTAGTCTATACTAGTAATCGGTTATCACTTCCCATCTCTGTGGACTACACCTCACTATCTCTATAACGATTCTACCGCCTTCACTTCCCATTTCTGAGAACTGCTCCTCACTATTTATGTAACTATTCTACTGTCATTATTTCCCATTTCTGTGAGCTACTCCTCACTTTCTCTATAATATTCTACGATCAACACTTCCCATTTCTGTGAGCTATTCCTCACTATCTCTGTACTATTCTCCTATCATCACTCCCCATTTCTGTGAGCAATACATCACTGTTTCTGTAGCTATTTCCCTGTTGCCACCTTCCATCTCTGTGAACTACACATCACTATCTCTGTAATTATTTTACTGTTATCACCTCCCATTTCTGTATCTGTTTTATTAATAACTCTTTTATGCAATACAATGCATCTGTAACTGTATCACTGTTCTGTACTGTTTTCATGCAATGCATCTGTAACTGTATCACTATTCTGTTCCGTTTTCATGCAATGCAATGCAATGCAATGCGTCTGTAACTGTAGCTCATACAGGTAAGACGAAGTGTTCACCCGTCGATGAACCACTCAATCCCCGTCCTCTTTCATACGGGGTCCCAAGCTCCACTCCCGTGGAGTACCTACCGAAGTAGGTCCTGTTGTCTGTGTATGAATGCAATGCCACATGCAACATGCTTCCACTGTTAACTCTTAATCACAAGCAACACTCATCAAAGTATGATTATCACGAAATCATAAATCACTGTAGAACATGTCACAGAAGACGTAAAGATACCAATCATTCACCACAATCCACTGTTCTACCATGCACTTACAAGTTCATTTATGCTTTTCAACTTGTCAGGTTTTAACGTTCATCATTCATCTTTTCTCAATATGCTCCCGGAAAAGGTAAACTTACCCCAAATCATTCAATTTAATCGAAATCACTACCCGAATTCACCGCTTTACAATGCACTTGCCTGATAAGCCTCGGGGATGACGCGTGGACGGCTCCGACCCAGGACCTCCACCTGCGCACACATCTACCCGATTCAACGGCAAAACAAAAATCAGAGTGGAAACGGAGAGCAACGTCCCTAAGCTTGTATCCCGATCTCGGGCGTAAAATGCACGGGACCTGTCGCACAGGTGCCGAACCCCTTTCTTATTTTTTTTCTTCTCTCTCTCTCTCTCTTTCTTTTTCTCCTCTTTTCTTTTCTTCTTCTCTTCTTTTCTTTTTCTTCCCTTCTTTTCCTTTTCTTTTCTTCCTTCTCTCTCTCCTCCTTGTCTCTTTTGGCCGAATGGCCCTCCTCCTTTCTCCCCAAATCTCTCTCTCTCTCCCATACCCCACTCGGCCGAACAGGCCTTGCCTGGGGGTGGCGCGGCGGCGCGCATGGCCAGCCGGCCCCCCTCTACCTTCCTCTCCTCCCCTCTCTCACGTTCTCTCTCCCTCCGCCGGTCGGCCCCGGGGCGGCGCGGCGGCGCATGGTCGGCTCGGCGTCGCCGGCCCCCATCCCGCCGCCGGCAGCCCCCGCCGGCCTCCGCCTCCTCCTCTGACTCTTTCCCCATCCCCCTCTCTTGCGCAGCCGAGCGGCCGGCCCCTAGGGCTCACCACCGGCCGTCCCCTGCTCGCCTCCCCGTGCGCACGGTGGTGGAGCGCTGGGTACCGCCGCCGGCCGCCGCCTCCTACGCTACTCCGCCTCGGTCATCTGCGCCTCCACACGCCACCGTCCCCCTGGCTTTGCTCAAAGGCACTGGGCCTTGCCCCCAATGGAGCCGAGCTCGTCGGTTCACTCTCTCTCTCTCTACGTGCTTGTGTTGTGCCTAAGGGTTGAGGGAAGGAGGACAACTTAGTGGGCGGCTTGGCTTGTGACCGGCGGTCGTCGACGCCCTCCCGATGTCGTTGGCGCCGTCTTACTGTTGCTGCCCTTGCTCCTGCCTTCCCCTTGCCGTCATGGCCAGCTGCTCCCTCGCTTCTTCCTCTTCGGGCCCCTCCCTGCGGTGGTGTGGATGTGCTTGTGGTTGGGCTTTCTTGGCTCGGCAGTGAGGAGTGGAAGGTGTGCTACGGTTGGCTTTGTTCTTACCTTGTGGAGGGAATGAGATGAGAATGGTGGCTTGGATGCATGGTACTAGCATATATGGCACGGTTGGGGCTGCCCTGCTTTTGTGAAAAGACCGGCATGCCCTCGCTTAATGCCCCTGCTCCTCTTACATTAATGACTGCCCAAGGGCAATATGGTCCAAGGCTGTGTTGGTTTGGAGCCTTTACTACAGCGGTAAGTCGGTAAAAGGTAAGATGAGAAATTTGCCGGATGATGAACACTCGAAACGCGAGACGGTGCCGACTGTCCCTAGGCGGTCCGGGAACCTCTGAGAGCGCTAATTATACGGCTCTCCAGATGGTGCCGACTGTCCTGGGATGGTCTGGGAACCTCTTCGCGCGATACTAAATCGACACTCTAAAAGGTTGATGGGTCTGACGGCAAAAACCCCTATTTACCTCTAATGTTTTCCTTTTGCAAATTTGGGGTATTACACCATCGTCTTCCCATGAGGAGTCGACGCCGCCCGCCATGGCTGCCTCAATCTGGAGTCACCATCGTCTTCCCGTGAGGAGTCGATGCCTCCCCTAAGGCCGCCTCCTAGTTGCGACACCCTCGCATCGTCTCGTTCAAGCCGAGTAAAAGAAAGTAAGAAAAGTATATCGAAGAGTTCCTTGATGGTATTTCTCTTACTAATCAGCGTATAGCTGAGACTTCTATGGAGCATAATGTTCATTTTTGGCCCACTGATGGTGAGCCTCTTGCTAATCCTATTCGCCATCTTCACCTTGTTGAGAGTCTTGTTTATCTTGATGTCATTTGTCCTGATATTTCATATCTTGTGTATATTTTGAGTTAGTTTATCTCTACTCTCACTCAGCTTTACTATAGTCATCTTCCTCGTGTTCTATAATATCTTCATAAAACCATCACTCGACGTCTCTTTTCCCTCGCTCCAACTCTTTACAGCTCTAGGTGTATTCTGATACTACCTAGGCTAGTGATCACTCTGATCGCCGGTCTTTCTGTCTATTGTATTTTTCTTAGTGGTTCTCTCATTGCTTAGAAGATTAAGAAACAGACAGCAATTTGTCGTTCGAGTGCTGAGGTTGAGTTGCGAGCTATAACTTTGTTGACTGTGGAGGTTACTTGGCTACAGTAGCTACTTGATGATTTTGGTGTTTTTGTTTCTGCACCAACTTCTTTTGTCTGATAATACATGTGCTATTATCATTGTTAAAGATCCGGTGAAACATGAGTTTTCCAAGCATATTGGTGTTGATGCTTCTTACATGCGGACACAGGTGTAAGACTAGGTTGTTACTCTTTAGTATGTGCCTTCAGAGTTTCAGTTGGCAAACTTTTTCACGAAGATATAGATCAGAGCCCAGCACAACTTTTTCTCTCCAAATTTCATGTTGTTGACCCATCATGAGTTTGAAAGGGATGCTACATGTGTATTATTAGTTATGTATTTTCTTATTGTATAAGATATTTTTGTATATATACTATATCTGTACTTATATATATATATATATATATATATATATATATATATATATATATATATATATATATATATATATATATATATATATATATATATATATATATAGGAAAATTACGTAATGCACCATGGTGCCTAGGCACCAACATCCGATACACGTGTATGAGATTGATAATTTTTTTGAGTTTGGATATGAAAATGTTTTATACCCTTGATATATTTATGGTAAGTTAGTTTTGAACTCAGTTCAAACTAGTTTGAACTACTTTTGAGTTCAATGCAACTACAGTGAGTATATACCATAAAAATAGTTCAAACTAATTAAACTGAAGTTGAATTTAAATTTTTTCGGAGTTTGATATCTCAAATATACTTTTTTTATGGGTATATGAAGATACCCACATCAAACGGTGCGAATCTCGAAGCAAATCAACAGGTATTGATATTGGTGCCTAGGCACCATGGTGCATGAAACACTCGTTATATATATATATATATATATATATATATATATATATATATATATATATATATATATATATATATATATATATATATATATATATATATATATATAGTTTATTGGCCTTACAGTGAACACAAACCCTATTTATAACGCCATCAACAGCAGTGAATCGGACTTTTGAGATTTTGTTTGGTTTAGGCACCTAACAGGGAGAATGGGTGATGCGTGCACGCAAAGAGAACTCAGGAATTGAATGGGAGATGCGTGCAGGCAAAGAGAACTCAGGAATTTTTATTGGCACAGACCAGATTTCCTGGATCCAATAATTCTTGTGCTGGACGATCCTACGGTTTTTTTTCTCAAAGCAGCAAGAAAAATCTCTTGAAGAAAACCAAGGAGAAAAATTGCTGAGAAAGAAAGAAATTCACCGGAGCATGGAGGGAGATGTTTGCAAAAGAATGGCAAGCCAACTTCATCTGTGCAAAGCGACCCAAGGTGCAGCCAAGGTTGTCAGTATCATAACACGTATCGTAGTATCGTACAATCCTACTAGAGTTAGATGATACGGATCTCAATATAGATCAGAATCAGGTGGTATCGTTGTGAGATCGTGATCCTACTCGTAGAATCATTAGAATCGGGTAGGATTGCAGTGTGATTGTGATCCTGACAACAAACTATATTAGCATATAAAATTTGATATTACATATTACTAGTTTAAGTTACACTAATTTAATTTGCTTTGTTTTGTTGTTTACATGTTATTCTAAGGTAAAAAAGTATTTTCTTTGACATATTATATTTTTAGATTACTAGTTTATTAAAAAATAATTAAATAAGTTTCAAAAATAACCTTAATTCAATATAACATAAATAAATGTACTGAAATTACAAAATTAAATTCAAAAACTCTACTATAGATTTTCATATTTAGAAATATAATTTAATTGTTATATAAATATATACACTTTTAAAATTTTTGATAGAATCATAATGCTACGATCAAATACATACACTTTTAAAATTTTGATAGAATCATAATTCTATGATCTGATTCCGTCAAACGAAAAACGATTCTACTTGTTATGGTGATCCTGATTACTGATTACCTTGGGCGCAGCTACTCTCCATGTGGTTCAGTGAGAGTGAGGCCAATGCCAGGGACGTTTCTCGACAATGCACGGCGATCCAAGCTCAACTCAATTGCCGCCCATAGAAGCTCTCAGTGGCACCAGATCTTCGTGAAGGCCTGCCTGAGGAAGTCACTGGTCACCAAGGCTGTGGACCTGCAAACCCTTGCTAAGTTCACTGAATGTTTGTCAGAGGGCCTGAAAATATGCTATCAGAGAGCGTCGAGAAGGATATCGAGAAGAAGAGCACCAAGGAGAATCCAGATGCCATAGCCATGGAGGACGACTTCATCGATGAAGGAGCAGAGAAAAAGGCTGTCCACTTTGAGGAATCCATGACGTTCGCGAATCGCAAGGAGAAGCAGAAGCGTGAACGACGCCAACATCACGAATTCACGAAGTGCCATGCGTTGAGTCCCTGACATAAAGAAGCAGAGAAGCTGATTGCATCAGCATTCTATAGAGTAAACCGTCTTGGAAAAGTAAGTTTCAGTGGAAGCGCTAAAAAGGAATGAGCCCACTTTACAACTCTGACCTATTGTGGTGGTCCAAAAATCAATATTTGTATCAAGTATCCGTTGGTAATATTTGTGTTGTATTCTAATTTACCACTAATATATTTCTAAGTACAATAATTGTCTATTGAAGTTTAACCAAGGTGGAATATTATTATAATAAGTATCCTAGGACGACATGATAAATATAATGTCAATAATCAAGGAAGGGAATAATACACATGAATGGCAGGGTATAACTAAGCATCAACATTTAGCAGGGTATAACTAAGCATCAATATTTAACATAATTTTTAATTGAATAATAATAAACATGCAATGTAAAATGGGGTTTAATTAAATTCTCTATTAAACCTGGGCCTACATATCATCATAATACTAACTATCTAATTAACAGTTAGCTAATTACCATTTAAACTAATTAACCTATCGCACGGGCCTACTAGTCAGTGACCTACCACCACATGCAGCTTAGGTTGGGCTTGGCGCTGGTGAGGATGGGCATGGCAACCATTTGCGACCCCCAAAATAGGTTGCGGATACCATGACGAAGCTAACAGCGACGACAATGTGGTAGGAGGTGGCCTGAGGTGGCGGCATGACAGTGATGGTGGCGCTATAGTGCTCAAGTGGGCACTACAAAATGCTAGTGACTCGGCCAAATTGAGGGGAGCTTAAGCATATACGCGGCAAGCTGAAGCTTGGGATGCTGAGAGACCATGTGGAGGTGACCACATGTTTATGATGAGTAATTGACAAGTATGTTGCAAAGATTGAGTTTGGTTTGAGTGATTTGTGCCAGGTCGGCATTTGCGCAGTCGGGTATGGTTAGACGGTCTTATTGCATATTTTCCTTCCCGATTGGTCATTTAGGCAATATCTTGCTTGAGTATGGTTTATTGATGCTATTTATGTTTACTTTTGTCGAGCGGTGCTATGTAATGTGTTTCTTGTCTGTGATGGCTGCAGGACGTCGAGCCGGAGTCGTGGCGAGGCACGGAGGACCGGACTAGGCGCAAGTGGTGCCGAGGTCAGAACGGTCGAGATGTGCCGAAGACGATGTGGACTCGTGGGGCTGCGAGGCTTGGAAGGCAAGAAATGAGGAAGCTTCCCGGAAGGTGCACGAGGGGCGTTTTGGAGAATACACAAAGCTGCACTAAAGGAAGCGGATTATGGATAAAGCACTAGAGTTGGTGGAGGCTTAGTGGGTAAACAGAGGATCAAACCCATTAGTGGGAGGCTATAAAAGGAAGGTGTCTCTTGCATGGTCTTCATGTCTTTAGGGGGTTGGTTTTGCTTTGTATTGCTTTGAGGCTTTAGTGGTTGAGAGTTGTTGAGGAGAGGCAGAAGTCTGTGTGCTTTGTCTCCTTCGATGCTTCTCTGAGTGTGGGTGCTCATGTGTTCTTGAGAAGAGACATGTAGCTTGTGCTCTCAATCCAATCATGTATGGGGTTGTAGGGATGGATTGAGTTGATACTCTATGTAATCATTCATCTCTCTTCCTTATTATCAATGTGAGATGGCTTTGTTTGAGTTTCATTGAGTTCTTGCTTCTCTGGTTGGGTTTTCTCTTCGATGCTCTCTAGGCTTGATTTCTCAAATTTTTGTTTTTGTGTTGATTCTTGCTGAGGAGTAGCAAAATGGGTTGCTATGTGATGGAATTGCATTTCTGGACCCTTTGGTCAACTAGTTCCAAGAGCAAAATGATCAAATCAGGAGAATCCAATTTTCTTCAGCCTGTGCCCTGTTCATTCCCTGTTTTCAATTTCTAGGGTTGTGATGTAGTTCGTGTTTCCCTTCATGAGATGGCATGAAACTTTGCATGTTAAGTCCTGAGGCTATTAAGTAGCTATCCTCAAAGTTTCATGCGTAAAGAATCAAAGACTAAGTGGGAATTTGAGTTTTGGTGAAGGTCACTGTAAGTTTTCTATTTTTGGCCAAGATCTTTATTTCTTGCCTTTGAGTTGGTTTCTCTTGGTTCCCTGGGCTATAGTTGCTATTTAGGTTGTATCCTCTCAGTTCTGGATTGAAAAATCAAGAGGCAAAACTCAAATTTCTTGTTTTGTGAAATCTTGAGTTTGCTCCTGAAAAATTGCAGTCTGCTATCTGTCTGAATGTCGAGGGGCGGTCTGACCGGTTGCCCTTTGGTGGTCTGACCGGCCGGCCAACTGCGGTCAGACCGGCCACAAGGGAGCGGTCAGACTGGCATGAGTGGAGCGGTCAGACCGGTCCCACAAGGGCGGTCGGACCGGCTTTAAGCCGGCGGTCTGACCGGCCCAGTGACCGCGGTCTGACCAGCCCCTCTGTTGAATGCACCATTTCTTCATTTTGGTGTTTCGTCTTGCCCCTTCTCTGTGTGGTTAAGAATCCGGTTTGAATATGCTTCCTTCTTCATAGTTCCAGTAACTATTAGAGGAGGGATTCTTTTAGTGGAATACCTTTGAGCGGCAATTTTTAAGAGTCGACATTCACCCCCCCTCTGTCGCTGATTTCGATCCAAAAATTGGTATCAGAGCCGGTTAGCTCTTCCTTATAGATCTTAACCGGTCTCTAGAGCCATGGCGACAGGCAAGTACTCGACCAAGCCCTCAGTCTTCGATGGGATCGATTATCCCTTCTGGAAGAGCCAGATGGAGACCTACATCCAAGCTCAGGGCTACGCCATCTGGCGTAAGGTCAAGGTACGATATGTTGTTCCTGCCGATGAAAACATCAACGCTAGAAACATGCTTGATGTTGAGGTGAATGCGAAGGCAAGGAACATCATAATCCAGGGGTTGAGCAGAAGCGAGTTCGATCGCATCTCTCATATATCGTCGGCCTTTGACATCTTGGAGACCCTCGATGCATACCATGAGGGCACCACCTAGATTAAGACGGTTCAACAGGACCAGTTCAAGCGAGATTACAACAAGTTTGAAATGCTCACTGACGAGTCCCTCGATGAGTGTTTTGCGTGATTCCACAAAATCTTGAGCAACCTCCGAGCGGTCGGTCTCACATACCCCGACTCGGACAACGCTCGCCAAATGTTTTCTACTCTTGATTTGTGTGTTTGGGAAATGAAGGTGACCACAATTAAAGACACGACCGACCTCTCGACCCTGACTCTTGACGCGTTGTACTCACGCCTCAAGACTCACAAGATTGACATAATCTCTCGTAGGTCGAAGTCGCAGTCGATGGCCTTAGTCACCGATCCCAGTTCAGCTTCTGGCTCTTCTTCTGACTTGATTGGTGGTTTCTCCCTAGTTGCTCTCTGTGACATAACTGATGATCAGTTGAGCAGCTTCCCGAAAACCAACTCGCTCTCTTAGCCAGAAAGTTTTCCCACACATACAAGAGAGTGAGAGATCGGAAGATGAGTGGTCCTATCATTTGCTTCGAGTGTGGTGGCCCCAACCACATTCGGGCAAATTGCCCCAAACTGGAGAAGGGCAAGGGAGACTACGGCGGTGTGAGCAAGAACGACTACACCGACAAGAACCGCAACAAGAAGCTCTCAGCTCATGCCCAAGGCAAGAAGAAGTTCCGCGACCTTGGCAAAGCCAAGAGGCTCTTCCACCGCGTCCTCACCGCCTTCGATGACCTCGACCTCAGCGAGGTGGAGAGGTGGAGCGACGACGATGGGACGGACGAGCAAGATCCCAAGGGCAGCGACGACTTCTCCGGCATGTGCTTCATGGCCCTTGAGGGCGAGATCAGCGACAGCGAGCTCTATTCTGACTCCGACGAGGTATACCCCTCCTACGACCAGCTTAATGATGCTTTTCTTAAGCTAGGAAAATTCCATGCTAGATCTAGAGTTAGATGTAGCGAGTTGGAGAAGGAAGTAGAGAGCATGTCACGGGAGCTTACTTCACTTAGATTTGCTCCCTCCCGTGACGATTGTGATGTTTGCATTGCCTTGCTTGGTGACATGGAGAAATTAAGGACCTCTCATGATAGTTTGTCTTCTGAGCTTGACATGCTTAAGGTGGAGAATGTTAGTCTTTTGGCTGAACTAGAGATGAGTAGGATTGTTACTTCTTCATCTACTGTTGTTGAGACTACGTCTTGCACCTCATGTGAGGATAAGGACAATGCGTTTAGAGGTCTTTATACCATGCTCCTTGATCTGCCCAAGTCTTGTGAAAATTGCAATAATTTGAAGTTGAACTTAAAACGGGCAGATCATAAAATTGTTTCTTGCACAAACTGTCCCAAATTAACTGTTGAACTTGAATCTGTCTCAAAATAGTTTCAAGACATGATTGATCATAACAAGAAAATGGCTCAATATGATTCTAAGGACCCTGTTAGCTCACCTTGCAAAAATTATGAAAAACTAAAATCTTATTTGATTGTCTTGGATGAAAAATATGTGAAGCTAACTAAGGAACTTCTAGTGAAGCCACCAACTGATTGTGATGTGATTGCTGATGTGGGGGAGAAGCCCAAGGGTAAGGTAGAGACGCTTAGCGACGTGAACCAAATTGCTACCAGTAGGATTGTCCCTTCCGAGTCGGCTGTGCGTGCACAAGCCATTCACTCTTCTGCTATTGGCTCTTCTTCTGCTCCCTTACCTTTTGCTATCTCTTCTTCCTCTTGCTCTTCTTGCACCTCTCTCTTTCGGGAGTGTCAGTATCTTATGAACACTCTCGAGAGATTTGTAGGAGGCAAGAAGAAGCTGAACCTTATTCTAGACCAATCCAAGATTTGCAAGTTCAATCAAGGTCTAGGATACAATTTTTCTGAGGACATGAAGAAGCATCCACCTGCTATTCTTAGACCCATATCAGCAGGTGTGATCGAGATTGAGTCCAGAACTGAGAAAGTTCAATTCAAGTCAGCGGGCTTTGTCCAAGGGATCTCTGACAGCAAGGTGATTCCACCTGTTGCTTTGGCCTCTCAGAAGGCGAAGCCTTATCGTGCTACTTCTACCTCTCAGAAGGTAAAGTATCATTGCACCTTCTGTCAGAAGGATGGGCACTTGATCGATCGATGCTTCAGACGCACCAAGATCACGCGAAGAGCCCGGGTGAGGCTCTTAGGCGTATTCAGGGTCAGCCCCAGACCTTGAGTGCACCTAAGACCAATACGAGGTCTGGGTTTGCTTCAGCTGGTGAGTTTGGGCAGCATCGAGGACTTAGTTTTTCTGAGTTTTCGTCCTCATGCTCCCTTTGGTCGTGACTTCCACCGTTCCGAGGGTAGATCTCATTTCCCCCGTCGAGATGGCTACCCACGGCGTGATCAGCATGTTGCTGGTGCTCCAACTCGCTCTCCCATAGCAGTCGGACCCAACAATAGCTCCAGGTCTGCTTGTGGACCTTCTGTTTCTTTGAGCGACAGAGAGCGTAGGGTAGATAGAGGTCAGTCGTGTGTGACTACTTCTTCTACTCGACGTGTTACTCAGTATTGGGTGCCAAAATCACTCTTGATTTACCCCAGTACTGAGACTTTACTCTCTCGTTGACTCAGGTTCGCCGGGTAGGGAAGAGAGAGGTTTGGCTCGTTGACTCCTGGTGTTCTCGACACATGACCGGAGACTCTTGTTGGTTCTCTTCCCTAGACCGTGCTCCAGGTGATGAGACGATCACCTTCGGAGACGCTTCATCTGGGCGCGTCATCGCCAAAGGTACAGTGCGCGTTAATGAGTCTTTTATTTTAAAAGATGTTGCCTTGGTTAGTAAGCTACAGTATAATTTGCTTTCTGTTTCTCAGCTTACCGATGACGGCTTCAAGGTGAGCTTTAAGAAAAATGCTTGCAAAATTCTTGATTCTTCGGGTTGTCTGGTTTGCGGGATTTCTCGTTATGGGAGGATTCTTCGTGCTGATTTTTTTGAGTCTTCTGGTGATCCTCTCCAGTGTTTAGTTGCTTCAGAGTCCCGTGACCTTACTTTCTGGCATAGGAGACTTGGTCATATTGGATTTGACCATTTGACTCCAGTTAGCGGCCACGATCTCATTCGTGGTCTGCCGAAACTCAAGATGGTCAAAGATCTTGTTTGCGCTCCTTGCCGGCACGGCAAGATGGTTGCCGCTTCTCACCCTCCGGTCACAGTGACTATGACCGATGCACTGGGACAGCTGCTCCACATGGACACAGTTGGACCAGCTCGAGTGCAGTCAGCAGGAGGGAACTGGTATGTTCTTGTCGTGGTCGATGGCTTCTCGAGGTTCTCTTGGGTGTTTTTCTTAGCCTCGAAGGATGAGACGTTTACACATTTTCGAGGTCTTTTTAGTAGGCTTTCTGTTGAGCTCCCGGGTGCCTTACGAGTGATCTGTAGTGACAATGGCACGGAGTTCAAGAATTCCTGCTTTGAGAGGTTCTGCGATGAGACAGGTGTAGAGCACCAGTTCTCTTCTCCGCACGTCCCACAGCAGAATGGCGTCGTGGAGAGGAAGAACCGTACCTTGGTCGAGATGGCCAGGACGATGCTTGATGAGTATTCTACACCTAGGAAGTTTTGGGCTGAGGCTATAGCGACCGCGTGCCATGTTTCGAACAGAGTTTTTCTTCGGGCACACTTGCATCGCACTTCTTATGAGTTGAGATATGGGCGAAAACCCAGTGTCTCGCATTTTCATGTGTTTGGTTGCAAGGGTTTCATTCTGAAGTCTAGGAATCTAGATAAGTTCGAGTCACGTTCTTGTGATGGTATCTTTCTAGGTTACTCGGCTTCTTCGCTGGCGTATAGGGTCTGGAACTGCGAGTCTAGTAAATTGGTAGAGACCTGTGAGGTGACCTTCGACGAGGCCAGTCCGGGGACTAGGCCCGATATCTCAGGTTCTTTAGAGCAGTCCGAGCCCATCTTTGTGGACGATGAGAAGGATGGAGATGAGGGTTGTCTACCCGATCCAGTTCCTCATCCTCCCCTTGAGGTGTCTTCTTCCACTGCACCTCCCGGCGATCAGCCCATGCCTTCTGCTTCCTTTGGAGCTAGTGGCTTTGTTTCTACCTCGTCAGCTAATGAGGTAGCGGCCACTTCTTCTTCTCATGCAGGACCTCCCCGACATATCCAGAAAGACCATCCTTCCGAGCAGATAATTGGAGACTTCTTTGAGCGAGTCACACGCTCAAAGTCTGGCATGTCACATTTCTGTCTCCATTCTGCCTTTGTTGCCATATTTGAGCCCAAGGATGTGTGTCATGCACTTTCTGACGAGTCTTGGGTCAATGCCATGCATGAGGAGTTAGAGAATTTCGAGAGAAACAAGGTCTGGTTGCTTGTCGAGCCCCCTCGAGGTCACAATGTCATTGGGACTAAGTGGGTATTCAAGAACAAGCAGAGTGAGGATGGGGTAGTCATTCGAAACAAGGCTAGACTGGTAGCTCGGGGCTTTTCTCAAGTTGAGGGTCTAGACTTCGAGGAGACCTTTGCCCCTGTAGCTAGACTTGAGGCCATTAGAATCCTGCTTGCTTTTGCAGCTTCTAAGGGTTTCAAGCTTTACCAGATGGATGTCAAGAGTGCCTTCCTCAATGGGTTTATTGAGGAAGAAGTCTATGTGAGACAACCTCCAGGTTTCGAAAACCCCAAACCCAAACCATGTCTTCAAGCTTTCCAAAGCGTTGTATGGACTTAAGCAGGCCCCTAGAGCTTGGTATGAGAGGCTTAAGTCCTACCTGTTGAGTCATGGGTTTGAGATGGGTAAGGTGGATAAGACCTTGTTCATTCGTAGGCATGGCACAGACCTTCTGCTCGTCCAGATTTATGTGGATGAGATCATCTTTGGCGGCTCTTCTCATACTCTTGTTTCACAGTTCTCGGATGTCATGAGCACCGAGTTTGAGATGAGTATGATGGGTGAGTTGACTTTCTTCCTTGGCTTCCAGATCAAGCAAACTCGGGAGGGTACCTTCTTGCATCAGGGCAAATACACTCGTGACCTCCTGAGACACTTTGACATGAGTGATGGTAAGGCCGTGTCGACTCCCATGGCATCCTCCACCACACTTGATCCAGATGAGGACGGCGAGCCAGTTGATTAGAAGGAGTATCACAGCATGATTGGCTCCCTCTTATACCTCACCGCCTCGAGACCGGACATACACTTCGCTGTGTGTCTTTGTGCTCAATTCCAGGCTTCTCCTCGCGTATCTCACCACCAGGCGGTGAAGCGCATCCTTCGGTACCTTCGAGCTACCATAGACTATGGTATCTGGTACTCTTCCTCGTCCTGTCTTTCCTTAAGAGCCTACTCGGATGCAGACTTTGCTGGCTATAGGATAGATAGGAAGAGCACTTCTGGTACCTGCCAATTCATTGGTACTTCTCTTGTTTCGTGGTCTTCTAGGAAGCAGTCCAGAGTGCACAGTCCACCGCAGAGGCTGAGTACATTGCTGCCGCCAGTTGTTGCAGCTAGGTACTTTGGATGGTCTTGACCCTGCGGGACTTTGGGTTAGTTATCGACAGTGTTCCACTCTTTTGTGATAACACTTCTGCGATTAACATTGCTAAGAACCCAGTGCAGCACTCTCGGACCAAACATATTGATATCAAATATCACTTCCTTCGAGATCATGTGGAGAAGGGTGACATAGTGCTCCAGTTTGTGGAGAGTGACCACCAGTTAGCCGATATCTTTACCAAGCCTTTAGATAGCTCTAGGTTTTCAGCTCTGCGGGGAGAGCTTGGGGTGGTTTGTCCTTATGGACTGCTGTGAGGGGGAGTTTTTGTGCTTCATGCTTTATCATGTTATTATGCTCTTACTCCTTTCTGTTGCATTGTATATGGGTGCATATGGGTTAGTCCTCCTAGCATAGATTAGAGTGCTTCTCTTGTCTAATTGTTTATACTTCTTTCTCTCATCTTGTGACTCTAGGATGATGCTTATTAGCTGTTTCTCTTCTCACTAGGTTGAGCTCACTCACTTCTTATAGGTTCTAGCGAGGGTTGGGCTACCCTCGGGTAGACGGGGTACGTGTTTGCTCCTTAGTGTGCTAGATGGTCAGTTGATAGTCCTAGAGTCATATGGGGTAGATGAGAGTCAGTCTGAGCCATAGTTTCCTCTATATCTTATCTATGCTTTAAGGACTGCCTTTTCTGATTTTCTTGCTAACTTCTCGAGTTTATTGCTTTGGTTCAGGGGGAGTTCATTTGGGAGCTTCTATATCTTAATGTTGACATAACTCAACTTGAACTAAAAGCTGCATCACATGTTGAGGGGGGAGCTGGATTTTTCTTGCATATCATTTTGCATTGTAATGTAACTACATGGAGCCTTGATTATTATCCATTTATGACATGTTTACAATGCATTACATCTTGCCATGATCTATACTTACTTGCTAGATTTATCATGACTTTATATGTGTAGTCAAGTCTTTGCCATGATAGGTTGTTGATTAAAATTCTCAACTTGAATTAAATCATATCTTGTTAGCTTTTGAGATAAGTCTGTTTTTAATTATCCTCTTATGATTCATGCCATGTCAAATAGGCTGAGTTGAGTCTTGAATCTTTATTGAGCTTTAGATTGAGCTATGCTAGTTTCTTGATGAAGCATGCGTTGGTACAATTTTTAAGTAAGCAAAAAGATCTCTTTTGTGCGAAAAAACTGATCTCACCAATTCTTTCTCATGAGACTGCTTGCCATTGCACTAGGCATGAACTCAGGGGAAGTTTTTGTTGACCAAGATCATTTCCTTAAGCTTCTTGCTTGGAGTGGTCGCATAAGGCTTGAGATCTAGCACACGACTAAAAATTTTGGTTGGAAACGACCCTGAGATTTAAAAGGAAAATCATGTCAAATGTGCTCAATTTGTTTAACTATGAACATAACTCACAAGTACTTAACCAAATGTTTCATTCTTGAACTTGTAGCACTCTAAATTGATTCAATACTAGCTTCTTGGTTCCGCTTAGAGTATTGACATGGCCTGCATCATCTTTGGATACCTTTAGCTAGACTGCAATCATGGTTGACTTGACATGCTAAGCAATTCGACTAATTTTCAGATTATGACTTATTTGGCTTAGCTTGAGTATACATGTTTAGTCATGATCTTGTTAGCATTCTTATTGGTTATGGCTTGATGTAATTCTTATATGGTCATTTTGGATAATCTTCATGGCTCTAAATGCTTAAAATAAACAAACTTCAGCCATTTCATCCAACATCATGCCTTATTCTCTCTTTTGCATCCTTGATGTGTTTATTGCCAAAAGGGGGAGAATAGCGGAGAAAAAGCCATTTGAGAACTTTCTAGAGCTTTGGAGAACAATTTGCTCTTTCTTTTGTAGCTCTAGTGTTCCTTTATTGACATGGTCATAAGCTTCTTTGATTTCTTTTGGACCATGTTTGACTTTCTTTCATTTTCAAACTCAACCTTTTCGCTTTTTCTGAGTTTGTCAATATACTCATCAAGAGGGAGATTGAGAGACCATGTGGAGGTGACCACATGTTTATGATGAGTAATTGATAAGTATGTTGCAAAGATTGAGTTTGGTTTGAGTGATTTGTGCCAGGTCGGCATTTGGCGCAGTCAGGTATGGTTAGACGGTCTTATTGCATATTTTCCTTCCCGATTGGTCGTTTAGGCAATATCTTGCTTGAGTATGGTTTATTGATGCTATTTATGTTTACTTGTGTCCTGTGATGGCTGCGGGATGTCGAGGCAAAGTCGTGGCGAGGCACGGAGGACCGGACTAGGCGCAGGTGGTGCCGAGGTCAGAACGGTCGAGGTGTGCTGAAGACGATGTGGACTCGTGGGGCTGCGAGGCTTGGAAGGCAAGAAATGAGGAAGCTTCCCGGAATGTGCACAAGGGGCGTTTTGGAGAATACGCAAAGCTGCACTAAAGGAAGCGGATTATGGATAAAGCACTAGAGTTGGTGGAGGCTTAGTGGGTAAAGAGTGGATCAAACCCATTAGTGGGAGGCTATAAAAGGAGGGTGTCTCCTGCATGGTCTTCATGTCTTTACGGGGTTGGTTTTGCTTTGTATTGCTTTGAGGCTTTAGTGGTTGAGAGTTGTTGAGGAGAGGCAGAAGTCTGTGTGCTTTGTCTCCTTCGATGCTTCTCTAAGTGTGGGTGCTCATGTGTTCTTGAGAAGAGACATGTAGCTTGTGCTCTCAATCCAATCATGTATGGGGTTGTAGGGATGGATTGAGTTGATACTCTATGTAATCATTCATCTCTCTTCCTTATTATCAATGTGAGATGGCTTTGTTTGAGTTTCATTGAGTTCTTGCTTCTCTGGTTGGGTTTTCTCTTCGATGCTCTCTAGGCTTGATTTCTCAAATTTTTGTTTTTGTGTTGATTCTTGCTGAGGAGTAGCAAAATGGGTTGCTATGTGATGGAATTGCATTTCTGGACCCTTTGGTCAACTAGTTCCAAGAGCAAAATGATCAAATCAGGAGAATCCAATTTTCTTCAGCCTGTGCCCTGTTCATTCCCTATTTTCAATTTCTAGGGTTTTGATGTAGTTCGTGTTTCCTTCATGAGATGACATGAAACTTGGCATGTTAAGTCCTGAGGCTATTAAGTAGCTATCCTCAAAGTTTCATGCTCAAAGAATCAAAGACTAAGTGGGAATTTGAGTTTCGGTGAAGGTCACTGTAAGTTTTCTATTTTTGGCCAAGATCTTTATTTCTTGCCTTTGAGTTGGTTTCTCTTGGTTCCCAGGGCTATAGTTGCTATTTAGGTTGTATCCTCTCAGTTCTGGACTGAAAAATCAAGAGGCAAAACTCAAATTTCTTGTTTTGTGAAATCTTGAGTTTGCTCCTGAAAAATTGCAGTCTGCTGTCTGTCTGAATGTCGAGGGGCGGTCTGACCAGTTGCCCTTTGGCGGTCTGACCGGCCGGCCAACTGCGGTCAGACCGGCCACAAGGGAGCGGTCAGACCGGCATGAGTGGAGCGGTCAGATCGGTCCCACAAGGGCGGTCAGACCGGCTTTAAGCCGACGGTCTGACCGGCCCCTCTGTTGAATGCACCACTTCTTCATTTTGGTGTTTCGTCTTGCCCCTTCTCTGTGTGGTTAAGAATCCGGTTTGAATATGCTTCCTTCTTCATAGTTCCAGTAACTATTAGAGGAGGGATTCGTTTAGTGGAATATCTTTGAGGGGCAATTTGTAAGAGTCGACATTCACCCCCTCTGTCGCCGATTTCGATCCAACAGATGCACATGGTGCTAAGGATGTGGTGGTGAGCAAAGCTCTCCACGGTGGCTGAAAGGCAGTGCGGTGCAGGCTGATGGGGCGTCGATGCTATGGCCATCTGGTGCTAGGACAACTAACCAACAATGTTTGCAGCACAAACAATTACATGGGAATGGAAGGGCTCATTGAGACACGGAGTAGAGGGGAGATCGATGGCAGTGGCAGGTCGGTGATAAGGAAGACGAAGGCATTCCAGTGCTCTGGTACACGGCAAGGTAAAAGAAAGGGTGCATTAGCATGGGAGGTCAAGGTAAACACAAGGGACATGACCTTCAAGGTTGAAACTCACCAAAGTGAAGACGACAGGGTGGTGAGGTCAACAATGGTGCTACACATGGTTGCAACGTTAGGATTTTGGCCTTCCTAGGGCCAAACAAGCATAGCGAGGTGAGAACGATGAAGAGGGAAGTGACATGAACACAAAGATCATGATGGAGGCATCACAAACTCACTGGACAATGATTAATCGAATGGCGAAGCTCTTAGCCAGACTTGGGGAAGAAGGCTAAATCCATCTCCATCGAAGGCGAATGGGCCACGGGAGCTTAGGGGAAATGCAAAGGGAGTTAGGCCAACCATTTTGACACACTTGGGGTGGCTTAAATAGAGGAGAGGAGGGAGATTGGCTTTGGGTGCAAGAGAGCCGAGAGGCAAAGAGCGCGGGAGAGCAAGAGAGAGCAAGCGATGATGGGACAAGGCTGCAATGATGTTGCACTTGAGGTTGCAGAGGCTGGCATGGCTCTTGGTGTGCGTGGCACATGTGTATGGTGAGTAGGTTGGCATGAGAGAGGGAGAGAGGTGGACAGTGGTTGGCACAATGCTTTGGCACTGACAGGTGGGACCTAGGCCCACTAACAAGAGAGAGAGGGACGGTAGGCTGGGCTAGCTGCTATGCTCGGCTGGGCAGTGCATGTACATGCACTAGCTCGGATGGATGGCCTGCAAGCGAGAGAAGGCAAGGCGGAGCACGGCGTGTGAGCCTGTTGGGAGAAAAAGAAAGGACGAGCTAGGCCGACTTACTGGATTTCATCCTGAAGGCGAGGAAGTGAAGGAATTAAGACTTAAATTATTATTTGGGATTTGATTTGGTTTTGAATTTGTAATTTGAATTATATAGGGTATCTGGCACAAAATTTTAGGAAAATTTTAATAGCACCAAATTAACTTTTAGAAACTTTCAAATTATATTTTCGAGCCAAGGAATTTATTTTAAAATTCTTAAACTCAAGCAAGGCTTTTAGGTAATTTTGAAAATGCGCCAAAAAATTTTGAAATCCATGGCAATCATGCAAGTTTTTTTAGAAGCCAATTTTGGGCTATTACAGGTTTTCCCTCCATCTCACGGAGTGGTCAACCTACTAATGGAACCGAGCTCAGCGATCTGCGGAGGTAAGTGGCCTCAAAACAAAAGGAGAAGCTCTAAAAGATAGATTTAGGAGGAAGAAGAGCTTGTGTACTGCACGCATACCACAGAGGAGCGAAATGGGAATGGGAAGCCGGTGGCCGTGCATTCGTGCCGCTTAATTTTATGGAACCTAATTTTAAAGTCTTTTATTAAATAGTTATCTTAGGGATATAACAATTTAAAATTTAAAAGAAGAAGAAGAATAAGAGCAGCTCCAAAAGATGGGCTAAATTTGATCCCCTATAATCTCATTTTAGGGGACATGCCAAAAAGTTGGGGATCAATATAACTCCTTTGCTCCAACAGTCATCCCCAAAATTGGTCCCCTAAATATTTTAAATCTGCTACATAGGCATATGGGCCATATTAGTTATATACAATGGGATATTACCTTGCAGATGGCATATATCCTTCTTGGGCAACATTTGTGAAGACCATACAGATGCCACAAGGTAATAAGAAAAAATACTTTGCAAAAGCACAAGAAGTGGTCAGAAAGGACGTGGAAAGAGCATTTGGAGTTTTACAAGCTCGTTTTGCGATTGTACGTGGCCCAGCTAGATTTTGGGATGAAGCCACGCTCAATGATATCATGAATGCTTGTGTCATCATGCATAATATGATAGTAGAAGACGAGCGAGATGAACAAAATGATTTGAACTTTGATTGGATGGGTGAACCCGTCACAGTTTCACATGAGCATAGTGCTGATATTCATGAGTTTATTCAAGCCCACATGAAAATTAGAGACAAGGAAATCCACTCCCAGCTTCAACAAGACCTAGTGGAGCATCTGTGGCAGCGCCATGGAGACACCATTGTTCTGATCTGAAATTAAATTAAAATACTATTGTTCTGATCTGAAATAAAGACACCATAACATAGTTCTGAAATTAAATTAAAACACTATTGTTCTGATCTGAAAACAAATGAAGCCATACAACATAGTTCTGAAATTTAACCCGACTTAGAGGAATGTCGAGCTACAATCTCATTCTGTAGGCTCTTGTAGAACTGTTGTTGTATGTTTGATAGGCCAGTAAAGTCCATGGTCATAATTCTTTCTTCTTCTATCATTCTTTTCAAACATATCTCATCACTCATAAGTTCTAACTTCTTTTTCTTATTTTCCACCTTCACCTGTTCTAGCTGAATCCTTTCCCTTTGTAAAGCATAAGCTTCTTTGAACCTGTCATCTTTCTTACGCTCTTTCTCCGCATCACTCACTTCTCTTTTTGCCCACAAATGATCTAATGCCTCCATGTAGCCAACCTGTCCTTGTCGTAGTGCTTCTTTCGCCCTCTTCCCACCCATTGGTCTGCTTTGTGTACCTTCACTCTCTGGAGTTGCATTTTCATTTATCTCGTCATTAGAAGAACAATCAGGAGGGCTTGATTCAGAGGCTGTCTTTTGTTTTTTGTGAGCAGATTTCTTAGCAGGCTTCTCAGCCAAAGATCTCTGCTTTTCATGCCACTTTGGTTGTGTCCTCAACAGTACATAGCAATGCATTAATAGGAATGACTTCTTGTTGATATCTTCAGCTTCATACAATGCTTTTGCTTGCCCTGTGCGCGGCTAGAGGGGATGTGCCTAGAGGCGGCCGACGGAGAGGCGCAGGCGGCCAGCGTGCTCAAACAGCGGGGGCGTCGGTGGGGAGCCGCGCCGGCGGGGAGGAGGCTGCCGACGCCCTCAGGTAGGTCTCACGCAACGCGAAGGAAAAAAATTGGGCGCGGAATCGCCTACTCGCGCACGGCAACGGTGATTGGGGACGCGTGGGGTGAGGCCAAATTTGGCTCCGGTGGGGTGAGATATTGGGGGTGTTAAAATTTTTAGTGGTGGTTTTGGGAATCTTTTGGAGGGGTTTTTTTTCACTAATCACCAAAATTTGTTTTAGGGGATGTTTTAACCCATCTCTTGGAGTTGCTCTAACATATAGCCCTTTTTGGACACTATTTTTAAGGGCTCATAGATATATATTAATTTGAAATTAAAAAGAGATAAGTAGTAGTAGTACCTATAATTCAAATGGTGAAAGCATGTAAATTTGGTATAGCGACCACATCTTGATCTTCACTTTAACATTGGGGAGAGAGATCACAAAATAAATTGAGTTAATTAAATATAAAATCAAATATCCCAACTTTTTTTCTATATTTTTCTTTGGATGCGACTACACAATGGTATACTATTGCAATAGTATAGCAACAGGTTTTATGAAGTTTTAGCGAGTTTCAAGAAAATGTTTGAAAGTTTCATGTCTATGTGAGTTTTGCTTGTTTCTAGAAGTTTCCAGAAGATTCCAACCCAAAGTTTCGACGAGTTTCAGATTTTAGAACTCAAGTTTCAACAATGATTCAAGAAGTTTTGACTAGTTTCAGCGAACTTACTAGCTATGATAGCACTACCGCACTGCCAAGGAGCCACCTGACACCATTTGCTATTAGTGGGAGGAGGCAACGTGGCTCATAGCTTGAGGAGGAGGCATGGAAGTTCGCAGTAGCTTAGGTGCTCACGATGAGGTGTTCGGACCTGGCCCCGATGGGACCAGGGCAGTGTTGCCGGTGGGCATGGGCGAGAGATAGGGTTGAGGAAGGCAGCAACGGTAGCCCCAACGATTAGATCTAGACCAAGGTAGCTAGGCAGAGCTTAGCCTGTTGTGCTTGTCCACCAAGTAGCCTGGGGCGTTGCTCATGTGTCGCTCTCCACTGTTGTGCCCCATGCCACAGTTGTCCATGGCCACAAGCTCTAGTTCTTCGCTACCCCAGGCCTCAAGCTTGATGCTAAATAGAAGAAGCAAGAAATCTAGAGATATGGCAGCAGGATTGAGGAAGGTGTGAAGTCGTTGTTAGGAAGTGTGGTGGTGATACGGATTTTGCCATCGGTATCACTCGACTTGGGGATAGAGAGCTCGATTTGACAGGGAGAGATTGTATGTTTCTGTGTGTAGGTGATATGGATAATGTTTGTGTGGATAGAGGTACAGTGCAGTCAGTCGTTCGATTGGTGGATTCGATGATTGATTGACATCCCATTATTTAGGCATCCAACAATATCCTATTGAGTTAGTTTTTTTCTTTTTCTTTACTATTATATATATAGACATACATACATACACACACACATACACACACATACATACATACATACATACATACATACATACATACATACATACATACATACATACATACATACATACATACATACATACATACATACATACATACATACATACATACATACATACATACATACATACATACATACATACATACATACATACATACATACATACATACATACATACATATTCAATGATTGATTGAGATCTCGTTATTTTGGCATCCAATGATATCCTATGTGTTAGTTTTTCTATTTTTCTTTACTGTTATATATACAAACACACACAACAAACACATGCACATACAGTAGGATCATTTTCTGCTGTTTTGGTCTAAAAAACAAATATCTCAAATGTATTTTTTTGTCAAATAGGAATAAGAATAATTTAGGTAAGATGAGAAAACTAAGAGAGGTAAGAACATAGCAGGAACTACTATCTTTTTCACAAATATTTTCATATTTCAAAATATGTTCCATTTGGAAAATAAATTCTTAATCTAACAACCATTCTATCTAAGGCTTAACTTACAGTCAGTAGGACTCTGATACCAAGGCTATGGGGACCCTGGTGTGGAATACCCAAAATCATTATATGTGTTCTGTACTAGTCCCATGATCAGTGGCTAGTACACACATTCATGATATTGAGATCACATTCATACATATCGCATACAACTAATTTATAGCAAAATAGATAAGTACATAAGCGACGTATATAGAGTTTACAACATAAGGCCGACCGGCCAAATAAATAGAAGTATAAAGAGTAAAGCGCAACGGAAGTCAAGCAAATAAACCTAAAGAGTCCAGAGGTGTGCCACCATAGCCCATAGACAACTGGCTAGAGTTGGGCCCTAGAAAGACCTATCATTAAATTCGTCGTGACGAGGGCAAAATACACATCATTGGGCATATGTTTCTCCTCATTCTCTGAACAACATTAATTTAGACAATGTTGAGTATATTGTGTACGAAGTAATACTTGTAGTGTATCGCAATATACATATAAATACAAGGCTAACAATAAATAAGGCTTTATACTACAAGTTATTTTCAGCATGAAGCAAATTTCGTTTGCAATATTGATAAGTAGTATTTTACAATGGAATTGTAAAGAGCATTTGACATATAATGAAATAACATGTATATAACTTTAATGATAGTAAATCACAGCCCTCCTTGGCTACGAATATTCGAATCAATTCCCAACCACGCAGGTTGTCAGAATCATGATCCTAAATTGGATCGAAGACAGTCTGATAGGATCATATTCTAGGATCGAATCGTAGAATCTAAGATCCTACCTGACTCTACCAAAAACATATTTATTCCAATTTACCGTATATTCCAAGAGTGATATAAGTGTTTATTTGGTCATTTGGCATCTAATGTGATTAATAAATATATCTTATTCATGACTAGAATCATGGTTTGAATTCTTTGTTATTGAGGGTTACGATTAGACGAGTGATGTTATCAATATTGCCATAATCCGATTATTTTACATAAAAACTAAAATAAATAGATAATCAAATTAATTTTTATTATTCCAAACCTCTGAATCTTAATGTCTAAACTATTAACTACTTAGTATTTAACATACAACTTGAATTGAGAGATACGATACAACCAAACACCGAAGTCTTTCATAATCTTTGATAATATGTGATTCTACATGATTCCACCATGATTCTACCACGATTCTACTGCGATTCTACATGATTCTACAACTAGACACGATTCTATCAGGTACGACTGAGGATGAGATTTGAGTCAGATTGGTTTTGTAGGTACGATTCTACGACTAGAATCGCGATTTTAACAACCTTGCAACCACGGGCATGGCACACACGACAAATACATACCATCTCAATTTCCAATGAGATGGTTTTGTAAAAACAAAGCTATACCCATTGTGGTTGCATCCATGTATTCTCATGACCACGGGTATGGCTATTTAAATAGTTTTTGACACTCTTGAGAGGTTGTATAACTTTACCCATATGAGATAATCAAATACACTGTCAGCAACTACACGCTTTCTTGGGCGTGTGACGAAAGTGATTATCATATAGCCTTTAGATCATTTAGTCCTAACCTTGCACCAAGCCGATGAATGAACAAACCCTCACTTGAGCATGTCCTTCCCCCAAGTGAGATGAATAATAAACCCTCACTTAGGGGTATTGTTTCCCTAAGTGAGCATTCACCATTGTATTAACAAGTTTTGTCCCAACATCTTAGTGAAGGGAGCCCCTACGAGCAAACCTTCTTGGAATGCCCTCACTACTCCAGCTTACCACAATGCAATACTAATTCTAGATAACTTAATCAACTAACGCCAGAACCCATATAGCACATGTGGTTGTACGGTGAGACTTAAATGTGTGGCAATAACGTTTGGTCCTTAATTGACCTAGATGAAAATCTTCCCCTATCTACATACGAGATTCCTTCTCACATTTCACAATTCATAATATAACTCGCCCGTATCTGAATCTAGGTTTTTTATTTTATATCAAAATAATAGAGGTTCCTCCTTTGGTTTAACGTTTTCGAAATCATCCATGTCCACATGTAAGTTTTTCCAAAATATCAAACTTAGTGAAAACTATTACGCATATAAGCATCTAGACCATTTACTCGATGTAATATACCTAAATTTTGACGTTAACTACTATCTAACCATGTCTTAAGGGCTACAATAGTAAGGATATCAAATTTGCAAGGAGATCAATGCATATAAGCGGTTATAACTACTATTACCCACAATGTAGCAATTTTAGTGAAACATACACACATGCGTAATAGGTTTTGCAAACAATATATAATAATTGAAATCGTAGGATAACCACAGTTAGAGAGGGTGCTTGCTTACTGTTTTTGCTCAAAGAATAACTCGAAAGTGTTTTCGAAGATGCCCGATATGTCGGTGTCCATTTGATAAAATCCAAATAAACATAAATAAGAGTCAAACAAATTTAAATAGATAAAAAATTCAAATATTTTTCATATTTGGATAGGGCATGATTTTAGAAAAATTTTGAAATAAAAATCACTTAATTGGAGTTTATATGCAAAAGTTATAGCCAGTTAAATTTTATTTGGTTTGAAAAAAATGTGAGAAAATGAGAAATAGTATTGTGCATGGATTTTAATTTTACTTTGTATTACATTTGGATTTTTAGCATCATTAGACTAGCATGTGGAGTCCACTCATGAGAGTTTTATTAATTTACAAATTAACTGACCGATGAGTCATGCATGTCAGCCTCACAAGTTTAAATCATGTTTTTTCTTATTTATTTACCATGTGGGTCCTATTTATCATAGACACATATTTTAGTTTTTAGTTTAATTAAATTCCTTAACTGATTTTTGAGTGGGCCCACTTGGCATAGACTCATTAGGTTCAAATCTATTATTAAAGTTAAATAACATTCTTAAGTTTTAAAACCTTATCCGCATGTGGGTCCTACATGTCATACTTACATTTGTTAAACCTAGTTTTAATTAGAGTTTCATTTAAATAATCAACTTAGGCCCACACATCATACTCACATTAAGTTTGAACAGGTTATTAGCGTTAAGCTAAACCGCTTGACAAGTTGGGCCTATTGTTAGGGAGGGAAAGACAAAGCTGAGCGGAGCAGAGCTTCGATGGGCTCATTGACAGTGAAGGAAGCTACGGCCTAGCGTTAGCAAGATCAAAATAGAATGGCTACGTCATTGCACACCTTTGAGTAGTTACGGTGGCCAGAATAGTGGACGATGGTGGTCGTGCGTTGGTGAGATGCAGCGGCGGTTCTTCGGTAAACTACGGCGAGGCTGTGAGAGGCATGCATTTGGGCTAACACAAATCTATTCAGCTCAGGGTGATGTCATAAGGTCATCGGAGCTTCACCGACACAATGTTCCATGGCGGTGCCATGAATGGCTATGGTGAAGACCATGCTACGATGAGGGATTTCCAAGGAACTACCAGGGACTAATGAGGAGGTTGGCGATGTCAGAGAGGCAACGGAGTGGCCAGTCGATGGTGAGTAGCAGCGGCGCAGCCACGCAGATGACATCAATGGCGCGGGGCTCCTCGGCAAGGGAGAGCAACAAGAGAGATTTGCATGAGCTCAAGGAACAGCTGAGGATACTCTGGGAGCAAGGGATTAGGCTAGGTCTCACTGGAGGGAAAGAATGGCTTGCAGCGGCGGTTTTGGCCAGAGACGATGACTCAAACCCAATGAGCGTCTGCACAATTCACAAATTAAATGAGGGGAATAGCTCTAGGGGACATAGAACACAAGATGACATGGTTAGGGAAGAAATGGGTCCATAGGAGAGCTAGCACCATGGTGGAGCTTGGCAGAGCACGCTCATCGGAGTGGAGGAAATTGATTTGTTCCGGGCATGGCGAGGAAGGAAAGGATCTAATTTTCGTCGAAATGAAGCGAGGGTGAGATGAGGAAGACCATGGCGTAGTTGGATTGGGTTTATAGAGATGGTATGGCCATGATTGACTTGCAAGAACATGGGAGCATGGCGGAGCTATGTGGCCTAGTTCTTCTCAGCAATGTACGACACAGAGAGGACAAGGAGGGGAACTCAGCACAGTGATGCGACGGCTCGGGGTCAAGCTACAGCAGGGCGAAACCACAAGCGGTAGTTCAAAAACTGGCAGCATTTGGCATGGTAGAACAGTGCTGGCACTGGAGTAGGAGCGCGTCAGGTGGAAGAAGAGCTCTGCAGCCAGGCCCCACATGGCAATGAGAGAGAGAGAGAGGTTAAGGTGAGTTGAGAGTTTGAGAGAGCTCCAACAATTATAAAAAAATTAGTGGATTATCCTGATACAGTGCAGATCATAGTGTAAATTGTTTAGAATTTTATCTACCTTAGATTTTTCTCGAAAAATCTTGGAAGGCTACTATTTTGTGTACTATACATTGTTTTGATTTAAATATTTCAAGAACATGTTCAAAACATTACTTCCAGTGTCATGTATATATTTGTGAAATTTTGAATTGCTTTCTACTGTGTTTTCTCCTAGGTAAATTTAGTATCATATTTTTAGATTCGATTTTGAATTCAAAATGTATTCTTTCTAATATATATTTCGTTTTGAAAATTCATGTTTGCAAATTACTTTCCAAAGAAACTCTAATAAAAGCCAAGGAAATAATATACGTGAAAAAAGTTTTAAAATGTTCTTATTTTTGCATTTCCTAGAATTTGGGATGTTACATTTTCTTTGTGTAGGTGGTATGGATAAGGTTTGTGTGGACGGAGGTGTAGTGTAGCAAGTCGTTCGATTGGTACATTCGATGATGGATTGATATCCCGTTATTTTAGCATCGAACGATATATTGTGTGTTAGTTTTTTGTTTTTCTTTACTATTAGACACACACATATATATCTGTGTGTTTTCTTTACTATTATCCAGAGACACCTTTAGTAAAATAGGTATAACTTTTACATACGGTGTCTGTTTTTGACGTTCTTATACTCGTTGGAAAGCTAACGATGAGCTCAATCCAAAACAATGACCTACTTGCGCTAGTCATTCTCTAAGACCCCCAAAATCAGCCATATTTAGCCCCAAATTTGCGTTACAAGTTTTCAGTTTCTGTTTTTGCCAAACTTTTCAATCTTCCATGCAGAATTTGGGGTTTGCCTTAATTTCAAAGTAGTAGATTTCGTCGAAACCTTTCAAATGAGTATATATAAGCTATATAAAGCTTTGCTATTTTATCTTCGGAGACTAGCTATTTACATTGCACCGATATATATACACACACACTAGTTAGAGACCCGTGTGTTGCAACGGAGTCATAAAAATAATGAGACGGAACTTACTGCCTGGCCAACTTCACACATCAAACATCGGAGAGCAAGCGACAGAGAGAGAAGGGTGGCCAAAATGCGCGAGAAGATGGGGAAAGTGGAGGTGGTGGGCGGTTGTATCCTGAGAGAGAGAGGGAGAGGAGGAGGAGAGAGACGAATGGTCCAGATCAAATCGGATGGCTGAGAAGGGAGGAGGGAGAATGGATCAACCACCAACTCACACTTTTATAATAGTATATATATATATATGTTGTCCAATTTACAGACAGTTAGTATATAGAACTGTCTGTGATACATGTACATTATAGATGATTCTAGCTACCAACCGTCTACGATGGAAGAGTATCACAGACGGTTTGTATATAGAACCGTCTGTGATAATCTGACCGCTGGGCCCGTCAATCCTCCTTAACCCAATCCTAGCCAATAGAAACTCACCAACTCCCACCCCATGGAGCATATCTCCACCTCTCCATTCCCATGCCAAAAATTTTCACACTTCTGTCTCTCCCTCCCCTATAAATACTCACTCAAACCCAGCCTCCTCGCCTTCCTCCTCCTCGACACTTACCCTAATAGCCTGCATGAAGCAGACGATGCGCAAGTCTACGGGAGGTAAGGCACCGTGGAAGCAACTGGCTACCAAGGCGGTGCTCAAGTCGGTGCCGACGATAGCGGGCGTCAAAGACATCCAGCTCGTGCACTGCATTAGGGGCGAGAGGGTCTAGGCATAGAGGCCTCATCGGCGCGGTTGAGATTCTACTGTCTACTAGGATCTTTGCTTTTTCTCTGTTCTTACCATGTTTAAGAGTTAGATTCATGGGATTAGGAGATGTGTTCTTTACATGTTCTTATTGTGTTAGTTAGATGGGTAATTTGCTCGTTATCTTGGGATATTGTAATAGTGGACTCTAATCTTAATAGAAATGGAATGTGTTACTGTATTTGTTGTTGCATTTGCTTATTTTCAGTTGGCATAGTTAACATTTCCACAGGCTAGCCGAAAAAAGAAAAAAATTTAGGTATAGAATGAACTATCACAGACGGTTTTATGATATAAACCGTCTGTAAAGGATTATCACAGACGGCTCAAATCAAAAACTGTCTATGACACTAGTACATCACAGGCGATTCTATCTACCAACTGTCTGTGATGGGAAAGTATCACAGGTGTTTTGGTCCGCAATTAAGCATATTTAAGCTTTTTTTTGGAAAAAATTAATTTCAAAGTAGCTATATGGATTACGATTTCCAGTTGTATGCATATGGGCAAATTATTTTGAAATCAATTACAAAAAATGTTGGACACTGCATGAAAAAAAATATTTTGTAGAAACAGTGACCTAGGTACATTTGTGTAAATTAAGCAATGCATGACATGATATATGCACGTAGGCCAACCTATTAAGTAGTGTTACCGGTGTAGCACCTCAATTGCTTAGCTTAACATTGTGGATTTTCTATCTTTCATTTCGGGTGTTTGATTCTTTTATCCCATATCCCATTAACCTACTATCCCATGCACACTCTAATTTACTGGAAATTATCGTTCCACAAAATTTTTTCTATTTTAAGCTAGCCTCGGGAAATGTTAATTATGCCCTCTGAAAACAAGCAGGTACAACAACAAACACAGCAGCACATTCTATTTCCATTAAGATTAGAATCCACAATTACAACATCACAAGATAATGAGTAGGTTACCCATCACTACTATAGAAAAGCTCATTATAGACGGTTCGGAACTATCATCAAAGATGGTTTCTTGAACCATTTGAATCAATGGGTCAGTGATAATAGGGGTTATCATAGATGGGTTTTGAACTGACTGTGAAAACCATATCACAAACGGTTCGAAATTAGAACCGTCTGTGAAGGTATACTATCATAGACAGATCGAAACTAGAACCGTCTGTGAAAGTATACTATCATAGACGATTCTAACCACAAACCGTCTGTGATAGTTTTTCTATACTTCAAAAAACTAGCTAGCATACTTAAAAATTTATTGTTTTTATGGCTAGCCTCAGGAAATGCTAGCCATGCCCTCTGAAAGCGAAACAACATATTTGAATTTGATTTCCATATCTGAATTACATATAGCACTGTATGCACAAGAGGACACTTATAATTTTACAAATATAAACTTCACGGTTACAAATTTAGAAAGATACTTACACATCTTTCATTAAACTACAATTTAAAACAAGTGGTGTGGGAAAAATTTGAAGTAGCAGAAACAAAAAGGCAACGAACACTATTTTCAGCTTATATGCCAAAATCAATAGAATGCCACACTTTTAGGATGTAACAAGCAGAAGCCCCCTATCGATGCCATTGACTTGGAATAGTATAAACCTGCCATTGCCTTCTTCCTTTCCATCTTGCTTCAAGCAAAATTTCAGTCGTCCTTGCTGAACTCCTCCCACCCTTGCCACAAACGAGTTGGAGTAGTACTAGTGGTGTTGGTTTTTCGAGTAGGGAGGAGGGGGTTAATAAGTGGTGAGAAGTGGGAAGAAGACCAGTGCCTATTGTTCGATGAGGAGAGAATGGATGGGTGAGATCGGGATCCTAGGGGAGATGACGCGGATCAGTGATGTGGCAAGGCATCACAGACGGTTAGGATTACAAACCGGCATGATAGAGACATCACAGAAGATTCTTAACAAAAACCGTCTACGATAATGGGAGATATCACAGACGGTTCTTATTAAAAATCGTTGGTGATAACGGCATGGTAGATCACAAAGACAATATATTTGTGCAATGTAAATAGCAAGTCCCAAAAGATAAAATAGCAAAGCTTTATATGGCTTATACACACTTGTTTAAAAGGTTTAAAATAACAACTTTTCAGTTGAGGCAAAACCCAAATTCCGAAGGGAAGACCAAGTAAAAGGGCAAAAACAAAAACCAAAAACTTACGATGCAAATTCAGGACCAAAGATAGCTGGTTTTGGGGCTCTTAGAGGGTGACTAGTACAAGTAGGTTATTTGTTTTGAATTAGGCTCATTGTTAGCTTTCCAACAAGTATAAGAACGTCAAAAACGGATACCGTATGCAAAAGTTATGCCCGTTTTTACTAAAGGTGTCTCGAAACGGAATCCTATTCGGACTCAGGCGGGAGATTATGAAATTTTGGGGGATTGCGAGGCGGAAAACATATCACAGACATATTTTAATATAAACCATCTGTGATAACTCATTATCATAGACAGTTTAAATAAAATACCATTTGTGATGTTTGGCAATATCATAGGAGGTTCTTGGTAAGAACCGTCTATGGTACTTCACAGACAATGTTCACCATAAACTGTCTGTGATATTATCTCTTCACAGATAATTTTTAGCACTACTGACAACACAGACGGTCTCTAAACCTAAACCAACTGTAATTACATTTAATACTGACGGTTTTGGTGAACTGTCTGTGATGAGGCGTCTAATATAAGTCTTTTTGTAGTAGTGCATCTAGTTAACATAGTAAGAACATGGAAAGAACATATCTCTTAATCCTACGAACCTAACTCTTAAACATGGCAAGAACATAGAAAAAACAGAGATCCTAGTAGACAGTAGAAGTTCAACTGCGCCGACGAGGCCTCTATGCCTAGGCCCTCTCGCCCCTGATGCATCGCGCGACTGGATGTCCTTGACGCTCGCCATCACCGGCGCCGACTTGAGCATCACCTTGGTAGCCAGCTGCTTCCGTGACGCCTTGCCTCCTCTAGACTTGTGCATTGTCTACTTCGTGTGGGCTATTGGGGTAAGGGTTGAGGAGGAGGACAGTGAGGAGGTTAGGTTTAGGTGAGTATTTATAGGGGAGGGAGAGGCGGGAGTGAGAAAATTTTTGGCGGAATGGGTGCGGGGACAGAGAGATGGAGCTACAATCCGTGGGGTGGGGTTGGTGGGTTTCTATTGGCTGGGATTGGGTTGGGGAGGATCGATGGGCCCAGTGGTTAGTGACATAATTATTACATACGGTTGGAACCACAAACCGTCTGTCATACATAATTATCGAAGACATATGTATATATATATATCGGTGCAATGTAAATAACTTGTCACAAAAGATGAAATATCAAAGTTTTATATGGCTTATATGTGCTCGTTTAAAAGGTTTTGTTGAGATCTACAACTTTGTAGTTTGAGGTGAACCACAAATTCCAAAGGGAAGATAAAAAATTTGGGCAAAACCAGAAACGATAACTTGCGACACAAATTTACGGCTAAAGATGGTTGATTTTAGAGGTCTTGAGGGTGACTTGTGCAAGTGGGTTATTTGTTTTGGATCGAGCTCATCGTTAGCTTTCCAACAAATATAAGAGTGTAAAAAATGGACACCGTATGCCAAAGTTATGCCCGTTTCACTGAAGGTGTCTAGGAACAGAATCCTACTCGGACTCGAATTCTTCCCGGTTCAAATTTAAACTGCTGTATCTTTCAATACCGTAGGCCATACTTGCTGAATTTTTTGTGAAAGTTTGTGGCTATATGTAAAAAAGCTCTACCAATTTTCACTAGATTTGGCATAAATTTGGCATGTTTTTCAATTTATAGGAAGGTAGACACTTTTTGGGAAGTTCTACACGAAAAAATTGGGAAACATAGCCACACTGGATGTGGATTTTAGGAGATCCAACAACTCACACAAGGTAAGAGGATTTGGATATTGAAATAATTTTTAATTGCAACATCACATATGGTTTTTTAATTCAAACCGTATGTGATAATTGTAGGCATCACAGACGGTTCTTATTAAAATCGTCTGTCATAATTGTAGACATCACAGATAGTTTTTAATCCGAGCCATTTGTGATAATTTACAGACGGTTTTGTTAAGAACTGTCTATGATAATTATGTATTACAGACAGTTCTAGCTCGATAGTAATATACATGGTCATACTTGTAAAACTGTCTGTGATAATTACAATACAGACAATTATAAAGAATCGTTTGTGATGAGGTGTCTAGTATAATATTTTTTGTAGCAGTGACCCATTCTTATTCCTGCTGGCTATGTTGTAGGTGGGTTCACTTGAAATATTTGAATCTCAGCTCCATCCAACAGCTAAGATTTAGACCACAAATGGCTACCAGTGTGTCCATCTTGATTGGCAACAAAATCCCCTAATACCTAAATGAACTCTCAACACCCCGCAATGCTCGGAGTCCACCCACGACTCATTCCACTCCATGGATTGATCGTGCTACCACCATATCTCACACATCCAACTCCCATTTTTCAATGATACTAGTTGAATGCTCGTGCGTTGCTATGGATTTTTAAAATTTATCATACTATATATTTTAAAACTTACGAGTGGTAAAATTTTTTAGAATATGCATATAAACATATTCTAAAAGTTTTTAAATCAATCAAGTAAGTCAAAAGCCGTTGATCACACCTCATGGTCATAAGTCAGAAGATATCAACCACACCTCGTGGTCGTTGATCAAGAGCCCTCGAGCATACCTCGTCGTTATAAGTCAGAAGCCGTCGACCATTATGCGTGATCGTAGGTTGGGAGTGGTCGATCATCACTGGTGGTCGTAAGTTGGTAGCGATCAACGATTGATCGTTGTCCTAAATCGGAAGCCTTCGATAATGGCTCATGGTCATACATCGGAAGCCGACAACCATCGTTCATGGTCGTAAGTCAGAAACCATTGAGGATACCTCATGGTCGTAAGTCGGAACACATCGCCCAGCGCTCATAGTCGTAAGTCGGAAGACATCGATCACACCTCGTGGTTGTAAGTCGAAACACATCGACCAGTGCTCATGGTCGTAAATTAGAAGCCGTCTATCACATCTCGTGGTCGTAAGTTAGAAGCCGTCGACCATCGTGTGTGATCGTAGGTCAATAGCGGTCGACCATTGCTGGTGGTCATACGTTGGTAGGCCTCCAGTGCATTTGTGCCCTGTCGCCCGACTGCCGGCACCAGCCTGCTCGGCCTCGACTTTGACCACGGCCCCGACTTCGACCACTGACCCCTTCAACCACTGTCCCCTTCGACCACGATCCTTCGACGTCGACCACTTCCCCCTTCGACCACAGCCCCTTCGATCATTGCTTCGACTTCGACCACCTTGTGGGTCTTGCCGTCGAGGGTGGGGGAGCTCGATCTCAGGGGTGACCTGGGGGTAGGCGACGAGGATGTCCAACTGGAGGGGGAACTTGTAGTGGTAGAAGTTGTGGACGAACCAGCAGGTGCCCCTGGGTTGGCGCTACGATCACGTCCATGACCGCTACGATCACGTCCATGGGCACTACAACTATGACCATGACCACGACTTCGACCACTTCCCCGTTCGACTTCGCCCACTGCTCCCTTCAACCGTTGTCCCCTTCGACCACGACCCTTTGACGTCAACCACTTCCCTCTTCAACGATGGCTGCGATGACGATCACAGATCTTCAATTTGGATCACTGCCGCCTCGACCACTATCCTCTTCGACCATGGCCCTTCGATGATCACGTCCCTACGACGTTGACCACTTCCCCCTTCGACCACGGCTTCGACTTTGACCAAAAACTATTTATGATACTAGCACATCACAGACAAAAACCATCTATGATACTAGCACATCACAGACAATTCTATATACCAACCGTCTAACCGTCTGTGATAGGCGAGTATTACAGACGGTTTTTAGTTCGAGCCGTCTGTGATAGTGTTCTTCACAGATGGTTCTAGTTACAAATCGTCTTTGTTGTAATTATCATAGATGGCTCGCAAACCGTCTGTGATAACATTCGATTATCACCGACCCATAAAATTAGACGGTTCACAAAATCGTCTGTAATGACACTTCTGAACCGTCTGTGATGACTCCTTTTGTAATAGTGTAATAATCTGAAATTGTGTGTTTTCGCAACCTTTTGGGAAGGAAGGATCGATCTAAACATGCAAATGAATTCTTTAGTAAGATTGCGAACAAATTGATCCGAGCTGATGCTACCGCGACGCACCAGCAGGGCCGGTCCTGGGCCTGGGCAGCAGGGGCGACCGCCTAGGGCCCACGAAAACTTGGGGCCCCTAGCCCATGTATGTTAGTATGTATACATGCATGATATAGCCTATGTATTGAATATTGGATATAATTGATTAATGATTAGTTGGGCTAGCTGCCAAAGTCAAGTAATGACCCATTTGGTCTATGTTGTGCATCCAGCACTGAGCGCTCCCAAAATATCCAAGCATGAACATTTATAGAGAGAACGTATCAAGTAAGTCATCCACCACGCACACCGCCTGCGCCCCTTGACTTCTCCACTCCTCTTTCGGTCTTCGCTTCCCCCCCAAAACAAGTGCCGTCATTAATAGAGAAGAGCTTGATTTCATTGATTTTCAACTAATTCACCTTCGATTTTTTTCATTTTGTAATAGTTGCACTTGAAATATCCTCATATAGACATTGCATATATGGTACGTTTTTATGAATTTTTGTTCTTTGATTATCTGTTAAATACCACTCTAAGTCTTCAATGCAATATCTACACTATCTAGAACAAAAATCTTTGACTTTCTTGAAACATCAGTTTCTTTTTTATATATAGATGTCTATTAGATCTAAGAGAGACAGATTAGAAAAAAAAATTTGAGGTCATCAATGTCACATGAAAGGTTGAATGGTCTCTCCTAAATTGTTTTGTCCTTAGTAACATATTATAGTTTTCAAAGACTTATTAATAATATTAACGTGCCAGTGGATTATTGATAATGAGTACTTTGCATTTTGTAATGTACTAAGCCTAATATTGCCAATAAGTACTTTGTATTTTATGACGTACTATCTAATAGTTACTTATTTAACTTTACCTTTTACAATTGATATAAAATGTATTGTTATATATTTATATTAGAATGAAGAGTCTCACGTTTATCGTGCCTAGGGCCTTCAAAATAACAGGAACGGTCCTGCGCACCAGCCGCCGGCTACCTTTTTGTAATAGTGTAATAATCCAAAATTGTGTGTTTTGGCAACCTTTTGGGAAGGAAGGATCGATCTAAACATGCAAATGAATTCTCTAGTAAGATATGCGAACAAATTGATCCGAGCTGACGCTGCCGCGACGCACCAGCCGCCGGCTACCGTGCCAGTGCGGCGCCTGTGCCGTGGCGGAGCGCGTTTGTGTAGTTGAGGATGGAGTTGATGCGCTGCAGCTTGAGCTCCTCCTGGAACTACAGGATGAACCACTCCGCCCGCGCGTTCACCTCCGCCTTCCCTTCCACCTCCTCCGCTCCCCACCGGCACCGCCGCTTGGCCACCTTTGTCCCCTTCTTTGTTGGCCTTACTTTTTCCGCGGCAGCGGAAGCTGGCCGCTGGTGAGCTGGACCCCGCCCGGTCAGCGCGTGTGCCTCGTCCAAACTTACGGACTTCTCCTCCGCCTCTGCCACCTCATTCTCTGACGTGGACGCCGCCGTCGCTGTGGCGTCTGCTGCTGGTGCAACAGGCGCGCTCGGTGTCGCCATGCTCGTCGTCCTGTCTTCTTCGGCCGTTGATTCCGGCTCCGGCGCCGCCCTGCTCACCTGCTGCTTCACTGCTGCTTCTTGTACTTGTCGGGAGGAGGTGTAGTGGTAGCACTCTTGGATGTGGTGGTGCTGTGGCGGCGGCGGCGTCGCCGTGATGCTGCTGCCGTAGTCGGCCGCTGGGTGGATGGAGAAGATGGTTACGGACCGCTGGCGCTTCAGGACCATGGACGACGCGCTGCGAGTGAGCTTGCGACGGGACGAGACAGCAATGGCACCGACGACGACGTTGAAGAAGATGAACCACACCGCGCTGTAGGGGCGGGCCCAGCAGGTAGTCCATATAGGCCCAGGACTACCCTGCTTGGCCCAAAAACTCCCGTGCCGACCGACCCCACGGCTCTGCGCCTCCGCCGACCGCCAGCGCCCATCCCATCCGCCTCCGCTCCGCGGCTCCGCCAGGCGCCCATCCTCTCCGCCACTCCGCCAGGCTCCCTCCGCCACTCCGCCTCGGCGCCTCCGCCTCTGCCAAGGCGCGAGGGCTACGCGGCACCGACGCTGGCCAGGCACCCATCCTGACTCCCGGCGGCGCGCGGGCTCGGTTAGGCGCCCAGGCCGCCAAGGCGTGAGGGCGGCACCGGCGCTGGCCACCAGGCCGCGACCGCAGGAAGAGCTGAGGAGCAGAGCAAGCGGGCACCGGCGACCGCGACCTGGCCTTCGCGCCGTCGAAGGCGCCGACCCCGCCCCCAAAGGCCGACCCCTCCCCCAACCTCTTCGTCTCCGGTGCGATTCCTTCTCTCCCTTCTTCCTGTTTCCTTCCTTTTCCGTAACAACTCTCAGGCGTTGCTCTCTTCTAGAGATTAGTCTCAAAAGCAAGCATCTTGGGCGCGGGGAAGTGGTCTCGCGGTCTTAATTTTGCCCCAATCGATTATAGTCATGTAGTTCAAATCACAGAGATTGAATTGCTGTCCAGGCTGCATCACTGAAACCTGGTTTCTTTGCTTGGATATTGTGATGAAGAGGATGAGCAGGTTGTCCCTGCAACCTTTTTTTTGAAATGTATTTGAAACATTAATTTCATCAAATGTTGTTTAGTATTCAATTGCTTACTTGTTTTGAAATGATCTGTTGAAAAGCTGATACCTAATTTGCTGTGATCCATGCGTGTGTCGAAGTACATATACATGAATGCATGTGTTATTAGCCTATTTCCAGTAAAGCAGTTCAATACATTGTTTGAAATTGAGTAGAGACAAATGTTTGAAATTGGCGATTGCTGAGTACAGAGAAATAGAGTATTGTTTACTGAGTTTGAGACTTTGAGTAGAGACAAATGTTTGAAATTGGCGATTGCTGAGTACAGAGAAATAGAGTATTGTTTACTGAGTTTGAGACTTTGAGTAGAGACAAATGTTTGAAATTGGCGATTGCTAGATGAAATTGTTTACTGAGTATTGTTTTGTGTATGTGTTGCAATCTTCTATTTATGTAAGACCTTATATTACATTTGAATAATTTATATTATCAGTTATGCAAATTTCGAACTTATTTGTTGAATTTAAGGTATTATGAGATCTTTTAGATATATTATGTTTTTTACCGAACCGTTTACCGAATTTTTGTATTAGATTATACCACATTGGATAATAATTTTTTAGTTAGGCATACCCTGGATTCAAATCCTGGGTCCGCCACTGCCGCGCTGGGGCTAAACCACGGCGGCAGCGGCCACCACCACCACGACCCCACCGCCATTAAATCGAGATCAGCCTCTCTTCAAGGCTTTACAAGGAGATACCGCCTACCGGTAGTATATTAGGAAAAAAATTCTATGCGGCGGTGCCGCACTACGCAGCTCGTGCGACACCGCCATGTGCTGCTGCCGCGTGGACAGAACCATTTGGACGGCGACGGTTCAAATTCCTTTGCAGCCGTGTAATATGTGCAAATGGTTCCTGTGCACGTATTCCTGAGCAAAACAAACACAACAGAACCATTTGGACGGCGACGAGGAGCGGATGGATCGCGCCGCCGTGTCGCTCGACGAGCTCGCCCAGAAGGTGCGCGCGCACCTCCGATCCGTCCGCGCTTCGCGGAGCCTGAGCGACAGCAGCTGGCGGCGGCAGCGGACGAGGAGACGACGACGGGATCTATAGACGGCGCGCGCGTACCTTCTGGGCGCGCGCGTACCTTCTGGGCGAGCTCGTCGAGCGACACGGCGGCGTGATCCATCCGCTCCTCGTCGCCGTCCAAATGGTTATGTTCTGTGTTTGTTTTGCTCAGGAATACATGCACAGGAACCATTTGCACATATTACACGGCTGCAAAGGAATTTGAACCGTCGCCGTCCAAATGGTTCTGTCCACACGGCGGCAGCACAGGCGGTGTCACACAAGCTACGTAGTGCGGCACCGCCGCATAGAATTTTTATTAGTAGACAGCAAGACACTGGTGGTGAGGAGTGTGGTGTGTGGGTGGGTGGGTGTATATATATACGACAGCTGCTTCTTGTTGCTGTACACGAACACGTATTGCTTTGCATCTCTACGCGTACAGAGGTTGCGGTTGTTAAGCACGTGTAGTTCATGCAAGAGGGGCGCTTTGCTTTGATAATTATCGTTTAACGTGCGTGTTCATGGGTTGCTTTCGGACATGCTACAAGATTAAATTACTCCTATCCTACGTATACATCGCCATGGTTAACATCGTTGGTCCTAATCAACTATATAAGTTTCACGCGTCAGATCCTTTCTTCACATTGTGTTTCCTATCGCGTGTCTACTTGCTCTGTTTTTGTGACGCGGACTCGGTGAAACCGGTTTAAAAACGAGAACACAGGAATCTTCGATTTCAGAAAGAGACTCATAACTTCAACTCAAATACTTGGATCACCGCAAGCTTATGCTCTACCACTTGGTGTACTCAACACAACACTTCAATATTGTACTGTTAATAACAACAAATACATTCTGAAGAGATAACAAAACAACGTTCTTAACTTTTACAAAAAGAAAATGCCCGCGAAAGGTGTTTTGGTCCGCAATTAAGCATATTTAAGCTTTTCTTTGAAAAATCAATTTCAAAAGTAGCTATATGGATTATGATTTCCAGTTGTATGCATTTTTAGATAATGGATATAAAATCCGGCCTCTATATCCACAAGGGATCATATGGGCAAATTATTTAGAAATCAATTACAAAAATTGTTGGACACTGCATGAACAAAATATTTTGTAGAAACAGTGACCTAGGCGCATTTGTGTAAATTAAGCAATGCATGACATGATATATGCACGTAGGCCAACCTATTAAGTAGTGTTACCGGTGTAGCACCTCAATTGCTTAGCTTAATATTGTGGATTTTCTTTCTTTCATTTGGGTGTTTGATTCTTTTATCCCATTAACCTACTATCCCATGCACACTCTAATTTACTGGAAATTATCGTTTCACAAAACTTTTTTCTATTTTAGGCTAGCGTCAGGAAATGTTAATTATGCCCTCTGAAAACAAGCGCCAAGAAGGAGAGGTCAACCTCATTCAAACACAAGAAGATGAGCAACCGGCATTGTTACTGACAGCATGTGTGGAGGAGCCACACAAACTAGAGGCTGCAAGCACTCTTGTGCTTCTCAATGAGGAGAAGGTGGTTCCGAAGCTGCAAGGAAGTGAGGTAACCCCATCTGACACAGACATCTGGTACTTGGACAACGGTGTGAGTAATCACATGACAGGTCATCGGTCCAATTTCAGTGAGCTGGATGAAAGCATCACCGGGCATGTCAAGTTCGGGGATGGATCAACAATGCAGATAAAGTGCAAAGGATCTGTTTTATTCCAGTGCAAAAATGGTGAGCAAAGACTTCTAACCAATGTGTATTTTATACCCAGTCTGTGTAGCAGTATTATCAGTCTTGGACAATTGTCGGAAGAAGGCAGTAAGATTGTCTTGCAAGGTCAGTTCCTGTGGATTCATGACAGAAGTGGTAGACTGCTCATGAAGGTTAGAAGAACACCGAATAGGCTTCATAAGATTGTGCTAGAAACCTGCAAACCAATTTGTCTTGCAATTAGTTTGGAGGAGCCGGCCTGGTTGTGGCATGCCCGGTTGGGTCATGCAAATTTTTAGGCCTTGAAGCAATTACATGATGAACAGCTGGTGCAGGGAGTGCCAAAGATTGATCATCCACTGAAAATTTGTGAAGGTTGTCTGATTGCAAAGCAGACAAGGATTCCATTCCCAATTCAGACCAAATACCGAGCAGAATTGCCATTATAGCTCATCCATGTAGATCTGTGTGGGCCAATTACCCCTCAAACTCTTGTAGGTAACAGATATTTCCTCCTCTTGGTGGATGACTTTAGTAGGATGATGTGGGTGTATGTGCTGAAGTTTAAAAGTGATGCAATCAGTGCATTCAAAAGATTCAAGCCACTAGTTGAGAACCAGTCTGCACACAAAGTCAGAATACTCAGAACAGATCAGGGTGGTGAGTTCTTGTCACATGAATTTGCTGCACTGTGTGAGAAGGAAGGCATTGAAAGGCATCTCACTGCACCGTATACTCCATAGCAAAACAGAGTAGCTGAGAGGAGAAATCGCACGGTGATGGAAATGGCTCGAAGTTTGTCGAAAACAAAATCTCTGCCAGGAAGACTATGGGGTGAAGCTGTGAGAGATGCAGTTTTCATCCTTAATCGACTGCCAACTAAAGCACTAAGCAAGCTCACACCCTTTGAGGCCTGGTTCAACAAGAAACCCAATCTTGGTTTTCTGAAGGTTTTTGGGTGTGTCGGTCATGTCAAGGTTCTATCTGCCCACACAAAGAAGCTAGATGACAGGAGCAGAAGTATGGTATACTTAGGCGTTGAAGAAGGCAGCAAAGCTCATTGGCTTGTGGATCCAAGAACTGGCAAGGTACATGTAAGTAGAGATGTAGTTTTGGATGAAACTGCAGTATGGAATTGGGAGGATGCTGTACATGTTGATCTTCAGAGGTGGGTAACCTTTTCTGTTGAGAGTGATGTGGTAGAAGTTGAAGCAACCGGGTCAGCTGAGCCTGCAGAAGACAGCGGGAACAATTCACCTGCCGTGGCAGAATACTCACCCACCGAGGCAAGTAGTTCAGCTGGCACAGCAAGCATGCAGCCAAGAGCACTGGGAGAGTCTGAATATGCGGATGAGGAGATGGCGGATGGCTTAGGCACACAAGGAAATACTGCAGCAGAACCAGCATCACCAGACACAAGCGAAAATTCAGAAGAAGCACCGGGCAAGTTCATATCTCTGAGTGAAATCTATGCCAGCACAGACCAAATAGAGTTGCCTGGTGAGTTTCTAATGCTTGCAGCAGCAGATGAACCGATGACCTACAGAGATGCAATCGGCAATAAATATTGGGAGGAAGCAATGAGGACTGAATTGGATGCAATTCAAAGGAATAGGACCTGGGAGCTAGTGTCATTGCCACCAGGACATAGACCTATTGGTCTCAAATGGGTATTTAAGCTCAAGAAGGACATTGAGGGCAGAATAATCAAACATAATGCTAGATTAGTTGCCAAAGGCTATGTGCAACAGCCAGGAATAGACTTTGAAGAAGTTTTTGCGCCGGTGGCTAGAATGGAAACCGTGCGGCTGTTGTTAGCTTTGGCTGTGCAGCAGGGTTGGAGTGTGCATCATTTAGATGTGAAATCAGCCTTTTTGAATGGAGAACTTCAAGAAGAGATGTACGTCTCACAACCAGAGGGATTTGCTGTGAAAGGGCAAGAAGAAAAAGTCTACAAACTCGCAAAAGCACTCTATGGACTTAGACAAGCACCCAGGGCATGGAATGTGCGGCTGGACAGAAGCCTGAGAAGTTTGGGGTTCGAGAAATGTCCACATGAACCTGCAGTTTACAAAAAAAACATAGTGCAAAAGGTGTGCTTGTAGTAGGAGTGTATGTGGATGACCTTCTGGTTACAGGCATCAGTGATATGGAGATTGCACAGTTCAAGAAACAGATGAAGGTTGAGTTTGAAATGAGCGATCTCGGTTTGCTGGTGTATTACCTGGGAATTGAAGTGAAGCAGGAAAACTATGCCAGGAAGATTTTGCAGGCAGCCGGGATGGTGGGCTGCAATGCAGTGCAATATCCAATGGAAGCAAAGCTCAAACTATGCAAGGATGAAGAAGGAGATGCAGTTGATCCAACTCAATACAGGCGCTTGATCGGGAGCTTGAGATATTTGACTCATACCCAGCCTGATTTAGCTTATGCAGTCGGGATTGCAAGCAGGTTCATGGAGAATCTGAAGAAATCACATAATCAGGCACTCAAACACATTTTGAGATATGTGAGGGGAACTATGGACTATGGACTGGTGTATACAAGGGGTGGAAAGGAGCAGCTAGTTGGTTTTTCAGACAGCAACCTTGCTGGAGATGTCAATGACAGGAAAAGTACCAGCGGATTGGCATTCTACTTCTATGGAAATTTGATAGCTTGGGCATCCCAGAAGCAAAAATGCGTCGCACTCTCTTCCTGTGAGGCCGAGTTCATGGCGGCAACATCTGCGGCGTGCCAAGCAGTATGGCTAAGAGGACTACTGCAAGATATAACAGGAAAAGTTCCAGGTCCAGTGAAGCTGTTCGTAGATAACAAATCTGCGATTGCATTGATGAAAAATCATGTTTTCCATGGCAGGAGTAAGCATATAGATACATGGTTCCATTTTATACGTGAATGCGTGGAGAAGGAGCAAATCACAGTTGAGCATGTTAGCACTGAAGACCAGAAAGCTGATGTTCTGACGAAGGCTCTCGGAAGACTGAAGTTTGCCGAGATGCGGGCGAAGTTGGGAGTCAGGAGAACAGACGAGTAAAGTCTAGATTAGGGGGGTGATTGTAGAAAATAATCCAGACATAATGAGCTGGAATTAGACTGAGTCCTTTTATTTGTTAAGTGTTATGCAGATCGTGACCGGGTTAATCGGATTCGATCAGTAGTGCTCACTGTTTTAGCGCTGTCGGTTAGTATTCAGTTAGGCTGCTGTTTTCTTCAGAGTTTAACGTCTTTCAGTGAACTGTAGCAAGTATTGCTATTGCCGAAAACATTCAGAGTTCAGTTGTCCCATTCCCCGTTCCTTTGTTCAGTGTCTTCCTGATAGATTTTCTCCTCGATCTCTCACTCGATAGCTGCAGATTCCTGGGCTCTAATCTACACGATTATCACCGACCCATAAAATTAGACGGTTCACAAAACCGTCTGTAATGACAGTTCCGAACCGTCTATGATGACTATTTTTGTAATAGTGTAATAATCCAAAATTGTGTGTTTTGGCAACCTTTTGGGAAGGAAGGATCGATCTAAACATGCAAATGAATTCTCTAGTAAGATATGCGAACAAATTGATCCGAGCTGACGCTGCCGCGACGCACCAGCCGCCGGCTACCGTGCCAGTGCGGCGCCGGTGCCGTGGCGGAGCGCGTTTGTGTAGTTGAGGATGGAGTTGATGCGCTGCAGCTTGAGCTCCTCCCGGAACTGCAGGATGAACCGCTCCGCCCGCGCGTTCACCTCCGCCTTCCCTTCCACCTCCTCCGCTTCCCACCGGCACCGCCGCTTGGCCACCTTTGTCCCCTTCTTTCTTGGCCTGACTTTTTCCGCGGCAGCGGAAGCTGGCCGCTGGTGAGCTGGACCCCGCCCGGCCAGCGCGTGCGCCTCGTCCAAACTTACAGACTACTCCTCCGCCTCTGCCACCACATTCTCTGACTTGGACGCCGCCGTCGCCGCGGCGTCTGCTGCTGGTGCAACAGGCGTGCTCAGTGTCGCCATGCTCGTCGTCCTGTCTTCTCCGGCCGTTGATTCCGGCTCCGGCGCCGCCCTGCTCACCTGCCGCTTCACTGCTGCTTCTTGTACTTGTCGGGAGGAGGTGTAGTGGTAGCACTCTTGGATGTGGTGGTGCTGTGGTGGCGGCGTCGCCGTGATGCTGCTGCCGTAGTCGGCCGCGGGGTGGATGGAGAAGATGGTTACGGACCGCTGGCGCTCCAGGACCATGGAAGACGCGCTGCGAGTGAGTTTGCGACGGGACGAGACAGCAATGGCGCCGACGACGACGTTGAAGAAGATGAACCACACCGCGCTGGGGCTAAACCACGGCGGCAGCGGCCACCACCACCACGACTCCACCGCCATCGAATCGAGAGCCTCTCTTGAAGGCTTTACAAGGAGATACCGCCTACCGGTAGTATATTAGTAGACAGCAAGACACTGGTGGCGGGTGTGTGTGTGTATATATATGGGCGTGGTGTACAGCGACAGCTGCTCCTTGTTGCTGTCCACGAAAAAGGAAGAAAGAAAGAAAAGGTGGCGTAAGAACACGTATTGATTTGCACCTCTACGCGTACAAAAGTTGCGGTTGTTAAGCATGTGTAATTCATGCAAGAGGGGCGATTTGCTTTGATAATTAGTTCGGTTGTTTTACGCACCAACCTGCAAAGAAGATTCCCCCGAAGGATTAATTATCGTTTAACGTGCGTGTTCGTGGGTTGCTTTCGGATATGCTACAAGATTAAATTACTCCTATCCTACGTATACATCGCCATGGTGAACATCGTTGGTCCTAATCAACTATATAAGTTTCACGCGCCAGATCCTCTCTTCACATTGTGTTTCCTAATTCCTATCGCGTGTCTACTTGCTCTGTTTTTGTGACGCGGACTAGGTGAAACCGGTTTAAAAACGAGAACACAGGTATCTTTGATTTCAGAAAGAGACTAAGAACTTCAACTCAAATACTTGGATCACCGCAAGCTTATGCTCTACCACTTGGTGTACTCAACACAACACTTCAATATTGTACTGTTAATAACAACAAATACATTCTGAAGAGATAACAAAATAACGTTCTTAACTTTTACAAAAAAAAAAAAAGACCGCGAAAGATGTTTTGGTCCGCAATTAAGCATATTTAAGCTTTTTTTTTTGAAAAAATCAATTTCAAAGTAGCTATATGGATTACGATTTCCAGTTGTATGCATATGGGAAAATTATTTAGAAATCAATTACAAAAAATTGTTGGACACTGCATGAACAAAATATTTTGTAGAAACAGTGACCTAGGTGCATTTGTGTAAATTAAGCATATGCACGACATGATATATGCACGTAGGCCAACCTATTAAGTAGTGTTACCGGTGTAGCACCTCAATTGCGTAGCTTAATATTGTGGATTTTCTATCTTTCATTTGGGTGTTTGATTCTTTTATCCCATTAACCTACTATCCCATGCACACTCTAATTTACTGGAAATTATTGTTTCACAATATTTGTCCATTGAAGGGGTGAAGAGTGTAGTGATTTGATCTTTTCCATGCTCTACCCCGTGACATTAATGATGTAAAGCATGTTGAGTGGATGAAATACGACATTTAATAGGACTAAGTATGGTCCAATTCTATTAATTATTGCTTATTTTTTGTGTCTATTTGGACTCTGCACATAGGATAGTTAGACAAATATCATGAAACAGAGTACATGCGTTATATTAACTGAGTTGCAACAATTTTTATTGGGTGTGCCTAGCCAACACATGGATGATTTGTTCCAAAAAATAAAAATTTCTACACCGTTGGGCTGGTTTGAGATAAGTGCTCTTAACCCTAATTAAAATCCTCTTCACCCCCCTGTTCGCCCCCTATGCATCTAACACGGTTGCCTCCACCATAGTAGCCCCACCCCCTTCCTGAGTGCCACCACCCTTCACCTCATCGGCACCACTCCCTTTCCCCTCCTCTCCCATCGCTTGTAGCGCATGTTCCACCAACTTCCCCCCACTACTAACATACCTTCTCCCCCAAGTCGCCCAATCCATCGCCGATGACCACCTCCCCTCCCCCTCCCTCCACCACCAGGCCAAAATCCATTCCCTAACCCTTGGCCGTCGTTGAGGAAGACACCGCCCAGAGCATGAACTGTGACATGGATCAAAGGTTAGAAATTTGCATATTTTGGTAGATTTCATTTAGGCTATGTATATCAAAACCCACAACTATAGAAAAAGTCACCACAGACGATTTTAAAAAGTCATCACAGACGGTTTCGTGAACCGTTTGAGTTCATGGGTCAGTAATGACATGAGGTCACCACAGACGGTTTTCAAATCGTTTGTGATAAGTCACAACACAGATGATTTTTATCACTACTACAAAAAAGGCTATACTGGACGGCTACATCACAGACGGTTCATACAGAACCGTCTGTGATTAAACTATCATAGACGGTTTATAGTGTCAACCGTTTGTGATATTTTATAGACGGTTATTAAAACGAACCGTCTGTGATAATTGAGACATCACAGACAGTTCGTTTTAATAACCGTCCGTGAACTTTCACAGACGGTTCTTATCACGAACCGTCTGTGATAAGTGAGACATCACAGACGGTTCGTGTTATGAACCGTCTGTGAAAGATGCGAATAACACAGACGGTTCATATAAAAAACCATCTCTGATATTCTGGACATTATAGACGGTTCTTGTAACAAACCGTCTGTGATATTGCAGACATCACAGATGGTTCCTATTAATAACCGTCTATGATAATGCACAGACGGTTATTAATATGAACCGTCTGTGATATATTGGTATCACAGACCGTTTGTGGTTGGAACCATCAGTGACAATCTCCCCTATTAAATACTAGGCGTACATGGTCGATTTCGACACAGATCTATCTTCATTGTGCTGCATCGGTCGAGCGATAGGCGGCGGCCGGCTTTAGGGAGTTCGGTGAAAACATATCGTCGTCTTCTTAGTGATCAGAGGTTAGTACTCAATTTCTTTTAATAACTTATATGCATGCTTTTGTAATTGAAAGAGATGATAGATATGTTTTTATTTAGATCTAGCTAGCTAGGTTTAGAAAGATAATGTTAGCTAGTTTTCTCAATTTGGTCAGAATGGGTAAGTACTCGTAGTTCACTTCTATATATTCTTGCTTAACATTATTATGTCATGAATACATGGCTAGCTAGCTAGCTATACCTATGCAATATATATAGATCGATGTCATGTACGTGTAAGTACGTATAAATAGTCTGATTTGCTATATAGTAGTGCTAATAATCATTTTTGACACTCATTTGTTACATGTGTAGTGTAGATGGATCGAAATTGGATGTACATTGAGAACCGTGTAAGTGAGGAGTACATTAATAGCGTGTCTGCTTTTAGAAGAGTGGCCGAGCTGGATATGTTGAAGGGGATGGAATATATGTACTGTCCATGCATTGATTGTGATAATCTAAAGATGTTTAGCAACTCAGCGTAGATCAAAACTCATTTGATTCGAGGGGGGTTCAGAAAGGGGCACAAATCTTGGACCAACCACGGTGAAGAGAAGAGTACACAAAAGGTAGTTATGACATTGTCGAGGGAGACAACGATATGTTGGTTGTGGACTGTACTTTTGATCATGAGGATAGATCGCAGGATGACAATCTAGATCAGATGCTACGTGATGCAGAAGGGAACTATAGTGAGAGAGAGTTTGGTAAATTCAAGTGCTTGATAGAGGACTCGGAGAAACCTTTGTTCCCGGGCTGCAAGCCGCAATACACGAGGTTGTCATCAGTTCTAGAACTGCTAAAATTGAAGGCAAGCAATGGTTGGTCTGACAAGAGTTTCACGACATTGTTATGTCTCCTAGCAGACATGCTTCCAAAGGGAAATGTGTTGCCGAGAACCACCTACGAAGCCAAAAAGATTCTTTGCCCATTGGGAATGGAAGTAGAAAGAATATATGCATGTCCGAATAATCGTATCATGTACCGTAAAGAGTATGCTAGCTTACATGTTTGTCCGTGTGCAAAGCATCCCGATACAAGCGTAAAAATGACTCCGATGATAGGAAGGGCATCAAGGTGAAGCAAGGATCTCCTGCTAAGGTGTTGTGGTATCTTCCTGTAATTCCCCATTTGAAACGTTTATTTGTAAACCGTAAGGATGCAAGATTGATGTGTTGGCACTGGGAGCAGTGTAAGAAAGACGGAATGATAAGACATGTTGCTGATTCTGCCCAGTGGAGGAACATCGATAGGATGTTTGTAGAATTCGGTGTGGAATTAAGGAATATAAGGTTTGGATTGAGTACAAATGGAATGAATTCTTTTGGTAACATGAGCAGCCGACATAGCGCCTGACTCGTGACTTTGTGCATGTACAACCTTCCTCCTTGGCTGTGTATGAAGCGAAAGTATATTTTGATATCACTACTTATTGAAGGGCCGAAGCAACCTAGTAACGATATTGACGTGTACCTATCACAATTGGTGGAAAATCTTGCAATACTGTGGAATAAAGGGGTACATGTATGGGATGCGGACAAATGAGAGAATTTCACTCTACGCGCCATGTTGTTCTGCACCATTAATGATTTTCCTGCCCTTGGTAACCTTTCAAGGTTGAGTACAAAAGGATTAGATTATATCGAGAGTGTGTGGTTGAACAACTCGTGTAAAACTATGTACATGCGTCACCGTAGGTTCCTTTCAAAGTATCACCCATACCGCAAGATGAAGAAACAATTTGACAGAAAAAAAGAGGATGACTTAGTACCAAGGCCTTTTAGCGGGAAAGAGGTGTATGATATAGTCAAGGATATCGACGTTGTGCTTAGAAAGGGACGTAAATTGAGGACCTGTTGGAAGAACATATGAAAGAAGAGGTCAATATTTTGGGACTTGCCTTATTGGGAGCACTTAAAAGTTCGCAATTGCATCGATGTCATGCACGTAGAGAAGAATGTATGTGACAGTTTGATTGGTTTCTTACTGAACATTCCTGATAAAACAAAGGATGGTGTCAACGCAAGGCGTGACTTGATCGCTATGAATACCAGAACCGAGTTAGCACCGATAGAGACTGATAAAGGTCAGACGTACCTTCCCTCAGCTTGCTACACTCTGTCTAAGCCCGAGAGAACTCAACTGTGCCAGTCCTTACATGTTATGAAAGTTCTGTCCGGTCACTCCACCAGTGTGAAGAAACTTGTTTCCATGGAACATTTGAAATTTATTGGAATGAAGTCTCATGAATATCATGTGCTAATGACACAAATGCTAGCTGTTGCAATTAGAAGTATTTTGCCAAACAAGGTTTGAGTGACAATCATAAGGCTATGTTATTTCTTTAACGCAATTGCTCAGAAGGTTATTGATCTCGATGGACTAGATGCTCTGCAGACCGAGGTGGTGACAACTCTATGTCATCTAGAGATGTATTTCCCTCCATCATTTTTTGATATCATGGTCCATCTCATTGTCCACCTTGTGAAAGAGATAAAGATATGCGGCCCCGTGTTTCTACGTTATATGTACCCATTTGAGAGGTACACGGGAATTCTCAAGTCCTATGTACGCCATCGATCTCGACCGGAGGGTAGCATCATCGAAGGTTATACAACAGAAGAGGTCATTGAATTCTGCATCGGCTATATAGCTCAGGTCGAGCCGATAGGTGTACCTCTATCTCATCACGAGGGGAGGCTACAGGGTATCGGGACTATCGGAAGGAAAGCAATAACTCCAGATCAAAATACGTATGCTCAAGCCCATTTCATTGTTTTACAACACATGATTGAAGTGACCCTATATATTGAAGAGCACAAGGACATGCTACGCCAAGAGAATGCAGGCCAGTCAGAAGTTTGGATAACACAACCGTCAGTTCAACAAATGGTTGAAGGTGCGATTAATTAGCAGGTCATCAAGTGAAACACTACAATGGTTGGCAAAAGGGCCAAAATTTACAATTGTGACATGGCAAGGATACGGTATTAATGGCTACAATTTTTATACAACAAATCAGGATAGAAAGAGCACAGTGCAGAACTCAGGTGTCCGCATAGATGCCTATGATGCGCACGTCAGTACCGTTGGCCCAAGCTCGTACTATGGGCCTGTAAAGGAGATTTGGGAGCTTGACTACGTGATTTTCAAGATTTCTCTATTTCGGTGCCGTTGGGTCCAACTCCCACGGGGTGTAAAGGTCGACAAGTATGGCGTTTCTACTGTGGACCTCATATGTGTAGGATACGAAGACAAACCATTCGTACTTGTGAGGCAAGTTGCTCAAGTATTTTATGTTACCAACCCGGCAAATACGAAGCGCCATGTAGTTCTTCAGGGAAAAAGAAGGATTATCAGAGTTGAGAATGCTATGGATGAGGAAGAGTACAATCAATTTGATGAGTTGCCTCCATTTAAAGACAGCATCAGGCTCGAGGAAAAACAAAGCGATGAAGCAAACTATATGCGTGTCATCATCTGAAGGGCTCTATTTAAAAGAAAATAGCTAGGTGTAATAAATGATCCACAAAGCCAGCACCTATTTGGAAATTGTTGCAATATAATCATAATTAGGGAACTCGGCATGTAATTATGGAACTATATTCCATTGTAATTGTAAATGACTCAGGAACTAAGAAATAGTTATATTTATGATTGTGCTTGCGTTTTCACATTGCATGGCCAGCATTTATGATTTCTAGATGCAGAGAACTATCACAGGCAGTTTATTGGAAGAAACCATCTGTGATGATATATTACAGACGGTTCTATTTATGGAACCGTCTATGATATTCGAATATCACAGATGGTTTTGTAAATATAACCATCTGTGATACTCGTTATATCATAGACGATTCTATAAATAGAACCGTCTGTGATACTCGACATATCACAGATGGTTCTTTTATGGAATGTCTGTGATAGTTTCCCTATATATAGGTTCCACTCGCGCGACACCGCCACTGCTAGGTTTTGTTAGATCTGACTGCTCCCTTGCGTGCGACGCTGCCACTGCTAGATTTTGCTAGATTTGACTACTCCCTCGCGCGTGACGCCGCCACTCCCTCACGTCGGCCGCTCCCTCCCGACGCCGGCCACTCCCTCACGCCGGCCGCTCCCTCCCGACGCCGGCCACTCCCTCCCGACGCCACTGCTCCCTTCCGATGCCACTTCTCCCGACGCCGTCGGTCCCTCCTGTCGCCGTCCGCCACTCCTTCCCGACACCGTTTGCCTCTGTCTCAATAGTACTTTATGATATATGCTTCACTTGATGGCTAAATTTTTACTATTACTGTCATTTGTCAATCTTGTGCTCTGTCTGAATAGTTGGCTAAATTGTTTTATGACCTTTAGAACTTCATGATATATGCTGCATTTGTTAGCTACAAGAGCTATTTAAAATGGCATGTTACTGTTCCAAAGGGACTTTGTAGTAATAATATATGCCACATAGACATTCAAAGGGCATGAAGCAAGTAACACACTCTAGTGTATCTGGTTCAATGAACTTGATACACTGGTTTGTGTCATTTGCTTCATAGAACTTTGTTTAGGCCCACCTCACTGCAGTTAGTTTCTTAGAAGAGAGATGGCGTCCACACAGTCGTCCAAAATTTTTTACTATTACTGTCATTTGTCAATCTTGTGCTCTGTTTGAATAGTTGACTAAATTGTTTTATGACCTTTAGAACTTCATGATATATGCTGCACTTGTTAGCTATAAGATCTATTTGGAATGGCATGTTACTGTTTCAAAGAGACCTTGTGCTAATAATATATACCACATAGACCTTCAAAGGGCATGAAGTAAGTAACACATTTCAATGTATCCGGTTCAATGAACTGGATACACTGGTTTGTGTTATTTGCTTCATAGAATTTTGTTTAGGCCTATAACTCACTACAGTTAGTTTTTTCTTAGAAGAGAGATGGCGTCCACACAGTCGTCGTCGTCTTCATCTTGGTCTCACACTCCCAAGAATGGGATAACTAAGCATGGCCGAGGAGTATTGAAAAGGCCAGAGGGCCAAATGACCATCATGGTGATATCTCCGAATGGGGTCCCTCTCGAACCAAAGAAAGCAGCGGCATCATTGCGAACTACCTGCAGGATAATTGGAAAGCAACGGGTCCCCATCACCATAGCAAGCTGGAAAGATTTGACAAAGGATAAGACAGATCAGTTATGGGAGGAAATTACAAATTCATTCGATATCCCAGCAGAAGTACAGGGACTCGTGCAATGGCACACACTCCTCGCAATGGGAAAAGCATGGAAGAATTTTAAGAGCACTCTTGTCACGCAGTACGTGGCAAAGGATCTCACGCCCTTCACGAGGTATCCTTTCATGTCGCCGGAAACATGAGAGGCCTTTGTACAGATGAAGACAATGACCGAATTTGAAAAACAAAGTGCGGCACACAAGGCTCTCCAGTCACAAAACACTCACCCTCACAGACTCGGCACTGTTAGGTACGCGGGTAAAATCCCGCAGTGGAGGATGCAGGATGAGATCAAAGTCCGATCGGAGGCCTCCCCGCAATTTGCCGGGATCACAAACGAGCGCGCTCGAAACTGGTTAAGAGCAAGGTCATCAACCACGTCTTCGGGTATCTCTTTCAAAAACCCCACAGACGAGGATGTGTCCCAACGCCTGGTAAGATATGTTAAACTACATAGTTGTTAATACCTCTTGAACTTCATGGGTTCAAAAATAACATGATTGCCTCTTACAGCAATCATTGACTATCGAATCTTCTCAAGACTCCTTTCATGAATGCAGGGAGAGAGATGTACTATCATAGGTCTTAGGAAACAAGGAACACCCAGGTCGCACACGAGGCTTGGGGGTTTACGTATCTTGGAGGCATGGATTTCCAAATGACTCCGAGACATACAGGAGTAGGAAGAGATCCAAGGCCTACCGCAACAATCAAATAAAATAGGAGCTTCGTGCTCAACTTCAGAAACAACTATCTGCCTCACTTCAAGAGCAAACTACCTCACATCAAGGAGAGATAGATTCATTGAGGGAAGAACTGAGACAAGTCCGCAACCAATCGCAACCCACCCCTGTTAGTGCAGTACCCAGTCCCCCTCAACGTCACAGTAGCTGCGCGTCCACACCAATTACTGAACATAGCGACGTCCACTTTCCTATCGACAACATACAGGTAATGTACCTCTTTAGAATGTTACATAGATCTCTCTGGCGGACGCCTTAGCTCATCTTGTATCGTTATGTAGGAGCCCACGCCTTGCATCCTCAAAGTCAGGCTTGTTGGCTCTATTCCAATTGACGCTAGGCGAGGGATGGCATATCCATAGCTGCCAGGGATGATGGTGCACGGTGTACAAGTAGAGACCAATTCCATAAAGGTTCAGGTGGACATGATTAATGATATTTTTAAGACCGTCCCTCTTCGGAAACCCCCAAACAAAGAGATTATGACATTAGGGGATGCCGTCCACACATTCACCTACTGGCCCAAGAGGGACATCGCCCTCGACTCGTCCGTGCCACAATCTCCACATCCAGTGGCCCAAGAGGGACATCGCCTTGGACCTGTCACATTAGCTTCGGTGGCTCCACCTCCAGCTCCGGTTTCAAAGCCTATTGAATCGGCTCCCGTGCAGATGCCGCTGAAAACGTATCATAAGTGAGGCTCTAAGACTCAAGTGAAGAAAATTAAGGCACGTCCCAAGCCATGGAAGTTCATTCTAGGAGTTTCATTGGTCCCCGAGTCAAAATTACCCCGGCTTGGTTTGGTTTGCAATACATTGCATACCTGATACATGCAAAGGTCCAACATGAAGCCAAACCGGTAGAGCGGATTCACTGTGAAATATATGGAGGTGCATTTCCTCCATGACTCGGGCTACTTCGTCATGACATTCGAAGACTTATTCTTACTATTCAATCTCGATGAACTCGACGCCTCACTTCTACGATGCTTGACACTATAAGTGTACTGTACAATGAAGTTCTACATTCATGTCATACCGACAAATGTTATTGCTCTTTCCTTATGTATAGATACATGATCCAACAAGTCCAGCGACGGCGACAACCGGTGGGTTTTCTCGACCCACACTTGGTCTCGGAGCAATCTATCAACACAAATGGTACCTTTTAACCAAGGGTAAGTACTTCACTAGTTGCCACACAAGTTTCATTTGTACTTTATATGCAACATGAATTTAGGATTAATCACTATGGATATACACATGACTGGTCTCATTGGATTTTGATTGTGATTGTACCAAAGTGGAGCAAGGTAATATACCTTGATTCCCTACTTAGGGGCAACCACGACTTCAGTTGTGTGCAAGAAGTAATTAACAGGTAAACTCATTTCCTCCATACATAACTCTATTGTAATATTTCCTTCATTTGCAATGGCTTGGGGCTAACTTTTTTGGAATCACGTAGATCGTTTACTGCTTATGTTGCCCTAGGAGGGAGACATAACGAGTCCAGTGACACGCTGCGACACAACACGCGATTTCGAATACCCGCTACAACACAACAATCTTATATCACACTTTGTTATAGTGCCTCTAGAAGACAATACCTATGTATGTAATTCTATATATTTTACAGTGCCACCAGCAGCTACAGGGCAACGTATGTGGATTCTATGTTTGCCGCCATATGAAGGAAATCATGGACACTAAGATAAATGATCCAGAGGCTCTAGCTGCGATGACTAGCGCTGACACAGGAGGAGGGCCAACAAGGGCACACCTCCACTTGATAGAAGAGGGAGGTGGCACTAACAGAGAGGAGGATGAGAAGCAACAGGAGGAGGTGCATGGAGGCGCCATGGTCCATGGTGATGAGATCTAGGGAAGGGAAGGTGAGAGAGAGGAGAGAGGGAGGAAGAAGGATGTGGCAACTGACGCGGACGTGTATGTGTACATCGAAATCAGCGCATTGGTGCCATGTCAGACGAAACCACTGTAGTTTGAGTCAAGGCGGTAAAGTGGATGGTTTAGATAGTTTGAGATTCTAATTCAAACGATTTAAGAGTTTAGGGTTGAAATTGAATCAAGACTAGAGTTCGGGATTGTGAATTGAACTTTTTTCCTTTTACTAATAATATGGTGTGGAGATTTGGCCTTGTAATTAGCCTATAGCCAAATAATGATGTATCTTGATCTCGTTCATTTGAGCATAACAAGGTAATGAAGGAGAATTAGATCATCGCGCACACAGCATAGCCTTGTAATTAGTCTATAGCCAAATAACTTGTGGTTATTGTGTTCGTTAATTTGGTTTTGTTTGTCCATGGTCAACATGATGCTGCATGCTTCCCAATTCACTTGTTGGCATGCCAACTAATTCTATATTTTGGGTGAACGGCTGCCTAAAGTTAGAAGCAAAAATGTTTGTAGTTACTACTTTGTTTCATGTTGCTATTGTAGGATTTAGAATTGAATCGTGTGGACACGCTAGATCGCCTCTACCTTTCATAATTGTTTTTGAATGGAAATTTGCAAGAAATGCAACAAACAGACGCCGTTGGATCCCCACGCCACCACCAAACCACCGCTCGATCTCGTTTTCTCCTATTCGGGGCGCACCCGCTAGGAGCAAGCCCACCCACGTGATTCTCTCCTCTCCGCTTTGCTGCCTCCTTCCTCGCCGCTCCTTTCTCCTTCTCACTCACTTCTATGTTCTTCCTCTCTCCTCCCCTATTTGACTACCCCTCCCCACACAACACACACACATGCATAGTGTTTAGCACGGCATGCATGGACTTCTTTTGGCCCACTCTTGCCTAAAACCCTAGGTTTAGGTGGTTATTATTGCCCCCAAATCTTACGTTTGGTGCTCACCAAATCCCTATATGAATTACATTGCACTACACTTGCAGGGGTTCTTAAACCCCATTCGAGAGTTCATAAAATATTTCCCCCGAAACTCAATTAAAACTTTCTTAAATTTCATTCAAGAGGTCAATTTTTAAAATTTCAATTGAAAATTCTTGAACTCCAACTGAAAGTTTCTTAAACTGCAGTTGAAAGTTCATTTTTTCTAAAAAAAAAATCCCAATCTGAAGTGCTTAAATCCGAATCAAAAGTTACAAATTATGTATGATCCATGCCTTTTTGCCATTGGACGTAACTAGTCTTATCATTAAGAAGAAAAAAAAACACCTAAATTCAAGGCCGGGAGCTCAGGACTCTAAGGCCCCGTTTGGCACAGCTCCACCACCGACTCCTGGAGCTGTTTGGAGCCGTTTTGTGCCAAACGGGGTACAACAAAATAGCTCCACCCAAGGAGTCGCTTAAAACCTGCTGAGATAAAAGTAGCTCCTTGGTTGGAGCTGAAAAAAGTAGCTTCACCCAGCTCTACTTGTGAAGTCAAAAAAATAGCTACACTTGTGAAGTAGAGCTGTGCTAGGCTCAATTCCTTCATGCATCATGTACATACTGCAATAACCTTATCACTCTTTTTTTTAGAAAAGGTATGTTTGGTGCAGCCAAAATGGAGTATAATTCAATAAACATGCTAAGCATCGCCTTAAGCCCTTAACCTTTCTGTAAAGAAAAAGGAACGGACCAAATGGAGAACTGCATTCTATTGTGGACTTCATTCCGGACCGAAAGGCTGTCCGAAATGAGGAAAAAGAAAGAAAGGAACACTAGAATAGCGACCCCATCACTAGCCCCTAACAAGTATTAAATAACTCCTCACGTTTTCCTCACACCTAGCAACAGCTAACATCACATAGCACAGCGTATCAAACCAACCGAATTACCCAGAAGATAAGCACTTTATAGACAGCTGTTACATGGACAATCCTTTTAAAATATTGGGAAAATATTTCTTGAGTTTTTTTTCGAAGACTTGAACATTTCCAAACGGTTTTTTTAAAAAAAATACAAACCACCGGCTCCAACAGCTAACATCACATCCCTAAAAAAAACGGCTAACATCACATAGCACAATGTATCAAACAACCAAATTACCCAGAAGGTCATAATATTAGCACTTTATAGACTGCTATTATGTAGACAATCCTTCTGAAATATTGGAAAAAATATTTCTTGAGTTTTTTGGAAGACTTGAACATTTACAAACGGTCTTTAAAAAAATTACAAACGAGCTTATAAAATATCTATTGAAAATTTAGATATCATTTGAACGTAAGAATTTAACTAGAAACAATTTAGCTCTCACAGGTATCTAAAAAAAATTGGGCGTTCCGGACGACGCCTTGCCGATTGGTCCAACCAAGCGGAATGGGAAGTTTCTTGCATGCTTCCCAATTTGCATGCCCCTGCATGTCTACGCGCAGCGGCAGATGCTGACAAGGATAGGCAATTACCAAGTACGCTGGACTGGACGCCACTTTTCTAACGCGGAGCCATGTAATGCGATCTTCACATGTTGACTAAAAGCAAGTTGTTCCACGAGATACAGACCAAGATTGCAGACTAAAGCCGCATACATACATACATACATACATACATACATACATACATACATACATACATACATACATACATACATATAACGGCGTGTACGCGTTGCAGGCAGCCGGGAAAGAATGTATTTTTTTCCCATTTCGGCGTGCGCGCACGCTCCCCCCCCCCCCCCCCCGGCCGTTTTTTTATATATATCAGCATGCCCCCCTCCCCTAATTTTTATATATATACCAGCACATACCAATAAATAAACTACCGTAAGAAAGCAACTTTAGTTCGGATTTTGATTCAAACTTATTTCAGCTAATTAATAAACTAGTTAAACTTGATATCCAAAAAATCAAAAAATTTCTCACATGATACATAGAAGAAAATACCTATGTAAAATTATGGTGTTAGAGCACCATAATGTCTCGATTAATTATAATATATAAACATACATACATATCTACACATACAACAATAACAAAACTTTTTATCCCAAATAAGTTAGGATAGCCTAAGAATGAAAACTTCTCGAGGTCAAAGAAACGAAAACTTTGTAATAAAACCTACAAAGCATATATCACCATATGGGGAGTATCTTGTGTAATGGACGGCATGTATATGTAGCATACGAGTATATAAGACCATATATATGGTATGTACATTTTTTTAGATGTGATATGTATATTTTTTAGACATACTTCTTTTGATGTGTATATATGAAGATATTTACAAAATACGCTAAAAACAATAAAATATTGCAATTTTTCATATGATTTATATTGGAGTATCTTATAATTATTATATGAGTATACCCAAAGTGATGAATGACTATGGCAAGTATGTGTGTGTGTTGTGTTAATTTTTCTTAGACAACACTCACAAGATTCTACTAAATGTAATTAGGCTTGTTATGTTTGATGGGAAAGTAGTAAACCCAATCTCTACGGATTGGCATGGACTTTGGTACAGTGTTCCTGCGCTAATACGTAGGAATTATGTGTAATCTCCGTCCATCCAAACAAGCCATTGGGATGTTTATCATCACGCTTAGTAGCAGTAGCGACATTTTCCCCTTTAGTCTGGTTGGCAGCATGTACGTACTCATCACTAGCACATACGTACTGGTAAAAAAACATAAAGACGAAGAACAATTAGGTCAAGTGCGGCTGGTCTGATGGTCACCTACTAACCGGTTAGATAACTCACTAGGCACTCTCACTGTCGGAGTCTCAAATCAACATATTGAAAATCTAAATCTTTTACAAATTTAGATTTTACCTGAACATATATTAACAATAATGCAACATAGATATTTCTCAATATTCTGATATGGTCCTTCGTAAAGTAAAGACGTAGAAGAATGAGGTCAATGGCGTGGAGTATCCTGGTAATTAAGGTTGAAACATCCGAGAGCAACACGTGCATGCATGGACGCGCAAGATAGAGAAGCTACTGACATCGTTAGTGTTAAATCCTTGAAGCGAATCTTCTCGCTGGTTGCTGCCTACTTGGCCTAATAAAAATCGCTCCAACTTGCATGAACCACACATGCACAGCAAGCAGAAGCGACAGTGGCGCCAACCTTTGACAACTACTGTATATCGCGGCGAATGTACGCGGCGCAGTCGGGAATGCGGCTTTCCGTTCTGGGTGTTCTCACTTCGTGAGTTATCTTCTCCCTTCGATTGTTAATTGACAGAGCCACAAGAAGCTGTCACTGCATCGCGGACTCACAGTTCAGACTCAAGAGCCTTTATATACGCGTACACAGCTCACCTGAGCCATCGCATCACCGAGCAGAGCAAGAGCAAGAAGGAAACACAGAGGCAGAGAGGCGGAGAGAGAGGTGTTTGATTCGGGATTCCATGGCGGTGGAGTTTTGGTGGTGGCCGATGTCGCCGTGGCTCAGCCCGAGGGCCGCGTGGTTCATCTTCTTCAACGTCGTCGTCGGCGCCATCGCAGTCATGTCCCGGGGGAGCAGGGCGGCCGTGCGCCGGCGACACGGCGAAAGCTCGCTCGCACCGCCTCGACCGTCGTCATGGAGCGCCTCCGGTCCATCTCCATCTTCTCCTTCCACTCCATGGCCGACTACGGCGTCGCAGCTCTGCCACATCCAAGATCAGTACGACTACACGTGCCAGGAGCAGGAAGCAGAGGAGGAGCGGCTGGTAAGCAGGGTGGCGCCTGAGATCGGCAAACCCGAGCCAGCACCAATGGCCGGAGAAAGCGGCGCGTCAGCAACCACCGCGGCACCGAGCGCGCCTGTCGCAACAACGGCGGCAGCTGCAGACGCGGTGGAGTCGGCGTCAGAGAGCGAGGAGGAAGAGACTGAGGCAGAGGATAACGAGGAATCCATCTGCTTGGACGAGGCATACGCTCTGGCCCGGCTGAGTCATGCGCATGCGCGGCAGACACCACCAGCTGCCGTCGCCGCCACCGCCGATACGGTGGCGAGGCCGAGGGAGAGGGAGCTGGCAAAGGTGGCGGAGGTCAAGCGGCGCGCGCACGCATGCGGGCGGATAGCAGAGGTGGAAGGGAAGGCGGAGGTGAACGCGCGGGCGGAGCTGTTCATCCGGCAGTTCCGGGAGGAGCTCAAGCTGCAGCGCCTCAACTCCATCCTCAACTACACAAACGCGCTCCGCCGTCGCGGCGGCGCCGCACCGGCACTGTAGCCGGCGCTTCGCACGCGCGCACTAGCCCCGACTGTTCCATTTGTTTCTGTAGAGAATATTTGATCTGTTTGTTCAGATCGTTCCTTCCCACAAAGGATGAGAGGACACACAGTTTTGGATTGTTTACTGTATGTAGAAGGCGAATTGCATAAGGCGTAAGAACATCTCGTTTGAAGGAACACGTAACGACGTCTTTCGCAGCTCAAAATGGCACAGAAAGAAAGCATCGTCATCGTCGCATTGTTATCCATCCCTCGAGGCGCCATTCCTTCTGCGTCCGCGGTGCACGGAGAACTCGTCGATTTCTCTCGATCCAAATCCGGCACGTCGCACGCATCCATGCGGGCCGAGGTTGACTGAATACTTGGACCTGTGCAGCTTCGCTGTTTTGTTTTTCCTTGGAACACTACTACCCAAGCGATTCAAGTCTTGCGCGCGGCCGGCGCGACGGGCAGATGAGGCGTCGCGCGGGGGGTGGCAGCCAGCACGCGGGGTCCGGCACGGCGCGGCACAACCTCACGCCGCCAACATTTGCAAACGCGCATTTGTACATGAGATTTGACACACAAAAAAACGACCGACTCGGGCGCCGCGCAGGGCAACAAGACCACGGCAATCAGACCGTGCGCGCGCTCCGCCTCTTCTCCAGGTTCATAATTTCAGCGAAATTTCGCTTATTTCATTGCTTTTGTTATCCTCTAAAAGAAACACCGTTCGGTCGAATTCTGGCCAAATTTATCCTCATTTGAAATTTATCTAAATTTTAGTTAAATTTCATCAAAAAAATTCAAATAATGTTTGAACATTTTGACAAAATGTTCCCTTTGTCCCACTTATTGTCCTCTAAAAATTTTGCAAAACGAAAATTTTTTCCCCTGCCCTTCTCCAACCTCCCCTCTCCTCCCTCCCGTCCTTCAACCGCCTCCTCGACGCACTCCTCTCCCTTTGCCGCCATGCCGACGAGCGCCGCGCCTGGCCTATGCTGTGCCCCGACATGCTCTCCTGCAACAGGGCCATCCAGGCCTGCGTTGTGGACGTTGGCGAGGCTACTGTGATGCTCCGCCGCATGCGCAGGGGCGGCGAGCTGGACCCCAACAGCCTCTAGCGCAACCTGCGGGGCCTGTGAAAGGCGCAAATGCTGTCAGGATGTTCGATGAAATGGCCGAGAGAGAGCTGCCGCTGAATCTTGTCACATACTCCACCATACAATGATTGATCGACATTGCATGGCCGGAGACATCGCTGTGCCTTGGCGCTGCAGTATAAGATGCTGGTCGATGGATTCAACCCGAATGCCATCACTTACAATGTGCTTTCTATTAGGGTTGTGCCACGCTCGCTGAATGGAAGAGACAGTGTGACGAGTTAATCTAGTTGTCTTCAGGTCTGGTCAAAACCAAGATCGCAAGTACTTTAGGTCTGGTCGAGTACACGATCAGAGCATGTCTTCCGAGTACATCAGGTCTAATGGAGTCCAGGATCAGAGTGTGTCCCATGAGTTGATCGAACCAAGTCTTACGAGTGAGTACTGTAGCTTCGAGTCAAAAAGGAAAGTACTGTAGCAGTCATAAAAGGTCAGGATTTAGAGTCCACATGTAACTAGGATTTAGCATAGTCATAAAGGAAAGTCAAGATGTGTTTGTGTAGAACTCTTAATGTGGGATGGCACGTTGGATACGAAGTCTTGTATTTTATTTCTCTATATAAAAAACCAAAAAGGACACAGACGTATCGCATCGCCAAAGATGAATCTGTTGTTTACTCTTATGTTCGTGTGCGTGATCTCAAGGCTCAAGTTCGTCGGTCGCTAAGGCCCTAGGCTATCTCTCCAACAATTGGTATCAAAGCCTAAGGGAGCGAAACAATGGCCGGCAATGCGGGTGATCCATCGAAGTTAGCGCGCTCATAAAGACCACAGGCAACGAGCTTGATCCATCGAAGTCAGGTGTAGTCGTCAAGCCGACGGGAAGAAGTGCCTTGATCCCGATCCAATACTCGATGTTGAGCGAAACGAACTACAGCATATGGGTCGTCAAGATGAAGATAATCTTGCATTCCCTAGGAGTATGGTCGGTGATCAAAGATGGATACGATGAAGATGATAGGGATCAAGGCACAATGGTGGCCATCTCGCAAGCTGTGGCAGACGATATGATGATGTCAATCACGGAGAAGGAGACGGTCAAAGAAGCTAGGAACGCACTCAAGGAGATGTGAGTAGGCGAAGATTGCATCAAGAAGGCACGCGCTCAAGTGCTAAAATGACAACTGAGCAAGTTGCATATAGGGGGCTCGGAGATGATCACTGAGTACTCCATGAAACTCACCATGTTGGTAAGTGAGATCCATTATCTCAGCATGAAGCTACAAGAGAGCGACGTCATCGAAAAACTATTTAGTTTGGTTCCAGATCGTTTCCTCCAGATTATCGGAATGATCAAATAGTTTGGCGATGTCGCTCACAGAGGCGATCGGCCACCTCAAAACCTTCGAGGAAGGACTCAAGGGGCGACGGCACTCAAAGGATGGGGGAGATAATCTACTATTAACCCAAAACGAGTGAGAAGAAAGGAGCTCAAAGACAAAAAAAAAGCATGAGGGCTATAGCAGCATCAAGAGAGGAGGTCATAACGGAAGATGTTGGGGACATGGACGTGGACAAGGTGGAGGCAGAGGCGATGGCTATCACATCATCGATGAATGAATGCCTCGTAACTCCAACAACTCCAAGGTCAAGTATTTCATCCGCAATGAATATGGGCACTTTGTGAAAGAGTGTCCAAGCTAAACCGAAGAGAAAGGGCCAATCTTGTTGCGAAGCAAAACGATGGAGATCCCCAACTGTTGATGGTTGAAGCATGTGAACTCATTCATACAGTTCCAATGACTGAAGAGGAGGTATTCGTACACGAAGACAAGGTGGTGCCGAAGCTTAGCGGCACCCAAAACAAGGCTTAGTACCTAGATACCGACGCAAGTAACTATATGATTAGCTGTATGGAGAAGTTTGCTGAGATTGATATGACTATAAAAGGTTCGGTTAAATTTGGAGATGGTTTGGCTGTGAAGATGCAAGGAAGGAGCTCGGTGCTGTTAGAGTGTTCTACGGGTGAATATCGTAGCCTCACGAATGTTTACTACATCCCGAAACTGAGAAGTAATATAATCAGCCTCAGTCAACTGGACGAGAATGTTGCAAGATTGAGTTCAAATGAGGAGTGATGTCGATCTTAGACAAAACTTGCAGGATGCTGGCCAAAGTAAGTAGATCAAGAAATCGGATGTATGTGTTATACATCAATTCGGCTCTTCCGGAGTGTCTCCTGGCAAAAAGTACTGAAGAGGCATAGTGTTGGCATGCCAGGTACGGGCTTAAAGTGGGTGTATAAGTTAAAGAAGGACACTCAAGACATGATAGTGAAGCACAAGGCAAGGCTAGTTGCAGAGGGATATGTTCAATGACAAGACATTGATTTCGATGAAGTCTTTGCCCCTGTTGCGAGGCTAGAGATAGTGCACCTGCTCATTACGATCATGGCGCATGACAGATGAGAGGTTCACCGTATGGATGTCAAATTAGCCTTCCTTAATAACGATTTAGAAGAAGAAGTTTATGTTGTGTAACCTGCATACAGGATCATATGGCACAATTGCTCTGCTCAAAACACTCAGAAAATACCATCGCTCCGCTCAAAACACTCAAGAATAACAAGCATAACTACCGACTAGAGTCATCAAGTATCGATTATCGAGTACCGATCACATATCATAAGTCTCCGACAACTGATCGCAACACGTATGACAACCAATCACTGACCATTGAATACCGAGTCCTTCCGACTACCGAGTACCATGACCACCTGACCACCAAGCACCAGCCAATCATCCTACTGGTCTAACACAAGCACTCAAGTACTTGAGGATCACAAGAAGTGAAGTACTCGTACCAACAATGAAGTTTACAAGTATTGACCGTGAAGCCTACAGCAACCGATTGCAAAGCCTTTAACTACCGATCACGTGGTATACGATAACTGACCAAAAAACTAAAGACAACAACCACAAACTACGAAGTCTATGAGTATGACAGCACTCTACAAAGTCTATGACCATCGATCGCAAAGTCATCAACTATCGACTAGTAAAATCTACGGCTATTGAGTACCGACTAGGACCTATTGCTACGACTATGAAAAAGTACTATAGCTACTATTACCTTTAGTGGTCATTCTGTCATGGCTGAAGTCAAACGTGGTCAAAGCTGGATGTGGTCAAAGTCTGTCATGGTTAGAATGTTGTAGTCGAGTTACCATGGTCGAAGCCAAACGTAGTCGAAATGCCATGGCCGTTTAGACACGGTTGAAGTCGGCCGTGATCGAAGTTGGATGTGGATGTAAGCCGAGCTTTGCTATAGTACTCTTCCAAGTACCAGCTGAATCACTGTCCACCTCTGAGTACTATTCTTTTGACCGTACAGTTTTGACTAGATCACTATAGCTTTGGTTGTAGAAAAAAACTTGTAGCTTTGATCGGTCCATGCTTTGAATCTTTGATCACAATGCTCAAAGGTTGTCCGATCTTCAGGTGGTACACAAACGCCGTTCGATGCATCTGTGCCACTCAGAAGCCGTCCGATCATTTGGTGGCACTCAAACAACGTCTAATCCTCCAACGCTACTCGCAAGCAGTCCGATGCTCTGGTTGTACTCGAATGTCGTCTGATGCTCTGATGTTACTCGGACTTATCCAAACCCCTGATGTTACTCGGACACCATCCGACACTCCAATGGCACTCGAACGTCGCCCGATCTCCTAATGTCACTCAGACCCATCCGACAGCACTCAGAGCAGACCAAAACCACTCGGAGCAAAGCAAAACTACTCAGACCCATATGAAAGCACTCGAACTCAAGCAAACCACTCGGGGCAACCAATACCACTCGGAGCTGATTGAAACCACTTGGAGCAGAGCAAAACCACTCAGACGAGACAAAAACCACTCGAACTTGAAATCTTCGACTGTGATCGACCAAAACTTTCACAAACGCAAAATCCAAAGCAATCCAAACATCAATTATTCATCATCACTTTATTTACAACCATCCACATGGTCTAAAACTCCAGGATTTGAGAAGAAAGGAGGAAAAACACAAGGCATTAAGACTGCACAAAGCCCTATATGGTCTATGTCAAGTCCCAAGACCTTGGAATTTGAATCTAGATTAGTCCTTGGTGGCACTTGGTTTTGAAAGATGTTCATTAGAGTACGCAGTGTACAAGCGAAACCAAGAAAAAGAGAATTGTTGGTTAGATTTTATGTGGATGATTTGATCATCACTAGAGAGAGTATCGAAGAGGTCAATGGCTTCAAAAGCCAATTGAAGAAATTGTTTACCATGAGTGACCTCGAGTTACTCAGCTATTATATGGGTATTGAAATTCGTTAGAGTTCTGGGAAGATCACCCTCAACCAGTCCACATATGCAACAAAGGTGTTGGACAAATGTGGTATGAAGGGTTGTAGTCCAACACAAATTTCGATGGAACCCCACCTGAAGTTGAGCAAGGACAGCACAAACTCTCATGTGGAAAAGACCCTGTACCGAAGTATAGTCAGCAGCTTGAAATACTTGCTACACACGTGCCTAGACTTAGTGGTCTCATTTGGTATGGTGAGCAGGTACATGGAGAAGCCCACTACGGAGCTTATGACCGCTATAAAGCACATACTGAGGTATGTGAGAGGAACTTTGATTTACAGGTATATCTACGAGAAGAAGAAAAAAGTTTCGAGTTGATCAGTTACTCTGATAGTGACCTAGCTGGCGATACTGACACTAGAAGAGCACTTCGGGCATGGCATTTTTCCTTGGGTCGAGCCTGATCAATTGGTGTTCACAAAAGCAAAAGGTACTCGCTTGATCCTCGTGTGAAGTGGAGTACATTGCAGCTTGTGCAGCAGCATGCCAAGGGGTACAACTGGGATGGTCGTTGGCTGATATATTAGAGACGAAGGTTACGAAAGTAACTCTGAAGATCGATAATTAGCCTGCAATTGCATTGAGCAAGAATCCATTCTACCATGAGAGAAGCAAACACATCAAAACCCATTTCCATTACGTTAGAGAATATATGGAATCAGGATTGATAGAGGTGTAGCATATTTGCACAGAAGACCAACTTGCTGATATCCTGACCAAGTCGCTTGGAAGATTGAAGTTCATAGAGATGAGGGAGAAAATCGATGTGTGGAACATCAACGGAAGACAACAAGCTTAAGGAGGAGAGTCTTCAGGTCTGGTCAAGTCTACGACTAGAGCATGTCTTCTGAGTACGTCAAGTCTGGTCAAGTCCACGATCAGAGTGTGTCCTACGAGTCGATCGAACCAAGTCATACGAGTGAGTACTGAAGCTACAAGTGAGTACAGTAGCTCTGAGAATTGTAGCTTTGAGTCGAAAAGCAAAGTACTGTAACAGTCATAAAAGGCCAGGATTCAGAGTTCGCATGTAACTAGGATTTAGAGCAGTCATAAAGGAAGTCAAGCTGTGTTTATGTAGAACTCTTAATGTGGGATTCTACGTTGGATATGGAGTATTGTATTTTGCTTCTCTATATAAGAAAAATGAAAAGGACACAGACATATCACGTCGCCAAAGATCAATCTATGTTTTACTCTTGTGTATGCGTGTGTGATCTTAAGGCTCGAGTTCGCTGGTCGCTAAGGCCCTGGGCTGTCTCTCCGACACGGTGGCCCTCTCGGATGAGATGGCGGCACGATAGGTTGTGCCGGATGCGATCACATGCAGCCATGCAGGACTTGCTTTTCTTGTTTGAAGAATTTGTCAAGAAGGGTTGTGAGCCTGTAATGTCTTATTTGGAAGGATGGGAATGTTTCAAGGAAAGGATTGATCCCATCAAGGCAACAAGGGTGATGTACAACACATTGATCAAAGGTTACTGTTGGATGGGGGAACTTGAATGGGCCTTCTCGATTTCTTAGACAGATGCTATCGCATCAGGTGAAACCAAATCACATCACCAACAGGGCAATAAATAAATGGATTTTGCAAAGTGGGAAGGATCAGCAAAGCACAATATTTGGTGATGGAATTGCATAATAGTGGAGCAAATCTGAGCATGGGAACCTATAACATGCATGCTGATTGATGCTCATTGAAGGCCTGCATAGTCCTAAAAAGTGAAAACTGCCTCGTTGCTCCTTCTGATATTATCTCCTGTGGTTCAGTTACCAGTGACCTAGGTAAGGATGGAAAGTGACATGGTATTGTTCATTTTTGGGGTCTGTACTTTTAGGTTATGGTTTATGACTTATGATTAAGGTTGTAATTATATTTATTGCTATGAGCGGTACTCCATCTGCTATGTTGGATGAATGGTTGTGGCTTAGGAGTTAGGACTAGTCACTTGCTGAACTATTGGGTTGCAAAAAAGGCCTGGTACTCTGAACTTTGTCAATGAGCAAAGGTCTTTTCTCAGTTCAGTCTGCTGCTTATAAAAAGAAACATAGCTGGCCAGTCTAATTGGCTTGTCATTTTCTCATACCTGTTATTGCTAATGTCTGTAATGATATTTATGCAATGTAATTCTATGGTTCAACAAGAGATAATCCCTCTTTTCCAGTTGTCCATCTCACTATCACAGCTAAGCCTATAGTTCTAATTGCCATGCTCATGTCTTTAGAGTTCAGACCTGGCCATACAAGATATAGAATCCTAGCTGATGCCAATAATTTAGATCAAAATGCTGCAGAATTCAGATAAAAATTACTATAGTATTGTCCAGAAGTGTTAGGGCATGTTCTTTTTGGCTTTTGCTGGTGTCTTTTAGCTTCGGCTGGTGGCTTTTGGTTACGACTAATGAATATTAATGGCTGATGGAAAGCTGTAGTGTTCTCTTGTCCTGGTGGCTTTTGGCTTTTTGCTGATTTGTGATAGCTGACTGCCTTGAGAGCATACAAATGAACACATGTAATTACGAACTAATCATGTAGAGTGCACAAAAAACATACACACGGCCTTTGACAAGTACATGCATTCATAACAGGCAAACACACACAAGTACAAACATACATGCGTACATGTGATTATACGTACTACATGTGGTCCTAGAAGTCTTCGTTACATGAAGGAGTTGTGAGGGGCATGCGGAATCATGTCACGCGATGAGACTGTCCACAATGGCATCACACACGTGATCCATAAGGTACTTCCCCCGACGGAAGTACACCTGTATCAGGTGTGATGTCTAGTTCAGCTCCTACATACTCTAGGCCCAAGTGGGGATTTTCAAAATATCGATTGCCTGACCTACTATCTATTGTGAAATTGTGCAAGGCCATTGTTGTGGTAATTATCTTTTTTGGGTCGCCACGTCAAAGGCAAAGATGTGCTATAGGATATGCCATCTCATCTTCCACACATTGAACGCACATTTCAATGATGTTCCGCAGAAAGGAATGGAGGTAGTTGAACATCTCCTTGCACCCACACGGCTGATGACCATTTGTGAACTCGGCTACGTGGTACCACCAATTCTTGAATGGCAGTAGATATCCCATCCTATTAGGATGTTCTAAGTCGACCAAGTAGTACTTCCCTACGTCATCAATATAGGAATCATGCATGAGAAGGACCGACCAAAAAAATAACTAAATGAAGTAAGTGACCGAGATAGTTTACTAACTAGGGGGAGGATGAGGAAACACATGGGCGTAACTGACCAACGTGTCTAGGAGGATGTGCTTGTCGTGCGCTGCCTGGGGCCATCTAGCAAATATGAATGTGAACCTCATGTCGAAGTCGCATACGACCATTACATTTTGGCTTGTATGATCGTGCTAGTTTGTGTGCATTACTCACATATTGGTAGGCACTATGACTATAATGTGCATCCCGTTGATGGCTCCTATGGCTCCGGAGAAGAATGGGTGAAATCTCGGATCCCTCAATCTTTTGTGCACAGTACTAAAAGTTGGATATGTCAACTGCATGTTGTCTGCGGACATGGCGCACAAGCAATCAAGAACATGATGAAACTTTAGGCTGACAGTTGACCCCAATGTGCAAACCTATTGCGAACTTGAGTGTTGGATTGTGGTGCACATACCATCCATAAAGAACATCACCAACGCTTCCCTAAAGGTCATGCCTAGCGACAACTGCAGCCCATAGTGATGACTAGCGTAATGTGTAGCATTTGGAAACATCTCCTCCCCATCCTGAACATGTCATGGCACAATTGAGGCGAAGCTAGCTATTTGTCAACCCACTCAAGTCTAGTTTGCATTGGCTCTCTGTAAGCACACCTAGATTACGACAGGCCCATCTCGGGAAAGCTCCTAACAATAGCCATTTCAAGCACTTGAGGTGGGATGTTGTCGTCGTTACTACCATCTCCTTCGTGCCCGACATGGTCGCTGTGCAAGTAGCACGTTAACCAATCAGCATGTAGGATTGGTATGGCAACAGAGGAGGGCTAAATGGTGCCTTGAATAGCTATGAGAAATTATGAAGATCAAATACCACTTACCATACAAAAAACCAAGTGAAAACTAAGCAAAAAAACCCTCAACATGTCCAATCGGTCAGACCGGATAAACAGTACCTGGTTAGACTACTAAATAGTAGTTGGCCAGACCGATATAGTAAAATCAGCACAAGAATATTAAAAACAACACTATTTTAAAAACAAAAATTTATGAAACTTTTTATCCATAGATCCAAATAGCTTGAAACTTGTCATACACTTTCTCTAGGATGCCATGAACCTATTTCAACTAACGGTCGAGAGAATCATTGTTAAAATTGTGACATTTTTCTATTTGAAGGAATATTGCATCAAAACTGGGCAAAAACAAAAAACAATGAACATGATTTGCTCGTGGGTAGATCATGACTAAGATAGTTTTAGATGTATTTTCATATGTCACAGCAAGCAACAACACCAAAGGAATCGAGGCAAAAAAAAAAATTGGATCAAGAAATCACTCGAGTGATCTAAATCCAACAAAAAATGAGTAACTTCAAAACTTGCCAAACCTGATGCCTAGATGGATGGATATTGATTTTCATAAAGCATCTCCATCATTAACTCATCCATACTATCCAACAAGATCAAGAAGGGAAGTGAGAAGATTAAAACCAACTAAATTAAGAGCAAATCAACCAAAACAAGAGGGATCCATGGGAGATGAATCAAGTTGATATATTACTACTTGAGAATGAAGGTTTTACAACCACTTCACTTGGAGCATAAGGGAACACACTACAACACACACATTTCTCAAACCATAACCCTAGTACTCTTGATTTCAATGAGTAAAGGTTAGATGGTTAATTATCAAGTCTCAATCCCAACCCATTAAATACACAAGGCAACCAGTCCCATCTAAATCCTAATGAATACTATCCACTTAGTATAAATGGGGAAAATCCATTAACCCCACACAACTCTGGTTTTACTCACACACTACACTTGTGTGCTTTTTCAAAGTATATAAGTCTGAATCTGCTAAGCCCTTAGCCTTGATCCAACTTGATCTTTTTAGCTTCTTGATCTAAACCGCTCTCTCAAGCACCGCTCAAGCACCATGGTTTTAATCTAAGGTAGTTTTTAGTATTTTAATCAACTTACCAAAATACTCTTTCTTGACCTAGTCTTCATTTTCCATTGCATGTAATCGCTATGCTTGTCACGCATCGACAATCTCTCCTATTTTAGTTCCACTAGACCATGACTCACTTGGACCGACCAAGCTACATAGTGCAACTCATCGCTCTAACTTTTCTTCAATATTTCTTACCTTTCTCATGTTGTGCTTGAGCTCAGCCATCTCACCCGACATCCTTGATTGTTCTGGGTCTCGGCTCCTCCATAAGCATAGCCTCAATGCCTATCGTTGACCATGGTTGACTCCAAGCTACTCTACCCATCCAAAGACAAGAAAATTATTTTTGGGCACAAGTTCTGCACAACTTGACCCACTTAGTTGTAACATGCATCATGCAACACATATACACAGACCTAGATCAAAGCAACTCATAACAATCCCCAATTTCCCAAAATTCCAAAATTAGCTAACTGGAACACCTTAGTCGGTCAGACTGCCTACCCTAGCTGGTATGACCTCTAGAGGCAACTAGTCAAAATGCTAGGAGAGGCTAGTCTGACTGCTAATATTGGGCAATCTGACCGCCACCTCTAGCCAGTCAGACCACCAGGTCTATAGGTAATCTATAAATTTCGACAAAGTTACAAATTCAAACTTTCACTCTTTCAAAATGGCAATGGTTTATCACAACATAATCATAGACCTTTTCACATGATCCTTCAATCTCCCCTTGATGAATCCATTGGCAATTTCTCAAAAATGCAAGTAGGAGGTGGTTTTAGACATAGAGAGGAAAATTATGAAAATGACCACACGAGGCAGAAATGGAGTGAAACTACTTAAAATAGCAAGTTTTCTACAAAAAGCTTCAAATCCACCAAAATATTTGGAAATCTCATTATAGATCCATATGAAAGAATAATTGTTCTATTTGATCTCGGTCATGGTGAGAAGAGACTAATTGTTCTATTTGATCTTGGTAATGGTGAGAAAAGATAAAAGATCAAGAGAATCACAACAAAATATTAAAGATTTAACTTAGCAAGATTTTGCATAAAAACTCCAAATCATGCTTTACATATGCATTTTTACTAATTTTTCTCCCCCTTTGACAATGGAGTCATCAAGATGCACAGAAGAGGATAGAGCATAAATGAATTGAAGTCATTGCAATTTATTCATTTTTAGCTTAAAGGAGCCATAAAGATATCTAAAGTGACTTTACACGTATTACACCAAGCTATATTATGTGATGTAGTTATTCTAGATCATAGCAAATCATATATAGCACAGTTGAAACCAAATAAGTAATAATATGAAATTAAATAGATTTTTAGCATGCCAAGTTTCTCAAGATTATAGTTTAGCCAAAGGTATCCAAAAATGAGCCAAGCCATATTAATAAACTAAATAAAACCAAAAAGCTACAATTGAGTCAATTTAGAGTACTGCAAGTTCAATGTTGAATCATTTTGTTCAAGCACATTGATTTTGAGCATAATTAGCACAATTGGTATTTTTAAACATATTTTGGTCTTATCTTAGTAAAGCAAGTCTAGAATAAGAGCCATCCACAACTGCCTCTTAAGGGTCAACCATTTTTTTTATAATTTTGCTTTCTTAGCCATGTGCTAAATCTCAGACCTTACTACGGCCACCCAAGTAAGAAACATATGAGAGTAGTCTTGGTCATTCAAAACTCCTTTTAAGTTCATGGCTAGTGCAATGATAGGCTGTCTCATGAAAAAGAATTAGTGAGATCAGTTTTTTACACAAAAAGAGGTTTTTTAGATTTATTTTTTCAATTCAAGAATAATGAGCTACTTCTTAGTTCCTAGGTATACCCGACCCGAGCCGCAAATGCCTAGGATAGCTCAAAGTAGGCTTAAGCCAACTAAAGCTCAAAGTAGGTTTAAGACTCAACTTATCCTATTTGACATGACACGAATCATAAGAGAATCGCTAGAGCAAAACTAGTCATAAGATCCAACATTGACAAGATTTAGTTCAAGTTTCTCATATTTAATAGAGCTAGCATGGCAAAAACTAAGCTACACATAGAAACATATGATAAATCTAGCAAACTAACACAAAATATGATAAGATGTAAAGTAAGATATCATGTCACACAAGAATAATAGTCAAAGCTCTATGAAGTTATATGACAATGCAAGTTGCTAAAATTAAATATACAATATGATACAATGGATGCAAAAGAAATCAAACGCCCTTTCAAAACAAGACAAAAGGGCTAATAACTCCTAACCCTCCAAGAAGCAAAACAAGAGGAATCGAGAGGCTTAATGAAAATATAAACAACCTGCGGCTCTAACTCTACAAAGTGAAACACAACATGGTCCCTAAGGAAATAGTATCTAATGTCATCCTAGAGTGTTGCACTAGGTTTTTGGCAATATTTATGGCACAAGTGTTGTCACGATAGAGGGAAGCACCATCTAAGGCCAACCCATAGTTTTGCATAATAGATAAGATCCAAATAAACTGAGAGCAACTACTAGTAGCAACTACATATTCTGCCTCGCCAATAGACTGTACAATAGAGGACTGCTTCGTAGATGACCAAGAGATAAGAGATGTGCCTAAGAAACCATCTTACCAAGTCTACAAGGTGTGCAAATTAAATCTCCACAGCTCTTAAGCCTATCAATCCTCGAATAAGGTCCTTGCAACTGACTCTAGTCAAGTAATCGAAGCCTATATATCCAAGCCTATGATGCCACAATACTAGATTATGAGATCAAAAGCCATAAGACACTTAGGGCCAGATCTGGAAGAGACACTGATATCAACACTAAAGATCCTCTCAAACCTAGAGATCCCAAAGACAAACTCACCTAAGGAATCTAAAAACTCTACATTCTCCACTCTTGAATTTCACTTTTAGGCTCTCATCAAGAAGCTGAGAAACAGATTGCAAATTATACCTCAGCTTACTTACCAAAACGACGTCCTTGAGCATGAATTATGGTTGACACGCACTATGCCCTTTGCTATCACAATCCCGGTAGAACCATCCCCAACATGATCAACTCGTTGCCAGATGCATGAGTGAGGAAGGAGAACCATCACGAATCTCTTGTCATGTGTCGAGAACACTCAGAGTCAACAAGCCACACATCCTCCTTTCTTGCTTGTCAGACCTACATGGCATAAGCAGGAAATATCTATGTTTTAGTATTGGGGTTAGTAATGAAAGACTTAGGAATCTATTACTGAACCACATGATGTCTAGGAATAGTAGTAGAAGCAAAAATAAAATATTTAGGAAGATAAGCATGAGAATGCACACAAGAACCACCCACACCGCTTCGAATCGGCTTAACAAAAGGCCGATACTCCCCTATCTAGATGCTTCTCGTGGTTTACCCTCATGATATTATAACCCAAAGCGATACCTAGAGCCACCAAAGGAGTCAAAGAAGTCATCTACAAACTTAGGCCTATATCTAGAAGGAAAGACATGCTACCTGGCTCTAAAGACACTCACAGGTGAAGGAACTCCTCTAATAGACCTTAAAGCATGCATCATCTCTTTCTCTCAACCTTGATTCTACGGAAGTAGAACTCAATAATGTAGCCATGTTTCATGCAAAAGGTGAAATGGTATTGGACCTTCTGAGGGGTTTGATCTGCTGAAGTAGAAGCACCTAACTTGGTAGAAGGGGTTTGGGCAAAACCTGCTGACCTAAATATAGTGTTGGATGGCTCAGGGGTTTTACCTCAAACATGCACTCTCAACTACTCTGAGAATCTTAGGTCGGTGGTTCTTAGAATACTCTAGGAAGTCAAATCCTAGGCCTTTCTTCTTCACCCATCTTAGATTGATCAAGGATCATGTTGAGGTTCTTCCAACTAGAAAATCTCTCAAGAGTCTTTTAAGGTAATCATTCTCTTGGGCTAGGTTCTCATATATGGCACACTCATTGGTTTGGTTGCCCTAGCATATATCTCTTGAGCTACCTCTAGTTTAAAGCCTCACAAAGACACACATTGAAAATTTCTAACTCTATCCAACTGTTCCTTATATTTGACTCTAAAAGCCTCATGTATCTCATCTAAATTAGTCCCAATTTCAACACAAAATGCATAAGAAATAGAATCAAGTACTTTTTTAGATGCAGTCATGGACAAGGATTTTTTTTTAATTTTATAGTTCTCTTCAAATCATGTTAAAGAGCATCAAGTTCAATTGTAAGCCTACGACAATTTTCAAAGGATTCAGTCCTAGAATGAAGCAGTATTTTAGTCATTTCTTTAATTTTATGTTTGCTATGCTCACAATGAGATCAAGTATGATCAGCATTAAATTTGAGAAATTCTTTAGCGGCACTATCTAGTTTTAGTTCAAGTAAAGCACAGTTTGAGCATAATGAAGGAATAACATCTAAAAAACCACATCCAAGGCAATAGCGTTTAAACAATCATGATTATTACTAGACGTGAGAGATTCTAGTCTATCTAGAGCATCTTTAAGCTGACTAGCAATAGAAGAATTAGTAATTTTTAGATTATCCAATTGATCAAGCAAGCAAAAGCAAGATTCACATTTATCATCAGGATTCATGGATTTGATCCCAACAATTTCTATGTTCAAGTTGTCAATTATAATATCTTGATCCTTGATCATTTTTGCTTATTTCTCTAGTTTTTGATCAGCAGCAACAAGAGCATGTTTCATCTCTTTAGACGAGGGGTATACTTTGTCGGGATCACTGTAGAGCTCATCATCGTTGGAGTTGATGTCAATACTGCCCTTGGCCATGAATCACATGCCAATGAAGTCTTGGGTCTTCTTTTTGCCGTGGGAGTCATCCTCATCGTCCTTTATACCTAAGAACATTGCTCATGTTGACGTTCGCAAGAGTGGCAAGGATCTAGTTGATGAACTTTTGGTAGTTGGGTTTCTTGGACTTTGTGTCTCGAGCTTGAGGACACCTCCGGAAGTTCTTCTACTCCTTGCCCTTTAGCTTGGAGCACTTGGCCCGAGTGTGGTTTAGCTCACCACACTCAAAGCAAGTGACCGGGCCACTCTTTCTCTTGTTCCTCACATTGTTGTATGCTCTTGTGAATTTTATGGATAGGAAAACTAAGTCATTCTCAGTAAGCCTCTCTAGTTGTTCATCACTTGAAGAGTGTAAGGCAGACAATTAAAATCTAGAAGAGCCAAACTTCAACTAAAATCTAGAAGAGCCAAAATTAAAGGAAACTAAAGAGCTACTGTGAGAACAGCAAACCACAAGAGCTATGGACTCTATCTTGGGGAGATGCGAGATGAAGTCAATCTCATGTGTCTTAAACCTCGAATAGAGCTTATCCATAATAAGTTCACTCCTGATAATGTTGTCATTGATGGAAGTAATTTTTATTCTCCAAACCTTTACATCAAGTGCACCCAACATTTGGCGTGCATTCTTAAAATTAGAAAAAGTCAAACTAATTGTACGAAGATCATGAAGAATCTTAGTGAACCTTCCCCATAACTCATCCAAGGATTTACTAGGCCTTTGCTTGATCTTTAAGTATTCTTTCTTTAATTGGTTATATCTTACTTCCTTGATCGTGGTAAACCCTCATGGCAGTCAGCGAGGGTCTTCCAGATCTCATAAGCAGACCTCAAGTGAGCAACTCGCTCAAACTTAGATCGACTATACACTTAATCAAAAAATTGCAACCTTACAGTTTGCCTCTACATTAGATGTAACCTAATCATCGGCTGGCACAACATAAGGATTCTTAACCTTAATCCAAAATGTGTGCTCTTGAGCCTCAATGTAGGGTTGCATGCGAGCTTTCCAATAAGAGAAATCAAATCTATCAAAAATGGGTGATTTGGTTGAATACTTGTCTAATGTCATAGCTCCTCAAGTCAATTAAGATCTATAAAAAAGCTAATTGAGTTCTGATACCACTTGTGGGACCAATATGGCAATAAAGGGTGAATGGTACCTTTGAATTTCTCCAAGTATTTATCGATCTTTACTGCAATAGTTATGAGAAGCTATGAAGATCAGAGACCAATCACCACACGAAAAATCGAAGCAAAAACTGAGCAAAACAACCCTTGACATCCCAACTAGTTAGATCGGATGAACAATACCGTGGTCAGACTAGTGAATAGTAGTTGCCCAGATTGCTACAGTAAGATCAGCATGTGAGTAGTAAAAATAACACTATTTTAAAACAAAAAATCCATTAAACTTTTGATCCGTAGATCCAATGACTTAAAAGTTGACATGCACTTTTTTAGGGTGCCATGAACCTATTCTGACCAAAGATCGAGAGAACCATTGTCAAAGTTGTGATCTTTTTTCATTTGAAGAAAAGTTACACCAAAACCAAACAAAAGCAAAAAATGGAGAATATGACTTGCTTTTGGGACCATGGCCAAGAGGGCTCTAGATGTATTCCCACATGTCACAAAAAGTGAGAACACTAAAGGAATCGAAGTAAAAACAATTGGATCAAGAAATCACCTAAGAAGGCCAAATCCAACAAAATAGGGGCAACTTCAAGAACTTGCTAAACCTAATGTCTAGATAGTTAGGGATTAATTTTCATAAGACATCTCCATCACTAACTTATGCTTGGCATCCAACAAGATTAGGAAGGGGGACTGAAAATCAAAACCAACCAAATCAAGAGTAAATCAACCAAAACAAGAGCGATCCATGGAAGATGAACAAAGTTGATATATTGCTACTTGAGGATGAAGGTTTGGTAGCCACTTCACCTAGAGGATAAGAGAGCACACAACAACACACACTTCTCAAACCCTAACCCTATAACACTTGGTTTCAATGAGCAAAGGTTAGATGGTTAACTATCAAGTCGTCATCCCAACTCATCAAATAGATAAGGTAAATAGCCCCATCGAAACTCTAATGGATACTATCTACTTAATACAAATGGGGAAACCCGTTAATTCCACACAACATGGGTTTTACTCACACACTACACTTATACACGCTTTTCAAAGTATATAAGTCTAAATCTACTAAGTCCTTAGTCATGATCCAACTTGATCTTCTCAGCTTCTCCTTGACCTAAATCGCTCTCCCAAATGCTACTTAAGTGCTGTGGTTTTGATTTAAGATAGTTTCTGATATTTTGATCAACTTACTAAAATACTCTTTCTTGATCCTCTCTTTATCTTCCATTGTAAGTAATCGTTATGCTTGCCATATATAGTTGCACCACTGGCTTGCCATATGTCAGTAAGTCTCTCCCGTTCTAGTTCCACTAGACCATGCCTTACTTAGACCGACCAAGCCATATAATGCAACCCATCGCTAGAACTTCCCTTCAATATTTTTCGCCTTTTCTCATGTCATGCTTGAGCCCAGCCATCTTACTTGATATTCTTGATCGTTCTGAGCCTCAGCTTCTCTATGTGCATAGCCCTGATTTCCACTGTTGACCATGGTTGACTTTAAGTGACTTTGCATATTCAAAGACATGGAAATCATTTTTGGCACAAATTCTTCGCAAGTTGACCCACATTAGCTGTAATACGCATTATGCAACACACATGATTTGACATAGATCAAGGCAACTCATCACAAGCCTCAATTTTCCAAAATTCCAAAATCATCCAAACTAGAACACCTCAGCCGATTAGACCACCTGCCATAGCCGGTCTGACCCCTAGTGGCAACCGATCAGACCACTAGGGGAGGCCAGTCTGACCATTGGTATTGGCCGATCAGGTTGCCACCTTTGGCCAGCCAGACTGCTAGGTCTACAGGTCACCGAGAAAATCCAATAATTTTGCAAATTCAAACTTTCACTCTTTTCAAATGGCAATGGTTCATCACAACATAATCTTGGACCTTCTCACATGGTTCTTCACAACACGACAATTACAAACAAAGCAATGGTATTAGTAAATTACAATAATAGTGGGCATAACATCAATACATATAAACAACTACAATAACCACCTCAAAAATAATAGTGCAACATACGGAAGATGGACTTTCCACAAACAAATGACTGCATGGGAAGAAATATGTAAACACACACACACACACAGAAGGACTTAACAAATATGAAATAAATGAAACACTGCCACATCTGGCAGAGCCAACTGACACGCCCCTCAGGTGTTCACAGTGTCACAAACACGTCTGTGCCCTCAAGGTAACTATTGGTGATGACCAAATCAAGCAATAGCCTACCTCCTTCTGCACCGATTCCTACTAGGCAACGACATAGGCAACACGACTGGTTATTGATTTGTCATACATGTTGCATATGCGCTTATGCATTCGTCGACCATGCTTTTGTAGGAATTCTTTAACTCAGTGCCGTAGGTGGTGGCGACCTGCTTGCTCGCCCGCTTCTATGACGAGCTTGCCGAATTAAACTGTTGAGGGCCTAAGTCATCATTAGAGCTAGAGTCCACGTTGAGCCTGCTCGCTCTAGGAACTGCTGCATGCTCGTTTGTGCAAAGTGCATCGCGGAATATCACCTCCATGAAGTCCTCGTACAACAACAATAAATTTCTGAACTTGATGCATCCCCTCATTGTCTACAATGCAAAAGGCACTCCATTAGCTCAACCCAAGATGAAAGATAAAACCAACACAAACTAACAATTTGAACAGTTCCATACCAAGTTTTGATACTCCCACCAGTCGTTGCCGACATTGATCGACCTAGTACGGGGTCAATTCCCAACCTAGATGCATTGAGCTTTAGTGCTTTCCTCTTAGTGTAAATGCGTTTCAGTGCGTCCAAGTGGTTCTTGAACTGTTTCTTCGTGTACTCTCTAAATGTGCGCTCTTTGAATTTCCTAATTAGATTGCTCTAGCCATGCCTATTCAAACATCTCATAGGATGGTTGTTGGCCTCTAGTTCCACGTGACAAATTTCAAACATGGCGATGTGGGTGGCATCATCCCAAACGATAGCGGGAGAACATGACTTGTCCATTTGTTCGCAATTAGGAATATCAAAGAGCAAAGACCAGCGGCCATGAGACCACAACCAAGGAACCACATGAGTAGCATTGTGACAATGTACCAGTAAGAATGGAAAAGAAAGGCTACACACAATAGAAGCAAGTGGTTACCTTGGGCGGTGCAAGGAGTATGTCGCCGATGGGAGTGGAGGCAACCAGCAGCTCTAGCTATATGGCATTGGGAGTGAGAGCACTGATCGGAGCATCGTCCTCGGTAAGGGCCCCTTGCAAGTTCGGTTGCACAATAGGGTGCACCACACCGGGGCTTGGGCACATCCGATGATCATGGCATGTTGGATGCTGACTTTGATGCGGGGACAGATGTGGCATTCGAGGAGGAGGCGGAGATCAAGGATGCGTCATGCAACAAGGGTGGCTCAGAAGCAGATGCTGACTCCGAGGCGGACGCTAGCGCGGTGAGGGAGGATGCCAGGTGTAGATTTGGCCGGAGGTGACAGGCCATGGAGGGGGCTAGGGTGGCACTATAGGTGATGGCGGGGATGCGGCGGGGCAAGGACCAGTAGAGTAGGGGGCGACCAGGCCGGGGACCAGATGAAGGTAGTGGCCAGTTTGCGGGGGTGGGCACCCAAGGAACCCTCGCGGGGATGCGGAGAGGGGAATGCGTGATGGCAATTGGGGAATAGGGGTGGAGGTGACAAGCAGCTTGTATAAGCCGCTACTGAAGCCGTGCCGTTGATCTGGGTTTCAGGTTGAAGCCAGAAGCCGGTCTCAAAATCCGGATCGAACGGGCCTTAAAATTGAACAATGTGTAGTGCAGCCCACGGTCCAGGTAGCAGAAGCAGCCGCTACAAAGCCCTCCTAAACCCCTCGGAACATCCAAACCATGGGGCGGGGGAGAAGGAAGGAGAGGGCAACTCCCAAATGTCTCGCCTCCTCCTGCGCCGCTTCCTCTGCTCCGCCTCCGCCTTCTCCTCCAACCCCCCCACCGCCGCCTCAAATTCCATCGGCGAGCTCGCTTCCCTCCTCGCCGCTGGCCGTTTCCTCGCCTCCGTCGGCCTCGCGAAATCCCTCCTCCTCTCCTCCCGGCCCCCCGCCGCCTCCGTCCCCGACCTCTACCAAGCCCTCGCGGCCTACACCGCCGCCGCATCCCCGGGCGACTTGCAGCCCACCTCCTTCCTCTGTGACGCGGCCTCTGCGCTCGTCGTCGCCTCCGCGCGGCTCCGCCTCCCTGACGGCGCGCTCCAGCTGCTATCCCTCCTCGCCGACGCCCGCGCGCCGCTACCGTCCTTCTCCTCCTGCAACCTCCTCCTCGAGTCCCTCCTCTCCCTCGGCCGCCACGCTGACGCGCGCCGCGCGTTCGAGCTCCTCGCCGCCGCCGGGGCGCGCCCCGACACCTTCGCGTGGAACAAGGCCATCCAGGCGTGCGTCGTGGCGGGCGACCTCGACGAGGCCCTCTCCATGCTCCGGCGGATGGGCTGCGACGGCGACGGAACGCCACCCCCCAACGCATTCTCGTACAATGTGGTCATCGCGGGGCTGTGGAGGGCAGGGAGAGGTGGCGACGCCGTTAAGGTGTTCGATGAAATGTCAGAGAGGGCCGTGCTGCCAAATCACATCACGTACAATACGATGATTGATGGGCATATCAAGGGTGGGGACCTGGAGGCTGGTTTCAGACTGCGGGATCAGATGTTGCGTAATGGCCTGAAGCCAAATGTGATCACGTACAATGTGCTCTTGTCAGGACTGTGCCGTGCTGGCAGGATGGGAGAGACGCCAACGTTGTTGAATGAAATGGTGTCACAAAAGATGGTGCCGGATGGTTTCACATATAGCATTTTGTTCGATGGTCTTTCCAGAGTTGGTGACTCACAGACCATGCTTTCCTTGTTTGAGGAGTCTGTGAAGAAGGGTGTCAAGATTGGGGCTTACACTTGTAGTATCTTGCTGAATGGTCTATGCAAGGATGGCAAGGTTTCAAAGGCTGAACAGGTGTTGCAGAAGTTGGTAAATGCAGGACTAGTACCGACAAGGGTGATCTACAACACTCTAATCAGTGGGTATTGTCAGATTGGAGAGCTTGAAGGGGCCTTCTCGATCTTTCAGCGGATGAAGTCACGCCTCGTTAGGCCAGATCATATCACTTATAATGCACTAATAAATGGTTTGTGTAAGGTGGAAAGGATAACCGAAGCGCAGGATTTGGTCACGGAGATGGAGAAGAATGGAGTGAATCCCAGTGCAGAAACTTTCAATACACTGATTGATGCTTATGGAAGGGCTGGACAGCTTGAAAAATGTTTCATTCTACTTTCTGATATGCAAGAGAAGGGGCTAGAGCCAAATGTTATCTCCTATGGTTCAATTGTCAATGCTTTTTGCAAGAATGGAAAAATCCCGGAAGCAGTAGCTATCTTGGATGATATGTTCCATAAAGATGTTTTACCAAATGCATCTGTGTACAACGCTATCATAGACACATATATAGAGTGTGGTGCCACTGAGCAGGCTTTCGTTCTAGCTGAGAAGATGAAGAGTAGTGGGGTCTCTCCAAGTATAGTTACCTACAATTTGCTTATAAAAGGCCTTTGCAAGCAATCACGGATATCTGAAGCAAAGGAATTAATTTACAGCTTAAGAAATCATGGGTTGACACCTGATGTCATCAGCTATAATACTCTAATATCAGCATGCTGCTACAGGAGCAATACTGATAGAGCTTTGGAGCTTCAACAAGAAATGTACAAGTGTGGCATCAAACCTACACTGAGAACATATCATATGCTCCTTAGTGCGTTGGGTGGTGCAGGGAGAGTACATGAGATGGAAAATCTGTATCAAGAAATGTTGGACAAGGATGTTGTTCCTAGCAGTGCCATATATGATATCATTGTCGAGACCTATGCGAAATGTGGGGATAAATCTAAGGTTGAAGCTCTGAGGAAGGAGATGTCAGAGAAAGGAATAGCCATTGACGACACAGACAGGACTAACTGTGAACTGGATAGGAGTATAGCAAGTCCAATTTGAAAATTTTGATATCCTTGCTCATAAGGACCAACAGTCGAAAGGATTGCTTTTCCTTACTTAGTGAACCATTTCAGTGAGTAGCCATTCATGACACGACAAGGACTAACTGTGAGCTGGATAAGAGTATAGCAAGTCCAATTTGAAAATTTTGACATTATTACTCATAAGACCCCAATGGTGGAGAGGACTGCTTTTCCTTACCTAGTGAACCATTGCAGAACATGATTACCAAAGACCATCTTCTATTTTTTTTTTTTGTTCCACAATGGAGCTACAAGAACATAAATGCTGTTGATTAAATCATCCCAGCATCATGAAAGCTTATGAGATGCATAATTGAAATTAAGCAGCAATAAACAGACATGTGGACAGGAAACGGTAAGTTATATTCTACAAAAATTATTTCTCTTTTGATGGATTGATGTGCTTCTTAATTTGTGGTTGGTATTTCTAATAGTCAGCTAAAACAAATACATATTGTATGTTGCAGAGTTTGGAAATAGTTGTGAACGTGAGAGGATTGTCGTGGCATTTGGTTGTGCAGTCAATATCAAGGTTGCCTAGGCGATGCAAAATCGTCGTGGTGGCTGGAGGGGGACGTCTAGGTTGTTCGCCCAGCCTGCTCCCGCCGCCGACGCCGATCTTCGGCCTGCTCCTGCCGCCGGCACCAATCTTTGGCTTGCTCCCGCCGTCGGCGCCGATCTCCAGCCTTCTTCCGCCGCCGGCTTCCCTCTCCCGCCGACGCCCCCTACTCAGGAGGTCGGAGATGCAGCAGGGAGGCTGGATCGCAGAAGAGGGAGATCGGCGACACAACAAGGAGGCCAGATCGCAGCAGAGGGAGGCCGGAGAGGGAGCTTGAGGCGGGAGGCGGTGCCAGATGAGGCCGGGTTCGGGCGCCAGAAGGTAGAGAGGGAGAGAGAATGGAGATAAGGGAGAGCCCAGCCAGCGATGGCTTGGTTGTTCGGCCGAGCAGAGCAAGAAATAGAGAGAGAGGAGGAAGTAAGAGAGAGGGGGAGTAAGAGAGAGAGAGAAGAGATAACAAAGAGAGAAGAAATGAGTGGCTTCAGCTGAGAGCAATGAGTTGGTTTGGATCCCTGGGTCAAGAGCCATATGTGTACATGTGCATTTGCAATTAACCCCCTACAGTATATACAAATAGCAGAAATAGGTCATGTTAATGCTATTTTGCTATTGTGGACCTTGTTATTTGAATAATTTGTGCTATTATGTTGGATGGTTATTTAATTTTAGGTTATATAAGGTATTATTTGTATTTATTACTATCGTCTAATTGTCGTCATGGTGGACGCCTAGTCAACTGGGCATCTAGGCGCCCCGATCTCGCCGCGACTTGCCAGAACGCTGTGACAACCATGGTCAATATAATAATTGTGTGCATGAAGGTAATGTATGATCTTAAAATGCGTTTTAGCTTTACTCTTTTTCTCAGTCTAGCATTAAATGCGGACGTGAAGTGGAACTGATTATTGGAATACATGATGGGTTTTTCTATGTTATGGTAGCTATTCTGCTTTTTGTCTGCTGAAGTAATAAGCTATTTTTTTTCTTGGTGGTGCTTTAGAATCTGTCCTGATCATTTTGAAATATAGAGGTTGCCTGAATGCATGAGCTACTAAAATTGTCCATGCCATTCTTACAGTTTCGGTAGAGAGTTTATGATACTTCATTTTGTACTGATGTATTAGTCAGTACCATCTTTTGTATGTAATTATATTTCCATTGAAATTTATGTTTGTCTCATTGATGAAATGTAAGAGCATTAGATAGATTAATTACTAGTAGATATTGTGTTTAGTCTGAGTATAGCCATGATTGTGGGTGTGCTGTGAAATCAAACAGAGTGCAACAAGAATATAATTTATTTTTAATATCCCCACTATTGTTGTTATGAGACTTCCAATTGGGTTTTAATTTATTGGTGATGGAAACACTGTGCAGCTATCAGATATTTAGCCAACAGTTCAAAAGTGGAAGGTGATAGAACTGTTGCTATTTTCTGGGTGCTGATTTCCTTTTTGTTGTGCTAAACAAGTACACTATTTTCCATTTTATAACTTTGTCATGGGTATTGCACTTATCAATCAGACATTGTATGTGCATGTTGATGTTGGCGATATGTAGAGCGTTCCATGTTATGAATATTCAAACTAGTTTTTGGTGTGACATGGTGGGATGTGGATACTTATTGCTCTGCCTATTGATTTGGATCCCTGCGGTGCAGCTTGAAAGTAATAGTAGCAACTTTGGATACATGTTGATAATATATCATCATTAGATACTTAGATGTTTCGATGCTATTGATGATGTGTTGTGTTAATGTATATGCAATGCATTATGGTTAGGCCCTACTTTTCCTAACAAATCTCTATACATGTATATGTCGACAGTAGACTCTTTTGGTCTACAGTTTGTACCCTGGAATCTGACAAGTATTTCATTATTTGTATGCACTTCACTCAAATTGCAGGAGCATTGATATCCATTCTGGAAAAGAACATTCCTTCCATCGGAAGAGAAGTTCAGATGCAGTCATGCAGTGCACTTCCAAGTAAGATCAGCATTATTACTCATTCTCTTTCATATTCTGGGCTGTCCTGGTGGACACATGTTTTAGAATATCTTTGCTCCTTCATGTTTGGCATTTACTGCCAGAAAATAATAGAAAATTTTAAGACGTAAAAACAACCACTAGATATTTTTTAGAAAATCTTTTAGCCTTTTACAAAGCTGATTAATCTATTTGCTTCTTAGACCAAATTGTTGAGCATTTTTGTCTAGCCTTGTACTAGTTCCAAGTATAAATTTAAGAACTGCCTGTAAAATTATGGCCAGGTAGCCTTTAATTTTATAGATCAGGTCCATAGTCTCATCCTATTTGGTTACCACATCTGTGAATGGTCCAGGTTATCTAGTACCTATTTACCCAGCCCAAATTTGTACCCCCAGTATTATTAATTGTCATGGTAAATATTCTGTTCACCATCAGGTTAACTAAAGGCGCAGTCTGCTGTACCGTGGACTTATCTTATTTGCCATCTTTCACCATTTCTAGTCTGACAGCAACGAGAAAGAATGTTCTGGCCAAGTGCTATTATGGCTGTAATATTACTCGTGAAAAGAAGTTGCTAAAGAAGCAAAAGGGAAGGGAAGGAAATGGAACGAAATATGTGGGGTCTGTTGGTATTCCTCAAGAAGCATCCCATGAGCTACTAATGGTCTCCAGTTCAAATAGGTGTGTTGCACTGCAGTGTTTTAGCTTAAATAGGTGTGTTGCAGTAAAACAACAGCCTCTTCTTGTTCTACTCATCTTCTGCCATAGTTAGACAAGCAACTTGTGAATCCCATTTGTTATTCCATTATGTATATTTTGGAAGCAAGTACTAAAAGAATGCAACTGATTGATGTTTTTCATGTTACCGATGATACATGGCAAAAAAAAAATGCGAGTGGAGTAATACTTTTTTCTTTTGGGGAATTCATCCATGGTTGCCCTTTCTGTTTTCCCTTTTCTGCAGAACCAATATTGTGTAATGGATGAGATTGTGACAACTTGAGATTCCCCACGGTGTCAATTTTTTTTTACTTGCCAGTTTTGCATCTCAAAGGAGAATTCTTATGAAGTAAAAAAAAGATTATGCACCAGCCGGGAATCGAACCCGGGTCTGTACCGTGGCAGGGTACTATTCTACCACTAGACCACTGGTGCCTTTTTGATGGGTAACGGAGAACAGAGAATCTCCTTTATTTATCACGTAGCGTGAAGCCTACAAGATAGTATGCATAATCATACTGCGTGGCACTTCTCCATCAATGCGTGTACCGATTGCATTTTTCTAAGATTTAAAATTCTTCAACACGATGTGATTGAATCTCTCGTGCACATTTACGATAGAAGGTTTCATTTACATTCGTTAGTTTCTTTGTGCTCTGCGGAGAGGCTGGCGGAGATATCCCGTGGCGTTCTCCGGCAGCTTCCTTCATTATGGCCAGGTTTTATTTTTAAAGTTGGTTTATATTTGTTATATCTATAGTAACTAGCTTTTAAACGGTACATTTTTTGAAAATAGGGTCAATAGAGAAATTATAGTAAAAAGTATACTAAATTCAGCTGTACCGTTCAAACTTACATACGCCTATTTTTCTCTACGTACTATCTCTCGTGAACAACTAGAATTTAAATATTTAAATCATAAGCCATCATACCAAAAGAACCCAGAAATGGGACAGTATAGTGTCTAGATACCAAGTCTCTCTGCTTTTGGATTACTTTTAGATGTATGCACGTGCAATGATATGTAATATATCAGACAAATCTGTTAACATTCATTAATTCGAAAAGGCATTGATTTAGCATGATGAATCAATTATGGATGAAAAGTTTTAATTATAAAGCTTGGGCACCATGGTGCTCCTGTTATATATATATATATATAATGGGGTACCATAGTGTCTAGGCACCAGGCCTCCCTACCATTGGATTGCTTTTAGATGCGTTTAAGTGTAATATATCAGGCAAACCCATTAACATTCATTAATTCGAAAAGGCGTCAATTTGGAAAGGAAGCCATTGGTTTAGTATGTTGAATCAATCATGAATGAAAAGTCTCAATTATAGAGTCTATGCACCATCGTGCCCCTGTTATTTATATTATATATATCCCAGGTATAACTACTTCCTCTCCATCCACCGTCTGTACCGTTCCAAGATCCGTGCGTCTTAATGGTTATTTGAGCTGACGTTAGTGGATTTGTTTGTAAAATCCAACCCATACTACTGGGAAATCGTTCGTATATTACCGGGATTCGATTCCTTTTGAAACACTCTCTCTCAATCACGTCATTTTCAATCGGCTCGAGGGAGCCCGCGGATCGCCGTCGCCACGACTACTTGTGATCTCAACGAGCGATGCATACTCCCAGATTAACGATCTCCTATATCGCTTGCCCGTCGAACTGACAAAGTAGCCGCAGACGTGTTCCTGTGTGACTCCATGGCCACATGGCTTGCGCGCATCTCTTCGATGATGCTGTTCCTGGATGGTACAGGATAAAGGTACATAAGATCTAATTGTCAGCTATCTTATATTTTGCATCGATACGTTCCCATCTGTTTTTGCTAAACTCATGATGCTCTTCAGGTTTTAGATCAATGGGAGTTTTTTATCTGATATATATACTCCTTTTGGATTTTCTTTGGGAGCGATATATGTACTCCTTTTGGATTTCCTTTTTTAAGAGAGAGCAGCATATACTTCTTTTTCTGGTCGATAGTTCACTACTACAGAAAAGGTCATCACAGACGGTTCGAAAACGTCATCACAGACGGTTTTGTGAACCGTCTGTATTTATGGGTCAGTGATAATCGAAGGTCATCACAGACGGTTTTCGGACCGTCTGTGATTATCAGCTATCACAGACGGTTTTCGAGTAAAACCCGTCTGTGATAGATGATAATCACAGACGGTTTTGAGTTAAAAACCGTCTGTGATACTTATTATCATAGACGGTTTTTGAGTCAAAACCGTCTGTGATTATCAGCTATCACAGACGGGTTTTACTCAAAAACCGCCTGTGATATTCCCTTCAACCCCTAAATATATTTTTGTTTATTGGCTAGCCTCAGGAAATGCTAGTCATGCCCTCTGAAACAAGCAGATAATCACAGACATAAAACATATACAATTCACACATCTCATTTCATTTTAGATACATTTCACATCTCAATTCATTTCACAGACATAAAACATCCAATTGACAAGGCACTTCATTTCACAAACATAAAGCATCCATTTCGCAAATCAATTCATTGAATTGAAATAAAATATCCATTAACAAATACACAATTGTAAAAGCTCTACACTGCATTTGCACTTAGAATTACAATAAAAAATCTTCTGGGCAGTGGAACTCTCCATCTGATCTTACGACTTTACTCCACAAAAACCAAATGAACTCTCCTCGAATTTTTGCAAAATCCGGCTGTTTCAATGCAGATGTAGAGATGGGCGCAGCCTGTCGATAGGAATATCAACGCGCGCACATATAAAACTTGACATGTATGAAATAAATGTGGAAAGATTGACAAACCTTAGGAGTGGAGATCTTGCTGGAATCGAGGAGTAGTCTCATATGGTGGCACACGTAGTATCCACACGTGTTGCCCGGCTGCTGCTGGTGGCACTGCAAAAAATAGAATGTGTTAAATCAAGTGGCATTACTACTAAGTGTTGTATATGATTAATTAATGTGTAGCTAGCCAATACCTGAAAATTGCGATCATGTTTCAAGGGCTTGGCAGCTGTCGTCGAGCCACTTGTTTGTTGAACGTATGTGACGAACGACCTTCGTTATTCGAAAAAGTTAGATTAGTCATTCGGAAGGAAAGAAAGAGTACAATGTACAATGTACTTACCTATCGAGTATTTCGGCGATAGCTGTGTACTTGGATTTGTTCTTACTTAGAGAATCAAGGTATATAGCCTTGTTCTATTTTGGTATAATTACAATCAAAATTCAATGGAAGTTCTCATTGTATGGCATAAGAACAAATTCCTTATCTTGGTGAGCCAGCAGTGCTTTTGTAATATAGTCCTCGACGAAGGATACATTCTCGTTGATGGTATCAATGGCGACCAAGCGTGGGTCCAGGAAACCAATTGGTGATTTCGATGATCTAGCTTCGATCAGCATGAATCTATATATATACACAGAAAAGCAACAAATTGTGACATATATCGGTATTACGTGAACAGAGACTGTGATTGTACAGACTTACAGCGTCCAGCATCGAACGAGTGAGGCGTCGAGAGCGCTGAGTGTGAAAACAGCAAATATATCGTCAAAGGTAACCGGGAAGACACATTCCTGAACTTCGTGCAAGAAATGTTTCGGCTTGAATTTGACCATGATACCTGAGCGCCGTTCTGCCTCTGGTCTATTGGACTGTTCCATATACCAAATGTGGAATCTTTGGCAACCAAGTCCTAGCTTTGCGAGGTGCTCTTTCGGGAATATCATCGGCTCGCCTAGCACGAATTTGCGGGCCAATGGCAGGTACGAGATATCGTCATCATCCTTCGTCTTTGATTTGCTATGGCCACTGCCTCGATTGCAGGTCGACTTCATGGTAGTCGACTGTAATGGTACAGACGGTGCAAGTTGCTTTGGCGAGAATAGCACCCGTGGAGATAGCACCGGTGCAGGTAGCTCTGCTTCGCACTGCCCGTGTGGAGATGGCACCAGTGCATGTTGCTGTGGTTCGCACTGCACTTCTGGTCCTGCCACCGGTGAAGAAGCCTCCAGGGAGATGTCGCTTTTGGGCCACTGGATAAATGTTCTAATGGCCTGTCCTAGAGTCACGATCTCGTCGTTGGGGGGCTTCGGTAGCGGGACCACCTCAAAATTGACATACACACCATCCACATTAACTTTTGCGAAGCCTGGCACTAAAGCTTGATCGTGCACCATGGCCCCGATACCAGATGAATATGCCTGGCCCCAAGCAGCGTACAAGGGAATGGAGCCATATCTCACTTGGAGCCTGCCATTGGTATCCGGGGGTATATCATTCACTTCACCGGCGATATCATCCGGGGGCATATCATTCACTTCACCGGCGATGTCATCCGGCGGCATATGATCATTCACTTCGCCATGAATGGTCCAACACGTATAATCCTTTTTGAAACCCCTCCGAATCAAGTGCGCTTCAATTTGCCCTCGGTTCTTAAACATCTTCAAATTCTCGCAGTCAGTGCATGGACAACACATATATTCCACCCCCTTATTCAACATATCCTCCTCGGCGGCTCTTATAAAAGCAGAAACACCATTAATGTACTCTTCACTCACACGGCTCGCGGCATACATCTAGCTTCGGTCCTATGTTACGTACATATATAACAACGTAACTTAGTATTAAAATCTAGATTAACTAATTATAACTACATATATACCGGTCACATTTATTATATTGAGACTTAATTTGCTAGCTCAATTCATATTGCAAACACAACAGCTATTATATAATCAACAATTTTGCAAATTAACCATCTACAATAACGTACCACTCATGGATTACTTAGACCTAAATTGTAATGCAATTAAAGAAAAAATAAATTTCATTACTAACCATATCTACAGCAACCAGGAAAGTCTGAATCTGAATTCAAAGCTCAATCTCTGCCTCTTCCCACCAAATTAACTGGCCTGAAATCGCCTAGCTTCCTCCCGAGTGAAAAAGTGCGCAATAGTGGCTAGATCTGGATCGAAATGAAGACAGATGCGGTCTGAGCAGCGCAATAAATGCCTTAGTCATTATCACAGACGGTTTTTAAATAAAAACCGTCTGTGATAACCAGCTTATCACAGACGGTTTTTTTATAAAAAACCGTCTGTGATAAGCTTCATGCCAGAACGCTTCGCGCGTGTTTCCATTGCCAGAACGCTTCATGTTTCGATCGTCTAATTAACGTCTCTCGATCGTTATACGAAGCGTCTATATCATTAATATTTGGGTATACGACGCTAAAGGTTAAATATGCGCGCCTAATCCAGGTCTCTTCTACGTACGTACAATATGGATTCTACTATTCTTGTGATCATCTCCTTCCTCTCATCTGTTCATCACGAATTGTTCGGCCGGAACCTTACACAGGCGGCCAGCAATTTGCATCTGGAGCAGCTTCTCCGCACACGCCCTGCTCTCCTTCCCCGACTTTCTTGCATCCGTCAGCTCGACCTCATCATCCGCCGTCGACGGAGGCGTCTCGCTGCCGCTCAAGAAAAGGAAACATCCCTCACCTTGGTTCTTCTCCACAATGTGCGCAAAGCGGAAGAAGCTCTACACGCATTGGAGAGACTGATGGATAGCCTTGCCGATCAAGCAAATACGGCAGATTCTGAGGAATCTTTTCATGCTATCCTCTACGACATTATGGATGCTGCTGATCATTTGCCCAGGCTGGAGGAGGAAGTGCTGAGGACAAGGGCAATCTTAATGGCATTCGAGAATTTAGCGGCTGATCCTCCAAGTCCCCAAGTCGAAGAAGAAGCGTACGAAGCCCAAAAGATTACAATCTGGGAAACTCTTTACCTGTGCGACTTTTGTAATAAATTTTCCTCTAATTGAAATTAATAAATTTGCCTTTAATTTGTGATCTCTTGTCTCAGTAGTTCTGTAGTTAAGTTATTAGAAGCAATGTGTACTTATATATTAACCTCTGATCTAGAATATGACAGACAAAGAGACATCACAGACGGTTCTTGTTAAAAACCATCTGTGAACATTCACAGACGGTTCTTAACAACAACCGTCTGTGATAGTCGACACAACACAGACGGTTTTTAATAAAAACCGTCTGTGATATTCCAGTATCACAGACGGTTCAGCGGTAAGAACCGTCTGTGATACTCCTTTTTCCCGCCACAAATACCACAGACGACCTTCAAATTAAAACCGTCTGTAATAGTGTACATTACAGACGGTTTCACAAAACCGTCTGTGATTTGGCGTCTACTATTAGCCTTTCTGTAGTAGTGGCTCCCATAGGATCTGCTTAGTTTCTGCCCTATAAAATTCTTTATGCAATGAAAAGGAGTATATTACGGGTTTCAAAAAGAATGGTTGTGTTTCATCGACTAGTACATTCTTAATGTATATCAGTATGTAACTTTTCCATTAATATATTTGCCTTATACTCTTGTTTTGCTTACCCGAGTATACATGTTCTTTTAATCTTGACATACTTCCTTTCCTAAACTATAAACCACCATGCATGTTAGGTGCTTTAGAAATTTCCAGAGTTTGCCCATGGCTAGTCTGACCATGTTAATTGCCATGCATGTAGGAATGCATCTTGCACCATTGCAACGCTTCCCAGGTTCGTGCATTGTCAGCGTCAACGGGCGTGAATACTCTTACCTGATGTCATCGGCAAGGGCTAAGCCAATTACTTGGCATCATTTTTAAAGGAGGGGCTAGCATAGTAGCATGTGAATTTGCCTTAGGAAAAAGCTACTAACAAGCCAGCAATCTATACAGATGAATTTATCTTGTGCATATATACTCCTTGTAAATATACATCTTATAAGATCACATATTCCCTTCTTCTACATGCTCCCTTTTAAGATCACATACTCCCTTCGTGTACTATTTCCCTCAAATGATGCATACTCCCTGCCTGTACATACTTCCCTTAGATGAACATATACTCCCTCCATTAACGGAACTAGGGATGAAAACGGAACGGAAATATCCCGTACCGAACCGCATCGTTTTCTACATTTGACCCGATCGAATTCGTATTTTCGGACAAATTCGAATTCGGTTCGAAATACGGAATACCAAATTCGAAAACGGAGCGGAAACGGTTTAGGTGTTTTCCGACCGTTTTCTACTTTTCTACATTTTATTCGGAATATACCGTATTGTAAATTCGGTTTATACCGAATTTGGCCCACTAAAAGCCCAGATCTCACCGTCTCACAGGCTCACAGCCCAGGCGCCCAGCGCCCCAGCCTCTGCGCCCTAAATCCCTAACTCGCGGGCGCCGCCGCCGTTCCCCTCGCTGGACGCCTTCTACCTCCACCTCCTCCGCTCCTGTGCCGCGCTGCCCCACGCCGCCGTCGTGCATGGCCACATCGCCCGCGCCCACCCCTCTCCCTCCCTCTTCCTCTGCAACTCCCTCCTCGCCGCCTACTGCCGCCTCGAAGGGCCCCTCCCCTCACGCCGCCTGCTCGACGAAATGCCCCGCCGCAACGCCGTCTCCTTCAACCTCCTCATCGACTCCTACTCCCGCGCCGGCATCGTTGATCTATCTTTGGAGACCTTCATGCGCGCGCGGAGCGCGAGGGTCAAGGTTGACCGGTTTACGTACGCGGCCGCGCTCTCCGCGTGCTCGCGGGCGGGGGCCCTAAAGGTGGGCAATGCCGTTCATGTGCTAGCCGTTCTTGAAGGGATCGCCAAGGGCGTGTTCGTGTCCAACTCGCTTATCAGTATGTACGCGAGGTGCGGCGAGCCGGCGACATGGACGAGGCGAGGTGGGTGTTTGAAGTTGCCGAGGAGAGGGACGACGTCTCATGGAACTCGCTGGTCTCTGGGTACGTCCGCGCCGGTGTGCATGATGAGATTCTGAAGATGTTTGCTCTGATGCGCCGGTGCGGAATGGGCTTGAATTCGTTCGCTCTTGGGAGTGTCATAAAGTGTTGCTCTGGTAGTGGACTAGTGGTGACTTTGTAAGGGATATTGCAGAGGCGGTTCATGGATGCGTGGTGAAGGCTGGGTTGGACTCCGACGTGTTTCTTGCAAGCGCGATGATTGACATGTATGCGAAGAAAGGCACCTTTTATCTTTTTTTTTCAGTTAGACACTTATAATTGCAGCAGAATAATGCATTGATTATTTTCCTTTTTTTCTCATTTTTTGTTCAGATTCTAAAATGGTTGGATCAATTGTGAGTGATCTTGAGGTTGAGGCTTTGGCTAATGTTGTGGCTAAACTGAAAATTGAGGTATGTGTATGTTTATTAACTGCTTGCTCTGAAATATGCTATTGCTACATCTAATTTTAATTCACTTAAGACCAAGGGTCATGCACTTGTTAATTATTATATGCACTTGAACGTGATCATGCACTTGGTAATTGTTATGTACTTGGTCACTTGTTAATTGTTATGCACTTGGTCCTACAGGACGGTATTCCGTATTGAATTTTCGTATACCGACCGTGTTCGACATAATTCCGCTCGAATTGGTTCGTTTTCGAAATTCTCGATATTCCGTAAGTTCGCGTTCGTTTTCGTGTCCGGCTTTACCGCTTTCGCTTTCGTTTTCGTATTCAAATGTAGAAGTAGAAAACGGTTGAGGAGTTTTCCGACCGTTTCCGACCGTTTTCATCCCTAAACGGAACACATATATACCTTGTGAATTAGTACTACATATGGGCAGAAAAATACAGATGTACTCCCTTTTTAGTCTAAAAAATTGAATAGGGAAAGGTCCCTAAAAAGTGGTATACTCTCACAATCCAAATATGATGATATACTACTCCACCCACATACTCCCATGCATAAATCAAGTGGACATACTTCCATTCATAAAAGTGTAGATACTCCCTCAATCCTAATATGATGATACAACATACTACTCACTACTCGATTTGTTAGCCACTTCAATCACGCGTGCATGCGGCCGAGAGAATAATACAGTTTGTTGTGCTAATTAATCAGTTTACTTATTATTTAATTGAAACAATTGGTTAGTTAGCTTACTAATGGATATCTAGTGGATCCACAAACCCGATCAGCATGGGAGTATCTCGAGAATGATCAACAGAAGATACAATCAGAGTAACTACATCCGAAAGTAAAAGAAACTTTATATATATATATATATATAAAGTTTCTTTTACTTTCGGATGTAGTTACTCTGATTGTATCTTCTGTTGATCATATATATATATATATATATATATATATATATATATATATATATATATATATATATATATATATATATATATATATATATATATATATATATATATATATATATATATATATATATATATATATATATATATATATATGGCGAAATATGCTTTGGCAGCTTTGACCTACGCATACAATTTTGGCCATCGTTTGCTAGTGAAATATCTGCGGCATAGGAAGAAAAGTTCCACGAGCAAGACCTGGACTTTTTGCCATATATAACGTTCTTTCAACGCGTATTTATATAAATAGCCCTATATGATTTTTGCCGTTCGGTAATCGGACGGTAGTGTCCAATAGTTGATACATAGAGTCTGTAGTCCGACGAGCAGATGGCAGGCGCCTGCCGCTCGGCCAACAGATGGAAGGTGGCCTACTGACTACCCACAAAACGGCAGGTGATTAAGCTAGCTAGTTAACAAGCTTAGTTACCTGTCTAAATTCGTAATTTTACGTTATAATTTTTTGAATTTGTAAATATAACAAATGAGCTAAAAAAATTACCATATTTTTGGTTGAGCTTCCCGAGGCATCATGTTATGTTGTATAATTGTTTCACAATTTTTCTAGGCTATTTGCTACCTCTAAAAATTCCTGAAATGATGCATAATTAACCAGGCGATTAAGCAATTATGCGTTGCTCTAAGAATTTTTAGAGGTAGCAAATGGTCGTGAAAAATTACGATTTTTTGTGAAGCTTCCTAATGCAGTGTGATACGTTGTGTAATTTTTACATAATTGTTCACACCGTTTTACTATCTTTAAAAATTATTTGATTGACATATAATTAAATAGATGATTACATATTAATAGCCGAAGGCTAATGGTCTGCCATCTGCCCACTGTGCGGCACCAGACCGACGGAGCGCGTGGATGGGTGCAATGCCGAGAGGGCAACCCAAGAAACTCGGTGGAAAAGATGGTGCGGCACCAACGAGCAGGCACGACCGGTGGCGAGGAAAGAGCGACGGAGTAACTCAGGCGCACAACGAGCTGGGAGTTTCGGTCAGTTTTGAGCCTCGGTGAGATGTGGAAGTAAGAGAGCGGAGCACGGCGAACCTCACGCAATGGTCGAATTCAGTGAGGGAGTTCTGAGGTGATGACGATTGCTCGTCGGAGGCCGGCGATGATGACTTCGATTGCAGTTCGTATACGGTAAAACCTGCGATGACAAGCGAGGGCGAGGACACGGTGGCTCGGGCGCATGCTTAAATAGCTTAGGGAGACAGTGTGGAAAAGGAATCCCTAACGGCTTCGGCGGTGCGTCGTGCTGGAGTCGAACTCTGAGTCCGGGAGGAAGACGACGGTGTTGAGGCCGACAGGTGGGACCAGGAGGTCGGTGATGATGCGGATAGGGAGACGCGGAGCGCACGTATGGCGAGGTAGCAGCTGGCTGACGGATGGGCCGACGCGTAGAGCGCTGCTGGGCCAATCGGAGCGAGAAGGTGGACTGGGCCGAAAGTAGGATTATTGCCAAGAGGAAGGATTCAGCCCACGAGGCTTTCGGAATTTCCAGGGAATTTCTAAATTTTAGAAAATTTATTAATTTAAATTGAGCTCAAATAAATAGTAAATAAACTTCAAAAAATCAAATAAAAATATATAAAAAATTCCTTGAAACATATGGAACCAAATAAAATAGTTTCTGAATTAATTGAAGTGTACTATATTCATATTAAATGTTTTTAAATTCTAAATAATTCATATTAAGCTTTAATTAATTCAAGAAAAAAATCTAAATGATTATTTTTATTTCAAAAGTTTCAAAAAGACTTTGAAAATTAGGATGTTATATGTGGTGTGCACTTTTATCCTCCAGGTGGAATGGTTATAAAACCTTCATTCTCAAGTAGGTATATATCAATTTTATTCATTTATCGTAGTATCTCTTAGTTTTGGTTGATTTGCTTTTGTTTTTATTGGTTTTGATCTCTTCTCTCCTCTTCCTGATATTGGTGTGTGCCAAGGACATGTAAGTGATGGACATGACTTATGGAGATCAAATCACATCCATCTAAGTACTAGGTCTTGAAGATTTTTGAAATTGCTTCATTTTGCATCGTTTTGGCCCAAATTTGAAGTTTCTTGATCTCGAGATTTTTATTTAGAGTCTTTGGGAGATTTAACTTGTTATGATATGTGGAAATACATTTAGATCCATCTTGGTCATTCTCTACCCATGAGTAAGTCACATCTTGAGTTTTTGGTTTCTGCTTAGTTTTGGTGCAACTTTGCTTATTCTTGAGAAAGATCCTTGGTTAGAATTAGTTCCTAAGACCATAAGCAAGGTGTGTCAAAGTTTTATCTTATTTGGCTATAGATTTTGGAAGTTGCATAAAAAAATGTTTGAATTCGGACTAATTTTCTGTTCTAGGAATAGGGGAGCAGTTAGACTGCTCCTTGGCCTGTGGTACTACCGTTCACCAGTCATACCGGCCTCAGACCTACAGTACTACCTCTCTGGTCAAACTGGCATGTATTCTGCGGTAGTACCGGCTCTGAAGTTTGATCTCGGTTTGTTTTCATTCTTGTGTTAGTTTTTTGGTGGTGACCTAATCTGATCTTCATAGTCTCTGATAGCTAGTGGAGTGAAGATTTAGAGAATACTTGCGGAAAATTGTTAATGCACTATTCACCTCCTCTATTGCCATTGTGGTCCTACAAACTAGCTACTAGCATATAGCTGAAACATTAGAAATAAATTTCTCAGTTTCATGTAAGGTAGGAAAATTCCTTCCCATATGAAGCAACTTCTATACAAATCTACTCAGGTGAGGAGCTGATTTGGGTGATTGATAAGCAGAGGTGGTCGTCCCACCGGAAGGCCAGGAGTTCTATTAATCTAATCTCGGATATCCTCCTTAGCCTCCACATAGTCAATGTAATTGTTGATCAAATAGTCATGTACCCTGCGACGCAATTGAACCTCATTGACATAGTTTTCGTAAGCAAATTCACCCTCACCCCATTCCTTAGTCCCTAGAACTTGCATGCTACGGTGATACAAATATCTTGCTACATTTGATTTTTTTTATCACAGGTACTTTTTATTTGAAGGCAATAAGACCCATAGGGGCATAATTCATTCTAGAAAAACTAATTTTTACAAAGCATTTCCGTAGTTGGCATATTACTTAAGATTTGGTGGCCGGACTGATTTGATCCCGATATAATTTATTGTAGCATGAACATGAAAATCCTTCTTTAGCTAATATATGTGAAAAATCTAACCTCCATTTAGGTTTTAGGTGTGAGCTCATGAAAGATTCATAGCTACATTGAAAAAAAATCTTTGGCTAATACGTGTAAAAATCTTCCCTCTCCCTTTGCATTTAAGAGTAAACATTCACACTAACTATTCTCCTTATCCCCCAAGGCATTAGCAACAGGGATATGACGGTGATCTTCCTCTACCATTCTCTTATTTTTATAACCTCCTTAATCCTCAATTTAGTCAAAATAAGCCTAATAAAAAGAAATAGAAGGAGTATTTTTATAGCACTTGATTAGTGTTCCTTCCCACCTTATGGATGTACAGGCCGGACATGGGAAAAGTTTGCAAAATATGATCCCAAATGATCATGTTTATAGCTAGATATTTTAAAAGGATCATGGTTTGATCCCGGTATAATTTAGATTCTAGATATTTTAAAAGAAATCACTAAAATTAACCTTGTTTCAATAAAAAAAATCACAATGTCTTCTTGTGCCCAAGAGTTCACATGGTAATGGTGACTAACGAGGAAGAGGTACGTGGTTGGTACTTGGTAGTGAGAGATGTGGTAGTTGCGAGTTGCCCTGGGGTAGGTCGGACGATGTCTGCAGCTAAATCTGTGAACATTCTCAAATGATTGCAAATTTCAAGATACGTCAGCAATATCGATTTCAATATATGTATTCAACAGATATCATTTTTAAGTAATTTGTTTAAAGATACAATTATTATATAATTATTTAACTCTAATAAATTTAGATGTTTTGGCTCTATTCAACCATAAGACCAAAGTCACTACAAGATTTACAATCTTTCTGGATGGTCATTTGTGAATGGTCGGCGGTTCATTCACTCCCAACTATGTTTTTAGTGTAATCCGAATATTTCTCGGCAGTAAGGATAAATCACCGACAACAAGACCGCTGACAAGATAATAGGCACTTAATAAAAGATTACTACAAAGGGGTTATTGAAACAAACCGAAAATTTGAAAATTTTTGATTTTTTGAATTTCAATTGAATTTGCTTTTCTTTTCCAATTTGGCAATTCCAAGCAAATTTCGCTTTGTTCTTTTGGCCTTCCCATCTTTGTTCTTGCATTGGCGCCCTTCATCTCCTCACCTTCTCCCCTGAGCCTTAGTGCCACCTGCCAACTCTTGTTCGCCATAGCCACCATTTGCGATCATCGCAGCCAAGCTCGTCAACAGCCGCACACACCATGGCAAACCTCTAACACCGCCATGAAATACTTGTCACTTCACCTCAGCCACGCGCCTTTGCCATTAACGTTCGTTTTACTGCTGCCGCCAACCAGCGCAGCTCCAACCCAACACGCACCAGCACCTTTGACCACTGCCACTCACAAGCCACTAGCACCAAGGAGAGTGCTGAGACCAAGATGTCGGCCATGCCACCAGAGACCCTCGAATTCTCCTGAGTGCCACAGCTGTTAGCCATGCGCTACCACCTTAACAAGCGGCCCACTGCTCCCACCGCCTCATCCACCCTATAAAGCCCATTCGGCATATTGCATACTTCATTTAGCACCAATTGCCTTCCCTTACACTTTCCTCCCTATCTCTGGCTTTACCTCACCATCGCCGCCGTGCCCTATACCGGTGGGTCTTCGAGCTTAAAACTTTGCTATGACCGATTTGAATCCAATTCATCATGACTAGAACACCATTAGGCCAACACAAATTTGACGCCAATCACGCTGACCCTTCCCCTAACCGCTAGCTTGCCGATGACATGTGCCACAGCCGCCATGACTAGGCTGTTGTGGTTAGCCTGACCTCGACCGAATTAAGCCAACCAGTCACTACTGTTGAGCTTCTTGACTACCCTAGATGCCCAAACCACCCACGACCTCGCCGGAACTCCATCAAAGCGTTGTCGTGCCTTGGTGTTGCTCTGACAAGCCAACTCCACCATTAGCTAACCCCAGTGAACCTTAGTCCGTGCAAACCTCAAAAATGGAACCATGTCACTCCCCTGAGTCCATCCATGTACTCAACTACCACCAGAAGCCCTCGTCAGAGCATGCACCGGCTCTTCACCACCGTGCTCTGCTCGGGTGCTTGAAGCACTTGATGTAGGAGATGACTGAAGGTAGGCCGAGCCACCTTGGTGGGCCATGCACGCGCAAAGAAACTAGGCTAGCCTAGAGCTAGAAAGGAAAGTGGACAGAGCCCAGGTCAATCGGCCCAAGAGCCAGAGAAACTAGGCCAAGCCCAGAACAGTAAACCCACTACTGTTGTTGTAAACCTGTCATTGTTTAAACCTGAACCATTACTATTCTCAACTTGACCTGTGATGAATTTTTAAACCCATTAATGTCCGACCCATTACTGTTCACCGAAACCCATTAGACATACATTTATCCATTTTGACCTGGTGAATCACATTCTTAACCCCATTTAGCCTAAACAAACTCTGATAAAACCTTTGCCAGCCCAAATACAATTTTGAGCCTTAGACCCATTACTATTCACAGAAACCCGTTTAACACAAATATATCCATTTTGACTGTCTCGAACCCATCTAACCCATTTTCAACTTCGTTTAGCCAAACCAAGCACCGCTTGAACCCAATTAACCCAAAACTATTTTTTTGTCCTTTCAGTTATTTTATTGCATTTTGTTCCCAACTTACATTCTACAAAGTAGGAACTTGTTGGTATTCATTCTTCTATGCTAATATCCAGATTCAACAAGCTGGTTAATGGAAGAGCTATAGTAGCAATTAAAGTAGTTGGTGTCAAACCTAAAGCCTATAGAGAAATGATCGGTGACCTTAGAGAGGGAGGCAAGTCATATGTTTTTTATCATGTTCAATTGACATCCTTTAATTATTAATTATCAGTACTTTTATTATTATTTATTTATGCACTGTTATTTATTTAAAATAACTATTTAGAATGACATGATAATTTAGCTATGTTTTGGCACTAGAAAAGCGCTGTCTTACTTGATGGCCATATTCACCTTGACAAACCTTAGTAATATACTATAAAATATACTATAGTAAATTAAGAATTCAAATGCTTTACACTACTAAGAGATTCGGCGCTTTGCCAGAAGTGTTACAAAAATGATACTAGGGTTTAGGATGAATCGTAGGAAGCTAGAAGATGGTTGGAGTCCATGACCCTACCCCTAGGGAGGAGTCTATGGTTGGTTTGATGGTAGTGCTGCGGTGCACTAAGTTATTGGTTTATGGATGGCTACCTTGTTAATGAAACGTAAGTACTAGAACGTTATGCTAAGTAAAGAATATAATGATTGCTCAACCACAAGTTTTAACTTGTCAAATCTGTTCTAGTAGCTATTTGAATCAATTGAATATCTATAGGGTGTTGGCATTCCAGAAGTGGAATGGCCTGCACATAAAGGGGGTGGTATGGAAGTGATAAAACCATACTTAACAACAGGAGGAGCACACGGAGTCATGAAGCGCTTTCCTCGTTGGCTAGTGGAATGTCGACTATGTGTGGCCCTGGCCCTACCAAGTAGATGCTATAAAAAGAGAAGAGCAGTGAAAAATCTTATTATCTCAACTCAGTCGCACGCTAACATATTGTGTGTCTATAGCTTGACATCATAAGTCTGAGATCACTACTACAAAAAGGGACATCACAGACGGTTCTAAACCATCATTATAGATGATTTTTTGAACCGTCTGAATTTATGCGTCTATGATAATAGGCGGTTATCACAGACGGTTTGTGAGTTGTTTGAGATAAGTCACAACACAGACATTTTGTATAAAAAACCGTATGTGAAAACCTACTATCATAGACGGTTTATATAAAGAACTGTATATGAAAGCCTACAATCACAGACGGCTTCTACCAAAAATCGTCTGTCATATGTGGCCATCATAGATGATTCTATTTTTGGTTACCATGTAATTATTTATTTGCTTTGTTCTGTTCTACCAAGTTCGGTATGTGGTTGATATCCAATTTATTATTTGATTAGTGGGAAACTAGAGGCATCCATAAAGAGGAGCGATTTATTGTCTGATTAGTTTTGCCAAGCTCTATGCATTTCCTAGCTCCAGTAGTACACCAATCTAGTTACAGTCGAAGCACCGAAGTATCGTGGTTGAAGTGCCGTGGTCAAAGCTGTAGTCGAAGCTTCATGGTCAAACTATGGTCGAAGTGCCATGGTTGAAGCCATGGTCCATGCCACGGGGGGGCTTCTTTCCTGTAGCTCCTACACACACAAAATCACTTCCCCAAGTCACTACTGCATGCCCAACCAAAAAGCCACGACACTGACACAATAGCGAAAACACATACAACAATTCAATTCCGATGCCCTCCAAAGCGATTTGCTGGCGGAGCGTGCCTACTCGATGCCCTGCGGTGCCAGCCCAAACTCTGGCTTCATGCCGTTCTCCTACCAACACCAGAAAGGTCACCTCAATCAATACTCTGAATTAGATTTGCTATTCTTGGGACAGGAAAATTAAAGAAAGATAGCTACTTGGGATGGATGGATTTGTGCCAAGGAGGAGACAATAAGGCCGCGCTCGTTGGGACTCTACGGCCATGGTGCAGGATCAGGTACGTATCTGTTGTGTTGGTTCTCGAAGTGAAAATGGAGGAAAAGGTAGGGGATTAATAAGGGGCAAGAGGTAGTAGGAGATCCTGTGCCTGCCATTCGATGCGGAGAGAATGGACGGGTGGGATCGGGATCCTAGGGGAGATGCCGCGGTTCGATGATGTGGCAGGGCATTATCATAGACGATTCAGATTTAAAACCATTTGTGATATGCAGACATCATAGATGGTTCTCGTTAATAACTGGCTGTGAATTATCATAGACAATTCTTGTTAATAACTATCTGTGATAATTGCTAACATCATAGATATTTTTTTAATCTGAACCGTCTGTGATAATTCATAGATGATTCTTAACAAGAACCATCTGTGATAATTATGTATCTCAGACAGTTCTAGCCATCGCTAGTAACATAGACGGTTATGCTTGTAAAATCGTCTGTGGTAATCATAACACAGATGGTTCTGTCGAACCGTCTGGGATGAGGCGTTCAGTATAGCATTTTTTTTTGTAGTAGTGGATATCTTGTGGGTAAAATTGGACAACTCTGCAGGGTTAAAAATATATAAACGGTATTGGAATATGCTGTGCTCCCAGTCAATGGAGCTATATTTCGTGGGTGATTCCAATAATAAGGCATAAGTAACTTTGGTGAGATTTCAAATTGGTAATTGAGTTGATTGAAACCCCTTTCCTTTAAGAAGTTAACCTTTTGTCCATTAGAAAACTGTTTACCAATAAAATTGCATCCATAAATATAATATTAAAGCCAACATATCCCATGTTTTGAAATACTGGCAATTAGTTAAATAGTATTTTCCCATGTGGTTTGCTGAGTACCTAGTGTACTTACTCTTGCTTATTTTTATCGGAACATATACCAGAAGAAGAAAGAATTCTTCAGCTTTCGTGTTAGGGTTATGATTGCACTCAAGCGTTACTGTAGGAATTTCTTCGGTTCTGAATGTAAGTTAATTTTGGGCTTGGACGCATGTTAAGTTGCTAAAATTGATTGTTAGATTATATTTTAATCAAATTAACCATTTTTAAATGATCATGAGCAGGCATGATACTCTTTCTGCCTGGAATTGAACTCTTAAACTGTTACAGGAAGTATGACGGTCCTATGCTTAAAAATAGGGTCATTACAGTTATCACCATCGGCAATATACTAATAATCATTGAGAAAAGTTACAAATATAGTAGTGAGTATAAGGAAATCCACAATAACGGAAGCACTAAAAAAGTTACCAAGTCGAATGATTTTTGAGATGGCACAAAGCAATTCGCCCCATATATTTTTGCCATTAACACAATACCTACACTATTATGTCTGGTCTCACATCCGATCTGTAATCGAGGGCAAAATTGCAAAAATCCACCTAAAAGTCCGTCGGAGTTTGATTCTCCACTGTTGCACGGTTATTTGAACCGCCGTCTCCCACCCACTGTTTTCATGCATTTTCTGATGATGTGGCAAGGCGATGTCTTGCAGTGTAGCGTGGCGAGGCAGTTTTCCAGCATGCCGAAGTGGTTGAAACAAAACTCTTTAGTGCAACGAATTAGTTTGACAAAGGCGAATAAGTTTGGTTTTCTTCTCCAACCCATTGGTTCAATGCGAAGAAGTAAAGAAGCTACGAGGATGTGACCTAAGGTTCGATGGTGATGACCTAGGGAAGCGCAACTCCTTGTAGATCGGCCCTGATTATCTTGGCTGTCTCCTGCCGCCGTGGGTTGTTTCGGGTTCATCTCAGACTACGTCGACGAGAGAAGCAGTTTGCCTCTCCATGTGTCGTGCCTAACATCCCCTCGTGCACTTTTTAAGACCACCTCGCCAAGTCATCAGAAATTGCATGGAACGGGTAGCGAGGGGAGTTTCAGAAAACACGTACGTACTAATTAGAGGAGTGCCACAGAAATAGTTGGAGGGGGAAAAAAGCCAACTCCAACGTACTTCTGCGAGCGTTTTTGCAATTTTGCCATATTCTAGGTACCTGCATAGTGTGGTACAGAATATACGAGATGTGAAAATCCGCCATCATTATATCAGTTTTTTTTCCCTGTACCACAATGGAATGAAATAACTCACGCTGCTGTAGGTGTAAAATAGAATGATCGGATTATGGTACGTGGAAGAAACGGATAAATCATAGACAGTCATCAATGTTTGCTTAAGAGTAAAGTTCTTAGACAGCCACCAATTTAATTAAGCTACCCACTACAAAAAAGGCTACAGCAATGCCATTCCACACATAAATATCATATGACCTGTATCATGGGGAGGCGCACGTCGGTGCATGTTATATGTCACTCTCGTCGTCGGTGCCAAAGAGGAGGCCGAGGCCAAGGGGGCCATCGTCGTTTTCGTTGTCGTCGCCGTCGCCGCCTTCGCCTCCGAAGATCATGTCGATAAGGGCAAGTTGCTCATCGACGGGCCTCGCGAGGATGTTGCGCAGGACGAGGCTGCGCTGGCGTTGCCGGATGGACTCCTTCCGGAGCGCCTCCATCTCGGGGTCGTCGGACACGGGGATGGACGACTCCACCGGCGCGTACAGCACGTCCAGCAGCTCGGTGTTGCTCATGATCCCCTCGGTCGCATACCTCGTCACCATGACACACTGCGGATCAACTGATGCGCGCGGCTTCTCAGCCCCCTTTCTCGGTACGTAGAGCTGCTGGGTGACCCTGGTTTTATAGCGCCGACCCATGATATCATCGTCTCGTCGATCCTAATGCCAGCTTAATTCCGAGCTCGACTCGGACCTGTGATTCAAACTTGATATGAATCCGTAATCCGCGCCGACTCGGACTAGATCAGCCATCGCGCGCGACAGAACGAGAGCTTAAGCATGTTCCTCCGCGACACACATAAGCTGGAATTGATGCGCATCCGATCCATCACAATACAAAACATGGTACTTCTTGACTGTGTTAAGTAGGTGTGCATATGCCAACTTTATTCAACCGAAACCTACGCATGCATGCAAAAAAACCCAAGATTTTCCCTGTTTTTGTCAAGGAAAGGATAATACAATGAACTTACGAGAGTAGATAGCATGTTGCCGATCGGGAGGGAGGGAAAAAGTGGTCCGAACGACAACAGAAAGTTCATCAAGCCCATATCGTAGGATCAGGCCGGTCCTGAGATTTTAGAGGCCCGGGGCGAAACTAGAAATAGGGGCCCTAGTATAAATATCTAAATATAAATGTGCTGCATTTTCCAAGCATGTGATGTGCATTATGAAAATACAGCATTCTCCTTTTGAATATAATAAGAAAGGTAACACCATACCATATGACAAGGCCATGAATTGCATAATTTGTTATGTAAATAATTACGGATTTTGTATCTTTTATTTAGAACACATTGTAACAAGATCATTTTGTACAGGATTGAAGAACACTACACATAACATTCATTTTATATTAAGCTATGAGTATTACCAGTAGTCATCATAAGAGATTCCTCACCGCTATGTTTGGTATATTTGCAGTATACTCCAAAATTAAGGATGAAATATTTCCATCAGCAGATTCTGAAACAGAAAACAAATAACATTAGCAGGTAAGGGAAGAACGCACTGGGAGACCTGAAAGGGGAAAAGGAATAAGAAATGGCACTGTATTCTCCAATTGTCATAAAAACAATGCAAAGATTTTCATATAATATTACATATGTGTCCATCTTATTGTCATACAGCTCATTACCTTTTGATCTCATCTCCGGAAGAAGTTTCTCAGCGTAGTGAGCTTCCACGTCGCAGTCTTCAACAGAGTGACAAAGTTCTCGAATTTTCTCTTCATCTTGAGCTCTAATCCAAAGCAACATCTCATAATAAGCTTCCCGAAGAACTCAAGTGCGGACTCCAACTCCAGTCGTCCCGCACGCGCGGCGTGCCTGCAACTGCAATCCTGATTCCTGCATGCGCCGATCTGGCGATCTTAGGCCGTCGGTACGCCGTGCCCGTACGCGCCTGCACTGCATGCATGCAAAGCGGAAAGCCGGATTGCCGGAAACATCAAACACATGAGAGACTGAGACTCTGAGAGACTCTGAGCGGCGCGTGTCAGCTCGGCCGCTCGGCTTGGTCGCTTACCAACGTCCGGCGGGGGGACATAGCGCGGCGCGGCGGCGGAGAGATGACCACCCTCGGCGGCTCGGTGCGGCGTGATGCGGTGATGACGCCGGCCCTAGACGTAAGACGATCAGACTTCAGATTCAGAGAATGAGAACAAAAGACGAGAAGTCGGCCCAGGGAGGCAGGGATAGTATACTGTATAATACATAGTATATGTTATATGTATATGCGGATTGGGGGGCCCCTGGAATTTGGGGGCCCGGGGCGGCCGCCCCGCTCGCCCCCCCTCAGGGCCGGGCCTGCGTAGGATTTACCTTGTTCGATATTAATTGCCGATTAGTTAATGACAATGGTTATGGTGTATATGTATGTAATTTAGACACTTTACATATACTTTTATCACCATTCACTAATTATCCTAAGTCCTATATGGTTTGATATTAAGCGTGACACCGTGGCATGCAGTTGGCAAGAAGAGCAGGGAGCTAAACATATTCTTTTCTTCAGGAGTCTTAGACGTCCAAACAAGGCCTAAGTAAGAATGATGGGGAGTGTGAAAAGGTTAGGCGAGAAAATATTTTCGAAACTTTTTGTAACTTCTTTAGAAATATTCTCTGAAGCTTATTAATAACTCATGGATAAAGTAGATAAGTATCCAACTTTTACTTTGATAATTCTAGATGATCAACTTGCATGTTACCATCAAGTCCTTTAGTCAATAAATATGCTGCATTTCTTTATGTTTCTTGCGAGAGACTCTATATCTTGCAATGGCGTCATGATTGTCAACGGTCACTATAGCGGGAAGCCAATTCTCAATGATCTCCAATGATGTGTGTAGGAACTTGTAACAACCCACGTCGTTAATTAACCCTAATTAGCAAATTAGAACATTAAGTAGGATTAATTACATAAATGATAATATAAAAATACGAGGGAATTTAAACTTTTATACGTAGTCGTATAAATTGAAACCAACGAACGATAAACGAATACGTTATTACCGTAATTCCATCGACGAGGAAGCAGACCAAATTGTAAAGACTAGAGCCAGATAGCATATGATTGCACGGCAATTAGAAATTTTCAAGTCAATTAGAATATATATATATAACCGTCCGTAGTACAACAGTAATTAATTGCAATCCGTATATGGTAGAATCGATAACATTCATTGAGCAACAATTAGAACTTACATCAGGTCAAATAAAAATGCTACAATTTGTATTACATAACCAGGACAATAGTAATTACAACAAATATACAATTTCATCTCCCAACCAAATAACCACTTCAAAGACTAAGTAATTGTAATACAACCGTGTTTAGTCAGGAAGTGTGTGATGTAATTTACACCCAAGTCCATCTCATACATAAATGTTACATTCGGGAAATAAAGAACAGAAACTACATTATGTTGTATACCTCAATATTAAGAGAAAGCCCTATTACATTCCAATTATCTCATACATTAGAGACTATCGTCGATCGGCCACCACACCATTATTTCATTTGTGAGCGAACTAGTAACTGTAATACCGAAAAAGACCGAACAAAAGAAAATAATTAAAAGAAGAAATCGCCGTCAGAGCCCTAGAGGTTAGTTTCGGGCAGGGTAATCCGTTCACGGAGATACCTGATTGTCCCGGCCCGGTCGGCACCTCTTTCACGGAGATACCTGACTGTTCCAGGGACAATCGGCACCTCTCACAATTGTAGGCTCATCACACGGCATATACAAACCTGAGTTGATTTAGGGATCAAACATTACAAAGCCAAAGCCCATAATCCCATTTTATAAGCCCAAGCCGCAATAGGACTCACACAATATGCCAAGCCGACACAGTCCAGAAAATAGAAATATCTCACGGCCGCACGAAGGCACAGCCAACCAGAGAGAAGTGAGCAGCGAGAAGGCACGGCAGCACATTCATTTCCCCAAATCCCCCAACCATTCCAAAGCCACAGAGAGGCCATCCACCGAGAAGAGTCGGCAGCAAGGAGACAGCCCAGGCGAGCCAATCCGGAGCCAGGCGACGGCGACGGCAAGAGGCAGACCGCAAGCCCCACATCATCAACCATAGGAGGCCATCATCAAGCAACAGTTCCATCACCGAGAAAGCGATAGCCACCAGCAAACCCTCACCTTTCCACCATACATCAACCAGCACCGGTGAAGGTAAGCCACAAAATACTTCTACCCTAGTATCCATGTCACAGTAGTAAACACTGCGTAGTTAGAGCCAAGAAACCACCGTTAGTTGTCACAAGCATTTCTAGTGCAGCAAAGAACCATCACAGAGGGTGTTCACTGGAAGTAGAATAGGAGCACATCTCCATGCCTTCTAGCATAATAGCAAATCTCAGTGAATCAAAGCAAAATAGCCCATAAATCACCATTAGCCAACCTCAGATTTGGGGGGGGGGGATGAGAAGCCAGGCGTCGGATCTGGGCCTAGGCCACAGATCTGGCCGTGGATCCCGTATGGCGTCGAGAGGCAAGGCGGCGGGGGCGGTCGGGCCACCCGTGCGGCGCCACTGGAGGGGCGGCGCTTGGAGGCGGCGAGACCGGGGCGGAGGCGGCGAGACCCGGGCGTCGGAGGCGCTGAGACCCGGGGCGGAGGCGCTGAGACAGGGGGGCGGCGGCGCTAGGACCCGGGCGCGGAGGAGATGAGGCGCGGCGGCGCGGCACCGAGGGAGCAGGCGCGGTGGTGCGGCCGGGTGAGGGGGGAGAGAGAGAGAGAGAGAGAGAGAGAGAGAGAGAGAGGCAGCCAAATGAAATGGGGAAGGGGAGGAGATAAGGAGGCGTCGGCGGTGGTGAGGGGAAGAAATGAGGAGGCCGGCGGTAGGAGCAGAAAAAGGGGGACCGGGTAGGAAAAATAGAGAAGGAGAGAAATCTAAAAAGGGAAAATAGGAAAAATTGAAAATGTGAAAGATTAAAACGTGCGAGATTTAGAAATATTCATGAACATGCAGTATGACAACTGTGCAATAGCAAATTTGTTAAAGTTAAGAAAATTGGCTACAGATACCTAGGAATCCTGTATATGATCATTAGCCGTATAAACTCGATAGAAATTCTTTTAGGAATTAAATGAAAACCTAGAAAAACATGCAGGTGTAAATACAATACGCAGATAAATTAGTTAAATCCATCTAGACAGCAGAAAACCATTAATTAATAATTACGATAATTAGAATAAATAAGTTGTCATCTGTAGAATAAAAGTATAACGCGTACCGATTAAATTAGTATGTTACCGTTTAAACTCCTGGCTAGTCATATTAAATTGCCAAACTTGTCTGATAAATATTTATAGCGATGATTCATAAATTAGGTGACATCCATGAATAATTAAATGCTAGTATGCGTATGAATGAGGTTACTATAATATCACTTAGATTGCTCTGTCGTGAAGTTAATTGCAACTAATTATTATTAGTCAATTATAAATTGTAGAAACATCACTAATAAATATTGATAATTACCAGAATAAATTAATAATCACATTCTAAATTAATATCAATTAGAAGATGTCAAATTCTTAGAGGCAGTTAGAATAATATACCCCAAATCACAAGACTACATGAGGTTATAAAGTCATGCGCACCAAATAACTTGCATATAGTAATGGAAGTAGTATAAGTCGTACAATTTGCCGGTAGTTACAGTAAAACTTAGAAATCATGCAAAGACACTTTAGTATAGTTTAATTAATATTTACTTAAGAATTAATACCAGTAGTTTAGATAAGTAATCACAAGCGTGCTAGTTACGAGAAAGGACCGGTACCAAGAAGAAAGAATTTAGTTAAATAACCCTAATACCTAAAATGATTAGAGAGGTGAGTATATACATACGCACATATGAGGAATCAAATTGGTATAATTGTATACGCAAAGATTGATTAGGATTAATAATGGCAGTTATCATCGTATAGGATTAATATGAGCCGTTATACTTATTCACGCCTCTAGTAAATCCCGTATAATCGGAAAAATTGTTAAGAATAAATAAAATGCTAAGCATACCTAATAAATCAACCATATCTCATGACGTTAGGGCAATAATGTCGAACGACGAATAGTGTATCGAAATTAACCTCGACTACTGCGATTAGATTAAATGGAGTGACATCTTACCTTAGGAGCACAAACACATCGATACCTCATATTTTATTATACTTTCGTAAATTAAATCGTAGCCAACGTATTTTAATTGCAGACGCAAATCCAAGCTACGGGGGTGACTTCACTTGATCCTACTTGAATCCGAGTTTATGGTTGAAATTCAGGCAAGCATTCCTTTGAACACCTCTGCGGAGTATATTCGTAAAACAAGTATTTTGTATTAATCTAGTATCACTTGCATGAAAGAAATAAAAAGGGTTTTAAATCAAGCAATGGCTATATGTGAATGAAAAGGGTTAGATGGCAACTGATGGAGCAGTTGGCCACTAAAGTTAAGTAAAAAGGTGGGCAGAGGTTGCCAGGGGAGGCAGTGAGTGGGCAATGGAGGGACCTCTGCATAAGAATAGAATATAAGGGACTACAAACTTCATTTGTATGAACAGACCGTACCAACCGTATCAACCATCGTTCCGTCTTCACGGGCAGTCGGTACTCTAGTGAGGTGTTATGTTCTCCACAGGAGTGATTTATTTAGGGAATAGGCCCAAAGGAACCGGTATGAGACCGGAGCGTAAAAACCCACAGGCGGGTTACGCATTGGCGTTATATACGCGAGAGTGGGGGCTAGGTGAGGGTCGGAGAACCCTACCAGCCAACGGTTATGTCGCTTTCGGTGGGTCTGCGTGGCTCCAGGCTGCCGCTTGTGAGTAACTGGGTGGAGATATAATTACTAAGCTAGAGATAATTGTACTGTACTCTGTTCTGGGCGCCGCTTCAAAGGAATTGCGGGTAATCCCAAGAGCCAACACGAGCGGAGTGATGATGGGTAAAGTGATACAAGCTTGCGCAATGCTATTAAAAAGCATGAATTCATGCCTGTCTCCGGGAAAGGAGAATTACGGAAACTTATGGGGGTTTTTGCTGTTCATGCGTATGTTCAGTAGTTTTCTAAATTAATAAATCGGACTTTTTTTCAAAACCAACAAACTTTATTTTCTATGTCATGGGAAGGAAATTGAGAAAGGAAAAGAGTATAAAAATGAGTAAGAAATTGAGAATAGGAATTGAGATTCCTAAATGTGGAAAGGATAATCATGTTGTGCATTTTTGTTAATAACGCTTGCTGAGTACTTCTGTACTCACCCGTGCTATAAATCTCCCCTTGCTTAGGAGCATGTCAGTTCAGAGAATAGCAAGTCAAGTGGAAATTGCTTGGATTGAAGACCGTGGACTCGGATTGCAATAGGTGCAAGGTGGGCCTCCCGTGCGAAGGTTGTGTTGAGAATGAGATATTCAAGCCTTTGAGGCTTTGTAATAAAATGTAGCCCTGCGTGGCGATATTCTTGTAATATCATCTTGTGTCTCTAATTATTGTTCTGCTGCAATACTCTGATAGGCTTATTATTCGTTAGAGCGATGTTTTATCAGCTAAAACGAATAATAATCCGTTGACTGGCGTTATTACCCCATGGTAATAATGCGGGTCGTCACAGGTGGTATCAGAGCAATGGTTTGAGGGCCACGCAAATAATTAGAGACGGTTTTTAACTTAAGGATGTTGTCCTTGCTATATGGCAAATATGTATTCTGTAATACTACTCATCTTTAGGTCATTTCTTAGTGGTTAGCTAGAGACTTCGGCATTGTTACTTTTAGACCACCCGATATATCAAAAATGGGAGTGGGTAGCGAAATGGGGAATGATGACAATAATAGTTGTAAAGATCTAAATTAGTGTTACTAGTTTCCTTTCATTGGTAACAGTGTAGTTTACAAAATTCTAGTGGTAGTTTAGTTGGTATGCAATATAATTTTAATTAGGAACTTAACATTTAATTTTGCTGTAAGTAGATATTCTGCATTTAAATTATTGCATTTCAGTCAATGTATGATTGTTTTATTTTCTCAACCGTAGCGACATAGATTCAATTGTAGCAACATAGGGCAACTTAGGACAAATATTAGCAGTTACAATGGTTTAGAAGTCAACCAAAACTCTGAGACCTCATCTTTTCGCTCTTGCAACTAAATGAACGCATCCGCCATCACAAAATTTAGTAGAGGTAACCAAAGAAAGGACTCCTGATGGCAGATGAACCAAAATAAAATTGACTTCTCTCACTTCTGCATATGAGATTTCCCGGACGAGTGGTTCGTGGCGCTCCCGAACGCGTAAGATTCGGGCGTACTCAGGAACGAAGTCCTGGGCGTACTCAGGGATGAGCCCTGAGCGTGGTTCCAAACGCGAAAGTTTTGGGCGATCCTGAGAGCGAGTTCTCAGGCGTGCCTGGGCACGGAGATCCAGGGTAGTGTAGGTTCGCACTCAGAGGCAAGCTCTGAGCGTGGTCCCAAACGCGAAAGATTTGGGCGGTCTCGAGAGCGGGTTCTCGGGCGTAGCTGGGCACGTAGTCCCAGAGTAGTGTAGGAGCTGATTCTTTTTGCATCTCTATGTTTCTTGGGTTTTATTTGCCTAATGTGTATGCTGTAATGAGAAGATCAACAGTAGAGGGGAAGTAATGCTGTTTTCTACTATTTCAACATAAATAAATTCTCATCTATTGGCATGCTGAACATTAATAAGAAAACCTGGGTCTACAACATGAATAAAAGTTTGTTCGTACCTCTTGTAACAACTTGCTGCAGGAAATTTAATAATATGATATGCAGGTATTTCCAAAAATATAATTTTCTAAATTGAATTACAACTTAAAGTGGTGTGACTAAGTGTATAATGATCAATCGAATTAAAACAAGTGAAAATCTAGAGCCTAGCCGTAATATAGGAACAGCGCTTAAATTCATTATTATTTCTAAAAGCAGGTTATATAGAAATACCAGGACGAATAGACCTAGACGAGTATTACGAAACCAACCGTAGATAAGTTATCCACCACCATTCATTTTCTACGGAGTACGTAACTTAGGATGAGACGTCTCTAGAGCGTAACAGGATTAAATTAAGCTACCTATTCTTCATCTTTCGGATCGTAGATAGTCCAATCGTAATGGGATTATTCGAGTCTTTTCCGAGTGGCATATCCTTAAACTTTCCAAAGAAACATTCCTTTAATTTGTCCTAGCTCTCTTTGAGTGTATGGCTAAACACGTAACCACTCTGGTGTCAAACCGAGGGAATGAGTCCATAATTACCTGTGCATCTTTGGTTAATTCAGACCTGGACCATCAATACCCAAGCTTCTAAGCTCAAGACTGTCGCGGTATTAATTACCTCGACATCCATGAATCGTTTTAAAGCATTCACCGAAATATTGTTATCCATATCTGGTGCATTTCCCCAAGTTCATAAATATATGGTTTCAGGAACCTTTGTCATAGTCTCCATGGAGCATAACATTGACCATGAATTTATAAAATGAAATTCTGCAAACGAAAATGTTTCAACACAACATTAGGAAATAAATATTTTCACAAAACTCTTTGCATCATTCTATATGAATATTTCTTGCACCATAGTGTTTAAAGTTTTGGAAAAATCTGTTTCATGCATTCCATGAAGACATATATTATGAATAGGGGGAAATGTCCACTCTTCCAATATCAATGACCTAACAGCCATTGAACCTAAACTGTATGGCGATACCGTACCTCTGAGTTTAATCAATAAATCTCCAGGCCTACCTATTAATCTAGAGAGATTTGTTCAATCCCGAAAAGCGAAACCATGATCAAAAGGCTAGTATCCTAGACGTAGACTTTTAAATCCAAAAATTTCGGACACTATAATGCCATTCCCTGAATATCTACCCACTAGATTCATGCCCAATCCACTCTTAACATCCCATAAGTATCCATACAAATCAATAGAACCGATTGAACCACCGTAAAATGAGCAACTAAAATTCAACTAATTTCGATCATACCATTCAGTCAGGACATGCCTATATTAACCAAACCGGAAGTACCCAACCCTTAAATAGCCAAAGTACAATTCCAGGAAACTAGGATAATGCTAATCTGATCCTAAATCTTCCTACCGTGAGATTTCTTTTCAACCCAATTGCTTTAAACAATACCATCCCCTTGGACAACCCTACTAAATTATCAGCCATAGCACTTCAGTAGATCGGTTAAAGGAATCAAGTGGTAGCTAAAGAATTAAGGAGGGAAGGGGCAATGGTTAAAAAAAAAAAAGAAGAGGAAGTACTAATCGGTGCACCATAGAATAATTGAATGATTTCCTACCTTAACATGAATTAATCCCGATCCTAATGCTACCAAACCCCTAGTGACGATAATCGACAACTGTAAGCCGGATTTAAAGTTACAACGTTGAGGTGTGAGGAGTCGACGAGAGATTCAAGCATAGGCGGTGTGTCTACCAAAAGGATGTTAAATAGGTATATCTCAAAATACGTTTCGTACGGAAATCGATAAGAGACCTACCGCAACCTTCCTAGGTCATTTTCGATTTCGAGGACGAAATCATTTTTAAGGAGGGAAGTATGTAACAACCCACGTCGTTAATTAACCCTAATTAGCAAATTAGAACATTAAGTAGGATTAATTACATAAATGATAATATAAAAATACGAGGGAATTTAAACTTTTATACGTAGTCGTATAAATTGAAACCAACGAACGATAAACGAATACGTTATTACCGTAATTCCATCGACGAGGAAGCAGACCAAATTGTAAAGACTAGAGCCAGATAGCATATGATTGCACGGCAATTAGAAATTTTCAAGTCAATTAGAATATATATATATAACCGTCCGTAGTACAACAGTAATTAATTGCAATCCGTATATGGTAGAATCGATAACATTCATTGAGCAACAATTAGAACTTACATCAGGTCAAATAAAAATGCTACAATTTGTATTACATAACCAGGACAATAGTAATTACAACAAATATACAATTTCATCTCCCAACCAAATAACCACTTCAAAGACTAAGTAATTGTAATACAACCGTGTTTAGTCAGGAAGTGTGTGATGTAATTTACACCCAAGTCCATCTCATACATAAATGTTACATTCGGGAAATAAAGAACAGAAACTACATTATGTTGTATACCTCAATATTAAGAGAAAGCCCTATTACATTCCAATTATCTCATACATTAGAGACTATCGTCGATCGGCCACCACACCATTATTTCATTTGTGAGCGAACTAGTAACTGTAATACCGAAAAAGACCGAACAAAAGAAAATAATTAAAAGAAGAAATCGCCGTCAGAGCCCTAGAGGTTAGTTTCGGGCAGGGTAATCCGTTCACGGAGATACCTGATTGTCCCGGCCCGGTCGGCACCTCTTTCACGGAGATACCTGACTGTTCCAGGGACAATCGGCACCTCTCACAATTGTAGGCTCATCACACGGCATATACAAACCTGAGTTGATTTAGGGATCAAACAATACAAAGCCAAAGCCCATAATCCCATTTTATAAGCCCAAGCCGCAATAGGACTCACACAATATGCCAAGCCGACACAGTCCAGAAAATAGAAATATCTCACGGCCGCACGAAGGCACAGCCAACCAGAGAGAAGTGAGCAGCGAGAAGGCACGGCAGCACATTCATTTCCCCAAATCCCCCAACCATTCCAAAGCCACAGAGAGGCCATCCACCGAGAAGAGTCGGCAGCAAGGAGACAGCCCAGGCGAGCCAATCCGGAGCCAGGCGACGGCGACGGCAAGAGGCAGACCGCAAGCCCCACATCATCAACCATAGGAGGCCATCATCAAGCAACAGTTCCATCACCGAGAAAGCGATAGCCACCAGCAAACCCTCACCTTTCCACCATACATCAACCAGCACCGGTGAAGGTAAGCCACAAAATACTTCTACCCTAGTATCCATGTCACAGTAGTAAACACTGCGTAGTTAGAGCCAAGAAACCACCGTTAGTTGTCACAAGCATTTCTAGTGCAGCAAAGAACCATCACAGAGGGTGTTCACTGGAAGTAGAATAGGAGCACATCTCCATGCCTTCTAGCATAATAGCAAATCTCAGTGAATCAAAGCAAAATAGCCCATAAATCACCATTAGCCAACCTCAGATTTGGGGGGGGGGGGGGATGAGAAGCCAGGCGTCGGATCTGGGCCTAGGCCACAGATCTGGCCGTGGATCCCGTATGGCGTCGAGAGGCAAGGCGGCGGGGGCGGTCGGGCCACCCGTGCGGCGCCACTGGAGGGGCGGCGCTTGGAGGCGGCGAGACCGGGGCGGAGGCGGCGAGACCCGGGCGTCGGAGGCGCTGAGACCCGGGGCGGAGGCGCTGAGACAGGGGGGCGGCGGCGCTAGGACCCGGGCGCGGAGGAGATGAGGCGCGGCGGCGCGGCACCGAGGGAGCAGGCGCGGTGGTGCGGCCGGGTGAGGGGAGAGAGAGAGAGAGAGAGAGAGAGAGAGAGAGAGAGAGAGAGAGAGGCAGCCAAATGAAATGGGGAAGGGGAGGAGATAAGGAGGCGTCGGCGGTGGTGAGGGGAAGAAATGAGGAGGCCGGCGGTAGGAGCAGAAAAAGGGGGACCGGGTAGGAAAAATAGAGAAGGAGAGAAATCTAAAAAGGGAAAATAGGAAAAATTGAAAATGTGAAAGATTAAAACGTGCGAGATTTAGAAATATTCATGAACATGCAGTATGACAACTGTGCAATAGCAAATTTGTTAAAGTTAAGAAAATTGGCTACAGATACCTAGGAATCCTGTATATGATCATTAGCCGTATAAACTCGATAGAAATTCTTTTAGGAATTAAATGAAAACCTAGAAAAACATGCAGGTGTAAATACAATACGCAGATAAATTAGTTAAATCCATCTAGACAGCAGAAAACCATTAATTAATAATTACGATAATTAGAATAAATAAGTTGTCATCTGTAGAATAAAAGTATAACGCGTACCGATTAAATTAGTATGTTACCGTTTAAACTCCTGGCTAGTCATATTAAATTGCCAAACTTGTCTGATAAATATTTATAGCGATGATTCATAAATTAGGTGACATCCATGAATAATTAAATGCTAGTATGCGTATGAATGAGGTTACTATAATATCACTTAGATTGCTCTGTCGTGAAGTTAATTGCAACTAATTATTATTAGTCAATTATAAATTGTAGAAACATCACTAATAAATATTGATAATTACCAGAATAAATTAATAATCACATTCTAAATTAATATCAATTAGAAGATGTCAAATTCTTAGAGGCAGTTAGAATAATATACCCCAAATCACAAGACTACATGAGGTTATAAAGTCATGCGCACCAAATAACTTGCATATAGTAATGGAAGTAGTATAAGTCGTACAATTTGCCGGTAGTTACAGTAAAACTTAGAAATCATGCAAAGACACTTTAGTATAGTTTAATTAATATTTACTTAAGAATTAATACCAGTAGTTTAGATAAGTAATCACAAGCGTGCTAGTTACGAGAAAGGACCGGTACCAAGAAGAAAGAATTTAGTTAAATAACCCTAATACCTAAAATGATTAGAGAGGTGAGTATATACATACGCACATATGAGGAATCAAATTGGTATAATTGTATACGCAAAGATTGATTAGGATTAATAATGGCAGTTATCATCGTATAGGATTAATATGAGCCGTTATACTTATTCACGCCTCTAGTAAATCCCGTATAATCGGAAAAATTGTTAAGAATAAATAAAATGCTAAGCATACCTAATAAATCAACCATATCTCATGACGTTAGGGCAATAATGTCGAACGACGAATAGTGTATCGAAATTAACCTCGACTACTGCGATTAGATTAAATGGAGTGACATCTTACCTTAGGAGCACAAACACATCGATACCTCATATTTTATTATACTTTCGTAAATTAAATCGTAGCCAACGTATTTTAATTGCAGACGCAAATCCAAGCTACGGGGGTGACTTCACTTGATCCTACTTGAATCCGAGTTTATGGTTGAAATTCAGGCAAGCATTCCTTTGAACACCTCTGCGGAGTATATTCGTAAAACAAGTATTTTGTATTAATCTAGTATCACTTGCATGAAAGAAATAAAAAGGGTTTTAAATCAAGCAATGGCTATATGTGAATGAAAAGGGTTAGATGGCAACTGATGGAGCAGTTGGCCACTAAAGTTAAGTAAAAAGGTGGGCAGAGGTTGCCAGGGGAGGCAGTGAGTGGGCAATGGAGGGACCTCTGCATAAGAATAGAATATAAGGGACTACAAACTTCATTTGTATGAACAGACCGTACCAACCGTATCAACCATCGTTCCGTCTTCACGGGCAGTCGGTACTCTAGTGAGGTGTTATGTTCTCCACAGGAGTGATTTATTTAGGGAATAGGCCCAAAGGAACCGGTATGAGACCGGAGCGTAAAAACCCACAGGCGGGTTACGCATTGGCGTTATATACGCGAGAGTGGGGGCTAGGTGAGGGTCGGAGAACCCTACCAGCCAACGGTTATGTCGCTTTCGGTGGGTCTGCGTGGCTCCAGGCTGCCGCTTGTGAGTAACTGGGTGGAGATATAATTACTAAGCTAGAGATAATTGTACTGTACTCTGTTCTGGGCGCCGCTTCAAAGGAATTGCGGGTAATCCCAAGAGCCAACACGAGCGGAGTGATGATGGGTAAAGTGATACAAGCTTGCGCAATGCTATTAAAAAGCATGAATTCATGCCTGTCTCCGGGAAAGGAGAATTACGGAAACTTATGGGGGTTTTTGCTGTTCATGCGTATGTTCAGTAGTTTTCTAAATTAATAAATCGGACTTTTTTTCAAAACCAACAAACTTTATTTTCTATGTCATGGGAAGGAAATTGAGAAAGGAAAAGAGTATAAAAATGAGTAAGAAATTGAGAATAGGAATTGAGATTCCTAAATGTGGAAAGGATAATCATGTTGTGCATTTTTGTTAATAACGCTTGCTGAGTACTTCTGTACTCACCCGTGCTATAAATCTCCCCTTGCTTAGGAGCATGTCAGTTCAGAGAATAGCAAGTCAAGTGGAAATTGCTTGGATTGAAGACCGTGGACTCGGATTGCAATAGGTGCAAGGTGGGCCTCCCGTGCGAAGGTTGTGTTGAGAATGAGATATTCAAGCCTTTGAGGCTTTGTAATAAAATGTAGCCCTGCGTGGCGATATTCTTGTAATATCATCTTGTGTCTCTAATTATTGTTCTGCTGCAATACTCTGATAGGCTTATTATTCGTTAGAGCGATGTTTTATCAGCTAAAACGAATAATAATCCGTTGACTGGCGTTATTACCCCATGGTAATAATGCGGGTCGTCACAGAACTACACATCGTGGTAGCGGTTTCACTTGTTGAAAGAAAATCAGGAGAGATTTATTTGTAACTAACTCAGCCTAGTGTCAAATCTTCTACATATGCGTCTCCATCATTATCTAGGTGAGTCAATCCGGTAAAACCCATCAAGATGTAAAGGAAATCAGGCTATGAACTCATCAGAGAAGAACGAAAACTAGAACAATTTGATTGAGGAAATAGTAGAAGAAACTAAAGAAACCTAAACTTTTTGAAATCAACGGTTCCATGCACTCAGCACCGAGGAGAACACCACAGAAGAACAGAGGGGGACCGATGGCGAACGGATAGATCTGTGGCCAGCGGCTAGGGTTCCTAACGGCTACACAAAACTTTGTGCAACTAGATGTTGTATATGCCATATCTGCCCAATAAAGACAGAAGTATGTATGTCACAGCCCATGCATGAGTTTACATACACCTAATACGTGGCCCAACATGACCCGTTATTGGGACTATTAAGCCTAGTATTCAATTTGGGTCTATTTCCTGTCAGTCCAACGGGCCATTTATGCAGGTCGGCCTGCTCCAATTGCACCGCAAGCGTGCAGACGTGCTGCTGTTTCATTTCATCCCTCAGGACTTTTGAGGCTAGCTAACTCGCCAGCTCGTGCAAGCATGTCACGGTTGCTAACTTCCCTGAATATATAGATACATGACACGTTCAGGATTGGCCGAGTTTTAAACATTATTAATTAATCAGTAGCATTGTATTATCCTAAAATTTCAAAATATTGTGAAAATATGTTCTTCTGATTTTTTTTTGCTTTTTTTAATTTTTCTGCATTTATATTAATCTTTTCTTAATTTTCAGCTGCTGTTTTGTATTTTCCAAAATTAAATAAAACGTGAAAAAAGTATGAGAATAATTTATTCAAGTTCTAAATAATCTAAAGTACCTCTTCAAAAAAATTCATAATGTTTAACCTACTTTCGTAGTTTTTGAGCTCAAACGTGATTTCTAAAATTAAATCAATTCGAAAAATCCGTTGCAGACCGTTACTATTTTGGCCCAACAATTGTGAAGCATCTAGGACCCTACATAATTGTCTTGGTAATTAAATAATTAATGATGATCATGATTAAAGTACTAACATGTTTGTTAGGAAATTGAAAAGGTTTAGCCTTAGACTTGCTAAGGAACATCAAGAAGCATTCAAAAGAGGGCTATAAATTGAAACAAATCAAGGCAAAGGTGTGAACAAGCTAAGGATCTCTTTCTAGTTTTTATTGGTCATGACGTTTAATGTTTTAAGACAAGATTGTTAGTTTAGATACCGTACTATTAAGAGGGGTTCTTTGCTAGTAGCTTGACAGTGCATTTATGCCACATAGCTCAAACTTTGTGCATGCTAGCGATTGGATTTGCCTTTCACTCTCTTTGGCTCTAGAAAACTTAAACCTAGCACAATCGGTCTTAAGATGGTGATAGCTTTTTTTCTAGATAATCTCATTTTTTGTACCTAGCTGTCTTTCTCCATTGGTACTACCACCGTTGTAAAGGAGGTAGTACCGCAGTAGCGGTATGACACCGGTATGTTCGCACCTGCGATATGACTGTACCTTAGCTGCCGGTCGCCTTTTGCAAAACGTTGTTTTTTGGGCATTTCCTCCTCTCGGCAGTGCGTTACTACTACCGTGCAAAACACGGTACTACCGCTTGAGCGATATGACTAGCGTTTGGTAGTAGGTACTTATTTTCTAGAGAGAGTCTTTTGAGACATCTTATTTTTCTTGGGAGCGGTCTGTCCAGACCATGTGAGTGCGATACTACTAGCCACCTGGATAATGGCTAGTTTAGGATCATTAAATTTACAAAAAGTAGCCATTGATCTTTACATGGTGGTACTACTATTCCAATTGATTTTGGTGGGGATTTTGTTCCCAACGGCATCCTTAGTGGTTAGGGGCTATAAATACCTTCTTACATGCAGCAAGGGTACTCTCTTGGAACTCTATTGAATACTCTTGAGCCCTTGCTTCCCCTCTTTCACCTCTTGAGCTTTTACTCCACATTCTTGAGGTAGTTTAGAGATTTTAAGTGCATTGCATCCAGTGATTGGGTTTTTGGTACTTGAGCACCTTCAAGCTATCGTCATCAACTTATTACTCTTGGAGGTTATCGACTCCTAGACGGGTTGGAGGCATGAAAGCTGGTGATCTCTTCAAGAAATTGTGAAGAGACCTGGTTGCGTTATGAAAGTCGGTTATACCTGATCCCACAAACAGCCCACGCAACATATGTCATTAGGTACAAGAAAGGGAAAGAGAATGTGGAAGCTGATGCTTTATCTAGAAAAAATGTGCTCTTAACTCAATTGAAAGTGAAAGTTCCTGGTTTAGAGAGCTTGAAAGATTTATATATTTCCGACCATGAATTCTCAGAACCATATTCTAAATGCAAAGATGGAAAAGGATGGGACAAGTTTCATGTTCACGATGGATTCTTATTTCATACTAACAAATTATGTATCTCAAATTCGTCTGTGCGCTTGCTTCTATTGCAAGAATCTTATGCAGGAGGATTGATGGGACACTATGAAAAAGAAAAGACCTTCATGATACTGAGCGAACACTTTTATTGCCCTAAAATTAGGCGAGACATCGAAAGGTTTGTACAACGATGTGTGACATGCCACAAAGCAAAATTTAAGCTTAATCCACATGGTTTATACACTCCACTTCTAGTTCCTAGTGCCCCTTGGGAAGATATTAGTATGGACTTTATTTTAGGATTGCTTAGGACTAAGAGGGGGGAGGGATTTAGTTTTGTAGTGGTGGATAGATTCTATAAAATGGCACATTTCATTCCCTATCATAAAAGCGACGATGCGTCGCATATAGTTGATTTATTTTTCAGGGAAATTATGAGATTGCATGGCATGCCAAGGCAATTATTTCAGATCGAGACAGCAAATTTATGAGCTACTTTTGGAAGACTTTGTTAGCCAAATTTGGGACAAAGTTGCTCTTTTTGACAACTTGTCACCCACAAACGGATGGGCAAACGAAGGTGGTTAACCGTACACTCTCAATGTTGCTATGAACAATGATAAAAAAGAATTTAAAAGAGTAAGAAGATTGTCTATCACATGTTAAATTTGCATATAATAGGGCAGTGCATTCTACTACTCAATTGTGCCTATTTGAGGTGGTGTATGGTTTCAAGCCGATCACGCCACTTAATTTGCTGCCACTGTTGTTGTATGAACATGTCAACATGGAAGCATCAAAATAAGCTGAATTTGTGAAGAAGATTCATGTTAAGACTAAAGAAGAAATTAAAAAGAAGTCATGATACTTTGCTGAGAAAGCGAACAAGTTCAGAAAGAAGATGCTATTTGAACCAGGTGATTTAGTTTGAGTGCATCTACGCAAAGAATGTTTTTTTGGACAAGCGTAATTCCATGCTAATGCCTCGAGGAGATGGTCCATTCAGAGTGCTTGAGAATATCAATGACAATGCATACAAGATCGAGTTTCCGAGTGATGATTTTTCTGTGAGTTCTATATTCAATATTGCTGATTTATTACCATTCTTGGGTCCAAAAGAATTAGAGTCGAGAAGTCTCCGCTTTCTCATCCCAAGAGGCAACTACAGCAGGCTGAGCTATGCAACATCCAAAAATTTGAGTGTTCGAAAATATGGAGATTTTAAAAACTTTTCTTGAAATTTGCCGGCATTCCAAATTGCTTTTTGAATATTTATTGAAATCTTTTGAGTTTTGAGAAATATAAATTAACGTACTGAGAAGTAATGCCCAAAGTAAAAATAATATTGATGTTAAATAATAGAAATAAAAATATGAAATTCAATTTACTTAATTAAAAAAAGAAGCAATGGCCAAAAGAGTGTGTGTGTGTGTGTATGTATATATAAAATAACTCACATCTAAATAATAAAAATATAAATTTAAATCGTAAATGTCATGCAAAAGTTGAAATGGACAATCTTAAATGGGAAGACAGAAATTTAAATTAAAAACTCAATATGCAAAAAGAAAATGGCTAAAAGCTTCACACTTATTCCTTTCCCATTTCCTCCCTCTTACATGTGGGCCCGGCCCCCACCCCTTCCCTCTCTCCTCCCCTTTCTTGTCCCCACGCTGCACGCCTGCTTCTTCTTCTTCTTCTTTTCTTTTTCTTCTCCCTCCTCCTTCCTCTATGGCTGAGCTTGCTCCGCGTCGACATCCTATGCGCGCAGTAGGCTTGGACTCTCTCCTCTCCCGTCTCATCATGTGCGGCAGCCACAGCGCCGAGCCCCGCGCCTCCGCACGTCGAGCCCCATGCCCATACCCTGCTCTGCCTGCGCCCGCGTGGCCGTCAGTCCGCGCCTGCTCCCGTTGCGCCACCCCATCCCGAGCACTGTAACCAAGTCGCCGGCTACAGCACCTCCATCGTGCTCACCACTGGCTACAAATAGCCAACTTGGCCTTGCTTCCCCCAAAACTTCCCCTTCATTTCTCCTTTTGTTGAGCTTGGTCGAGCTCCTCTAATAACCGCCGGCGCTTATGCGACATTCCAGCCACCACGGCGGCCCTCTCCCAAATTGAGTATGTCACTGAGTGTCCCCACCCCCCACCATCAATCCTTCCAAGTTAATTGAGTTTTCCCACGTCGTAGCTCGCCGTAGGCCCTTCTCCCCAAAATCCGGCCGTCGCCGCCTCCACCAGCGCCACCACCGCCTCGGGCGACTCCTCCCCGATTCTGTTTGCGGTGAGCATCTTTGCGACGCCGTGGACCCTTCCACACCGCCGGTCGGGTCTCCCCTTGCCGGAGTTCCTCTCGCCACGGTGCCCTTCTTTGCGCCGCCGCCGTGCACGTGCCGGCCCGCTGAGGGCGATCCCCGACCAGGCAAATAGCACGGTGAGCATCCCCAAGACCCCCTTGTGCTCTTGTGCCGGTCAATTTACTCTTCCCTCCACCACATCGCCGTCGCACTGTGACCACCTCGCCGCCGGCCGCTTCGAGTTGCCGTCCGCCCGCCTCACCGCCGCTCCGGTCAAAGCGCCGCCCCCATCCTCCTCCCTACCTACCCCGAAATCCGTTTCATGAGCCACCGCCTCCCTCTGGCTGCCCCCTCGCCGGCGACACCACCATCTGCCCCAAGCCGGCGCCTCCTCTGTTCGGCCGACTGGCTGTTCGTTTTACTTCCCCAACCAACCGCTAGCAACTTTAAATTTTCTTTCCTATAGTGTGTCGCGAAAGACCGAGCGACCAGTTGGTTAGCTGAGCAAACTCGTTAGCTTCCTTGCCCATCGGTCCGGGGTTCGATTCCAGCCGACCGCACCCCCCATTCCCCGTTTTTATTTCAATTTTTGTAACCCCTTTTTAAGTAGTAAAAATCAAGGAAAATTTAACAATAATTTAGAGAAGTCAATAAAATTTAGCTAGAAAGTAAAGGAGAATATGTAAGGTTTAAATGTGGGATTAGTGATCAAATGTACCTTTATTATTTAAATCTGAAACTTCTAAAGGAATATTAGTAGAAGATGGTTTTTAGTATAAATGCCCCAAACATCACAAGAACCTTAATTAAAATAAAATAGCAATTAAGCTCATATCAATGTAAGTGGTCAACATGCATAGGTAACTCAAATTGAAATACAAAACAAAAATGTGTGGGGATGGTACCCTTATAAGCCTATATACAACCTTTGTCTTTAAGGCTTAATATGCACTATGTAACAACTAAAGGTACATAAATTAATAACAACCATTAATCAGAAGGGTGTCTTTAGTAGAAATGCCATGTTAGAAAAATATATAAATGACACAATTATAATAAAGCAACCTCTAGGTCAGCAGATAATTAAGAGTAATCTATCTAAGGTAGCTAGGTAAATGGTAGTCATCACTGGCATGTCATCGAAAAATAAATATCAACTGTAGATTTAATCGAATATTGCTGTTAAAGTATAACCTGGTATGGCATGCTCGGTCCCAAAAGAATAAGTTTAAATACCAATAATAATAATAATAATAACACAACACTATAATAGTAACTAAAATGTATGTAAAATATCTATGATACCTAACCCGAAGCGCACCTTTAACTAAATTCATGTAGGCGTGTCTATTAAAATCCCTAGGCATTCTCTCGGGATTTAAACTTAAAGATAAAAAATAATTAATAATAAAAGAAATAGCCCTATCAAGAAGATCCATGATAATTCATAACTCACGCATCCAATAACAGGCAGACCGTGAATTACAGTTGGTTAAATGATTAACCCCCTACGGATATTCAGTTGCAAATTTCAGATAAGTATTGTCACATGAAATATCAAAGTAACACCAAGTATTTAAAGTTATACTCTTCTCATGTAAAGCCCCCGCCCCCGCATCCTAGCATTACAAAGCCCTGTCCCTCTTTACTAACTTCGCTACACTCTTTTATCTGTCCATATGACCTGCTTGCCTCATGGAACTTCCTTGATAAATGTAAATCAATTAAAAGAAAGTCATCAAGCAAAAGGTCAAGCCTCGCTTTTCCCCAATCGGACATGTCTGGCCACCTTCTTTTCCCAAAAGCAGATAATTCCTGTAGGTACATCTTCACTTTTGATCCCTCGTGTTTCTAAAATTTTCCCTCACGGTAAAGCATTCAGACAACTCGTCCTCCTGCTCAAATCCAGCTACCGCTGTGATTACAACACGCTAACCTGAATCATCCTTCTATTATCAAATCATAATAGATGTATAATTTAAAATTAAATCGGGTATTTAAAGTGCTTGGATTTATTTGGATCTCTTGAGTTATTTGTTTTTATTTGGATTCAGTCGCTTATCGCATAGTTAGAAACTGGAGTCCCGAAGAGTCGATGGATCAAGCGAGATCAAGATCAAGGTGGAGCTAAAGACCAGAAGCCCAAGACCATCAAATGGGATAGATTTGAGTGAGCTCAAGACCGCAGTAAACCGCACAAGGTGAGTCAATACTTTGATCATGTTGAACCTACATTTTCTGCAAATTACTTTGGTTTAAATTATCAAATTGCATGCTGTTATTTTATATGCAAATACATGTTTAATTTAAGATTCTAGTTATATGCCCATTGTTTACCTTGAATAATATCACACTTCCTTTGGAATACTTGAATATGTAAACCTTGTCGCCTTAGCAAATTATAATGGTAATTTTTCAAAAGTAAGTCTGTAATTATACGCCATGCTTAGTACTGCTTAGATACTCAAGGGCGCTGAAATGCCCCAAGCATCATTATCATTTTTAATCATGAGAAACTGATTTGGACAGTCATGGTGGGAATGACTGGTATATTTTGACATGATTATTTTATGCTCCCAAAAATCCCAATTTGCTTAAATATCTGAGCGGATGGTTTGGGGGCTGGTATGTGGTGCAGTGGAAGCACAAAATTGTGGAGTGTGGTAGAACTGCTCAGGTACTCCTAAGGACCGAATCTTGTCATGACCTCCTGTGTAAAACAGTGCAACCACAAGTCTGCAAAGTGCAACTTGGCTAAGTAAATTTATCGAAATTCCCGGACTCATCTCACTGGTAGTGGATAGAAGTGGATACGCAAGGGCAAGAGAAGGCCTAAATGGAAACCGAGTGGAGGGTGAAGTTTCCCAGTCGTACTAGCACTGAGGGGAGTGGAGCCCGAATAACGTTAGTAACCATGGGGAACATCCCGTGCATAGATGGGACCCACCGCAAGTGGGCAGTTTCCCATAAGGTGAGATGACAAAGAGGGCTAGATACTTTAAAAAGTCACTGTGATGGTCTGCTCAACCACACGACTAAGGAATCATGTGGGGCAACGAGTTGATTGTCTCTTTGTGGTGAAAGTGTACAAACTCTGCAGAGTTAAAACTATTCGAATAGCCGTGCCCACGGTCAAGGGCGGACAAGGGAACTTAACTAGATATAGTTCTATTTCAAAATGCTTTATGGATGGGTTTGGAAAAGTGAAGGGCAGTGGAAAGCCCTGATTTGAGTTGTCCTGGGTATCGTCCCAGTGGTAATGTAAGCGGTTATAACGCTGAAATGTTAGCATATGGTGCAGATACCATGTAACGGTGGATGAATCTGGATCGCTATTATTATTGCATTCTCTTACACATTATGTTTTTGTTTCAAAATTGCTAGGTCTCAGGAAATTTCTATGTATTATATTTTTGAATAATGATAATGCATCTCACAAAGTAAAATGTCAGGAAGAATAGATAGAGTCATAAGAAAAGTAGAGGGTTGATTGTGTTAATCGTATAAAGATTGTTGGTGGATTCATGTCAATCATAAAGGTGAAAATGATAGTGTGGATTCTGGGAGAAATAAATTGGTGGTGCCTAAATGAATATATAGGTTAGAAAGCTGATTTAAATGATTTTCGGAGAATTAGGGAGTGCAAAGGTAATTGCTGGATTACAACCCTGATAAACAATATAAATTCTTGGAAGATGTTGGCGATAATGGGATTAATATGATTTGATCAAGTACTAGATGGATGAATTGAATTTTTTGGGAATTGGGATGAAAAATAACAAATTGGAGTATAATCTTGATCAATGATATTCTTGGTGGATGTATACTAGCGAATCGTAAACTTGATCACTGATATTCTTGGTGGATATATAATAGTAAATTATAGACTTGATCACTGATATACTTGGTGGATTAGTTAGAGGTAGATAATGGAAAATAAGATTGATTATTGGAATAGCAGATCATGGTTTTGGATTAATAACCAAAAGGATTGAATTGTTAGGGAGTCCTGATACAAATGATATTGGTGGATTTGAAAAATAATTATGTTAGAGAATCATTAGAATTCAGAAGTGAGGAGCTGATGAATAGTAATTACAAGATTGGATTATTAGGAATTCTAAAATACAAAGTATGATCGGTGGATTAAATAAATATTGATTCTCGCTGTTTGGAGTCTTAGACAGCAATCAATAAAGAAAGTGTACTTTCGGTGGATTAAGTCAATTATGGCAACCGTTATGTGGAGTTTAGGTACCAACAATAACACTATGATTAAATAATAATAATACTGCTAAAAGCGATTTTTGGCAAATAAAATAACTCGAGCCTCTCCTTTGATAAGCCATGCATACCATTTATTTGCATTCTGTGTATTGGCTCGCAGAGCACGGTGGTTAGTGTGCTCACACTCGCTCTCATAACAAATTCAGAAGCAGGAATCAGATCACTGCGCTTCAGCAATACTTTTGGTTATGATGGAAGAGAAGATGAAGTCGTCAAGGGCTAGGTCGCGAACCTCCAGTTGGCTGCCTGTGGGCATGTCTTAAAGGTCCCACTTGCGTGCTTCGTTCTTCCGCTGCTGCAATTTAATGATTTCGGCCTAATCGGCCCATGAGTAAGTCTACTATTATATTTACGTTTCCGCATGATATGTACTTTGATATTCAGAACTGTAAACTATGAGCAGTATCTACTGATCCAGGGAATAGTGCGGTGGAATCATAGAGGAATCCGGACTGTAAAATCTGGGTGCCTTACAAGCTAGCCCTTGTGCACATGGTTGGCCAATAGATGTGCACCACGTTTGCTGCACAGTCGCACCTAGCTAGGCAACGACTAGTCACTGGAGAACAGAAGAAATTGGTGCCACCAACTGCACTCGCATGCCATCTTGCCGTGGCACCACCTGGCCCCTGTTGCCTCGCGCCTTCTCCGCCCGAAGGAAGTTTAGGTCCACCCGATTAGTATATACTTTGCTTTAAATTTCTATTAATTCTTCCAATTTGTTCAAGAACATGGGCTAAATTTATAGGTTAGGATTTCAATTTGATGATTTTTGATTGATTTTTGTCAAACTGTAGGGTTGAGACAGTGTTTTAATTTTAATTTTTGGAATACCGGCTTGGCTCATTGCAAATTGTAGGTAAAATTATAGTATTTAACCATAATGTCTAATTAAGCCATTGAGTGTATTATTCTATTATATTATTCTTGAATTATTGAACATATAAATATCAATTGACTTTTTCAATTAATTGGTGATGATTTTGTGAATGATATAGTTATTTGCCATGTAGAGAAACAAAATTGATAAAAATTACCAATGATATTGTGGCTCGTCGTTTTATGAACTTGAAAGAACGTAAGTACTAAAAGGTAATGTATTAACTTATACTGCATTATTTTACTGTTTTTTATTTGAAAAATTTAAATAATTTTGTTCTCTTTTAATATGCCATTGAGGTTGAATGATGTATTTTACCAATGCCGACCAACTTTTGTCTGTGATTTCACCTTTAGTTCCCTCAGTTTACTGTAGCTAACCAATATTATTATTAGGCTTCTTCATTTTAGTAAGCGTTTCGATCACTACTTCTCATCATACACTACCATTGGTTATCTTGAAGTATTGATGCTAAAAATTACCGGACATATTACTATTTAGCACGACATTGTTTGAAAATTATATATGTTATTATATGTATGATGAGATGATGAACTCCGATCATTTTTATTCTAGTTCTATCTCTGTACATATGTTATTATATATGTTATTATATGTAGCGATGGCGTCGTTTCCACTGGCAACGGCATGGCATAACTGTGATGTAACCTGTGTATATATTGTTCAAAGAAATGAATAAAGGATTGAGTCCATTCGCAGAACAAGCAGACTCCATATCTTCATTCGCGTACGTGAGTTTGAGACTGTGAGCCTTGCTTCGTAGCGGAGAACAAGGCAAGCGCAGAACCGATTGCGCGGGCGGTGGCCGGAGGTCTCAAGATTCACGTCGTCGCGGGCGAAAGCGGCCGGAGAGAGGCGTTGTGAAACTACTGTGCCGAGCGCTTTCAAGCCGAGAGTATCTGCTGCACCAGGCGCAAGTCTCGGTTTCTATAATTGGTATTAGAGCCATCATGTACGTCCGATCGGTTCTCGTTGGCGGTGGTGATCGTTCGCCATCACCCCCTCCCCGACGACGGGTATCGCACTCGCCTCCGCCGCGCCGAGGGCGCTACCGCGGCGGCGAAGTCGTCATCGAGCGCTTCATCAAGGAGTCAGCGGCGTCTATCCAATACCCGATGCTGACGAAGACAAACTACCTGGAGTGGGTGGTGATGATGCGTATCAACTTGCAGGCACAAGGCCTGTGGGGCGCAATTGAACCCGGCGACATCGAGTACAGCAAGGATCGGCTGGCACTAGCAGCGATCGCTCGCTCGGTCCCGACAGAGATGCTGAGTTTGATCGGCAGCAAGGAGACCGCGCGGGAGGCGTGGGAGGCGGTCAAGGTCATGCGGATGGGCGTCGAGAGGGTGCGCGTGGCGAACGCGTAGAAGCTTCGGCGCGATTTCAACAACATTGCTTTCAAGGAAGGCGAGAATGTTGATGATTTCTCGATGCGAATTGTGGGCCTCGCCAACAATCTACGTCTTCTCGGCGACGAGATCGACGAAACTGAGGTTGTTCGTAAGTTTCTCCAGGTGGGTCCCTGATCGGTTCATGTAGGTCGCGATCTCAATCGAGACGCTGCTGGACATCGAGGAGTTGTCCATCGAGGAGGTCACGGGCCGTCTCCGGTCCGTGGAGCAGCGGCTCGATGCACGAGCAGTAGCCGCAGAATTTGGTTCTCGGCTGCTTCTCTCATCGAAGGAGGAGGATCTCATCCGTCGCCTACGCAAGCGCGACGAGGAGGGTGCGCGTGTTGGCAGCGCTGGCGCCAGTGGAAGTGGTACGAGCGGCGGCTCTGTCCAGCCACAGCGCGGCACACAGCCACCCAAGCGCGATACCGACGACGCACGCAAGGACGATGGCAGTAAGGCCATCGACAAGTATACATGCAAATACTGCAGGAAAACGGGGCATTGGGCCCGGGAGTGCCGGAAGAAGAAGAGAGACGAGGCGGCGGCCGCAGCGCTGCTAGCCAAGGTGGACGATGATGTTGAGCCGTCCCTCTTGATGACCCAGGTGGTCTCTCTTTCACTGGAGCCCGCGCGCCTTCCCGAGCGTGTTGCACCTGTGCACGTCGGCAGACGGTTCTTCCTCAACGAAGAATGCGCGATGGTGCAGTTGGGTGACACCGACAACCACACCGACGGCCAGGATGACGGCGTGTGGTACCTCGACACGGGCGCGTCGAACCATATGACGGGAAACGGCGTAGCTTTCTCCGAGCTAAACTGCGACATCGCGGGCAAGGTAAAGTTCGGTGAGGGAGATCTCGTATAGTCGATTCGCCGATCGCCGTACCTTGGTGAGAAGCTTCCTCCTCGGATCGCGCACCCACAGACGTGTACTTCATCCCACGTCTGCGCAGCAACATCATTTGCTTGGGACAACTCGACGAGGTCGGGTGCCAAGTGTAAAGTGTTGATCGAAGACGGCGTACACGTACACGCACGCACGCGCACACACACACACACACACACACACACACACACACACACACACACACATATATATATATATATATATATATATATAATTTTACCAACAAACACTTAATTAAAGAAAAATTCACATCAAAGAGTTCATAGATATTACCTTAAAATTTCTTCTAACATTTCTAGATGCGAAGTCATTGATGATGGTATTGATATCAATCTCATCCAATAATTTCTTCTCAATACATAAAGTTGCCAAACCGTTTAACCTCTCTTGAGACATTGTTGACCTTAAATGATTCTTCAACAATTTCAACTTTGAAAAGCTTATTTCAGCTGATGCCACGGTCACAGGCATAGTAAATAAAATCCGATAAGCAATAGAAATATTAGGATAACAATCCGCTTCTCTGACAAACTCAAAGATCTCCATAGCAGACATTGGTTTATCTGATAAAGTCAATTGCATAACACTTAACTCAGAAATTAGATCATTTAACTCAACATCAGAGGAACCATCTAGAGAGAAAGTTTCTGCAAATTTTGTACAACATTCTTTTAATTCAGTTCAATCCAATGACTTCAATGTTGTTGAACTCATTAAAAATCCAAATATACTTCCGAATGTTTGGAGTTCTTGAAATCTACTTTTCAATAAATTGATTGCCATATCAACCATAAAAAAATAATTAACTTCAAATTCTTTCTCAGCTTGCAAAACTGCTTCATCACAATCAATTTCATCAAACTGTTTCTTCCTAAGAACACGCCGCTTAACTGGAAATGATGGCTCTACATTCATTTGAGCCGCAATATCTTTGGCAATGATCATACTCAAAGCAAACCCTTAATTTCTATAAGTATTAAAGTATTTAACCATGCATTCTATTTGTTGCATGTATATACTCTACATAGTATATGGGGGGCCCTGGATTTTGGGGGCCCGGGGCGACCGCCCCTCTCGCCCCCCTCAGGGCCGGCCCTGTATGTTATATCTCTATCTGAACTGAGCCATGAACAGAAAGGGTTTTTGCAAAACACAGGGCAAACACTTCAGTTCCATTTTCCAATTATAAACAAAGCCACCGAAAATTATTCACAATCCGACACGACAACTTGATACAAAATAAGAACATACAACCATCCGGTTCCAAGAAAACTACCGGAATATCAAAGACATTTGCTGTTGCAACCATAGAACACACCTATCTGTTGTTGAAGACCAGCGCAACCACCACAACGATCATCGCCGTCGGGTCTCCAAAGATCACCCCAATGATTGTTGTAAGGTCTTACGACCTCCCAGGACCTTTTACGACCGGTTAGAGTCGTTTACGACCGGTGAGAATCAAATACGATCGGTTCAGAGTACTTACGACCAATTCTGAACGCCTCAATCTCCTCCGATCGCCTTTTCAACGTGGTCGTAAATTTACTGTAGCAATTTACGACCGCTTCGCGATATTGCTGCCGCTGCCTTCCTTCAGCCGCTCAAGATACCGTGATCGAAGCTTTCTACGATCACGCAGTGATGCTGGCGATCACTGTTCACCGTGGTCGAACACCTGTACGACCACGTTCACTTCCTTCAACGTGATCGGAGTTGCTTCCGATCACGTACTGGCCTTCTCGGTGTAGTCGTAACTCGTTACGACCACCTTCGCTTCCTTACGACCACCTTCACCTCCTTACGACCACCTTTACCGTGGTCGTAGCCTTCTCAACGTAGTCGGAACAACACTGTTCCTTGCTGTGATCGTAGCGCCTCTCGATCACGCCCGCAGGAACTTCGCCGTGGTCGTAACTCCTCCCGATCACGCTTGCGGTGATCGTGAGTCCTTCCGACCACGCCTTGCACAATCACACGACAAAACAATGCTTTGTGTGTTTCCCTCTTTTTGGTATTTTCTCAATGGCTTGGTACATCTTTGGTTACATGTCTACCCCTTCTTTTATACCCAACTCTACGACTCCTACTCGGATTCCGATTAGGAATACAAAACCTATTCTGACTCCGACTTCTAATTCCTACTTCAACTCAACTTCGATTACAAACCCGAACCCGATACGACTTCTAAAACAAGATTATTTCCAACATTCTCTCCCTAATCTTGTTTTAGTAGCTTCCATCATGTTGATCTTCTCCTTCTCGATCACGTTGATTTTCTCCTGTTTCTTCCTTGGATGTTTTTCTCCACCAGCTGCTTGTTTCACTATTGCGTGGACTTGCTTTCAACCACCGTTCTTCACGTCGTGCTTTCTCCCGCCAACTCGGGATCCAAACTTCAGGCTTTTGGCTGCTTCGACCATCCGTGCTGATCCTGGGACCTGTTTGCTGTGGTTGAACGATTTCTCGACCACGTCCAGTCTTCATTTGCCGTGGTCGTAACACTTGCCGACCGTGCTCGATCATCTTTTGCCGTGGTCGTGGTGACTCCCGACCACGTTCGATCGTCTTTTGCCGTGGTCGAAATTCTTCTCGACTACAGCCAAAACCTTCTGCCAACCTTCTCGTTACGACTTCATGCTGTTTTTCGACCACCAGGAGATGAAGTCTTTCCGGCTCTAGTTCCTTTAGAACATTCTTCATGCCATCTGGTCTCCAAATTTTCAGTGGTATTTTGTACAACCGATTTGCTGATTTTTGTGCTCTCATCAACAACTGCTCTCTGCTGTCAAAAACCCTCAGATAAACTCCTTTTAATTCAACTCGGCACCCTTCTTCAGTCAGTTGGCCCAAGCTTATCACATTGCTGCAAAGACTTGGTATATAATATACATCTGACAACGGTCTTTGACTTCCATCCTTGCACTTTAACAGAATTGTACCTTTTCCTTTGATTTGAACTGTTGAGTCATCTCCAAACTTTACTTTACCGAGCACTCTCTCGTCTAATTCATGAAACAACGAGTGTGTGCCCGTCATGTGGTTGCTTGCTCCGTTGTCGAGATACCAATCTGTTGATTGGTCTTGAGTCTTCTCTCCCTTCTCCATCAAACTAGGAAATACTCTTCCTTCATGTAGCATCACCATTGTCGGTTCAGCTACAGTACAGTGCGACAGCAGTAGAGTCGGTTCCTTCTGAACCAGATTGACTTCCTCCTCTCTCTTCTTGTTTCTGCAAATCGCTGCGAAGTGCCCATACTTTTTGCAGTTGTGGCATTGTATGTGGCTTCGACATTCAGCAGCGTAGTGACCGAATTTCTTGCACTTGTGGCATTGTATACTCGATTTTCCAGTTTCAGAGTTACGCTCACGACTGCTCCCGCCGTTGCGTCCTCCACCTCTCTTCACATCGTCGTTGTGACTTTCATGGCTCTTATTCTCGTTCAGTGCTTCCCACTGAGCACGAGATAGCAGCAGCTGATTACCTCCTTCCTTGTCCTGATGCCGTCTCTTCTGACTTTCTTCGAAGATTCGCAAGCGACCGACTGCCTCAGTCAGCGACATCTTCGTCATGTCTCCAAATTGCTCGATTGTGCTTATGATTTGGAGAAAACTGTCAGGGACTGCACTGAACAACCTTTCAATGACTGTTGAATCTGGCAAATCAACTCCCAGAGCTCGAATTTCGCCAGCCAAACTCGTGAGTTTTTGCGAGAACTCACCGACGCCTTCAGTCTCTCCCATGACTAAGCGATCGAATTGCCTCTTCAACACTTGTGCTCTTGCCTTCTTGACACGTTCTTCTCCAATGCGCATCTCCTTGATAGCTTCCCACACTTCTTTTGCAGTTTCCTTCTCTGCAACAGTCATTAAGACCTCGTCGGGGATAGCCTGAGATATGACAGCCAAAGCGCCCTGGTCCAGAGTCTCTTCGACCGGTGCATCTCCTTCAATAGCCGTCCATACTCCCAGAGCGCGCATGACGATCTTCATCTTCACGGCCCACAGGCCGTAGTTCGTGTCGGTCAGCATGGGGAATTGGATTGGTACCGTACCTCCTCTCATTGGTGCTCGTGGTGGAGGCTGCAGTTTCTTTTCACCGGAGCCTTCCGCACCTGCAACTTTCTTCTCAGCTGACTTGTCCTCCATTGCCACCTTGCTCTGATACCAACTGTTGGAGAGTCTTTACGACCTCCCAGGACCTTTTACGACCGGTTAGAGTCGTTTACGACCGGTGAGAATCAAATACGATCGGTTCAGAGTACTTACGACCAATTCTGAACGCCTCAATCTCCTCCGATCGCCTTTTCAACGTGGTCGTAAATTTACTATAGCAATTTACGACCGCTTCGCGATATTGCTGCCGCTGCCTTCCTTCAGCCGCTCAAGATACCGTGATCGAAGCTTTCTACGATCACGCAGTGATGCTGGCGATCACTGTTCACCGTGGTCGAACACCTGTACGACCACGTTCACTTCCTTCAACGTGATCGGAGTTGCTTCCGATCACGTACTGGCCTTCTCGGTGTAGTCGTAACTCGTTACGACCACCTTCGCTTCCTTACGACCACCTTCACCTCCTTACGACCACCTTTACCGTGGTCGTAGCCTTCTCAACGTAGTCGGAACAACACTGTTCCTTGCTGTGATCGTAGCGCCTCTCGATCACGCCCGCAGGAACTTCGCCGTGGTCGTAACTCCTCCCGATCACGCTTGCGGTGATCGTGAGTCCTTCCGACCACGCCTTGCACAATCACACGACAAAACAATGCTTTGTGTGTTTCCCTCTTTTTGGTATTTTCTCAATGGCTTGGTACATCTTTGGTTACATGTCTACCCCTTCTTTTATACCCAACTCTACGACTCCTACTCGGATTCCGATTAGGAATACAAAACCTATTCTGACTCCGACTTCTAATTCCTACTTCAACTCAACTTCGATTACAAACCCGAACCCGATACGACTTCTAAAACAAGATTATTTCCAACATTCTCTCCCTAATCTTGTTTTAGTAGCTTCCATCATGTTGATCTTCTCCTTCTCGATCACGTTGATTTTCTCCTGTTTCTTCCTTGGATGTTTTTCTCCACCAGCTGCTTGTTTCACTATTGCGTGGACTTGCTTTCAACCACCGTTCTTCACGTCGTGCTTTCTCCCGCCAACTCGGGATCCAAACTTCAGGCTTTTGGCTGCTTCGACCATCCGTGCTGATCCTGGGACCTGTTTGCTGTGGTTGAACGATTTCTCGACCACGTCCAGTCTTCATTTGCCGTGGTCGTAACACTTGCCGACCGTGCTCGATCATCTTTTGCCGTGGTCGTGGTGACTCCCGACCACGTTCGATCGTCTTTTGCCGTGGTCGAAATTCTTCTCGACTACAGCCAAAACCTTCTGCCAACCTTCTCGTTACGACTTCATGCTGTTTTTCGACCACCAGGAGATGAAGTCTTTCCGGCTCTAGTTCCTTTAGAACATTCTTCATGCCATCTGGTCTCCAAATTTTCAGTGGTATTTTGTACAACCGATTTGCTGATTTTTGTGCTCTCATCAACAACTGCTCTCTGCTGTCAAAAACCCTCAGATAAACTCCTTTTAATTCAACTCGGCACCCTTCTTCAGTCAGTTGGCCCAAGCTTATCACATTGCTGCAAAGACTTGGTATATAATATACATCTGACAACGGTCTTTGACTTCCATCCTTGCACTTTAACAGAATTGTACCTTTTCCTTTGATTTGAACTGTTGAGTCATCTCCAAACTTTACTTTACCGAGCACTCTCTCGTCTAATTCATGAAACAACGAGTGTGTGCCCGTCATGTGGTTGCTTGCTCCGTTGTCGAGATACCAATCTGTTGATTGGTCTTGAGTCTTCTCTCCCTTCTCCATCAAACTAGGAAATACTCTTCCTTCATGTAGCATCACCATTGTCGGTTCAGCTACAGTACAGTGCGACAGCAGTAGAGTCGGTTCCTTCTGAACCAGATTGACTTCCTCCTCTCTCTTCTTGTTTCTGCAAATCGCTGCGAAGTGCCCATACTTTTTGCAGTTGTGGCATTGTATGTGGCTTCGACATTCAGCAGCGTAGTGACCGAATTTCTTGCACTTGTGGCATTGTATACTCGATTTTCCAGTTTCAGAGTTACGCTCACGACTGCTCCCGCCGTTGCGTCCTCCACCTCTCTTCACATCGTCGTTGTGACTTTCATGGCTCTTATTCTCGTTCAGTGCTTCCCACTGAGCACGAGATAGCAGCAGCTGATTACCTCCTTCCTTGTCCTGATGCCGTCTCTTCTGACTTTCTTCGAAGATTCGCAAGCGACCGACTGCCTCAGTCAGCGACATCTTCGTCATGTCTCCAAATTGCTCGATTGTGCTTATGATTTGGAGAAAACTGTCAGGGACTGCACTGAACAACCTTTCAATGACTGTTGAATCTGGCAAATCAACTCCCAGAGCTCGAATTTCGCCAGCCAAACTCGTGAGTTTTTGCGAGAACTCACCGACGCCTTCAGTCTCTCCCATGACTAAGCGATCGAATTGCCTCTTCAACACTTGTGCTCTTGCCTTCTTGACACGTTCTTCTCCAATGCGCATCTCCTTGATAGCTTCCCACACTTCTTTTGCAGTTTCCTTCTCTGCAACAGTCATTAAGACCTCGTCGGGGATAGCCTGAGATATGACAGCCAAAGCGCCCTGGTCCAGAGTCTCTTCGACCGGTGCATCTCCTTCAATAGCCGTCCATACTCCCAGAGCGCGCATGACGATCTTCATCTTCACGGCCCACAGGCCGTAGTTCGTGTCGGTCAGCATGGGGAATTGGATTGGTACCGTACCTCCTCTCATTGGTGCTCGTGGTGGAGGCTGCAGTTTCTTTTCACCGGAGCCTTCCGCACCTGCAACTTTCTTCTCAGCTGACTTGTCCTCCATTGCCACCTTGCTCTGATACCAACTGTTGGAGAGTCTTTACGACCTCCCAGGACCTTTTACGACCGGTTAGAGTCGTTTACGACCGGTGAGAATCAAATACGATCGGTTCAGAGTACTTACGACCAATTCTGAACGCCTCAATCTCCTCCGATCGCCTTTTCAACGTGGTCGTAAATTTACTGTAGCAATTTACGACCGCTTCGCGATATTGCTGCCGCTGCCTTCCTTCAGCCGCTCAAGATACCGTGATCGAAGCTTTCTACGATCACGCAGTGATGCTGGCGATCACTGTTCACCGTGGTCGAACACCTGTACGACCACGTTCACTTCCTTCAACGTGATCGGAGTTGCTTCCGATCACGTACTGGCCTTCTCGGTGTAGTCGTAACTCGTTACGACCACCTTCGCTTCCTTACGACCACCTTCACCTCCTTACGACCACCTTTACCGTGGTCGTAGCCTTCTCAACGTAGTCGGAACAACACTGTTCCTTGCTGTGATCGTAGCGCCTCTCGATCACGCCCGCAGGAACTTCGCCGTGGTCGTAACTCCTCCCGATCACGCTTGCGGTGATCGTGAGTCCTTCCGACCACGCCTTGCACAATCACACGACAAAACAATGCTTTGTGTGTTTCCCTCTTTTTGGTATTTTCTCAATGGCTTGGTACATCTTTGGTTACATGTCTACCCCTTCTTTTATACCCAACTCTACGACTCCTACTCGGATTCCGATTAGGAATACAAAACCTATTCTGACTCCGACTTCTAATTCCTACTTCAACTCAACTTCGATTACAAACCCGAACCCGATACGACTTCTAAAACAAGATTATTTCCAACAATGATGACGCGCATGACAATAGCGGCGATGTTGAGGAAACGCTTGACCTTGCTGCTAGTCTTGGCCCCCTTCTGTAGCACCCGCTTCAAAGCAGGATCTTCTACTTGCCACCGCCGCCACCATCGCGGATGAGGTGGCCACTGTCCTTCAAGCTCTCCTATGCCACCTCCTCCACGCAGGCCACATGGATATGCATGTGCATGGCCTCGCCGTCATAGTCGGAGCGGTAGGACCAGAACTTGCGGCGCATCCCCTTTCCCTCGCATAAGCCGCAGCGCCAGCATGAGGCCTACCTGTCGATTCAGAGCTCGAAGGTGAGACCGTTGAGCGCGACACGCCCCAGCAAGCACACGCAACACGGGTGGAGATCAAGGTCGCGGTCGAAGCAGTGGTAGACAAACCCACGCACCGCGTCGCCGCATCGTCGCAGATTGTGCGAGGCGTGGGGTCAGATGGCGGGGGCTCGTGGAGGAGCACGAACGCACAGCCCTCGAGCAGAGGGTGCTTCTCCAGGACGGCCAGCGCGAGTGCGCAGCACGTGTGGAGGAGGTCAAAGTCGCAGCCGCGCAGCTCCCCGTCGTGCTGCTCGCGCGTATACCTTACGCCGGTGCTGTGCTCCTTGCAGCCGTCGCAGTCGAACTCCACGTCATCGGCAGTGACGAGCCTCAGCGTGTGCCCTGGTTGGGAGGTCTCCGCCCCGCCGGAGGATCATTGTCCGTACACGTCGCACGGTAACTGGGTTAGCTGCTCGACTGTAGTGACCTATACCACTCGGGCTAGCTTGGCCGGTCGGAAGGTCCAGGACCTAGCTAGCTACTACTAGTACACATAATTTCCCAAAAAATTACTACTAGTAGTCATTCTGTTTCGATCGCCTTCGGTCCCGCTCGTTTCGGCTTCAGCTTCTAACTTCTAGTTCATTAGTCCTTAATTTTGTTTTTTCTGGTTTTTTTTCTCTTTTGGGCTTTTTATCTTTTCTTTTTTTTGTATTTATTTGTATTATCCGTGATGAGTTAACCTATTTTTTCTATTTTTAAATTTAATTATATAAAGAAATCACTAGTAGTTACAGTGCAAAATAAGCAATAAGCCATAATTAAAGCCCAAATGAGCATCATTTCTCCGTGGTACTACTAACTCGATGCTCTTGACCATCATTCAAAAGCAAGTCAGATGTATAATTAACACCAGAAGCAATCACGCAGGCAGGACGTTAATGTTGAATATATTACGGTTTTAGCAAATATTTCAAATTAATTCTAGATTTAATTATAAACAGAAAAACATAATTCTAGCAACAATAAAATGATATGAGCATCATATATGTCTGGAAGAACAGATATATTACTTCTGTCATTTAAACAAGATATCATGTTATACAAAGCAAAGAAGTGGGCTGTTTCAATTAGCATAATGCTCAAACTGAAGTTGATTAAGGTGCCGCACAAGCACAAAGCAATGCCTCCTCACCACTAGTAGTCTAGTCTGATCACTGATTATATGTGATGACTTCTATGTAATAAGTCAAGCTTAGAGCTATAATGCTACTTAATAGAATCTGACAACAGCTTGCAATTTAATAGCACAAGTAAAATGTCACTAACAGAGATTTACAAAAACAATATATGGCAAGTAATCGACTGTAAAAGACAACAACCTAGCTCAAAGCGTAGCTAATATCTGCAAATTGTCACACTAATCTCACTGTGACCAATATCCTCACTGAGCAATGTAAATCCCACGGTCTATTATGCAAAGCCATATAATACTAGTGCTACTTTAAATCGGAAAGAGATATAAACTGAAATTTCACTAGTATGACATACTAAGTACAATAGATATACAGAAGAGCCCTCTCTCCCTCTATGACACATGGGCCCCACTAGATTTCTCCTCACTCTCTCTTTTTCTTGAGAAAACAAAATTAGAAAATTCCCAAAGAGCCCTGGAATACAACAGTTAAATGTTGAACGTTCAAGAGACCTGCTAGGACATAAATGTATATGAGCTATTTATATATGCAAATAAGACATAAAGCATCTAGCTTGCACATATACTGATGTGCATATCGTTTCAACTTATAGACAAGTGTAGCTTGGGCTTGGCCACTATAAAAATCACCGGCTTGCCTGCTCCGCGCACGCTAAACGACCATCCCCCCTGGCAGCATGTGAAGTTTCTTAATATACTCTCGTATTCTGCTACAGCCAAAGAAACGTCACAGGCTTGCCGTTAAAGCATGTAACATGTACTTACGTTGCAAAATAAAACGGCGACGTACATATGCAGGAGATGCAGGCATGTGCAGTACTGACCGAATTTAATACCATTGCTTGATGAATCGATTGAAACGACAGAATGTGATAGGACGAGGCCCAACCTAGGTCCATCGATCCACCGAGGAATGTACGCCAAGATACTAATGACACATGAGATAGCAGGTGTATTTACCGAGTCATTAATATTGGGCCATATTTGTATTTTTAAGGCTCGTAGTCCTTAATATGACTACTTCTGTATCAATAAAGTTATCATAGATATGACTAGGAGTTTGATTTATAGGCACCTCCAATTGACTACGTCGATCACTAAGGTGGATGCGAAACAAAGCCTAAGTGATGCAAGAGAACCACTTCCTTTGTAATGCTCAAGTGTACAGTGAATTACAGGTGGTCTCCCTCTCATATTACAATAAGCCCTACTTATGGAATCATTCTCATGTTACACTAAGCTCTACTTACAGAATGAGAGTGTGAGGAAAGTTTATTGATACAGAATAGGTCAGGTTCAGAAATAGTAATGGGTTTGAATAGTATCGAGTTTCATTTGAATAGTGTTGAGTTGGGTTGTAAATAGTGTTTGATATAGTATTGGGTTTGGCCCATGACTTTGGCTTGTCAGCTTTGGCCTTTGGGCTGTAATGGCCTAGCCCAATGAAGTGGCCTGCCAGACCTTGGCCTAACTTGGCTCGGTTTGTTACACTCCAGTGCCATGACTCAGCCGAGCAGAGGAGCAGAGGCGGTGAGCCTATGAGCTTCGACGAAGATCGTCAAAGGCAAGCAAGCACATGGATGGATTCAGGGGAGCGACATGGCTCCATTTTTTATGTGCACATGAGTAGACATTCATTGAGGTTAGCTAATGGCGAGGTAGACTTGTCAGAGCAACACCAAGGCACAGCGATCCGGTGGAATTGTAGCGAGGCCATGGGCATTTTGGGCACTAGGGCAAGCTAGAAACTTAGTTGCAGCGGAGGATTTGGTTCATTTGGTCCACGTGGATTTGTCCACGAAGGACCAGTGAGGGCAACGGTGGCGCATGGCATCAGCGGCGTAGAAGTCACGGGAGGGCAAGGCAAGGTTAGTTTTGGTTTTCTGGTGACTGTGAGGTGCTAGTGTTACAAGGAATCGGCTTTTCATCGATGTTTAACAAGGAATTGGAAATTGGGCTTACCAATAGTTGGAGTACATAGTGGTGGAAATTAGTTGGCGTTGGGGAAGGAGGAGAGCAATGGTTGCCAAAGTGGATTACTTGAGGGCACAGTGTGGCTTTTATATCCTCAGTAAGTCACTGGGGAGCAATACTTGGCCGAGGTGGCGAGCGGTGCATGGATGATGTGGTGGCACTCGAGAGAATTCAAGGGCCTCCGATGGAACGGCTCACGTCACGGTGGCGTCTTGGCTTTCTGTCTCCTCTTGGCATTAGCGGCAGGCAAAAAGCAGCGGTGAAGTTAGGTGGGTGCGATTGTCGGCCGAGAAGGCAAAGCTTGGTGATAGCGAAGAGGCTGGGTGTACCATCCTGATTTTTAGAGCCTTTTTGAAGCTTTTAACATAAAATTCACCATGTGGATTTTTCTAGAATTAACAAAAGTTAAATTGAATTTTTATTAATTAAAAGGATTTAATATGATTAAACTAAACATTAACATTTGGCAAAAGTATTTTATTTGGGTTCCTTGTATCTCAAGGAATTGTCTAGAATTGTTTTTGAATTTTTTGGGTTTATTTGCTATTTTCTAGAGCTCAAAAGGTTTTAGTTGAATTTCTGAAATTAGAAAAACCCTCAAAATCCTAAAAAAACAGTGATGGGCTGGGCCCACTACTGTTCATCTAGCCCGTTTGACCTCAACCACCTAATCTTTTCTCAGCCACGCATCGGCCATCCGAGCAATAGCTCGCACTAGCCGCTGGATCTCTTTTTTGCCACGTGTGAGCGATCCAGGCATGTGTGCACTGCTCATCTTCGTCTTCCTCTCGGTTTCCACCGCCATGTTCATCTCTGAACTTCACCGTCGCCCATCGTCTTTGCCTTGGACTTTGCCGCCATCTCCGCCCTGGACTCGACGTCCGTGCCCAACCTCACCTCGGCGTCCATGCTATAAATAGCCGTGCCCTCCTCCCGTGTTCCTCATCCAGAGCTGAGCTCACCGTGCGACCCCATCTACCATCAAGTTCGTCATCGCCGATCACCCTCATCGGTGTCCGCCGTTTCCAACCGTCGAGCTTCACCTCTGTTCTCCGCTTTTCTGTCGTCGTCCACCGCCAGTGAGTTGCCGTTCAACCGTTGCCTCTCTCCTGTCCGGCCAGCCACCGCCGTCCCTTCGGCTAGTCCGTCGTCGCGCTCGCTCGCCTGGCTGTCAACCCCGCTACTGCCCGTTTGCTTCGGTCTGCGCCGCCCGCCGCCAGCTCATCCCGCACCCGTGCGCTTGCGCTGGTTCACCTTCTCCGTGGACTTGATCCACTGTGAGTCATGCCTCTGATAGCCAGACCCCACTAATCAGCAGCTCCTGTTCCATAGACCATACACCAATCCTCGTTAGCCTGCCACATCAACCTCCAGCCGACACATGTATGTCCACGTGGATGCCATGTCATCGAACCGAGCCATTTCGATGCCATGTCATCAAGCCACGTGTCCTGCCACCTCACCTGCCACATCAGCCTTTTCTATCGCATCAGCAAGCCCAGACACACGCATTGTTCCATGAGCCGAATCCACCATAGACCAGCTTTTCCGTGAACCGAGTCTACAACACAGTAGAATATTTTATTTTCAGCCTTTTTCTCCATATTAGATTTTCCGAGAGCCCATTCTCCTCCGTTCGAACTCCGATTGACCTAATTCTTTTTCCTAAATTTATCTAACATTGAGCTCTATCTTTTGGTTCTAGTTTGAAAGTTTTTGGAGTTTATTTGAATTTATTTTATGCTTCATTTTGTTTTCTCTCGTTAGATTACGCCTTCGAAGGAGCTGAAGAAATATTTGAAGATCAAGAGCCATTAACTGAGCAAGGCCAAGGCAAGTCATGTTCTTTGATTATGTTGAACCTAGATTTAAAATCTATTATGTATTATTTTATTTTAAATTATCATGCATCGCTATTTTATTACAAACCCTTGTATTAATAGTTAATGACCTATTTGACTAATTTCTCCTTGATAATTTGAATATCATAATTTCATTGTCATCTTAGGATGGGTAGTTATCTAGTGGTGCAATAATATTTATCACATGGGTTGTATGCTTAAATTGCTTAGCCATGCTTATAGTAACGTTGGGTTTATCATCACATGTGATCAAATAATTAATTTTGACTTAATGAGATATGGAATCATGGTTGTAGCCATAGTGATAAAATTTGTATGCCATGATATTGGGGTGTCATTGGTGTTGGTTATACAAAAATGGTTTTCACCTAGGCGAATGATCGTGCAGTAAAGGGGGTGCAATTTGCACATTAGGATGTGGATGTTTCTTCTGGGTAAATATAACGACTTAACTTTGTGTTCTATTGATCTAAGTCTTACCGCACAAACCACATGCCTAGTATGTGATAGACCTGGCATAATAATTTATGAAGTCTCAACTTTGATTTCGCTACTGATGCTGTTTTGGCGCAAGAGGGGGCAATTATCGACTAGGTGATAGCCTACTCGACGGTGATAGCCTACTCCACGGGTGATTCATTGGAGTAAATGGTCAGTTCACTTATGGTTTGTTTCAATTCCTTTGATTACTTATTTATTATCATTTTCAAAGTTCGATTTTCAATCGATTTATTGTATTTACTTTAAATTGTTGCTTTCTGCAAAATTAACCTTTCAGCCGTCCATTAGTAAACCTTGCATACTATATTGCATTCCTTGTTACAAATGACTTGCTGAGTACTCTATGTACTCACAGCTTCATCCTATTTACTCAGTTGAGGAAGAATGACCAGATTGGCAGGAGCTACTTGAAGGAGGATACTTCGACGACTTCGCGGATTAGGACTTCGCTCCCTAGTCGATTGCCTCTAGGCATGTCAAATGGCTGCTACGCTTATTTCTTTTTTTCCACTGCAAGTTTCTTAAGCCTTCAGGCTATTATCTGTAAGCTTGACTATAAGGTTGTACTTTGATAATTATTAAGAATATTTGAGTCTTTTCTTAGTGAATTGGGATATGGTCGATATTTCATCTTTGTTTATACTGTGTGCACTAGCGTGATCCTAGACTGGTGTAGAATACAAAGGGGAGTCCGGATTTGCATATTCAGATCTCTACACGGGGCTGGGTGGTTGTGGCATATGGACCGAGTAACGAGATGGGCATTATAACAAAATACAATAAAATAATCAAAAAGACATCAAGAAAATAGGTTTAGACGGTAAGGTTTAAGTGGTGCTCGGTTTGGCTAAACGGAGTTGAAAAAAGGCTAGATAGGCTCGAGATAGTCGAAATAGTTATATATGTGTTAACGGGCTTCAGTGAGTAGTAACAGGTCTGAACAGTACTGGGCTAACATTTGAATTAGTATTTAGACTAGCTAGGGTTTTTATCAGAGTCTATTTAGACTAAACGTAGTTAAGAATGGGCTTCACAGGGTCAAAATAGTCAAAATGATATAAACTTGCCTAACGTGTCTTGGATGAATAGTAATGTGCTAGATGAATAGTGTGGGTTAACACTATTTACATCGGGTCAGGTTCAAGAATAGTAATGGATTTGAATAGTATTGGGTTTTATTTGAATAGTGTCGAGTTGGATTACACATAGTGTTTGCTACAGTATTGGATTTGGCCCATGACTTTTGCTCGCCGGCTTTGGCCTTTGGGCTGTAATGGCCTGGCCCAATGAAGTGGCTAACAGGCCTTGGCCTAACTTGGCTCGGCTTGTTGCACTCCGGTGCCATGATACAGCCGAGCAGAGGAGTAGAGACTATGAACCTACGTGCTCCGGCAAAGATCATCAAAGGCAAGAGCGAGCATATGGATGGATTCAGGGGAGTGACACGGTTCCATTTTTGAGGCATGCATGAATTGAGGTATACCGGGGTTAGCTAATAGAGAGGTAGACTTGTCGAAGCAACACCAAGGCATGGTGATGCTCCGATGGAGTTCCAGCAAGGCCGTGGGCATTTTGGGCATTTAGGGCAAGCTAGAAACTTAGTGGCAGTGGCGGATTTGGTTCATTTGGTCCGCGTGGAGCTATCCACAGAGGACCAGCAAGGGTGACGGTGGCGCATGGTGTCAGCGGTGTAGAAGTCATGGGAGGGCAAGGCGAGGTTAGTTTTGGTTTCTGGTGTGTGTGAGGTGCTAGTGTTACAAGGAATCGAATTTTGATCAATGTTTAACAAGGAATTGCAAATCAGGCTTACCAGCAGTTGGAGTAGACAGTGGCGAAAATTGGTTAGCGTTGGGGAAGAGGAGAGCAGTGTTTGCCAAAGTGGATTACTTGAGGGCGTGGTGTGGCTTTTATAACCTCAGTAAGGCAGTGGGGAGCAGTACTTGGCTGAGGTGGCGGGCGACGCGTAGATGATGCAGTGGCATTGGGGAGAATTTGAGGGCCTTCGGTGGCATGGCCGGCGTTGTGGTGGCATCTTGGTTTCCGGTCTCCTCTTGGCATTAGCAGCAGACAAAAAGTAGTGGCCAAGATGGGTGGGCGCGCGTGTCGCCCGGGAATGCAAAGCTTGGTGACGGCGAAGAGGCGGGGCTGGGTGGTCGTGGCATTTGGACGGAGCAATGGGACGGGCATTAAGTGGTGCGGCAGAGGCTAACAGGCAGTGCCAGGGTGGGGTACGACATTTAACCAAGCTCAGCCGTGGTGGGTGTGAACAATGGTGGCAGCAAATGAGTGTGGTGGGGCGAGTGTCGTGGTGAGAACAGGGGTGGTGTGGGAATTGAAGGGGCACCAGAGACAGGAGACGGGAAGTCAAGAAGGGAAAGCGTATTCGGCTGAAAGGTTTCCAAAGTGGCCAAATTTTCAAGTTTAACCGAATTTCAACAAAATTAGAAAACAGTTGAAAATTTAGGGTGTTTTAAATTCAGTTTAATTTGTGCTTATATATATCCCCACGGTGACCCAACATGCATAGGTGTCGATTAAGTAGCTAGGTTAGTACCGTAGTGAATTTTCAAAAGCTATATATTTCCCACGTCCCTATTTTCAAATTCCCTCTGTGCGGTCCTATGCAGCTCCCTCCAATCCACAATAGATGTCGATTAATTAGTAGGTTTGTATTAACCGTTGTTACTATTTTGTAAGCAGCATTTCCCTCTACTCCTTGCATATTCGTTCGTAGGAAAAATCAGATAGTATGAAGTATTTATTGGTCCAAAAAATCCCCAGTAAACAAACAACGTTATGAACTAAAACTAAAAACATTACCGACTTCTTCTTCCTTGTTCCATGTGCTGATGTGCATACTGTATTGCTAAAACAACATCTATTTTAGATCAATGCGGAGGATCAGTCCTCCAATTTAATTGTTGAAGTGGCAGGTCGCAGGACTAAAATTTAACTTGGGGGCACAAAGGTCAGAATTGGTTACTGTTGACTATGACCATCTTCAGCCCTACCATCCGACTACCCCTAGGTTTGCAGTCTGACCTGAATGTAATCGTAACTAAATATAGAAGAATTTGAATATTAAAGAATTTATTGTCTAAGTGAAAAGAATTTATGCTAAAAAATGCTCGTTATTCTTTAAAAGGGAAAATTAATCTTAAATCGGTAAATTTAAGTATTGGCATAAAGATGGGAGCTAAAAGTGGTTTTTTAGGTTTTGTGGGTTTCTTGATCTCTTCTCACCATAACCAAGGTCAAATAAAATAATTATTTTTATATAGACCTAAAGTAAGATTTCCCATTCTTGTGGTGAAGTTGAAGCTTTTTATAAAAAAAAACTTGCTCTTTTTAGTTGCTTCACTTCATTTCTTGCTCACTTAGTCTTTTCAGTCTTCTTTCTATCCTATGCACCATGAATCTATTTTTTTTCTTCCTAAAATCAACTCGATTGTGCTTCTGAGAGCACAAAGGTCAGAATTGGTGAGTGCCGACTCCAACATGCACAATAGTTAGTGTGGTTTAGTACTATGTTGGATCATGTTGAGAATGTCCAAGGCTCATTCGTGTTGAACAATTGGCAATCGTGTCGAGTTAAAATTTGTATTTACAAAAGTTGGCAAGTTTTCATAATTACTGACCAGTTGGGGTAGTCTGGCCACAAGTCCAGTGTAACCGGATTTCGGGGGCAGTCAGACCACCGGTGTGATACGACTGGTTTTTAGTTGGCAGCTGGTTTTTTCTAGAAAGGTACCCACTTATGTGCTCGAAAAATGCGAGCAGTCTGATCGACCAATGGGTGGCGGTACGACCAAGTTTGGCCGAGTGGTCTGATCGGCTCCCTGTTCTAGGGTTTGACCAGACCAACCGATGCTGTCTGACCGACCGCTCATTGGTGGTCAGACCGGTTTTATCCGAAAGTATCTGATGGATTTTGGATATTTGTGGTAAATAGTCATGGGTTGAGTTTTAGAGTCCTATGTCATTGCATTCATGGTGCATGAAGTAGGTTTCAACTAACATGGGTCAAGTTGTGAAAAACTTATGCCTGAAAATAATTTCTTGGTCTTTGATGTGAAGAAGCTTGGAGGCAACTATAGTTGATGGCGTGGATTAGGACTAGGCTCGGGGATGAGCTGAGGTATGGTCAAGGAATTCAGACAGGATAGTTGAGCTCAAGCAAGGCACAAGGAAAAACTAGGGATATTGAAGGGAAGGTTCAAATAGTAGTTCATCAGATACAATCATTTGGACATGCATGTATTCTTTCTACTTCCATTCCTAATGGACAAAAAATCTTCTTGGCTTGGTAGGTGATTCTTGGCAACATATTTCCATTTGGAAGCATGTCCGCTAGGAGACCTAACAATGCCGTGAAACTCTTGTCGGACCAACCATTGCTTGCAGCCCGGGGACAAAGGTTTCTCCTAGGCCTCCATCAAGCCCTCGAATATACCAAACTCTCTTTCACTATAGTTCCCTTCTGCATCACGTAACATCTGATCCAGATTGTCATCCTGCGACCTATCCTCATGATCGAAAGAACAGTCCACAACTGGCATATCGTTGTCTCCCTCAACTGTGTCATACTACCTTCTTGTGTACTCTTCTCTTCATCGTGACTGGTCCAACATTTGTACCCTTTTCTGAAACCCCTTCGAATCAAGTGAGCTTCGATCTGCGCTGAGTTGCTAAACATCTTAAGATTATCACAATCAATGCATGGACAATACATATATTTCATCCCCTTCTTCAACATATCCAGCTCAGCCGCTCTTGTAAAAGTAGACATGCCATTAATGTACTCTTGACTCACACGGTTCTCAATGTACATCCAGTTTCAGTCCATCTACGCTACATAAGTAACAAATGGGTGTCAAAAATGATTATTAAACCTAGCTATCATCTCTGGCCTTCAATTAGAAAAACATGCATGCATATAAGTTATTAAAAGTAATTGAGTACTAACCTCTTATCAGATCACTAAGAAGACGGCGATATGTTTTCACCCTGAACTCCCTAAAGACGACCGCCTTGCTCCACCGATGCAGTGTAATGAAGACAGATCTGGGTCGATATCGAGCAAGTACGCCCAGTAATTAATAGTGCAGAATATCACAGACGGTTCCAACCACAAACAGTCTGTGAAACCAATATATCACAGATGGTTCGTGTTAATAACCGTCTGTGAATTATTACAGACGGTTATTGATACGATCCGTCTGTGATGTCCACAATATCACAGACGGTTTGTAATACCAACCGTCTGTGATTGGTGCGTATCATAGACCATTCGTATTAATAACCATCTGTGATAGTCCTACATTATCACAGACGGTTATTAACACGAACCGTCTGCGATGTCCATAATATCACAGACAGTTTGTAATACCAATCGTCTGTGATTGGTGCGTATCACAGATGGTTCCTATATAGAACCGTCTGTGATAGCCCTTCACAGACGGTTCATACCACAAACCGTCTGTGATAGTTCACTCGATAACTTAAATTTTTCCCCTTTTTTGTCTAGCCTCAAGAAATTAAATAATGTTACCCATGGCCTTCGAAAACAAGCAAATAGAGACGCAAGCACAACAACACATTCAGATCTATTACAGCTAACAAACCCTTCGTGGCACGACGGTCACACTGAACATAACACACTTACACTTACGGCAAGAGTGTGTTGCCTAGTATGCCGCCGTGCCACAACAGAGGCGCTAGCTCATGGCAGTAGTCGGCGTTGTGGAGGAACAAGCAAATACAGAGGCAAGTACAACAACACATTCAGATCTATTACAGGATAACAAGCTAACGAACCCTTCATGGCACGACGGTGAGGCTGAACAAGACACACTTACGGCAAGAGTGTGTTGTTCAGCCTCTCGCCATGCCGCGACGGAGGCGCTAGCTCACAGTGGAGGGGAGATGCATGCAGGAAGCTAGCTAGCTAGTGGATGAACTCACGCATGACTAGTACCGGTGGAAAGGTAGATGGGGAGTTATTAATAAGGGCCGAGCAGTGGGAGGAACTGCTCCCTGCCATTCGATGTAGAGAGAATGGACGGGTGAAATCGAAATCCTGGGCATACGCCAATTATTGGTAACATTTGATTATCACAGACGGTTATTAACACGAACCGTTTGTGATGTCCATAATATCACAGATGGTTCGTAATACCAAATATCTGTGATTGTGCTTAGCACAGACGGTTCGTATATAGAACCGTCTGTGATTGTGCTTAGCAGACGGTTTATACCACAAACCGTCTATGATAGTTCACTCTATACGTCAAATTTTTTCAATTTTTTTGGCTAGCCTCAAGAAATTAAATAATGTCCTATGGTCTTTGAAAACAAGCAAATACAGACACAAGCACAACAACACATTCAGATCTATTGCAGCTAACGAGCCCTTCGTGGCATGACATTGAAACTAAATAAGACACCCTTACGACAATTACGGCAAAAGTGTGTTGTCTAGTTTCTCGCCGTGCCACAACGGAGGCGCTAGCTCACGACAGTAGTCAGCGTTGTGGAGGAATAAGCAAATACATAGGCAAGCACAACAATACATTCAGATCTATTACAGGATAACAAGCTAACGAACCCTTCATGGCACGACGTTGAGGATGAACAAGACACACTTACAGCAAGAGTGTGTTGTCCAGCCTCCCGCCGTGCCGCGACGGAGGCGCTAGCTCACAGCGGAGGGGAGATGCATGCAGGAAGCTAGCTAGCTAGTGGATGAACTCACGCGTGACTAGTACCGGTGGAAAGGTAGATGGGTTATTAATAAGGGCCGAGCCATGGGAGGAACTGGTGCCTGCCATTCGATATGGAGAGAATGGACAGGTGAGATCGAATCCTGGGTATATGCCAATTATCGGTGACATGTAATCACCACAGACGGTTATTAACACGAACCGTCTGTGATGTCATAATATCACAGACGGTTTGTAATACCAATCGTCTGTGATAGATCATAGACGGTTTGGAATACGAACCGTCTGTGATATTGATATCAGAGACAGTTTGGAATATGGACTGTCTGTGTTAATGCTTAAATATGCGCGCCCTAATCCTGCTCTTCTACACACTATACGTCCTCTCCTCATCTTCTTCATCACCACATTTCTCAATAATGACATCCAAAATTCTTTTGATCTCCTTCCTCTCATCTATCCATCATGAGTTGTTCGGATGCAGCCTTACACAGGCGGCCAACAATTTACGTCTGGAGCAGCTCCTCCGCTCACGCCCTGCTCTCCTTCCTCGACTCGCTTCCATCCGTCAGCTGGACCTCATCATCCGCCGTCGACGAAGGTGTCTCGTTGCCGCTCAGGATAGGGAAACCGCCCTCAGCCTTGTTCTTCTCTACAATGTGCGCAAAACGGAGGAAGATCTTGCGGCAGTGCAGACACACATGGATAACCTTGCCGATCAAGCAGAATCGGCCGATTTTGAGGAAGCTTATCATGGCATCCTGTTTGAGATTATGGAACATGCTAATGATATGTCTAGGCTTGAGGAGGAAGTGGAGAGGGCAAGGACAATCTTGACGGCATTCGAGAACACAGCGGCTGATCCTCCAACTCCAAAAGTCGACGAAGAAGCATATGAAGCCCAGAAGATTCAAATCTAGGAATCCCTTTTTTTTGCACTTTTGTAATAAAATTGCCTTGAATTTGACTCTCGTTTCAGTATAGCTTCTGTAGTTCATACGACAACGGTCTGTCAGGTTTACCATAGACGGTTCGTATTAAGAACCGTCTGTGGTAGTTTCATAGACGATTATTAACACGAACTGTTTGTGTTGTCCAGATTATCACAGACGGTTCGTATTAAGAACCGTCTGTGAAAGTTCACAAACGGTTGGTTCTTAATAAGAACCGTCTGTGATGTCTCAATTATCATAGATGGTTCATGTTAATAACCGTCTGTGAAAATATCACAGACGGCTGCCAGTATAAACCATCTGTGACAGTTTAATCACAGACGATTCTGTATAAACCGTCTGTGATGTAGCCATCCAATATAGCCTCTTTTGTAGTAGTGTACGGTCGGCATAAGTGAGGTGTAATCAGGGGGAACTGATATGGAGAGACTTGATGATGCATGAGTTATTGCTGAACCTACACGTTACAAGAATGGTCATTACATGCAAAGGAGGATATGGCCATGGACTAGACTTGGGAAATATGTGAGGTCCACGATCAAAGCGATGGTGTTTTGGCAGGGAAGCCAAAATACTAGAAATGATGATGGGACCAAAAATTGTGGCGCTTAGAGGTCGTTGGGAGAGCGGTTTAGGTCAAGAAGACGCTAAGGAGGCCAAGTGAATGGAAAGCTTCCTCCTTAGCAGATTTCGACATGTGCTTTAAGAAACATGCATAAGTTATATATGAGTGTAAAACACAATGTGTGTGTGGTTAACAAGTTTCCCGATTATTCTTATAGATAGTATCCATTAGTGTTATATGGGCTGGTAGTTCCATCTATATGAGTTGGTTGGGTTGGAGGAATGTGGCCAAGGAGGTGAAGGAGACCAACCAACCATTCATTCATTAGAGTTTCCTTGTGATTAACGTTTTGGGTGAGTGCTTTTGTGAGAGCTCTATCCTCTATGGTGGAGTGGTTGTAAAACCTTCATCTACAAGTTATAATAGATCAATCTTGTTCATCATACATGGTGTGTTCTTGCTCTTGTTGATTTTGCACTTATTTTGCTTGGCGTTTTAGCCTCTCTTCTTCCCTCTTTGACCTTGCTGGGTTCCAAGTATGTGTAACTGATGGAGATGCCTCATGAGGATCATATTCCATCAATCTAGGCACCAGCTATAGCAAGATCTTGAAAATTGCCTGATTGGGTTCGATTTAGAGATCTTTTAGTGATATCTTGTTTCTAGGGTTTTGCCATCGAATCATTTGGTGCTCTTACTTGTTGTGACATGTGAGAACTCATCTAGAGTCATCTTGGCTATCTTTAACCTATGACCAAGTCATATCTTAAGTTCTTCAGTTTTACCCTGTTTTGCTGTAATCTTACTTGTCTTGAGAAAACATTAGAACTTTAGCTAAGATCCATGCGATTCTTGGATATATTGATTTCCTGAGCTCCTCAACAAGCCATGTTTTAGACCATGTGGATGGTCGTACATTAATATATGATGAATAATTGATATTTTGGTTTGTCTTGGATTTTAAGTTTGTGAAAGACTTGGTCATTTGCTATTGATGTCCGTGCTTTGAAGTGTTTCTGCTCAACTTCAAGTGATTATAGACTTCAGACAAGGTTATGACCACAGCATTACGCTTACGACCACATCAGACAATGTTCTGACCAAATCAGACAAGGTTACGACCACATCAGACAAGGTTACCACCATGGCAGACAACTATACGACCACGGCAAATAGACTATACGACCACGGCAAACAGATGCTACACGACCACGGCAAACAAACGCTATTCAACCACAGCATGAACACGACTACGACTACTGAAGAAGCTTTTACGACTTGGTGGTCGAAAGAAGCTCTTACGACTTGGTGGTCAGCAGGACCTTTCGACCACGTTGAAGCTTATGACCACGTTGAAGCTTACGACCACGTTGAAAGCTCATGACCACGTTGAAGCTTACGACCACGTTGAAGCTCATGACCACGTTGAAGCTCACGACCACGTTGATGCTTTTGACCACGTTCAAGTCTACGACCACGGCATGCTTTCGACCACGTTCAAGTCTACGACCACAGCATGCTTTTGATCATGTTCAACTTTCGACCACGTTTAGCTTTTGACTACGTTCAGCTTTTGACCACAGCAGTACGACTTCAACTTTATGACCACGGCATGTAATCTAACTATAGTACTCTTTGATGGTCGTACCACCAGTACTCAATAGTCGTAGACTATACTGGTCGTACTCGATAGTTGTAGGTTTACTGGTCGATAGTCTAAGGCTTTGCACTCGATGGTCGTAGATTTGGCAAACTACCTCCATAGTCGTAGTTTTTGGTAGTCTGGTCGATACTTGTAGACTTTACTAACTACTGTTTAGTCTTCGGTAGTCGAAGGCTTAGTGATCGGCTGCTGTTGGCTTCACGATCGGTACTCGTAAGACTGCATGGTCGATACGAGTGCTTCACTCTTGTGAACTTCGAGTACGTCAAGTATTCGTGTTGGACCAGTGGTTGATTGGTCGGTGAGTGGTGGTCGATGGTGATGGTTGTTGCTTGAGGTACTCATAGTCGGAGGACTCGGTACTCTGGAAGTGATTTTACGACCACGGCAAGTGGTCGGGTATTGGTTGCTATCTGTACTCGTAGGTTTCGAGTATGTATTATGGCTGTGACTCGATAGGCGCTACTCGATAGTCGGTGCGGTTTTCGTGTACTTGTGGAGTATGAGTTAGCGGTTGTATTGGGTGGTCTATTGGTCTGTTTTGGTTAGCGATAGATCAGAGCGGTCGTAAACAACTTGGGCATAGTTGTAAATGATAGCGATAGATTGTAGCGGTCGTAAATGATGTTGGGCTTGGTCGTAGATGATAGCGATAGGTTTGGAGCGGTTATAAATGGCCTGGTTCATGGTCGTAAATGGTAGCAATGGAATAGTGCGGTCGCAAATGACCTGGATGATGGTCGTAGGTGTTGTGGATCTTGTCTGGGGTTAGACAAGGGTGTGATTGGCTATTGTGTGTTGCTCGGAGATGGTTTCTTTGGTCTTTGCATGTGCAGGTGGGCATGGAGGCGGAGGCCATGATCGATGACGAGGAAGACCCGGACTAGGAGGGGGTAATCTGAGGTCCAGGCGGTCGTGAGGTCTCGCGAGGTGGTCGAGCTCATGCTGGAAGCACATGGAGATCAAAGGTGGATGTTGTGTGCAGGCGTGGAGATGGTTACGGTCGGTGACAAAGAAGACCGGGACTAGGAGGGGGTAATCTGAGGTCCGGCGGTCAGGTGGTCACGCGAGGTGATCAGGCTCACGCTAGTGCATGCGGTGATGGGCGCTATGAAGATCCATGTGGGGTATCCTGGAGGCTTAGTAGCGTGTGTCGTATGGAGTCATGGATGGAGTCCATGATCTATACGAGTTGGTTAAAACCCGTATTAGGGAAGGGGTTCGGGTCCCTTGGTTTGAGGAAGAGATAGAACTCATGTTCAGGTGGTTTGGGACACAGCTTGAGGTGTTTGTGTTGGACACGACTTTGTTGCGCTAGCTATAAAAGCAAGGGAGGCTGCATGCTAGCGTGATGAGGGTTTTAGGGCTTTCGTGGAGAAGGTCTTTAGGGGTGCCATGAGGCACTTTGTAGCCAAAAAGATTGATGATGAAATAATAGATCAATTTCCTTCATCCCCGATCACTTCCAGAGCATCGCCATTCTTCCTCTATTTTTCGCGCTCTCTATGGTCCTTGGCGAGTTCTCATTCGGGTGATGATCGAACAACTGGGACGCCAGGCGGAAAGAAGTCACGACTCCGTGCGGCATTGTTGTATCGAGCAACCGAGACAAGAAGACTGGTGATCGGTAGTCGGTCGAGCGATTGTATCGAGCAGGCGGTTGATCTATTGTCGGGCGATTGACTGCATCGAGTAGTCGGGCTGCATCGATCTACGATCACTTAGCCGAGCGATTGCATAGAGCGTGAACGATCAGTTGTCAGCTGAGTGATCGTAGCTAGCAAGTCTGAGCAGTCAGACGATAGTTGATTACCACCACGTTCAATCGAGTGGTCGTAACGAGTACAAGCTGCCAGGGCAGCAGAAAGTCTTCGACCACGCAGCAGTTGTGGTCGTTCGGTAATACAGATTGGTTTGTTTCTGTGTGCGTTTCTTTGTGCTGTGATTTGCTTTCAGGTGATAAAAAGCGGAGACAATCATCCACCCCTGATTGTGCCATACGATCCTACACTATGTGTAATATTTCAAATCATTTGAAGATGTATTTTAGAGATTGCATCATTTTTTATTTTTGTTCTATCTGATTTTCAGTTCTGGCAACATGGGCATGGTTCGATCAAGGCTAGTCAAACTGACCATCTCCGACGGTCATACTGCTCAGCTGGTCCAACTGCTTTCTTATAGCTATCTGACCGGCCCTGGGAAGTTGAACTCCACTTACTTTTGTGCTTCTATAAGTGCTTTGTTGGTGAACAAATTTAATATTTTTAGCCTTCAGTAGCTAGTAGAATAAAAATTTTAAAATAGCTTTTAAGATGTTAATTAAATTTAAAGACATCATCAACCCTTTTTAATTGTCATATCGTGTCCAACGTACTCCTTGCTAGTAATTAGTACAGATGATGTGGGATCTACCCTATAAACATGCTCCAATCTTTGGTTGATCCGTCAAGACCGTGCTTGTGCTGCCTTGTCTGTCACGTACGTACCCATGTCCTGCTTGTTTAATTACGCTCCATCGATGAGCACGTACGTACGACGTACGGTGCTCGTTCTAAGATCATGAAATTTCGTAGCCAAGGTACAAGTATCAAATGGTAAACATACACAGATACACGTACTGTCACAGATCTAAAAAAATGAACTTGAAAAGAAGACACTACAGTAAATCTTAATACAAATTTGTAGAGCATAGTTTTGTAATAAATGGCCAAGGAAAATGTTGAGAGGAAGGCTGGCAGCTTTTTAGTCCTTGGTGTCCGGTCTGTACCCAAGATTCTGTGTTTTGTTGGGTCTAGATCGATCAGAGAAGCACGCTCATATGTTCTTCTCCATATTGGTCGCATGCCAAATCAATGAGCATTGAAAATAATGCATGCGCGGTGGAAAGAAAAAGAATTCATTTATTTTCACATCTGGAATAAGTGGCACATCAAGATCCGATCTACACCTGAAGTCCTAAGGGCCTGTTTGGTAGAGCTCCACCAACTCCAGATCCACCAAAAATAGCTCCACTCCACGAATTTTTACCCACACGTTCCAGCTCCACGAAATCTGGATCTACCAAAATACTGAATCTAGCTCCAGATTCATGAAATCCATAGAGCACCTCAAGGGGTGCTCCACGAAACCTTGTTTCGTATCTACTCGTGGAGTTGGGTGGTAATTACCCACCTTTTGCCACTGGTTACACACCCTATCCCATACCACCATAAAACCTATGGGCAAAACAGGCCAACTATTGGCCCGCTCATTCCAACTATTTCTAGATTTTATCTTTTTTTTGGCTTTTTTATCAGTTTTTTTCTTATACTCGTTTGCATTGTCCATGATGGGCTAACCTGTTTTTTCTATTTTTAAATTTTTTAAATTTAGTTAACCAAATAAGTTATCATCAGCTACAGTGTAATTTCAGTCAACTACATTGCAATTTCAGCCATAAGTTAGCTTATTTCAGCTACAGTGTAAACGAGGAATTTCAGTGGAATGAGTTTGATTACCGTACAAATTAGGGAAAACATGTATTTTAAATGTGAGAAGTGTTTCTATACTTTCCTCTCTAACAAGAGTAATATTAATCTCAAAGCACATAAAAAGATAAGTAATATCTATCTATTATTTATCATAATTTAAAAATTATACAAACCACTGTTAAAAAAAGCATTGAAAACCTTCCTTCCAATGGTGTCTAGTGCAAGCTTACAATTTAACTCAACCGTAATACACTTTTGGTTGTAATATCAGTACAGACTGGTTATAGTAGCTGTCAAGTCTGTCCTACGTGTGGTTTCCCTCATGTATAGGCCCTTTAGGGGAGACAAAGTATACTATAGACCCTATAAGCCCTATGGCCTCGCTCGGTTGGACTGAAAAGCTGTAGCTTATGGCTGAAATTACACTGTAGCGGCTGAAATTTTATTATAGCTGAAAGTGGCTTATTTAACGTAATTAAATTTAAAAAAAATTAAAAATAGAAAAAATATGTTAGCTCATTACGGACAACACGAACGAATATGTGAAAAAAACTGGTAAAAAAGCTCAAAAAAAGCTAAAAATTCATAAAAAGACAAAATTTATGAATAGGGAAAAATAAGCCAGAAACCAGAAGCTAAAACTGAAATGAGCGGGGCTAATTTCATAGAAATTTCATAAGAAACAGCTCAATGCCTGCAGAAATCAAAGAGAAATCCCGTCTTCCAAATGATGCTAATTCTTGTGAAATTATGTCCACCATAGACACAAATTAACACCTCTAGCAAAATACCAAAAATGAGAAAATTTCAAGCAAAGATTTGGAACAAGTAAAAATTCAAGAAAATCTTGAGCATGAAGCTCTAGCTACTAGCTGGCTAGTACGGAGGTTGATGTAATTTCAGGATGAAATAAAATCATGATCACGACTGCTCTGCTATGCTATAGAGTGTGACACAGAGTGAACCCGTGTGACTATATGCGACAGATTTGTTCAGCATTTGCTACACTTGCCACTATTTAATAGCGACGCTTTTGTTGGATCGTTTGCCTTTTGGGGACCGTTTTTCCCTTTAGATCAGCCTTTTTAGGGGCTCTTTGTAGTACTCGATGGCTTGTTGATTTAAAGCGGCAACCTTTCCAGGCTACTTGAAAAGAAACATTTTTCATACCCACTCCAGAACAATATAGTAGAAATAAAGAGTGCCTGGTCGGGACCATCCATGTATGCATGCATGCATCTCTTGAGTGCGTTCAAAGGTGAGATCAATCGATCTAGTCAACTAAATGATTCCAACCTTTCTTCATGCCAGGGGACCCATGCATAGATATGTCTTCAAAATGAACAGATTATTTAGAGGGGCAAATGAACTGATGCAAAATGGTTAAAAACACGAAGACCAGATGTCCAGATCTAGCCTGAAAATGTCTAGGCAAACCAACAACTGGGGCTGCAGAAGCGACCGCGGCCATGTTTTTGTTCTTTGGACCATAATATTTTCCAAACAATTAAGAAAACAAATGTTCGAGTCTCAATATATATATACTTCTCTGTAGGTGAATCAAATCTTCGGGTTACTTCATACTTCCTCCGGTCGTAGAATACGTGGTCAAAGCGTATTTATTTTGATCAAAGATATTATCTAGACTATATAGTTTATATATGTATATATGGTATGACTGAATTTGTCATAGAGAATTCTTTGATAGTAGGATACTTTTATAACTGACTTTGAAAAGTAAAAACGTTAGTTTTATGACCGGATGGAGTATATGTTGACGCCATAGAACTATTTCTTTTGTGAAAAAAGAAAGTCTCAAAAGTTTTCAAATATGCCGGTTTTCGAAAGCACACGTGTATGTATGTTACTCGAGCACGTAGCCATGACTGGTGTCATGTTTGCAGCAGCAGCGCTGTAGCGATTCTCGTGGTACATGTACATGCAAGTTAGTGACACGGCATGGGTACGTGGCTTATGTTACATGGTAGGTGTCCATGCATTCTCGTGTTGGGTCGTCCATTTTGGTAAGCAGCAAGGGCATTTTAGGAATTATGAAAATACTAAATTAAGTCCGTTGATTTTGAAGCCATCAACCATTTTCCAGTGACATGGAATTCAACCAAATAATTTGGGTTTGCTCTCTATCTATACTTACATTGATACCGGCAGGCAAGCTGGTGCAAGGGCATTCCAATAGTATCGTATTAACTGTCTTTTATTTATATTAAATAAGTAAAATTTTATATAGAGAAGAGAATATGAGGAGAGATAATATGATGTCTTTTATACAAGAGACGACTCGAGTCTACAAACTAACACAAATAGTAAGAACGTGTGAAGCAAGAAGTTATAGTAAAAACAGTATAAAATAGTTAGAGGCTAATACTGTTTTTAGATAAAATAAAATCGTTAGAGAGAATCTTACGAAATAAACTATCGTACATGCCTTCGCTAAAAACAATGCGGCCATTAATTGTAACCTGTGTACATGCAGAGAAATTATCATCTGTGACCATTTATAATCACACTTCTTCTATCTAACATCTCTCCTACCTTAAATTTTTTACTCACTCCTTAAACCCTGATGCAACTAATAATCCATGGTCGAAGACTACTCGATCTAGTCAGCGCAGCTAGAGTGGTCATTCACACGTGCTACAGGCTCCGTGGCGTGCCGTGGGCCAGTCAAATCTAGGCAAACAGTTGCAAATTAATACCTTGCCGAGAACGAACTCGCTTTCTCCCTCTCACTCCCGCCATTAACATTCGAAGCCATCACTGGTTTGACCCCGTAGCAAATTATTTTTCAATTCCAGACTTCTCCCTTGTAGAATTACAAAAATATCCTCCTCCTTCACCACAGCAACAACGATAGACCACAATATGTCCTTCTGCGGTGCGCGAGTTTAGTAGCGCTCCTGCTACAGTACCGCGTTGTGACATGATTAGTTGACCTACGAGTGCGCACATAAAGCCAGCAGAAATGCTCTCACCCAACATGTCCTACCGCGGTTCCACAGCGTGGCAAGTTCTTCAGACTATGTCGTCTATGGGCCAAAAATGCAATTTCGCACAAGAGAAGGGCAAAATTGCAAAAAGATAGGCCAAAGGGCCAAATAGGCCAAGGCATTTGGTTCATGGGATGGAATCATTCTATTCTAGACGAAGCATCCTCCTCTTGTTTGGAACCATTCCATCTCAGATGAGATGGTTAGTTCCATTTAGTTGGTTTGGTGGGAATATTTTACCTAGATATTGTATCATGTTATTTGACAAAATCAAATGAACCACACTGTCCCAGATAGAATCATTCTATCCAATTTAGTACCGCTAACCAACCACCCCTTAATATTCCTAGCGGTGACCACTCGCTATCAATCTCTTCTTCTCCATGCCATGCAGAGGTAGTAGAGTTGTAGAGGTAGCCATCTCGCGTCACACTCACATTGCTACGTACACATGGCTAAGCGAGCATACGTACGTACGTAGGAGAAGTAGCCTGCTTTCATGCGTGCATGCACGTACGCAGGCAGCATATGAAGCCCTATGGCCACCCTTCTGTTCTGCTGCTATGGGCTAACGGCTCACTGCTGCTAGCTGCATGCGTGCTGCTGTTGCTGCACCGATCTTCTACCCAAACGCATTAACCAGCAAAGTACGTACCGCGACTGTGAGGAATTGATGGACTCTTTCTATTGCTGTTGCTACGGCAGCTCCTCCTCCTTCCTTATTTTTTTGACCTTTGGGTGTCGTGTCGTCTCCTTTGTAATCTGATCGATCATGGCGATGCACACATTGTTGCAATCGCTGTAGCAGGCTGACCGACCGGCCAGCTGTAGGCGCGCCCGTACCGCCGCGGTAAAATTTCCAGGGTTTGTTTTATATTGAAATCTGCTCTAAATCAATACGAATACCTAGCATTTCAAACCTATTTGCCATTCCTCTTACTTCTATTTCGCTCCGAAGATAAAGTAAAAGTTACGGATGCAACACGAATCATACTTCTCTCACTCTCATCTCATGTACATATCTCTCCCTCATTTTTCTTATTTCGCCGCTCTTTCTAAAAACCATCTCTTTCAACCACTAATATTTATTTTTAGATAAAAGCTATTAGCTATAATCAAACCATTATACATAACTAATATATGAACAGGTGCTAACGGCCGTGCACGGCAACTTGTCGCAGCTTAAGCTATGAGAGTATGCGACGTTGTCGTTAAGGTAGTTGTCGGCTGTGCCCACACGCAGTCTTGTGCAGTTTTTTTTTTATCCTTTTGTGTACCCCTCTCGTAGATCATCTTTTACTCCTGTGAGGCCTACGTAGTGATCTCCATCGAGACATAGGCTAAGTGATGAGAGCACGTATGTAGTTCGTACTTGCGCTGCAGTCACATCGGGGAGAAGCTTGGTGCTCTACGTACAACGTTTGTACGGCTGTGGAAATTAATTCGTGCTTGGTTAATGAGCTACTATATGCACGGCCTTGTGATTGATCGGTCTAGATTCTAGAGATCGCGAGTGCACGTACATGGGGATTTCTCGTACGGGGATCGTGTTCGATCATCGACGTGATTGAGAAGTGAATCCTGTTTTGAATTATGGTCGACCCGGCCGGCGGCGAATGAAATTTAGGACGGCAGATGCATGGTAATGGATGCGTGCAAGTGAGTGAAAACATGGCCGTGCACACGGGACCGCGCACGGTAGGCCGGCACGGGAGAGATTCTTTCGTGGCATCATCCTTGTGGGAGGACTTTGGCCCCCTGGATCGATCTATCGACATTCTACGGTGAATTGGGATAGACACTTGCTCGAGGATCGATGGTCATCGTCAAGTGGACTAAGGCCGACACCAGGCACGCTTAGGGTTCTTCCCGACCCCAAAGCGAACAGCTTATGAAAAATGGTGGACAGAGTTTATTAGGATGATCCGCACCTCAACAGTGTGGGAGCATGTATATATTATATTGATCTTCCGTATGGGCTACAGAATACAATCGGCAACAGCCGAGCTACAAGGAAAGTACAATCGGCTATAGCCGTGCTACAGGAAAAGTTCCTAAATTAGGTATTACAATTCTAACAGGACAAGTTACATATGGATGCTAGAGATTAGGTTCTTCTTAACGTAATCTTCAACATACTCCCTCAATCACAACCATCATTGGAGATTGAGATTGTGTTGAAGTTGAGTCAGGCGCTGCGCATCTAGCGGCTTTCCATCAGTAACTTGATCTCCGGATAGAATAAACCTGATCTTGAAGGCCTTTTGAGCAACTCGCTCACGAACAAAATGAAAATCAATCTCAATGTGCTACATTGCACCGAGATTGTCACACCATAAGCATAGGCCCTTTCTTGAAAGATACCGAGTTCACCAAGCAGCAACTATACCCAAATTACTTCTATAGCAGCATTAGCTAGTGCCTTGTACTCTGCCTCAGTGCTAGACCTTGAGACAATGGCTTGTTTGCGTGAACTCCAAGAAATAAGATTTACTCCAAAGAACACTATAAAACAACCAGTCAAGCTTTTGTCATATGGGCAGCCAGCCCAATCAGCATCTGAGAAGGCGCTAACCAAGAACGACTTGGATTTTCTAATCCTTAGTCCAACTTCACAAGTATGCTTGAGATATCTCAAGATTCGTTTGGTAGCAGTCCAGTGTAAGCTAGTAGGTGATTGCCTAAATTGTCATAAATTGACAAACCTTGTTGATAGATTATGATATGTCTGGCTGAGTCAGGGTTAAGTACTGAAGTGCACTAACAACATTTTGATACTTGGTAGCTTCTGCCATTGAAAGAACCTCACCTTCAGCTTTTAACAATTTCTCGGTCATTACCATTGGTGAGGTCACTGGCTTGCATGTCTTCATGCCTACTTGGTGCAGTAACTCTGACATACTTGGCTTGAGAAAGAACAATGTCTTCACCTGACTTCTTAAACTCAATGCCAAGAAAATAATGAAGATCACTTAGATCTTTTATTGCAAATTTGGCTTGGAGATTGCTTGTAAGCTTCTTGACTGCCTTACTAGAAGAGCTTGTGACAATAATATCGTCAACATAGATTAACATAAATATGCTTATGCCATCCTTGTTGAAGATAAACAGTGAAGGGTCTGCACGAGACGGCACAAATCCCAGTTCATGGTGCTTTGAACTCATCCTTGAGTACCATGCCCGAGGTACTTGCTTTAATCCATACAATGCCTTATCGAGCTTGCATACATGACTAGGAAACTCTGTACTCTCATAACCCAGTGGTTGCCTCATGAACACATTCTCTTCTAGAATGCCATGGAGAAATGCATTTTGAACATCGAGTTAACAAAGACTCCATCCACGTGATACAACAATTGACAATATGAGATGAATCATAGCCCACCATTTTATGACTGAACTAAATATATCCTCATAATTAATACCGTAACATTGCTTGAAGCCCTTGGCTTCCAACCAAGCTTTGTATGGATCAAGAGATCCATTTGCATTCTTCTTTACTTTAGACACCCATTTGCATTCTATAATACTAAGACCACGTTGGTTTGGCACAAGATGTCATGTATCATTCTTGATTAGAGCAGAATACTCTTGATCCATATTTTCTTTCCATCAACTATCCTTTAGTACACCAACATAACTTGCTGGTTCAACTACCGCCACTGAGCATGCACTTTTGTTGTACAAAACTTTACCATTATGATGCATCTTGGGTGTATATATATATTATCTTGCTAGTGTGTGTGCATGTGTGATGTTTTCGAGGCAGCTGCACAGGAGTAGTACTTGGTTCCGATGTTGCATCAAGATCACCGCACCATCAGCAATTTCTCCATTGAGGGGAAGGCTACTAGTGGTGGAAGGTGATGTGGGTGACACCCCACCCTGGCCCAACGGGTCCTCACTGACCTATGGAGAATCAAGAGACTACATAGGTGAGACCTTAGTTTGCACATTAGTCAAATGACCATGATCAGGATTATCACCCCCATCTTCCAAACTATGTAGCGTCTCAGAAGGAGCAAGAAACAAGGATAGAAGAAGGAGTTGATCATATGATAACTTTGGACTGGTGGGTGAGTGAATTTGTGAGAAGGGAAACACATTCTCATCAAATATTACATCTCGAGAAATATACACATGACCAGTTGAAGGAAGGAAGCACTTGTAGCCTTTATGAATGCTACTATATCCCAAAAATACGCATTGCTTGGAACGGAACTAAGGTTTTCATGCATTGTAAGGTCGTAGATGGGGCCAACATGCGCAACTGAACACCTTAAGAAAGGAGTAATCGGGTTTCATACCAAAAAGTCATTCCATGGGAGTAGAAGACTAAATTACCCTACTAGGAAGGTTATCGATAAGGAAGCACGCTGTCCGAAATGCCTCGTCCCAAAAATTTACAAGCATAGACGCATGAACCAGAAGGGCTAAGCCAACTTCTACTATATGGCGATGTTTTCTCTCAACTGACCTATTTTGTTGGTGTGTGTAGGGGCAGGAAACATGATGCGCTATCCATACTTGTTGAAAGAAGGTACGCAATATTTTATACTCACTCCCAATTAGTTTGCATACACAAGATTTTCTTCCCAAGAATACGTTCTACATGTGTTTTAAATTGGATACAAATTCAATAAATATCAGCCTTGCTTTTCAAAAGATAAACCCAAGTGAACTTGCTAAAATCATCAATGAAACTTAAGTAACACTTATACCCATCAACTGAAATAGGGGTTGGACTACATACATCAGAAAAACAAGTTCCAAGGGAGATGAAGAAACATGTTTTGAGTGAGAGTAAGGTAATTTGTGGCTTCTTAGCCTATTGATATGCATCATAAACTGAACTATTTTCTGGAGCAAGATAGACTATTCAACTAAAGAACTAGTTGCACAATAGGAGAATGCGGGATGGCCAAACGATAATGCCTTTGCTCTAGTGTTAGCTAAACAACGAACAATCTCCTTTTGTGTAGTGGTGCAGCTTGTGGGCATAGGGTAGAGGCCACACTCATTGTGATCGCGAAGAAGCACCTTCTTCGTTCAACAGTCCTTGACAAGAAAGAAGTTTGGATGGAATTCAAGAACAAACATCATTGTTAGTAGCAAGGGGATGAATAGATAATAGATTTTATTTTTATGTTTTGGGAACATGTAGAACATTTTTCGGAAGTATAGAATGATTAGGGGTTTTAATCTTTGACTAGACAATGTGAATAATATACATACCTACGCCATTGACAATGTGAACTTGATCCTGTCCATGATATTTCTCCTACATGGTCATCCTATCAAGCAAGGTTATCAGAATCTCTATTCTGTCATATGATTCTAAGATTTTACGATCTGAGATTGACTAGACTTATTCGATTCTATAGTAGGATCTTAATGTTCTTACGATTCTATCCAAACTTTTATAGGATCATGATCAAAATTTTCATATGATCTTACTTGATTCTGTCGACTCTATTGTTTTATTATAAATAATTATATGTAATTTTAACTTTTCTCTCTTTATGTTCACTATAATTATCATAAAATAACACATAATCTTATCTTTACTCTACAATTTATAAAGAAAATTTTAAAAGACATAATTTTAAAAAATACAGTAGTGTTATAATACACTGTAAATTTTTAAAAATATTTCTTTGATAGAATAAGATAAAATCTTAGATTCTACATCGATCCTATGATTTATGATCCTACCAAAGAACCTCCGATCCGATTCAAGATCACGATTCTGACAACCTTGCTGTCAAGATCACTAGTGATGTGATCCATCACGCTCGTGTCCGTGTACCATACAAAGTTGATGTAGTAGGAACCGATGGCGGCTGCTGCAGCAACACGATTATCTTCGTGTTGGTAGGAGTGGTCAAAATGGTGATAACACCTCAAAGCCATATGTTTGGTTTTGCCACAAACTTGCCACACCGGTCTATTTCCAAAGCCAATCTTGTTCTTGGAGTAGAACTGATTTGACTAGTTCTGGAAGCCACCTGTTGGTTGCCGCTGCTGATCACAATTGCCACCACGACCGCAGCCTTGCGTTGATTTCCACGTGATGCGGCATTGGCCGTGATCTGCACAGAGTTGTTGGTCTCCACACGCATCTCATGACTAAGCATGTGTCTCATGACTAAGCATGTGTGCATATAGCTCATTGACCATGATTGGTTGAATTCTTGTGGTGATCGACATGACCAGCGAGTCATACTTGTTGCCAAGCCCCGTGAGCTTATAGATCATGGTTGTCTTCTTCTAAGACCGGATGACCTGCAGCTGCTAGGGCATCCGTGAGGCTCTTCACCTTGTTATAGTAGTCCCGACTAGAGAGGTCTTTTTTCTGGATGGTCACAAGTTGCCTTCCAATCTGCATGACTCGAGCCAAGGACTGTAATGCGAGCATGCGCTCAAGTGTTGTCCAGACCTCGATGGCAGACTGTTGGAATAGTCCCACATTGGTTGTGGAAGGGCAAGGGACCTAACTTAAAAGTGGGGGAGTCCTTCACCTCATTGGCTAACTTTTGGGGTGAGAAGACCCTTACGATCCTACAAGTGGTATCAGAGCCCGGTTCTAACATCTCTGGCCCAATGGACACTAGTGTGTGAACGCCTGATGGACTGTGACCCTGAGGGACCGTCGGTGTACGGTGAAGGGACCCTGAGGGACCGTCGGTGTACGGTGAAGGGGCGGTGAAGGGCTGAGGGACACCAATGTGTGAAGGGAGAGATTGTTGGAATAGTCCCACATTGGTTGTGGAAGGGCAATGGACCTAACTTAAAAGTGGGGGAGTCCCTCACCTCATTGGCTAGTTTTTAGGGTGAGAACCTTACGATCCTACACAGACGATAGGAACAAAACTCATGCCAAGATTTCAGGAGAAAGGGTAAAAAGGAGTGTACTAAGTACCATTTATAGTCTTGTTGAAGCCAGACTTTGTACACCGGGTTTGGTGCTTGCATGATGCCGCCATCTGTTGGCTTCTCTGTGATCAGCCGATCCGGAGCGACATTAGTCCCATCAACAAAACCAAACAATTACTATCCCTAGAGATATGGCATCAACCGGGCATTCCAATAGGGCATCAGCTGGGCCTTCTAAAGAATACAATTGTCTCAATCCAACTTGACGTTGATCAAGTGACCGGAAGTGGGCATCGGAAGGAGACCGCCCGCGATGGCGGACAAAGTCGCAGCACTGGTGGCGGAGGCTTGAGAGCTGGTCATCATCTAGATGGAAGAAGAGGAAGGCTCTGATACCTTACGAAAAATGGTGGACAGAGTTTAGGATGATCTGCACCTCGACAGCCGAGCTACAAGGAAAGTACAAGCGGCAATAGCCGTGTTACGGGGAATGTCCCTAAATCAGGGATTACAATTCTAACTTAACATACAGGACAAGTTATATATGGATGCTGGCTAGAGATTAGGTTCTTCTAAACGTGATCTTCAACACAGCAGACATCATGCATTTTTTCCTTTAATTTTGATAAGCTATATATGTATATGCAAACGTCCGTCTCTACTCTGTCTCTAGTGACCGAAAAAAGGGAGATAAAACGGAGCCTTTCTGCTTTTCTTGCCTCTAAAGTCGTAAGGAGTAAAGCTTGCATGAGATGTAATAAGTCTTAAATTTGTATCCTGTCATCCTGCTACGCGCCTCTCGCGTTTGACTGACACATATGTCGAACTGACACGTAATGCTCTAGAACCAAAAATGCTTGAGTGCATTGCTATATCTCCAACTGTATCAGAACCCATTCGAAAATAAGATCTTACAAACAAATCCGGACATCTCCACAACAAGGAATGGAGCGAAAAATACCCAATTAGCTACCTTGCCAACCTATGCATATGGCAGCTGCCAGCAAAATTCATATGTGTATATCTTGCAGAAACCAGTAAATGGGTTTCAACTGGGTGACATTAGAGACATGCCTGGCAGAGCCATACCCTACACTACATCATATCTGGCAGCATATATATATTTTTTCCTATAAAGCTATATGTATAAACGAAACCCGGGTATATGTCTCCACGACAAGAAAAACGGGCAGGAAAACCCAATTAACCTTTGCCTAAGTGAATACGGCAGCTGGCAAAATGCCCATGTATATATCTTGCAACAAGAAAACAAGGTGAAAGCAGCAGTGAAAAGCTTTACGAGGGGGTGACGTCCGAGACGTGCCCCGGCGAAGCGAGACCCCGCACCACATCTTGTCGTTGTTGCCTGCCGCATGCAGCGCGCAGCTTGTCCAGGGGCAGAGGCAGAGGCAGGCATGCATATGGCCGAGCCCGAGCAATAATTCCGATCTTGTCTCACCAACAACACAACACTACACAGCAGTGAACTTGCGAGAAGAGAGAGAGAGAGAGAGAGCTAGAGATAGTTAGAGAGAGAGAGAGAGAAAGCTAGAGATAGTTAGAGAGAGAGAGAAACTATACAAAAGCCCATTAATTCCACCGTGATTCCTGCATCTGTTTAAGCTCCAAGCGAGGCCCTCCCTTCTCACTCCTCTGCTTATATATCGCCTCCTCTCCTCCTCCTCTCATTGCTGCTGGTTCTTGCCTTCTTGGTGAGTAGTTGTGGTCGCTTAGCTTTGCTCTGTGCGGGGCTGCTGTGAGGTGGTGTTGGTGGCAAGGGATGAAGGCAGGCGGGATGCTGTGCCGGTCGCAGGCGGCGACGGCGGTGTGCGTGCCGGGGGACGCGCGGTCCATGGTCGCCGCGCGACGCGCCGACCGGACCATCGCCCAGGACGCGCGCCTCCTGCACGACGTCAGGTACGCGCGCCTCGGCGGGGGCGGCGTCGGCTGCGACGGAGCCGGCGCCACTCGCGTCCTGTCCCGGCGGTTCACCGTGCCGAGGCCGCCGCCTCCCCCGCCCCCCAGCAAGCCTCGCGGGGAGAGCCGGCGGCGCGGTGCGCCCGTGGCCGTGACGCTGCCCATGGTAACCAAGAGCCCCAAGGAGACGCCGGCGCGGGAGATGGCGGCGGCGGCGGCCAAGCGGACACCTAACGCCGCCGCGGCACCCGGCGACCAAGTGCTCCAAGTACGTAACTCCCCCGACTAATCATCTGTTATTATGCTAGTATACTCTCGCTGATTTGCGTGCTAGTCTGCATATTTCTTTACAAAGATTTGGTCACTACAAGATGCTTACTGCTTTTACCAACCACTTAATTAGCATCAGAAAATCCTTGCTACTACTACTTATTGCAAACACACACACCCCTTATATGCATGTACTGTAATTTGCAAACTTCTTTTTTTTTACGTGTGTAGGGCTTAATTATTTATTCTTTTGAAACGTATATGCATGAATTTTTTAAAGGATGTTGACCATTACAAATTTACACCTGCAATGTGGGGTATACACACATTTACTCGGTAGAGTAAGTTTGGGGCAGATCCAGGCCCATGGCAATCTAGACCTCAGCCTTGACAGAGAACAAATTTTCTCAGCCTAGTTAGTAATGGTCTCCAGTCCTCCACAGTCCATGACGAAAACCTGGATCTGCCACTGGAGTAAGTCGCTATAACTTCCCCCTTATTTACGATCGAGTCAAAACTGAAGGCATGCATACAATGACAATATTTATAGTAAATAAAGAAACAAAAGGGAATCATGGTTTATATCTGTCGGTCGATGGCTTTTGGCTTTAGCGCAAATAAAATACCGATAAATCGATAAAAGGCTTCTAAAAAGCTATGTCCATACGTAACTTTGAAACGATGATAAAAAACGTTCTACTTATTTGACGGAGGAAAGTCATAAGCCGGACTGCTGGGCGAACAGTGGAAGGGCACAAGCGGTTCAGATTGCGGCACAGTAGGCTAGAGACGGAGATAATGGCAGTACGTACACACATTATGCCCTTTCACAGATGGAGAGCTGGTAGTGAGAGATTGCATTGGTGAGGGAGAAAGAGATATTGAGCTTGTGGACCATGCATGCATGCACGATTCTTCAATTTTAGCCGTCTCTCTCCTTATCTCTCTCTCTCCCGTACGTGCACCATCTTTCCATAGCATCGCACCATGGGCTAGCTAGGTCGATCTGTTGTCACTTACGTTCTGCCCTTAAAGCTGGTTAATTAAAGTTACTGTGCGCGTCATAGTTACTTAGAGGTGCAATTGCTTTAACTTAAGAGATGCAATTGCTGTGGTTACTTATGTTTCTTCTTGTTGGGAATCTCTTGATTTGGTGGCATATTAATTCACTGCATCTGCATGCATACACAGGTGGTGGTCATGAAGGTGGCTATACACTGCCAGGGCTGTGCAGGGAAAGTGAGGAAGCATATCTCCAAAATGGAAGGTATGTTTGTGCCAGTAGTACTACCTTTTACCAAACCACCAGAGGCTATCATTTCCATGTGAATTTTGGCATGATGCATTTTGGATTTTTTTATCATGCTCTCTTGCATGCAACCCTACTAAATCTCCTCAGTTTACACTCAGCTCCTTGACCCGCGATGCACATGTAGAAGCACTTGATATTTGAAATCCAATTGGACTTTTGTGCAAGATTCACAAGGGAGATACAAACCTTTTCTAGTCTACTCTACCCCTCGAGTTCTGCAGCATAGTATAATGTGGCCCGGAGGAAGATCTCGCACAGGACATATATGCCCCGTAGGATGTACTACATCCCCTTTATTGCATTCACTCCAGATCGAACCTTTACGAACAACACCACTACTCTTATTTATAATAGCATAGTCATGTAGTGGCATAGTCATGTAGGGCCTGTTTGGTTGTCTGCATGAGCTGATGCAGCTGCATGAGCGTGGTCAGGCTGAGTAGAGAGGTCCTCAACCGTGTTTCTCCTCAGCCTGGCTCCAGTTGATTTTTTGCATCCGCTCGTGCAGGCTCTCACCCCGATGCAGGCAACCAAACACCATCTCCCTGCATGCGCTGGTGCGAGCCATCCCGATGCAGGCAACAAAACAGCCCCGTAGTGGCTAGGAATACACTAGGGTAGGGCCTGCTTCAAACAGCTTTAGTTTTTTAGTTTCTAAATTTTGGTATTTTTTATTTTTTTGGTTTTTTTTTATTTTTCTTCTTATTTCTTTGCATTGTCCAAAAAAATATAGCGGTGTTTTCTAATTTTTCTAAATTTTTTACTACTTTTTTTGACTCACAAAAATCTAAAGACCGCTACAGTAGTTTTTACGGCCACAATACACACAAAAAATGTCAACAGTAGCTGCTCATTATTGCAGTATAATTGCAAGCTCATATCAACGCTAACAACCTGGTCCTCAAAGTGCAGAAATGTGATCAAGTACCCCAATTTGTTACTACAGATCTTAATTAACTAGAGAGATATAGAACGACAGGTTGCACTTACTGCAGAGACTTAAAAGGCCCTGCAAGGTGCAAAACGTTTTGAGGTTTGGACAGAACAGCCTTTGAAAGTTCGTGCGTTTCAGAGGCCTCACATGGATGGAACACCTTCCGTTCCTGAATTATTTTTTCCCCCGTGGTATACACCCAGAATGAAGTGACGTGTATGCGTACGTGTAGGCCGGAGGGATCACGTGCCGTACGTACGACAGTACGTGGGGAAATTAGGTTACATTACAAAACTGCAATACCCACTACTTAAAAAAAATATCAAAGACGATTTAAGAAACTGTCTCACTTAATGGATTAATGATAATAGAGGTTAATTATAGACGTTTGTGAAAAATATGATCATATGTTATCACAGACGGTTCTTGATAAATACCGTCTGTGATAACTGTACCAGAGCTAAAAAAGAGAGTAATTTTATCATGCCATGGATACCTAAATTTTGGCCAAGTCTATATTTTTACCGTAGTTTGGATGCTAAAAAATTGGGCTAAATTTGTATATTTACCATACCTTGGATGGTAAAAAAAATTGGCTAAATCTTAATTTTCCTGTGGTTTGGATTTTGCCATGACTTAGAATCTCAAATATTTGGACGTCCAAGACAAGGTAAAAACGGTAAAAATACAGACTTAGCCAAAATTTGGGCATCTAAGCCATGGTAAGATTGTAGACTTAGCTAAATTTTGGGCATCCAAGCCACGGTAAAAATACAGATTTAGCCAAATTTTTGGACATCCAAACCACGGTAAAAATGTAGACTTAACTAAATTTTGGGCATCTAAGCTACGGTAAAAATCTAGATTTAGCCAAATGTTTGGGCATCCAAGTTATAGTAAAATTGAATGGATGAGATTGAAGAAGTGGGGAAGGAGAGGAGTAGAGAAGTGAGAAGAGAGAAGAGGAGATGAGGAGAAGAAGAGCCAATTGAGCCTTTTATTTGAAGGAAAAATTTGGCGAGAAGTGGAGGTGGAGAAGTGGGAAGGGAGAAGAAGAGATGAGGAGAGGAGTGGAGAAGTGTGAAGGGAGAAGAGGAGATGAGGAGAAGAACAACTGAGTCTTCTATTTTAAAGAGCAAATCCAATGAGATGAGCGGAAAATTTAAATTTAGCGAGAGCGGATAAGTTGAAATATTGTCATAAATGATTCTCAATAAAGAACTATCTGTGATAAGTAGGTCATCACAAACCTGTGATAAGTATAGACATCATAGATGGTTTTTGTTCTGACGGTTCAAAATAAAAACTGTTTGTGATAATTAGATCATCACCGACGGTTCTTTCCATCGCGATGAACTTAGATAGTTTATCTTGTAAAATTGTCTGTGATAATTTTATCACTGACGGTTTATGTTGAATCGTCTGTGATGAGACGTTCAGAACAATTCTTTTTGTACTAGTGATCCATAGCATGTTTTTGTGCAGTGACTGTCAAAACTGAAGACTGGTGCATGAATGAAACTAACCCGGACTAGTAATTCTTGTCTCTCTAAGCTTGTTCATTGGTAATTTTTTTACTGACTGCATGGAAGCATTCGTGGTTGGTGCAGGGGTGACGTCGTTCAGCATCGACCTGGAGAGCAAGAAGGTGACGGTGACGGGTCACGTGTCCCCGGCGGGCGTCCTCGAGAGCATCTCCAAGGTCAAGAAGGCCGAGCTCATCTGATCATGCCGGCCGGCCACACCATGAATGCTGCACAACGTACGTACTGAAGCTAGGGAAGAAGAATGAACCTGCAGCTTGTGCTTGCAAGCATCTGGTGAGTACTTAGAGAGAAGAAAGGGTAGTGCTGCCGTGCTGATGAAAGGAACATGCATGAGCATGATAAAATCGATCGATGAAAGGTGGCGGCTAGCTAGCGCGTGCAGGCAGGCATGCGTGTGGTGAACTGTGCTATGTGCTGCAGTACCGGTGGTGGTGTAGTGTCGTCGTGTGTGCATGTCGTGTGTGAACTTTATTACTTACATATTGTTCAACTCTTTTTTTTTTCTTTTGACATATGGATGGATTGGATTTGTGTATATAGTTTATGCCGGTCGATCGATCGAGGTGTTGCCACGGGCTTGGCTGCTTCCATTTGGCACTGTGCTCTTCACTGAATATTCCCTCGCTAGCCAATGCAAGGGTAAAAAAAACATGATCGAGCCTGGGTATAGGGTTCAGATCCTCCATGGCATGAAGGCATGCGGTTCGCCTTTTGAAGAATGGATCGCAGCAGGCAATGCGTCTTTCACTGACAGCTGGGGTCGACATGCGTGCACGCTCTCGTTCGTAGAGTTGTACTACACTTGTGCCTAGCTAGCGATCTTGCTGACGGGTGAGTGAGGGCATCCGGAATGTATGAAAATTAGGGGTCATAAGTCACCTTAAGATTGACCTTATACATTACAAGATTAACCTTAAGCAGATCATAAGCAAAAAAGGTTTGAGACCGGTCCTCAAGCTAAAGACCTGGCCACAAGCATTAAAATATAGTTTTCTTTTAATCCTGTTGTTTTCTCTCCCCTAACCAGCCAATTACCAACTACCACAAGCATTAAAATACAATTTTTTTACTACCGAGTGGGACCCTTGTTACAGCCGAGCGATGGCCTCAAACATAACGAGTCGGCCTTAACAATTAGGTAGGGTCCACCTTAAGATTCATTGTGATATATACACTCCTGATGCCCTGGTCACTGGCTAGGAGACGTTTCTGAATTCTTATCTTCGTAAGGCAGAAACGTGCACGCATAAGCTCATGGACAAATATTAGGACGATTTTAAGTTTTTTTTTCTTTTGTATGTATTAGTAGTAGTGGTAGCAGGCTAGCAGCAGGTAGTGATTCTGTGACCCCGTGACAAGCATCTCCAGATCTCGTGCATGTCATCTGCCGCAGACAGCACACTGATTAGAATAGCACGAGAATTTGCGATTCGATCAACGGCATAGCATGCTACGCAACAAGACCACGACTGACCGAAAATTTTGGGGTTATCCAGTCCTTGAGTTAATCATTCAAGCAACTAGCTAGGACGGAAAAAGATCGAATACATCCGGATACTGGCAAAACAATTTCATATCCATATGGAAAAATTAAATGTGACGTCGACATGAGTACGTACGGATTCATATCGGGAAAAAACGTACCATTGTACATATAATTCGCATGTGGATTTAATTAATGTTGGGATTGACTACACGCGAATACCTGATTTTATCCTTCAAAATCATTATTTTTTCGGACATTAGATCTAACCAACCTCAATATCATTCTTGGATCTAACTGCCTCAATCCCCACCCCCACCACTCTCTCCATCTCCACTCCCAAACCGCCACTGCCCGCTCCCCCATCCCACACACCTCCTCTCGCCATCGCCTCACCGCCTCCTGCATGTTGATGAGGCCTGCTGACTTCCCCACGCTGCCTCTGCCCTCCTCCCTTCGGCCCACGTCTACTCCCCCACCATCCTCCTTCTTGATCATCACCTTTACCCTGTCCTTCCTCCTCATCTCCGGCCGGTATCCGCCACAGCCCCTCGCCGTCTCCTATTTACTTCATTCTCATCGCCTCTACCACCTCCACCGCCCACCACCCTCCCTTAAGCCTGAAGCCGATGGTGCCACCACTCCTTCGCTGCCCTACCACCCCCATCGTGCCTTCATCCTCCTCCCTCCCTCTATAGCTAGGCCCCGGTGAATCTAATCCTAATCCGGCAAAATCCTGCCCTAACTCGCCACCATCAGAGAAGGCAAACCCTGCTGGGGAAATGGCGATGGAGGTGGGGTGGCACACGAATCATGATGGAGATTGCATGATATATAGCAACTCCGATTAATGTCCCGACCGATGATGTCCACATCCATACATATACTCTTCGGACATTGATGGCCTTTGATCATGAGAAAGTAGAAAAATACAGTCGGGTCAGAACCAGGGTTCGAAATTTTGTAGGTGACTGGCCGGTTAGATCACCTTCAAACCTTCGTTGCATAGCAGTTTCCAGCGGTAGCTTCAAAATATCAGTGTGCTACCTGAACTGAAGCTTTCACTAAATAATATTCACTTCAATGCATAGGGGTTTCAGAATGAGTCCACCGTTTCAGAATGAGTCCACCTGATATGAAGCCCGTAAGCATTCCCAAGTTCTTTTTTTGACGCATCAACTCCTTCGAACGTCGCATATCTTTTCTACGTGGATGGTTACAGCGATTGGAACGTCAGAGATGGAATATAATGTGATCACATCGACCAAGAAAGCAATGACCAAGTAGTGTCGACCCTCCTGGGAGCTAGGCCAAATTCCATGGATGCCGTCGATCACTAGCGACTACATGCCATGTAGGCCCGTGCTAGCAGCTGCAAGCGTACACGCGACAAGGCGTGGCAAGTTGCGCTTAAAGTACACGCACGTACACATCATGGGGGAACAGATGGATCAAATCATGCGATGCAATGCGACCATACGGACAGCATGCAAAGTGCAGTGCAGCGACGTCGCAACAAACAGAAGATGCTAACGAATTTTATGCTCTCCATCATCTCTTCTTGCTAGCTAGCCTTGCATGCAGCTGCTTGCATGCGTCGACCACTTCGATCGTTGATTCGATCCATAAAACATTTTCTATGCTGATTGCTGTTCGATAGCTTCGAGAGTATGTACTCTAAAATAGTGCCTCTTGTGTTGGTTGGAGGAATAGAATTATAGAAAACCTCGTGTAGGCGTGTCTCTAATCCCTTGCAAGCTATCTTTTTAAGTGGGCATTGGTTAAGTGTTTAGGCAAATTTATAAAATTCTGTCTAGAAGAAGTCCATGTTGGCTGGAAGTATAAGGTTAGATATGGTGGCGAAGCAAATCCTCAGTATACATGGGTGGCAGGTTAGCCATAGGATTTGCAATGTTTGAACTTAATCTCCTTTGGTATTGTGAGACCATATGAAGGTCACCCCATGGTTGTGATGAGTAATTGACTTTTAGATTAGAGTATGTGTGGAGGTTGAGTTTGATTTTGAGATTTTTGTAAAAGTTTGCTTTCTGTCTGTCGACTGTGTGGTCGGATGGTCTGATCGACAGAACGACCACGGGGTGGTCGAAAGCATCAGTGCCTGAATGACCATGTGTGATTGATAGTCGTTGCCTGTAATCGATGGTCATAACTTCTGCCTGGTCGTGATCAGTAGTCATAGCCTATGTGAGTGGTGATCGTAGCGATCAGTTGTGGTAGTCGTAAGCCATGGCGATAGATAGTCATAGCATTTGTGAGCAGTGGTCGTAGCGTTCTATTGTGGTAAGTCGTAGTCTGTGTGATCATTGGTTGTAGCGATCGATTGTGGTGGTCATAGTCTTCTGGTATTCTTGAGCATCCGAGTGCTCATAGGTCGGATCAGACCAGTCGGTGGACTGAGGTTGTTCATTGGAATTAGTGAAGTTTTGGTCAGGGTTTGACCGGGATGTTCTTGCAAATGTGCACGTGTGGTTATTGCTTGGTTCTAGGATTAGAATCAATAATTTGGGTGCATACTTTTTGCATTGTGCATTGTATGGATAAATTATGCAAATTGATGATCTTTGTATATCGTGTGGTGCTACGTGATGGCTTGCTTGTTGGTATTGGTTGCAGGACTTTGGAGCTAGGTCATGGTGAGGCACAGAAGGACCGACACTAGGCACAAGGAGGTGTTGAGGTCTAGAACAGTCAGGGAGATGCCGAAGATGACTGAGGCTTGCGGGGTGGTTGTAAACTGGGACAACGAGAAACCAGAGTGGGAGCTACCGGTGGTGGACATGATGAGCAACGGCAAGGTGGACCAGGACTTGGCTCAGGGAGGAATCGAGGTCCAGACATTTGAGGAAGCTGGGTGCCGTCATGTGCGAGAAGAAGCACGTGGTGCGCCAAGTGACTTGGGTCGTTTGCAAGCGAAGACGGTTCAGTGGGATCCGGATGTGTGAGAGGCTTGATGACAAGTCATTGGTTCACTAATGGGTTAATGGTTGTAAGTCACGTTGGGAAGCGTTCATGAGTAAAACCCGGTGTTAGGTGGGTTTAACGGGTTATCCCTGGATTAGCCTAATGGGAGGATCCATTAGGTCTTGGGTTCATTGGTGAACCTATAAAAGGGGAGGGGAGGCAAGAGTTAAGGTTTGAGAAGATTGGCTTGTCCTTTTGGTGGCTAGCTCCTCCTTCCTCCCATGGGAGATAGGTTAGAGAGTGGGTGGCTCAAGTGGTCTCAGATCATGCACCTTATGTAGTTGATGTGTTTGGCTAGCTTGGCTCTTTCTTGGTTTAGTACCTAGCTCTTGGCTTGGATGTGTTGGCTTGTCATGGCTCCTATACTCAGCACAGCTCCCACACTATTCCTGGCTTAAGCTGCTCCCACTTGGAATGGTCAAAATGGTCATAAAAGGATTCTGAAGAATGAATGGTCATATGGGCCATAAATGGAGTGAAGCCACTAAATAGATCAAGTTTTTCACAAAAAACTTCAACTCCACAAAAAAAATTAGAAAATCTCACTCTAGGTCCATATGAAAGAATAATTGATCTATTTGGCCTTGTGATAGTGAGAAAAGCTTAGAAGATCAAGAGAGTCCAACGAAGCACAGAAGCTCCAACTTAGTAAGAATTCATACAAAAACTCCAAATCAAGCTCTAGATTTGTATTATTAACAAACTCCCCTTTTGACAATAGAGTCATCAAGATGTATGGAAGAAGATAGAATTTGAATGAAATAAAGTGGCTATATTTTATTTATTTATTGCTTGATAAGGAGCTATGAAGATTATCTAAAATAACGCTATAAGTTTTATACCAAGCCATATTACGTGAAGTAGCTATCTAGATCGTGGCAATTCATATGTGGCAAAGCTCAAATTAAATGGATTTTTAGTATGACAAGTTACTCAAAGTCATACTTTACCCAAAGGTATCCAAAAATGAGCCAAACCATATCAATAAACTAAATTGAATCAAGAAAGTACAATTGAGTTCATTTAGAGTGCTACAAGTTTAATATTGAATTATTTTATTCAAGCACTTGTATTTGAGCATAGTTAGCACAAAAGGCAATTTTTTAAATATATTTTGGTCTTATCTGTGTAAAGCAAGTCCTAGACTAGTAGCCATCTACAACTGACTCCTAAGTTTCAACTATTTTTCATAATTTTTGTTTTCTTCACTTGAATTTGCCATGTGCTAGATCTCAAGTGTTTGTCGACCATCCCAAGCAGAAAGCTTAAGAGAATGATCATGGTCACCCAAAACTCCCCTAAGTTCATGCCTAGTGCAATAGCAAACTGTCTCATGATAAAGAATTGGTGAGATCAATTTTTTCACACATAAAATGAGATCATTTTCATTTTAATTGCTCGGTTTAAGAACAATGAGCTACTTCTTAGTCCATAAGGAATATCCGACATGTGCCGCAAAAGCCTAGAAGAAGTAAACTCATGCTTAACAAAGAACTAGTAAGGTGTGTATGCATTGCAACGAAAGACCAAATAAAAGTGATACATACTATCAAATATGATCTCAAACTGAATAACAAACATCGATTTTATCTTACGTTATCATGTATCAAGCAAAACAAACATGTTCATACTCGTAAATAAATCAAGCATCATATTAGTGAAGCATGATAGAACAAGCACAACATAAAACATATGTACAAAAATGGTAGTAAACAATATTTTTCCATAATATTCTTAATACATAAATAACTGTCAGACCGTTTTGAAGAATAATAAACCAATTGATAAATAGGACATCATGCAATAAACATAAACATTAACGAGAATTTTAAAATGAAACTGATGCACCATCCTTCTGGAAGACTTATCTTCATCTCTAGCTTGTCAAGCAAAGAGAAAGCAAACACACTCTATAAAATGAAAAATAAATAGTTAAACATCATAAAGCCATTGTATATTACATAGTTAAACAAATAGTTCGAATCTTGATTCAAACTTATTTGAGCTGATTAATAAACTAGTTAAACTTGATATCCAAAAAATCAACAATTTCTCACGTGGTACATAGTAGAAAATACCTATGTAAAATTATGCTGTTAGAGCACCATAATGTCTCAGTTAATTATAATATATATACATACATACATATCTACACGTACAGCAATAACAAAACTTTTTATCCCAAATAAGTTAGGATAGCCTAAGAATGAAACCTTCTCGAGGTCAAAGAAACGAAAACTTTGTAATAAAATCTACAAGGCATATATCACCATGTGGGGAGTAACTTGTGTAATGGATTGCATGTATATGTAGTGTACGAGTATATAAGGCCATATATATGGTATGTACATTTTTTTAGATGTGATATGTATATTTTTTAGACATACTTCTTTTGATGTGTATATATGAAGATATTTGCAAAATATGCTAAAAACTATAAAATATTGCAATTTTTCATATGATTTATATTGGAGTATCTTATAATTAGTATATAAGTATACCCAAAGTGATAAATAACTATGGCAAGTTATATATATATGTATATATATATGTGTATATATACATATACATATACATATACATATACATATACATATACATATACATATACATATACATATACATATACATATACATATACATATACATATACATATACATATACATATACATATACATATACATATACATACATATGTGTGTGTACTAGTAAGGTGCCCGTGCGTTGCAACGGAAAACCAAATAAAAGTGATACATACTATCAATTATGATCTCAAACTAAATAATAAACATCGATTTTATCTTACGTCATCATGTATCAAGCAAAACATACATGTTCATACTCGTAAATAAATCAAGCATCATATTAGTGAAGCATAATAGAACAAGCACTACATACAACATATGTACAAAAATGGTAGTAAACAATATTTTTCTATAGTATTCTTAATACATAAATAACTGTCAGACCGTCTTGGAGAATAACAAACCAATTGATAAATAGAACATCATGCAATAAACATAAACATTAACGGGAATTTTAAAATGAAACTAATGTGCCATCCTTCTGGAAGACTTATCTTCATCTCTAGCTTGTCAAGCAAGGAAAAAGCAAATCTAAAGCTCAAATTAGTTCAAGACTCAACTTTGCCTATTTGACATGGCATGAATCATAAGAGAATGACTAGAACAAAACTACTCATAAGATCCAACATTGACAAAATTTATTTGAAAATTTTCTCATTTAAACAAGCTAGCATAGTAAAAGTGAAGCTACACATAGAAAGACATGGTAAATCTGACAAACTAATATATGATAAGATTTAAAGTAAGATATCATGTAACACAAAGATAATAGTCAAAGTTCCATATAGTTATATTATAATGCAAATTGCTGAAATTAAATATGTATTATGATATAGTGGAAGCAAAAGAGTCAAACCCCGTATCAAACAGGCCAAAAGGACTAATAACTCCCAACTCCCCCGCTAGAAATCTTGCCATGGTCTGTTCTTCATTCTCGCGGACATTTGCACGTATCATGATAGTCTCCATTTCTTTGTGATATTCATCAATTGATTTCATACCTTGTCGCAGCCCTGTCAACTTCTCAAATAGTGAGCGCTTGTAGTGGCGAGGTACAAAGCGTTCCCGCAAATGCTGCTTCATCTGCTCCCAGGTGATAATCGGCAACTCACGGCGCTCCATGCGCTTACGGATGAACTGCTCCCACCAATGTGTGGCATAATCATCCAAGCCATTGGACGCAAGTAACAGCTTCTTCTTATTGGAATAGTTGTTCATCCAAAATAACTTATCAACTTTCAGCTCCTAAGTGAGGTATTGTTCCACATCTGTACCACCTGAAAATATAGGAAGATTAAATTTGGGCTTAGCGACAAGATCCTCGGCGTCGTCGTGGCGAGGACGCTGCACGTTGTTGTGGTGGTGGCACTGTCGGTCATCGTAGTCGTCGACAGAGAAATCGTCATCCCGGCGCTCGACCACATCAGCCCAGCTACGAGGTGCATGATGCACACGTCCTCCGTGGGCACCCTGTGGTGCACCTCCACCCTGGCCACCATTGCCTCGGCCAGGCCCATGTGCCTGAGGGCGTGCCGCGGCTGCCATCCCGACGTTTGGCGGCACGGCCATGCAACGCGCCTGTCACTGACGTCGCTCCTCATCTAGACAAATAGCACGCTCCTCGGTCTCATTGTGCAGAATGACCGGAGGGCCGTGCACACTTGTATCATCAGCTGGTGCACCCCCACGTAGATTATGGTGTGCGAACATGGCACGCAGCTCCAGAAAGTTATTGTTGATGGTCGTACGCAATTGTGTGACCTCCTCCCCGAGGGTGTTCAGTCTAGTCTGAACTTCCCCGAGCTCATCGCGCACACCATTGTCACCATCATGAAGTTGTTTTTGTAGCATCTCGCGCAACCGAGTGTACTTGGTCCACGTAACCGGTGCCTCCGGATTAGGTGGATCCTCCTCGTGACCTGACATGGGAACGACTCACAAACAAGAAACGAGGTTATATCCGGGTTAGTAAAACAAAAGCTCTCTCTATGCTTGCAACTCACTGTCCTTAAAACAAGACAAGCTTACCGTTCCAAAGTGAATCAAGGACGACAAATCGACAATTGTGACAGCGAACGACCTAAACCTGGTAATGTATGAGCGTAACCAAGAGCAAGGGAGTACACCAACGGGTGTAGGTGGAGCTTGGACAGTTATGTGGATATCCTATGCAATCTGATATTCAAGGTATTGTAAAGCTAAGTAATGATCCAAGTTAGAGTATGTTGCCTATGTGCTGATCAATTGGTTTAAGCGAAGTGTATGAACGCACACACAACGATAAATGGGACTTAATGCAAACAAAGGAATGAGCTAGGGAGAATCAATCGGAAACAGAGATGAAACTAGCTCGCTTTGCACCAAGTACTAAGAGAGACGCTAGCCAATTGCAACTGAATATATGAGGGCACAAAATTGCTCTAAAAAAAGGAGTTTGGAAGCTCTATCTTCTCGTTTCCTTTCCAACGGATCAAGAAACGCCTCAATCGGAGGTCGTATGCAAAAGTTACGTGTTTCTCTCTCTTCTTTTTTTTATGCCGCGGCTCTTCCTAATTGCGGTTGCAAGCCTCACAAATCAGCAAGGCGTAATCAATTTTAATGAGCAGCCCTAATTGCAATGTCAATAGCTAGTCTCAAGATAAAAGGATATAAGTGAAGCACAAAGATACCAAATGTGGTTCGGCCTGCTATGATGTAGTGACCGAAACAGAAGTTGGAACAATTGGACTCGGATTGTGTTTGAGCTAGAGGTCGATTCGGACTTTAGTCCCACCAAGGAGTTCGGATAAAGAAACACAAACTGACTCGGATTGTGCTCTCAAGATGGCGCACGGTAAAAGATGGAAGCTTTTTTTGTTTGCTAATTGAGGGAATCAACTAGCAATTTTGTAGGGTTTATGTGAACACAACGATTAAGCAACGCAAAAGGAAACACACGGATCAGCACTAAAACAAAACTCTAATGGACGAAGACTTAACAAAACGCAAAACAAATAAACAGATTAAACTATGATTTTGGTATTGCAATTTTCGTTTTGATGGACGAAAGGACAGAAAACGAATCTAACTACGGGTAAAGAAGTTCTCACCGAGTAAACCTAAAATCTGATACCACATGATACGGGGAGGGGTCCCGATCTTCTCAGTGAGAAACCGTGGATAGTTGATGCGAAGTAGACGATGTCGCTAGTTGAATACTCGCGCTAATGCATGAACCCTCAACTCTTCGGAATACGCCCAAAACACACCGGATAATTGTTCGTCGCGAGACCACAAACGATGAACGCCAAGTCCCCAATTTCCAATGGAACGACGGCTTGACCATGAATTGCAGAACGAATAATGGATCGCCTAGTTCTCTCTCAAAGTCCTCGCATGAACTCTGGTGTTGAAAGAACAAGCAATAGCTATGTTTCAATCTTATGCATAAAATTGGTCTCCCCCTAAAGGCTGCCAATACAAGGCTTATATGGCCCCTTGGGACATCCATATGGTCCCCAAACCAAGTACAACTCAACCCTATATGGTTTTGGATACGAACTCTCACAAAAAGGAAACTATATTTTTCACCTATCATATTATTTCGATCATAAATTTGTATCCGTGATGAATTTGAAGGTGAGACTAGATCCATTGTGTATCCCTTGAAATTATCTTTCCAACGAGTACAAGAACACCTAAATCGGACTCCGTTTGTGAAAGTTATGGCCTTTTTAGTAACTGCCTGTCAGGCTATCCCGAACCGAATCCGAATTGAATCCTGAGTTGAATCCGAGTTTGAATTGGGTTGAGCACGTGGGAAGTCCGAATTTGGCTTAAAAATCTTATTCAAAACTTGTAGTTTAAGTCCATGGGCTCCTCCCTTTTGCTCTCCCAAGTCTTCACATGAGTCATACCTAAGAATACATAAAATACCTGAAAAATACGATGCACTGCTTGACGATGAGAAGCATGAGGGAAAGCCTGAAATCGAACGCACAGACACATAGCAAAGTATATGTCTGGCCTCAAAGAAGTGAGGTAGAGGAGGGAGCCAATCATGTTGTGGTACTCCTTCTGGTCCACGGGTTCTCCATCTTTATCGGAATCCAGCCCAGTAAAAATGGTAATTGGAGTAGATACTGGCTTGCTACTTCCCATATCAAAGCACCGAAGGAGATCCTTGACGTCCTTGCTTTGATGAATGAAGATCTTTTCCTTCAGTTGCTTGACTTAAAGATCAAAGAAGAAAGTCAGCTTGCCCATCATACTCATCTCGAATTCCTTACTTATAGAGTTTGAAAAATCTGGACACCAATGCAAGGGACAAACCACCAAAAATAAAATCATCCACATAAATCTGAGCAAGTAGAAAGTCACTGTCATGTATAAGACTAAACAAGGTTTTACCCACCACTCCTATTTTAAAATTATTCTTAAGTAGAAACTCTTCAGTCTATCATATCATGCACTAGGTGCTTGTTTCAATCCATACAATGCTTTGGAGAGCATATACATATAGTTTGGGAACTTGGGATTTTTAAAACCAAGAGGTTGCTTAACATAGAACTCTTATTCTATGAAACAATGCAGAAAGTACTATTGATGTCTATTTGAAATAGCTTAAAGGCCTTAGATGTAGCAAATGCTAGCAGAATGTGAATAGCTTCTAATATAACTACATGTGAAAATGTCTCCTCAAAGTCTAAACCCTCTACTTCAAAAAAACCCTGAGCTACAAGGCTAACCATGTTGCACACTACCAACCCATCCTCACTTTGCTTATTTTTAATAACCCATTTTGTACCAATTATATTATGATTAGGAGGAGATTCAACTAAAGTCTAGACCTGGTTTCTTTTATAGCTTTCAAGCTTTTCATGTGGGACATTGACCCAAGAGAAAACAGATAAAACATAGGTGACATCTCAGTGCTCAAAGACGTAACAAAAGCAAAATATGCATGAGAATTTGGAGAGATAAACCTGGAACAGGTAACTCACTCATGGTGATCCCCAATCATATGCTCCTGAGGGTGCCATCGATGAATATGAAGTGGAGGTGCTGGTTCAGATGTGGCCTCTACCTCATAAGCTGTGGAGGTAGGAGCGAAGCCGACCGAAGTATCGGTGAATGTGGGAGGAGGGTGCTCTACTAGAGTAGTGGAAGCAAGTTCTCCAATCAACTCAGGAGTGACTAGAGGAGCGATTGGGTCCTCATCCTCTAAGTCACAGTCATTGATACGGGGAGGGGTCCCGATCTTCTCAGTGAGGAACCGTGGATAGTTGATGCGAAGTAGACGATGTCGCTAGTTGAACACTCGCGCTAATGCACGAACCCTCAACTCTTCGGAATACGCCCAAAACACACCGGATAATTGTTCGTCACGAGACCACAAACAACGAACGCCAAGTCCCCAATTTCCAATGGAACGACGGCTTGACCATGAATTGCAGAACGAACAATGGATCGCCTAGTTCTCTCTCAAAGTGCTCGCATGAACTCTGGTGTTGAAAGAACAAGCAATAGCTATGTTTCAATCTTATGCATAAAATTGGTCTACCCCTAAAGGCTGCCAATATAAGGCTTATATAGCCCCTTGGGATGTCCATATGGTCCCCAAACCAAGTACAACTCAACCCTATATGGTTTGGATACGAACTCTCACAAAAAGGAAACTATATTTTTCACCCATCATATTGTTTTGGTCATAACTTTTTATCCATAACTAATTTGAAGGTGGGACTAGATCTATTGCTATCCCTTGAAATTATCTTTCCAACGAGTATAAGAACACCTAAATCGGACCCGGTTTGTGAAAGTTATGGCCTTTTTAGTAACTGCCTGTCAGGCTGTTCCGAACCGAATCCGAATTGAATCCTGAGTTGAATCCGAGTTTGAATTGGGTTGAGCACGTGGAAAGTCCGAATTTAGCTTGAAAATCTTATCCAAAACTTGTAGTTTAAGTCCTTGGGCTCCTCCCTTTTGCTCTCCTAAGTCTTCACATGAGTCATACCTAGGAATACATAAAATACTAGCATGAGGTAGTTTTCCAAGTTCATCATCAATTAAAGGAATCTCCTTAAGAAACAAAAGCACCTGTTTGTTTAAACGCTTAGCTCTTGCCTTCGTCATTGGGCCCTCTGGTTCTTGGTTATTCTCATGTATGCTTGGAGTGGAAGACGTATATGTAATGGGGATGTCCTCATCAGTATGTGCATGACCACCAATAGGAGAAGATGTATAAGTGTTAGGGATGCCCTCATCAGTCATCATCAATGAAGATAGTCTCATGTTGATTGTGTACTTGTGTACTTGCACTATCAGGTCTAGTATCACTAGTACAAAAAGAGTCATCATAGACAGTTCGGAACTATCATCGCAAACAGTTTTCTGAACCATCTGAATTTATGTGTCTGTGATAATCAGAGGTTATCACAGACAGTTTGTAAGCCATCTGTGATGATCACATTATAGACGGTTTGTAATTAGAACCATCTATGAAGAAGACTATCACAGACAGCTCGAACCAAAAACTGTCCGTGATACTCACACATCGTAAATGATTCTAGCTACCGACTATCTTTGATGGGTAAGTATCACAGACGGTTGGTATATAGAACTGTCTGTGATACTTTTTCATCACAAGCGGTTAAAAGATAGAACCGTCTGTGATGTGGGAGTATCACAAACGGTTTTTGGTTTTAGCCGTTTGTGATAATCCTTCACAGATGGTTTATACCATAAAACCGTCTGTGATAGTTTATTCTATACTTAAATTTTTTCTATTTTTTGGCTAGCTTCAGGAAATGTTAACTATGCCATATAAAAACAAGCAAATACAGCAACAAACACAGCAACACATTCTATTTCCATTAAGATTAGAATCCACCATTACAACATCACAAGATAACAAGTAGGTTACCCATCTAGCTAACACAGATAGTTTGAATTACAAAATATCTGTGATACATAATTATCATAGACGGTTTGAACTACAAATCGTCTGTGATACATAATTGCAATATATATATATTTATCGGTACAATGTAAACAACTAGTCTCAAAAGATGAAATAACAAAGTTTTATATGGCTTATATATGCTCATTTGAAAGGTTTCGATAAGATGTACAACTTTGCAATTGAGGCAATCCCCAAATTCCAATGGAAAGATAAAAACTTTGGCAAAATAGAAACCGAGAACTTGCTATACAAATTTAAGGCTAAAGATGGCTGATTTTGGGGGTCTTAGAGGGCGACGGGCGTAAGCTTTCCAACGAGTACAAGAACATAAAAAATGGACACTGTATGCAAAAGTTATGCCTGTTTTAGTAAAGGTGTCTCAGAACAGAATCCTACTCAGACTCAAATTCATCTCGGGCAAGAGATTATGAAATTTTAGGAGATTGCGAGGTGGAAAACATATCACAGACAGTTTTTTGTACAAACTGTATGTGATAACTTCATTATCATAGATGGTTTGTAATAAAAGCTGTCTGTGAAATATCACAGTTGGTTTAAATAAATAGCCGTTTATGATGTCTGCCATTATCACAGATGATTTTTATCAATAACCATCTATGAATTATTACAGATGGGTATTAGTAAGAACCATATGTGATGTCTTACATTATCGGTACCGTCTGTGATGTAAGCGTCTAGTATAGCCTCTTTTGTAGTAATGTATCAGGACTAGCCTCATTAAAAGTCTCAATGATTTTGTTAGTATCCAAATTAAAAACATGAAAGCCACAAAACGAGCAGGACATCCAAGAAAAATGCCATCATAATATATAGATTCAAATTTATCTAAGTTGTCATGTTTAAAACTAAAGCACTTGCAACCAAATATCATAAAATGAGAAACTCTAGGCCTATGACCAAGCCATAACTCAAAACAAGTTTTGCCTATGGACGATCTCAAGAACATTCTATTGGACACATAGCAAATAGTAGAAATTGCCTCAACCCAAACCTCCTGGAGGTTTTATGCTCACCTAGTATGGACTTAGCCATCTCTACAATAGTCATGTTCTTTCTCTCTATAACTCTATTCTGATAGGGAATTCTAGGAGAAGAGAATTGGTGCTCTAAACCTCTATCAGCATAAAAAGTAAAGAAAGATGTGACAAGGATGTAACAATCCTCAAATTGTAATTTATCTGTAAATGATATTGTTACATCATTATACTCCCTGAGTATACCCCTTAGCTATAAGGGAGAGATTTCACAAGTTAGTCATAAGCTCTTCTACAACTACTCCCTAGTCATAAGCTCTTCTACGACCATTCATTGGTCATAAGTCTTTTCTATGATCACCTCATAGTCGTAAGTTCTCCTACGACTATGATATAGTCGTAAGTTATCCTAGGACCACCTAATGGTTGTATATCCTCCTACAACTAAGCCAAACTTTGACTGACCTATCTACGACAACCCATTGCATCGTGGACCTATCTGCGAGGTGGTTAGCACATGCATTTATTCTCTAGAATAAATGCGCATAACTTCTCTCTGGTAGAAACCGCCCTACGATGAGTGAGATATCACATCTTTAGTAACTTCTGTCGTACTGTTATCATTGGAAATGTGAAGGCGTTTCTTGGCACGGGAAAACAGCTGTCGCCCTGTAAACTATATAAAGATGGACGTCAAGGAGAAGAAGGGGACGGATCTATAGAAGAATAGAAGTAGAGCAGGACATTCCACATTACTTTCTCCGTTGTAATTAGTTCATTGAGCAATCGCCACACAGAAATAGGATTGTTATTCTCCCAGGAGAAGGCCCAGATCTATAGAAAAATCCATATATATTTTCTCTGTATGATCGTAGCTAGGTCTTCAAGAGTTCCCCTAAACCCAACTTAGGTTCTACAAACTAAACCTTTATCTTGGCCTTTTGTGACCTGGGGTCTTAATATCATAGGACCATTCCCAATAGCACAAGGGGGCTTTGAATTACTTTTTGTAGCTATTGATACATTCACAAAATGAATTGAAGCTGAACTTGTCACTGGAATAAGCACAGAAGCCTCTAAAAGGTTCGTGATGAAGAGTGCGATTACTCAATTTGGGATACCAAGTTGAATAATTATAGATAACGGTAAGCAATTATCGAGTGCAAAGTTTCAAGAATTTTGTGATAAATTGGGTAACAAGTTATGTTTTGCATCTTTCGCCTATCCTCAAAGTAATAGGGTAGTCGAAAGAGCGAATGGCTAAATAATGCAAAGGATTAAACATTAGGTCTGTGACTAGCTCGTAAAGCACTCGGGAGCTTGGATACAAGAATTACCTTCAGTATTATGGGAAATTCGTATGACTCCCAGTCGAGCAATAGGTGAAACTCCATTCTTCTTAGTTTTTCGGACTGAAGCCATGTTTCCTCCAAAACTAAAGATTCGGTCAACAAGGGTCGAGGGCTTTGACAACTCCAAACAAGAGCAACTTTGAGCAGATGACATTAACCTACTCAAAGAGGAGAGGAATCAAGCCATAATTCATTCGGTAGTCTACCAACAAGCTATGTATAAATACTATGATTGTAAGGTCCAACCTCGCAGCCTTTTTGTAGGTGATTTGGTACTGAAGAAAAATTCAATCTCAGTCTAATCGAAACAAGTCTTGCCCCAAATGGGAAGGTCCTTACAAAGTGGTCAAAGTTACACGACCAGGCTTGGTATGACTTACCATGGAAGACGGCTAGATTCTCTCAAACTCTTGGAATATCGATGAATTGCATAAGTTCTATGCATAACTTTTCTACTCTTTCAAAAAAGTTTTTAGTCTATTGAATCTTTATTGTTGTAAGTTGAGTAGAGCTTGTTTTATGTTTGTTCAACCATTTCTTGTACATTCAATATGTTCAAACTGATTGAACAATGAAACATCTTAGTCGAAGTCTCTCCTCTCTGCACATGGCCCTGCCCACTAGGAGTTTCCTAGTGTCATAATGCTTCCAACTCTTACTGTCAGCACAAAACAATTCAGTTAACTGAGAAAATTTGAACGGATTTAAAAAAGGAACTTTGAGTGTTTGCCATGTTATCGTTCATACCTTCGATTTGATTAACCTGGTCAAAGAAACATAGCATCACCTAGTCAAAATCCTTTCTTTCTGCATGTGGTCCTACCCACAAGAAGGAACTTCCTAGTGTCAACTCATTTCTAACTTTTGCTACCAGAACATGACAATTGAAGTCGACAACGTTAGTCAGATGAACTGCTCTAATCTATACTGTCCTTATTCTGTACTATTTACTTAGTTTATCCATATAAATTAAATAAATAGTGGGGGCTTAAGATAGAGTTATCAATATAACTTCGATTCTTAATCATAATTTCACTTTCTTTCATTTATTTTTTCGTCTTATGAGTACTAACTACTCAACAAGCTGAATTGCAGGGAAAGAAAGGTAATTTTCATTAGCAAAAGGTTTGTTTTCTTACAAAGTTCTCTATTACAAACTACTCTGATGAAGGAGAGTTGATTTGCATCCCCTCCCCGATCTTTTGACCAGCTGGCTCTAGTTCTTCAATCAGACAGGCTGCCTCTACTTCAGAGCAGTCGAAGTCATAATAGATCGGTCAAAGGTTGAGACTTTGGTCACATGCCTTAAGTTTTACCAATGCATAACTTACGGCACTCTTAACAGCCTCTCATATCAAGGTAGCCTTGTTGGTCTTCAAGGTGGCTAAGAGCTTCTATAAAGCTCTGACTTGTCATCCGATTGTACTCGAGTAAGCATTCATGGTGTTCTCACAAGGTTTGATCTTCTGAACACCAAGCGCTCCGAGTAGATCGTTTAGAAGAGAAATGTTCTCTTGAAGAATGCTCTTCATTGACTGTGTCTCTTCCTAACTATGAGTCAAAGCTGCTACAAGTCGCTTTATTTCGACTACAACCTCCGGAAAATAGAGTGAAACTTAGTCAAAAAAAGAGACTTCATAAAAAGGCCGGTTAGTAAGAACTGTTCGAAGGTAAAGATTTCCTTACCTACTAGTTGAGACTCAAGTTTCTCAACTTCATCTTTATATTGGTCTTCCAATGACCTAATCCTCTGGCTTTTCTCTTTTTCAATACGAGTAAGCTCGCTAGTCACTTTGGTCTTTTCATCGAAGACAAGAAAGACTTCTGAATAAGCAATCGTATGTTTAGAACTTACTATTTATTTTATCTTGTAACTGATCGATTGTAGAATTTACCTTCAAAAGCTCAATTGTAAGGTCGATGTTCTCCTTCCTTAACTTCTGTGTCTTGACCTTCTCATTGTCGAGTGCATCAGATAAGGTCTTTTCGTCACTCTTAGACCTATAAGGGTTAAATATAGATATGAAGAGCTAGACTAGCAGTCAAAATAGAAAAAAAACTTACATATGCCAGTGGCTTACCATTTCTTCATCTGTTCGCACAGTTCAGCATTTTCCTGTGTTAAGAGCATGAGTTGTCTATGGTATTCAGCCATAGTAACCATGTCTTCTAATACTCTCGGGATAAAGGGAGACAATGAGAATCAAGAAAAGCCAATTGTAAATGACTATGCATTAGATGCTTACATTGATGCTCATACAAACAAACTAGGCGAGTAATTGCTAGGAATCCTCTAGTCGATTGAGCTCTTTGACCTTGTTCCACCACACCTTCTCGAGGCGCTCGTCATCAAAGACATTCCCCTTGTTGGGAATATCTTTGGAGTGAGGAACTCGGTCATGAGATCAATACGAGGAAGACCCCACTACAAAAGCAGGATTGAAATACTTAGAGAAGAAGTTAGATTCTTCTTCTTCGGCTGTACCTCCTTAGTGGTGAGGAAGAGCCTCCTCTGTGATTCCCTCCTCATCATGCCAGTCGGAGGGATTTCCCATTTCTCGACCAGGTACTTCTACCATATCTTCAGCTTCTCTTGCTTCTATTGCTTCGACCATATTGGTGGTCGTAGTACCTTCAGCTTCAATAGCAGTTTCTACAACGAAAAGGGTAGTCATTTCTTTGACCATTTTCTCTCTTATCTCTTCGGTTGCGGGAACAATGGCAAGGGGCTTCTCAATAGAAGCATCCTTAATAAGTGGGGAGTAGAGCTAAAGTCATGAGAAGAAAGGTAAATTAGCATTTAAGAAAATAAAAAGGTAAAAATATTATTCTTATGCTCTTATTTGAATACCTCGCTTTCTTAGCATTGATTTTAAAGTTAGAAGGAACATTCCCTAAAGAAGGTTTCTTTGACTTCTTTCTCACGACCACGCCTAGTCATTGAGGAGTGGGGTCACCTCTGACCATGTCTAGTCGTAGACCCTGAGCAGGTACTACAACTCCTTGTTCCCCTTGCCCCTCCAGATGGTTAAGACTGATTTCGACCACCTGAAGAGCAGACTCCTTCTCGATCATAGGTTCTATAGCTGCAGCAGTCTCCTTTATAAAATATATAAAACTCTATCGTATCCTTTTTGAGTTGCTTAACAAAGCCTTGAGAAGCGCTAAATGAGAATGTTTTGTCATTGTAATAGAAGGGTATCTTGATCTTGGGAGCTAGTTGCACTTGTACAACTGCCCCTATCTCCTTTGCAGCAACCACGTTTGCAAAGAACTGCTCAATGGGGGTAGATGGAGGAGGAGAGGGAGGAGCATTTCTTGAACTCTCACCCTGCTTGTCGACAACTTTCGACAGTTGATGCCTCTTGGTTAAAGGAGTTTTAATCTCCTCCTTTTCTTTTTTGATTACCATCAATTCGACCTCTTGGTCATCTTGACGGTTTTCTATGCCAACTTTCTATAAGAAAGAAGAATGCTAAGTACTCATTGCTTACGAGTATGAAATCCTAAAGATAAGATTGAAATTTAATTACCTTTGGGCATTCTTTTCTTTCGTCGATGCATACATCCACCAAGATGCGGGGAGCCTTCACATCAAGTGTTGGAGCCTTCTATAGAAAGCTTTGACTTGGGAATCAATCTCTCCCAAAGCATGATCTGCATGGACAGATAAAGTGGTCAGTAAACAGAACTCAAAATTCAAAATCTGACTAAGAAAATGAGTTTGTCTGTTACTTACCATCCTCATAGTCTCTGGTCATATCCTTATCCCCCAAGTACATCCACATTGGATGTGCTTGTTTCTTTAGAGGGCTGATACAAGTGATGAAGCCCTTCACCACATGCCAACCGGTGAGCCCCTTCTCTCTTAGTTCCTTTATAGTTTGGATGTAGGGGGCTATCCGAGTAAGGTTTTTGGGGACCGAATTCCAGGAAGGTTTTTTCTCTGCAACCTTCTCCACAAAGGAAAGACTACCTTAACTAGTTGTCTTCTAGTAAAACCACTTTTTCTTCCAATTCGGCCATAAGGACCGAGTAAACATCTGGATGTATTCTTCTATCTTGCCATCATGGAGCTTTAGACCACAGCTCCTGACAACCCCAGCTTGTCTACTCATTTTGTTTGTAGTAATACCAAAAGAGCTCCAGATCTAGAGGAATCCCCAGATAGGCTTCACATAGGTACATGAACACACATAACATGATGATCGAATTGGGAACTAGGTTCACCAATTCCACCCCAAAGTACTTGAGTATGACTGTGAGAAAGGGGTAAGCAGGAAGTCAAAGTCTGCACTTATAGTATACTTGGAAAATTGGGATTTGCCCAATCTTCCCCGATGGACAATGTTGTCCAACGGCTTCAATCCGCTTCACATATTTCCTTAAAGGGATCTTCGCAACTTTGACCAAGGCTTTCATCTTCGTGACATCCATCTCTAACATCGGCCAATTGGAAGAAGACTTCATCATTTTTCTTAAGCGATTGGTTTGGGTTTGGAAGAAATTGAGGGAAGAAGAAGGCTTGGTCGGTGGCGGAAAACTCAAAGAAGATTGGAGTAGAATGGGAAACTAAGAAGCCCAAAAGATTACCCCATGGTATGTTTTGCAACCATACGAGTCACTTACCAATCTCGAGAGCCCAACGGTTACTACCTCTTCAAGAATTACACCAAACGAATAGATCAACGAGAGGCGATTGGGATTCTAAAATTCCTTTGTTCGGAACCGACGTGTGTTTACAACTCAAGCAAAATTGCCTTTTTGACCAAGTTCACTTCTAGTTAAATTAGATCAATAAGATTGTGCTTTTGATCTTTGTTCGTCTACGACCACTCTTTCTCTAGTAAGTTATTTTTACTTGAAGTTGGGGGCTAGATGACGAGGATGTAACAATCCTCAAATTGTTATTTATCTATAAACGATATTGTTATGTCATTATACTCTTTGAGTATACCGATTATCTATAAGGGAGAGATTTCACAAGGTAGTCATAAGCTCTTCTACGACTACTCGGTCGTAAGCTCCTCTAAGATAATTCCTTAGTCATAAGCTCTTCTACGACAATCCCTTAGTCCTAAGCCTTTTCTATGACCACCTCATAGTCGTAAGTTCTTCTACGACTATGACATAGTTGTAAGTTATCCTACGATTACCTGATGGTCATAGATCCTCCTACAACTAAGTCAAACTTTGACTGATCTATCTACGATAACCCATTGCATCGTGGGCCTATCTGATGAGGTGGTTTGCATATGCATTTATTCTCTGGAATAAATGCACATAACTTCTCTCTAGTAGAAACCACCTCACGATGAGTGAGATTCCACGTCTCTAATAACTCTCGTTGGACGATTATCATTCGAAACATTAAGGCATCTCTTTGCAAGAAAAAACAACCGTTGCCTTGCAAGCTATATAAATGTGCACATCACGGAGGAGAAGAGGATAGACCCGGGGAGGGACCCGAAGAAGAATAGAAATAGAGTAGGACATTTCATATTGTTATCTCCGTTGTAATCAGCTCATTGAGTAATAGCCACATAGGAGTAGGGTTGTTATTCTCCTAACAGAAAACCCAAACTTGTATAAAAATCCCTATGTCTTTTCTATGTGTGAACTCAAATAAATCATACGTAAGATCGATACTAAAACATCGACACGATGTGTTCTTGAATTCAGTGCCATTATCACTCCTAATGGCTCTCAAGGCTCCTAAGAGGTCAACTGCTAATCTAAGGGAAACTCTCTAAAATAACCAAAGGCATCATCCTTAGAAGCAAGAAAATACACCTAAAAATACCTAGAGAAGTCATCTACAATGACAAGCACATACAACTTCCCTTCTACAGACTGGATTCCATAAGGACCAATTATATTTAAGTGCAAGAGCTGTCCAATCTATTGGTCATCACTAAGGTAACAGGAGGATGAGAAGTAGAACTATCTTACATGTCTATATGGTGTGCAAACTAGGTCCTTGCAACTCTTAATCCTATATGCCCAAGTCTACGATTCCACAACACTAGATCATGAGAATCAGAAGCCATAAGACATCTAGGGCTAGAGATAGAAGAGATACTGAAATTAGCACTAAAGATCCTCCCAGACCTGTAGATTTCAAAGACAAACTCACCCAAGGAGTCTAGAACTCTACACTCACCACTCTTAAATCTCACTTCTAAACCATCATCAAGAAGCTGGAAAATAGATAGCAGATTATACCTCAGCTTACTTACCAAAGCGACGTCCTTGAGCATGAACTTGTTGTTGACGTACGCAGTGCCCATTGCTGTTACAGTCCTAGTAGAAGTATCCCCGAACATGATCAACTCATTATCGGATGCACGAGTGAGGGAGCAGAACCATTGAGAATCTCCAGGCATGTACCGAAAACACCTAGAGTCAATGAGCCATACATTCTCCTTCCTCGTTCGATGGACCTACAAAGCATAAGCAAAAAACATCGATGCCTCAGTACTGGGGTTAGATATGAAAAACGTGCAAATCTAATACTGAGCCACACGATGTCTTGGAACAACAATAGAAGCAGGAATAAAATAGTTAGTAAGGTAATCATGAAAATGTACATGAGAACCACCTAAACCTCCCCAAATCTACCTACAAAACAACCAATACTCCCATATCTAGACACTACACATGGTCTATCCTTATAATATCCTAATCCAAAGCGTTGCCTACCACCACCAAATGAGTCAAAGAAGTTATCTACAAACCAAGGCTTATGTCTAGAGACCAAAGCTACAGGCCTGGCTCTAGATATTCTTGTGGGTGAAGGAACTTCTCTAGTTGCTCTCAAAGCACACATCCTCTCTTTTCTCTTAACCATGACCTTACGGAAGCAGAACTCAACAATGTGGCCATCATTTTTGCAGAAGGTGCAATGGTACCTAACCCTATGAGGGGCCTAGCCTACTAAAGTGGAAGCATTTGACTTACTAGAAAGGGTTTGGGAAAATCTAGTTGACCTAAAAGCCTTGGACAACACAGTGGTTTGACCTCAAACTTTCCACTCTCAACCACTACAACACAAAGATGCTTTTTTAATATAGTAGAGGCAATTTTTTCGTGTATGTACATTGTTGTAGAGACTTTTTAAACATATCTCATAAGCGCCTTCCTATGTATTGTCGCTATGAACATAGAGACATATTATTAAAACGGCTCTATATCCTTTGTGGTATTTTATAGAGGTGCTTTATTGTGTCTCTAAGGAAATAAAGGCTCTAGGCCTCATGGGAATAGTACTTCTCTTAGACATGTTACACTAGCCTCCTCAACCTCACCACTTCACGTGTTTAGTTGTGTATTCTAATATTTATATGTAGATCATTCAACACATGCAAACCACCAAAAAATGCCTCTCGATAGTTAAAAGCGTCTCAAAAAATGTCTCTACACAACAAAAAACTTTAAGCGAATTAGAGAGCTTCTCAAAAACATCTCTACAAGATAAAATTTGTGCATGGTTCTATCTCAAGACCATCCCTATAGTACAAAATGTTGTGGTGATTTTTAAAGTGTCTCTAAAAAGTGCATCTAGGTTATGTCACTCCACTTTTAGCAGCAAGTTGGAAAGCATCTATAAAAAATGCTTTTATCTGGGGTTTTTCTTATAGTGAACTAGTCTCACAATCTTAGGCGGGTGGTTCTTGTAATACTCTAGAAAATTAAATTCTAGGCCTCTCTTCTTCATACCCACCTTAGATTGGTCAAGTGTCATATTGAGATTCTTCTTCCCACAAAAAATCTCTTAAGAGTCTTTTTGAGGTAAACATTCTCTTGGGCTAGGATCTCATATGTGGCACACTCAATGGTTTTGGTTGCGCTAACATATCTCTCTTTATGGACAGCTACCTCAAGTCACAAATCCTCACAAGACACACAAGGGATTTCTCTAATCCTACCCAACTTCTCCTTGAACTTAATTATAAAAGCCTCATGCATTTCATTTAAATATATCCTAATTTTAGCACAAAATGTACATGAAATAGAATCAATTATTTTCTTAGATGCAGTCATGGATAATGATTTTTTTACATTTATCCTCAAGTTTTTTGTTAAGAGTATCAAGTTCAATTGTGAGTCTAGGACAATTATCACAAAATTTGGTCCTATAATGAATAAGCATTTCAGTTGTTTATTTCATCCTAAGTTTGCTATTCTCATAATGAGAGCAAATATGATTGGGATTAAATTTGGGAAATTCTTTAGCGCCACTATCAAGTTTTAATTCAAGCAATAAGCAATTTGAGCATGATGAGGGAATAACATCTTAAGGAATCACATACAAGGCAATAGCACTCAAGCAACCATGATCATTACTAGACTTGAGAGATTCTAGTTCATCTAGAGCATCTTTGAGTTGGTTCACAATAGGAGAATGGGCAATTTTCAATTTAGCCAATTGATCATATAAGGAGAAACAAGATTCACATTTTTCATCATCAAGGGGTATGGATTTGAGCCTAACTACTTTTAAGTCAAAGTTGTCAATCTTGATATCCTAGTTCTTGATTATTTTAACTTGTTTCTTGAATTGTTGTTCAGTTATAGTAAGAGCATGTTTCATCTGTTGAGTTGAAGGACGTACATCATCGGATCACCTTAGGGCTTATTGTCAAATAAGTCAACGTCGATGGCACTGCCTTTGGCCATGAAGCATATGCCGGTGAAGCTATGAATCTTCTTCCTGCTCTAGGAGTTATCCTCGTTGTCCTACATCTTTGAGTCATCATCTCTCATGTCAATATTATCAAGAGCGACAAGGACCCAGTTGACAAACTTGGACTTCGCATCACAAGCTTGAGGATGTCTCCGAGAGCCCTTCTCCTCCTTGCCCCTTCAGCTTGGGGCACTTTGCCAGAATGTGGTTCAGCTCATCACACACAAAACAAGTGACTAGACCCTCCTCCTCTTGTTCCTCACCTTATTGTAAAGTCTTGTGAATTTTGTGGATAGGAGGACTAAGTCATCCTCTAGAAGCTTCTGTAGTTGCTCATTACTCAAATAATGCAAAGCGGATAATGAAAATTTAGAAGAGCCAAAATCCAAGGAACTAGAAGAGCTACTCTAAGTAGGATCAATAGCCATTGGGTCAATCAAAAGAGCCATCGAATTTGTCTTAGGGAGGTGCAAAATAAAGTCAATCTCATGTACCTTCAACCTCGAGTAGAGCTTATCCATGTTAAGTTCACTTATAACAGTGTTGTCATTGATGTAAGTGATCTTTATTTCCCAAACTTTCACATCAAGTACACCCAATAGCTTGCATGCATTCTCATATTAAGAAAAGGTCAAACCAATAGCATGTAAATTATGAATAATCTTAGTATACCTTCTTCATAACTTATCCAAAGATTCACCAGTTTTTGCCTAATCTTTGAGAACTTTTTCTTCAATTTGTTTTGTCTCACTACCTTGATTGCAGTAGAGCTCTCATGGTAGTCCTAAGGATCTTCCAAATATCATGAGCAGACCTCAAATGAGTAGCTTGCTCAAACTCAGATTGATTAAATCCTTGAATCATAAAATTATAAGCCTCATTGTTTACCTCTATGTCTAGTGTATTCACCAGATTATCGACTGTCACAACATAATGATTCTTTACTTTGATACAAATTGTGTGCCCTTGAGCCTCAATGTTGGCTTGCATACTAGCCTTCCAATAAGAAAATTCAACTCTATCAAAAACAGGTAGTTTGGTTGAATACTTATTTGATGTCATGACTCATAAAACCGGTTAAAATCTATAAGAAGAGATAATTGGGCTCTAACACCACTTGTAGGACTAGTATGGCAGCAGAGGGGGGTTGAATGGTGCCTTCAAAATTTTCGCCCAAGTATTCACCAATTCTTCACTCCAGTAGCTACTGAGCTATGAAGATCAAGATTAGAAGTCAAAGCCAAACCAATCAACTCAAAAGCAAAAAAAATAGAAACCCTGCACTTGGGTGATCTAACCAGGTATCAAGAGGTGGTCTGACTAGTGGCTACAAGGCAGTCTGACTAGCACCCCTGGCAGTCTGACTGGTAGCCTTTTAGCCGTTTGACCGGTGGGAGTGTGGTTTGGCTAGCCTCTGGTATGACTGTGCATGAGAGTAGTATGATTGCTCACTTGTTCCCAAATTAGAAAATCAGACTAAACCAAAACCACTTTTAGTGCAACTCCATAAAAGAATAGCCAAATGAGATGAGATTTTACACACACCTTGTTTAAGATTTCAGAAATCTATTCCATCTAAGGATCGTTTGAATCCTTGTCAAAGTTCAGACCTTTTCCAAGAATAAGCAAGGTTGCACCATAATTGGGTAAAAACCAAAAACTCATAATATGACTTGCTCATGGGCAGATGATGGCCAAGATGCCTTTAAAAGTATTTTCATCTATCACGGTAAGCAAGAACTCACAAAGATTCAAATAAAAAACTTTTGGATCAAGAAAACTCACCATGAAATCCAATTCAAGCAAAACTGAGCAACTTCAATAATTTGCAAAACTTGATGACTAGATGGATGCGATATGATCTCCATGAGTCATCTCAACCACTAATATGTTCTTGGCACACAGTAAAATCAAGAACGGGGTAGAGGAGATCAAAACCAACAAGATGAAGAGCAAATCAACCAAAACAAGAAGGCTCCATGAGAAATGAACAAAATTGATGTATAGCTACATGATGATAAAGGTTTTATAGTCACTCCACTCCACCTGGAGGACAAGAGAGCATACCACATCACTCAAAACCTAGCCCTAGAACACTTGGCTAGAATGATGGATTGTTGGATGTTTAAATTACAAGTCTCCATCCCAATCTATTAAATAGATGAGGCAACCAGCCCACATCTAACCGTAATGGATACTATCTCTAGCACATTTGGGGAAAACTTGTTAACACTACTAGGGATGTGAACAGTAATGACGAACCAGTGTCGTCACTGAAGATGCTACATTCGTCATAGATTATAATTTGTGACGAATTTGTGACGAAATTCATTTCGTCATGGAACGCGCATTTGTCGTACCGTGACGAAATTATATTTTTCGTCATAGAACTGCTTTTGTTCAATGACGAAAGGGTCCCCGTCATAAAACACACTCTGTTTTATGACGATCGGTTTTTGTCATGGATAGGGCTGTTTGTTGTCATAAACAGCCGGCACCTGCTGTAGGCCAGCGTGGCGGCTGACGTGGCTTGTCCACGTGGCGGATGGCGTGGCAGCTGACGTGGCGACGGACGTGGCAGCTGACGTGGCTAGTCCACGTGGTAGCTAACGTGGCTGTTACTGTGGGAGCTGACGTGGCTGGACCACGTGGCGCGATTTTATTGGACCGCGTGGCGCGATTTGGTTCGCCCACGTGCCTCCTTTTTATTGGACCACGTGGCTTAAGTTCGTCACTTGCAAATTCGTCACAGAAAGACCATCAATTTCATCATAGAGGCCCATATGGTTATTTCATCACAGACATCACAATTTTCAAATATTCAAATGACCCACAATTCCATAACTAAATAGATCCAGTATTCCAGTGACCATACAACTCAATGAACAATACTCAACTCAGTCATCATCACATTCCAACTAGTTCACAGAAACAACTCAGTTCACTATCTCAGTTCACAGACTTGAACCAACTCAGTTCACAGAACAAATTCACAGCACAAAATAAACTTAAGTTCTCGACCACAAAACAACCACCAGCAAGGACCAGCAACCACCACCAGCTCACATGCCTAAGAAGAGTTACCATTGTTCAAGGCCAAGATACGGCGAAGGAGCGCATTGTTCTCCTCCATTGCCTGGTTATTTTTCTCTGTTAGCTTCTTGTGCTCCTCCAACTCCTTTTGGGTCCTCGCCAGCTTTTCCTCAGCTTCTTCGCTTTTCTTCTTGAGGTCCTCGAGTTCTCCTTGTAGAGCAGTCGAAGCTTGTTTTTCAGCTGCTAGTTCTTCCTGAAGCTCGCTTTCATTCGATGAAGATGATTTTGAGGGGGCGGCCATTTTGATTCCAACATTCTTCAAGAAAGTGTTGTTGTTGCTGTTCTGGGAGAGCACCTTGGAGACCACCTGTGCACTGGTAACTGGTGTCTCACCTTCAGCAGCAGGTTCTGCCCTCAAAGCTTCCATATCAGACTGAAAATGTCCCAGGAACAATCATTAGTTGGACAGACATGAGAAATAGCAAACAGATGTAACAAACAGATGAATCACTGTCAAGAAGTTCATAATATTTTTTTTCTCGAACACGCAGGAGAGCTGCGTATCATTATATTAAAGAAGGAAATAAAACCCGGTTACAACAACACACACCTGTCACACACATGTGATCTGCAGTAAGAAGGAAAGGTTGCATGTGTTACTATCATTGCTTGAGAGGGATGCACCAAAATCGGGGATTATATTTGTCGCTGAACAGGTACTGGTATACATGAATTCCTTTTATGCCATGCCATGTTGATTGTAATATCTCTAGGATCATGAGATATTGTTTCACCTATTTTCGGAGGTGCTAACTTAGGAACTTAGAGGGGCCAGCTGGCCAAGTGATCTTATGATGAGCCAGCAATACAAAATACAAATGATATAGAATAATTTACATTTTTGGTATGATCAAAGGGATTAAAAATCTGATATTCTGTTTCTCAAGGGAAGCACCATCAAGTCCGTTAGTTATATAAATGCATGCTGCAGTTATGCATAATGGTGCCATGCACAAGTAGGTAACTTGCAGTCTAGAACATACATGTGATGAGCCAATTTCAAGAGGACAACTGTGTTTTAGCGAACTTCTTTCTTAATTTTTTTCTCTTACAAATGACTGGCAATGATCCATTTTAAATTAAATCCAGTAGATTATTGCAAAACCAAGATCCCAACTATCGATGTAAACCACACACACAAAAAAACATAAGAGAAAATCAGGGTCAGTGATGACCTATTGGCATTATTTGGGGCTGGGTCCACCGAATTCAGTGGCACCCATGATTTCATGTTTTCTGTTCGGTGGCATTGTGTTATAATCAGTGCCCAGTGCGGAACCATAACATGTTATTACATGCTACCCTTTATATTTCTTGAAAATATATCTATATTCACTTGCATTTCTTTCATTTTTAAATACTTTGTGTTCATAAACAGTTATAACTTTTAAGTAGCCATTCTGGTTTGTTTACCAGCTGAGCTGTATATGTTTGTCACCAAGTTCTGAGCACTTCTTAGGTTGATAATGAATAAATCTTAATCTGAGTAGTAGTGTATCAGCCTCACCTTTGCGTTCTGTTTGATAACTCTTCAACCCATTTTGTTAGTCTAAGAAGTTCATAATATTGAGATACTGAAATCCATATATAACTCAATTTCATAATTTGCACAGCAAAATGAGCACAACTTTTAGCATCACTAAGTCCACTATGTTAGCTACGGTTAGCAAACAGACTTTAGCCAAGTCGCATCAGGTATAATCAGAAATTTAGACCAAATGAGCTGAATGACAGTATCTAAAAGCCGAGGCAGAATGACATTATCTAAAAAATGAGCCAAGTCCACTATGTGCTGTCTGGGATATTTTGAACACACAACATTGTTGTTGGAAACAGCACAAGCATCTTAAAGGCACAAGGAAACAGATGTAGGGACTTACAACTGCTTCTCTTGCCAGTTCACTCAGACCATGTTTGGAGCTGGTATGGCAGGTCTTGAAGGCCTCCACCGCATCAAGTTCTTCAATTTGTTGTGTGCTGGGTTCTGCATTGTTCCTCTTCTCCTTCTGTTAGGTAGGTAATCATTTACAGCAAAGTTCTGTTAGACAAATACAAAAGAATTTTTTGGATGAAATAAATAGGTAATAGTACAAGGTAATCTTTACTTACATATGCATGTAAGTGTGCGACATAGCTGCGAGAACCCGTAGCTTGATGATACTTGACATTACTGCGATTCTGCTTGTTCTTTTCACATGATTGCTACAAGAGAAGGAACTTGTTAGATAAGATCATATGTTTACAATGAGAAGAGCCTCTGCAAACTGAATATGAAAGAAGAATCCATGATAAGATACCCATACCATGTTCTTTGGATCAGACCACTTTGCAACAAGTGCCCTCCACTGTTCATCAGTCATACTAGCAATAGGAGAAGTAGTCCTAATCTCATTTGTAGGTACACCATTGAAGTATTTCTGCTTTAGCCGATAACGCATTTATCGCACCCCCGACCGCAATACATCGGTGCATGCTTCCTCTGTTGGCTTGTGTTTTGTGTTAATGGCCAATCGCCCCTAGTGATATGAAATTTGCATCGTTAGTGAGTCAATTCAGGTCATGTGATATCATGGTGTAGCATAGAAAGAGTAATGCACTTACAGATAGCTTTCCCACAAAGTCTTTGTAATATTGTTCGTCTTTCTTGTACTCTTTCCAATGATTTAGGACAGGAACCTTATCTCGAATGATGACACCAGCCTCTGATGCGAACTTGGCAGCTTGAACAGGTTCTTGTGGCCTTTTTTTGCCTTCAGCAACAGCTATGGGCATTCTCCTTCCCATAGATCTTGTCATCCTTTCCAGCAGTATTCCCTTGGTTGGTGGCCTAGGTCTCCTTGGGGGTCGCTGTGCGGGAGCTACAGAATATAATTTTTATTTAGATGGTTAAGTTTCATGCAAAACAGCAAAAGTGATGTCATATTTGAATGTCAAAGAAACTATAACTTGCCTTCAGTGGATTGGGTTTGATCCCCAGTCTGGTCTTCACCACCAACTACATTGTCTTCACCAGCAGCTACATTGTCTTCACCACCAGCTACATTGTCTTCAACACTAGCATCATTGTCTTCAACACCAGCATCACCATCTTGAAGCAACTCTTCATCTTGCACATGTCTCTGTGAAGTTAGTTGCCTTTTGTATGCTCTTGTTGAGACCCCAGGAGTTATCTCCTCTGCTCGTTGAGCTGCCCTCACTCTCTTTGGTTGCCTGACTCCTGGCGCCATGTTGGGATTTTTCTTCTTCCTCTTAGTACAGAGGGTTTTCACATATGTTCGTTGAGGAAACTGATAAAAAAACAACTTGTTAGTGAGCTGCATCTATAAGCAAGTGCATATATTAAAGAACAGATATGCAGGAAACAACATAAAAATGTAATGCAAATATCCTCCCTCCCCACACAAGATAGAAGAAGCACCTCGATTGCGAGGGGTTGTGGCTGCTCATCAGATTCAGTGTCATCATCATCACTATCTCCTTGAACATCATCTTCAAGGAGATACTCCGATGAGTCAGAATCTTCAGAATTTGATTTCTTGTTTGCTGATTTTCCCCCTTCGTTGTTGCAGGTTGTGTACACGATTTATTAAAAGAGGAAGCTAGACCATTGATCCCAAGTTCTTGCAACTTCCTTAAATTCTCCGCCACTTGTTTACCCCGGCTTCTTTCGTATTCAGTTTGCGGAGGTTCTTATAGGAACAGCCAAATTGTAACTATTAGAAAAAATAGGGAGTGAACTAAGAGCCAAGAGCTACTACTACTTGCAAGCTAGGTAAGAGGTAAGAGCTACTACTACTTGCAAGCTAGGTATGACTACTTCCACAGCACTCACTTTATGCTTGCTAAGATATGTTCAGGGACTATTTCATAGCAACAAAATGGTACAACAGACTAATACACATGAAAATGCAACAACAGAACAGTTGCACAGACAACTACTACTTGAACAAACAACATACTACATGCACAGAGAAAATAGAGAAGAGTTTTGCTTACATTGTGATGGCGGTTGTCCAGATCGTTTCCTACCTTGTCCCCTTGTTGCCACCATCGCGGTTGTGGCTACGCTGCGGTACTCGTCGGCGGCGGTGGTCGTAGATGGGGAAGTAGAACCGGTGGTCGTCGTCGGTGGTCGTGGAAGGGGAAGCAGGCCCGGTGCGGTGAACGACGTCGAAGGGGAACCAGATCCGTGCGACGACGGTCGGCGGTGGGGAAGTAGATTCGATGCAGCGGCAGACGTCGGCGTAGACCCGAATCCGGCGCGGCAGCTAGGGTTTCATGGGGGCGAGAGAGAGGGGTACGAGGCGACGAGAGAGGGGGGTGGCGGCGAATGTCGTCAGCGAGGAAGCAGCTCCTGTGCCGGCGGTGGTGCCCCGGTGGCGGCTAGGGTTCGGTGGGGGCGAGAGAGAGGTGGATGGGGCCAGAGAGAGAGGTGGAGGGGCGACGAGAGAGTGGGAGGTGGTGTGTGCGGTGGATAAATGGGTGGGGAAGTAGATTCGATGCAGCGGCAGACGTCGGCGTAGACCCGAATCCGGCGCGGCGGCTAGGGTTTCATGGGGGCGAGAGAGAGGGGTACGGGGCGACGAGAGAGGGGGGGTGGCGGCGAATGTCGTCAGCGAGGAAGCAGCTCCTGCGCCGGCGGTGGTGCCCCGGCGGCGGCGGCTAGGGTTCGGTGGGGCGAGAGAGAGGTGGATGGGGCCAGAGAGAGAGGTGGAGGGGCGACGAGAGAGGGGGAGGTGGTGTGTGCGGTGGATAAATGGGTGGGGAAGTAGATTCGATGCAGCGGCAGACGTCGGCGTAGACCCGAATCCGGCGCGGTGGCTAGGGTTTCATGGGGGTGAGAGAGAGGGGTATGGGGCGACGAGAGAGGGGGGTGGCGGCGAATGTCGTCAGCGAGGAAGCAGCTCCTGCGCCGGCGGTGGTGCCCCGGCGGCGGCGGCTAGGGTTCGGTGGGGGCGAGAGAGAGGTGGAGGGGCGACGAGAGATGGGGAGGTGGAGTGTGCGGTGGATAAATGGGTTGGAATTTTTTTTTGCGCCCGAATATAGACCGCGCTCGGGAAAATGGCACCCTCGAAATTTTTTTGGCGCCCTTGAATAATTAGGGGCGAGGGCAATTTTTAGATTTTTAATTAGGGAGTTTGTACAATTGAAACCACTTTCCGGATTTTTTCCAAAATGTCCAATTTAAATTTTATATTATATGGCCCTGCAATTTAACCCACTGTTTCAAAATATCCAAATTAAATTTTGGATTTTTTGGCCCTGCAAATTAAACCACTTTCTAAAAATCAACTATTTTAACCAGTACATGGGATTTAAACGAGTTTCTCTAAATCTGCATTTTAGAAGTGATATGTCGGACCCGGATTTCTCAATCCAAATCCACTATGTTAAAATTGCACTACTCCCTGGATCAGTAGGTAGTGCACACAGGAACATTGCTGAATCATTTACATACATCGCATAAATCCATTAAATGACAAACCATAATTGTCTTACATCCCGACGGGGAAATGGTCCTTATAAGGGCCACACAGGCCATAAGTTATATTACAATAAAAGCAGCGGAAATCTCAACAAAAGTAGAACCAATACCACAGGCAAGTGACTGGGGGTGATTAAGTGCCATGTATATTATCTAGACTGGGATAATATATATGCACACAATCTCCATCAAATCTCTTGTCTATAGTCCAAAATACGGAAATAGCGGCCTAGTTATCGTTGTTGCTTCCTCCAGCGTTAACAAGGGCATCTGCAGAGTTGGCACACTTTACCCACAAGAGATAATCCCACTCATTGCCCCACATGATTCCATTGACATGCGGTTGAGTAGTCTATCACAGGTCCGTTACAATGCATTTCCCTAGCAGGGTTACGTCCGCTAAGGTTTCCACTTCCTCCAGGTACGCCCACCCTTCTGGAAGCCCCCTCTTGCGCCATCACGCCGGAGGATGTGGCCATCCTCTACCCGCCCGTGATCATCATGCCGGCGCAACCCATACTAAGTTAATGCAAATTATTTAGCCCTGCCTACATTTTGCCAGCTTGTGGTTGTACTGTTATAACCTGGGAGGTTATCACATGATTTGGTCCTTAATGTTATCTGGGCGGTTCTACCACAAACCACACTTAATTTTGCAATACTGGGTTCAATATGATCAAAGTGTCGACTCGCCTGGATCGCTGGTGTCCTGGTCTTGGTCGTCCGGGTTGGCGTTGGCTTCTGCGTCCTCTTCTTGGTCCTCGTAAGCTATATTACGTTGTGCGAAAGTTTGGACAAGAAGTTATCAAACAACACAAATCATCTCCAAAAATTCACATGAACTCAAACAATTATGGTTTCGGTCCCATTAGACAGATCTTGAATTTAGATGAATTTACAAATTTGTTTCATTCAATTTGGAGCTAAAATGTAGAAGTTATGATTGGTCAAAGTTCTCTGTTTCAGTCAAATCCTAAAATTACTAATTTCTGGCATATGGGGTCCATTGTCATTCTCTGGCATTTATTTTGTTTTTCCCATTTTATTTTTCTTTTATCTCCTCTGTGCTACTAACATGTGGGTCCAGCTACTGTTCATGGGGTCCACATGTCAGTATGGGTTCGGTGGAAGAGTTCCACTGACCAGTGGGGCCCAGCGGTCAGCGGGACGCTCTGGTTACAGAGGCTGACAGGTGGGGCCCACCTATCAGGTAGAAATAAAAGAAATGTTCGACCTCGGCGCGCTGCGGAGCCGGGGGCTCAAACGCGCGCGGCCGAGGGAACGGGGGAGGGAGGAGAGTTAGCGCTGATAGCCAAGTGAGCGGGGAGGCTTTGCCTACCTCTATAGGGCAATTTATTTCCTTGAGGTGGGTCTGCAGCGGGGTCAGGCAGAGGAGTCCGGGACGACGGTGAGGACCGAAGTCTTCTGAGCATTTGTGACTTTGTGTCATGTCTGAAGCGTCTTCTGAGCATGTGCCATTCGGAAAAAATACGCTGAAGCAGCTAGCTGCTCTGATTCATCGTAATTTGTTGGAATGCCCTTGAGTGGGGCACTACAACAGGCTAGATCCTGTACTACACATCACCACCTATTGGTGACTGTGGCAGATCAAATGCAGGGTTGTATTTCTGTCATCAGGCTGGTGGCAGATCAAGACATATACAGGTATAGAGTAGGATGCAAGGCAAATGTAACAACTGCAACCTCTGTAATGTTGAGCACAAATTTTTATTAAACACAACATTATTTTGTTTTTAGCGCTGCATGAAGTCCAGAAGTGCAGATTTTTCTACAGGTTCCGGCCAGATGGTTTAAGAGCTCCCAAGCAGCTTCTTGATATCCTTCTGCAGAGATAGAAAGGAAATGTTATGATGACCGCTCAGTAATTCAGCATGTGCAAAGGGGATGTGAATTGCAGTGCTGCAGGTTACCTCAATGCTCAGAGGTGAAGTGGTCGGCGCATAGTGGTCATTTACCTGTGGAATGACAGGAAGAAGAAACAATTCAAATAGGAAACACAACTAGTCAGTTTTCGGGTGAAGCCATGTGGATTAACCTGCAGCTCAAATGGAGCATATGTAAGTAACATTTGGCAATAATATAAATGACAACACACAAATATTATTGGCAGAAACATATTCAGTCATCTCCAAATTAATTTGTAAATGCAAATTAATACAGTCTCCAAGCAATGTCTATGTTGAACCATGATAGTCTCATTTTCAGGCATGAAAGAGAAATTGCGGATTATATTGGAGGCTGCAACAGCACACTGTTGCCTTTCTGCCCGTCCTTCATCATCAACATTAAACAAGCCATCTTCATCAAATCAAAATCCTGCAGATCGCTTCTTTGTGACAGTGGAGTCCTCTGTGTTTGATTGACCATTTGAAGGACTGAAATTACCATAAGTCAACTCTCCATTGACTTCCCTAATGGACCAACACTGCCTGCAGTTAAAACACATTTTGAGAAAAATTTCAGTTAAAACATATGATTTCTTTATAGAAATTTTTTTCAGAAAACCAACTAAAGAGGAATAAGTATGTACCTTGCGTATCCTAGAAATCATCATCTTCATTGTCATCGTCTAGGCACATGTCATCATTGTTCTCATTGCCACCATCACTACAGTATTGCAGTACAGTTTCATCTTCATCCTCATCCTCACTATCTTCAGGAATTGTAGCTTGCTTCTTGCTTCTTATGAGGTCTACTAAATTAGCTTCAAGTATAGTGGCTTCTCCACCCTGAAGATTGTGCGTAATCTCATGAACATCACCTTCTTGCACTTCATGCTCAGTATCAGAACAATGATCATCCTGATGCACATCATGACTGGGTTCATCTTTTTCAGCCACATCATAAATATTCCTATGTTCAAATTTTTGCACAACTCGCCATTCTTTGCCTAAAGATGTGTCTTGCAAGTAAAATATCTTTCTCGATTGAGTTGCCAAGATGAAAGGGTCAGTCTTGTACCATAATGACTGCACATTGATGGATTTGAAATGCCCGTCATCTCGAATGCCTCTTGTCTTGCCACCTTGGTTGTACCAATCGCATCGAAATAGAACCACAGACCGACGTGCTTCAAAATTGGAGTTATATTGCAACTCAATTATCTCCTTAAGGACACCATAAAAATCAATGTGTTTCCCCATCATGTGTACCTTCGGTCATTACACCACTATTTTGTGTCTGTAGGTACTTCTCACGATCCATAGTGCTATACCGCACTCCATTAACAATGCAAGCTGCACAGGTCTTGACTCGGAGATCTGGGCCACATGAAAGTGCATACAATCCTTCACTAACCTCTTCTGGCTTCTCCGCCCATAGCTTCATAATCTGGGGTGCAATAAAAGTACTCAGATCACCAATTATATATGGCTCCTAAACCATTTATGAAAGCTGAAAACACAAGGTCTAGTGACTTACATGGCTCCTAAACCATTTTGGAAATCCTTGTTCAAGCCTTTTATCAACATCATGTGCACCTTCCTTTAGTAGCTCTTCCCTGTAGATGCTGCAGGACAAACTTTATTCATAAGAAATAATTTGATAAATTTGTAATAAAACACACAATAATTCCAAAAAAAGTAAATGATACTTACTCCAAATATGGCCCAACTTCTTCACAGTTATTTAGCACATACCAAACTAACTTGTCCATGACACCATCATCAATGTATTGTACCCTATTAGATCCAACAAGAGTAACACCATGCATAAAAACAGAGGTGTCATCAAACAATGGACCATCACCCACTACCATCATCCTGGTTAAATCTAGTGTCAACATCCTCCATGTACCTTGAACAAAAAGTCAGCGTGTCACTTGCAACATAAGCCTCAGCAATTGATCCTTCCGGCCTAGCCCTGTTCCTTACAAAATTCTTCAAAGTGCATAGTCGCCTTTCTATTGGGTACATCCATCCATACTGAACAGGACCTCTAAGCAGTGCCTCATCAGGAAGATGGACAGCCAAGTGCACCATGACATCAAAGAAGGCCGGAGGGAAAATTTTCTCAAGCTTGTTTAGGATCAATGGGATTTCTGCTTTCAGCCGCTTCACAACATCTATCCTTAGATTTCTACTACACAATTCCCTGAAGAACTTCCCGAGCTCTGCAACTGCTTCATATACATCCTTGCTGATAAGTCCTCTTAGGCCTGCAGGTATGATTCTTTGCAGGAGTATATGGCAAGAATGTGTTTTCAGCTTCCCCTGCACCTTGGAAGAATCTGCACTTATGAATCTTGCTAGGTTCGCTGCATATCCATCAGGAAACTTGATACCTTTGAGGAACTTGCAAAACTCGATTCTCTGATCCTTCTTCAAGACATACCAAGCATGTGGAACAGTGACTGAGTTGCCATCCTGCTGTAAGTGCAATTCAGGTCTTATGCCCATATCATGTAAATCTAGCCTAGCATTGGTTGTGTCCTTGGTCTTGCCGTCGACATTGAGTAATGTGCCAAGAAGGTTTTCACATATGTTTTTCTCTATGTGCATCACATCAAGATTATGTGGAAGCTTCAAATATTTCCAATATGGCAATCTCCACAACCCAACTTTGCGGCTAAAAATCACTGGACCTTCGTTACGCTTCCTTTTCTTAGTTGCAGGATGCTTCCCTGGCCTAACATCTTTCACCTTCTCTAGCTCCTCTTGGACCTCCTCTATAGTGAACTTACCTGGCTCAACTTTGTTTTTGCGCTGTCCGTCAAAAGCCAAGCTTCTCTGCCAAGCATGTGTCCTTGGAAGGTATCGACGATGTCCAATGTAACATAACTTATTCCTTATTGCCCGAGACAACGGATTCTTGTCACAATGAATACATGCATAATAGCCTTTTGTTGTTCGCCCTGATAAGGTGCTCAACGCTGGATAATCATGTATACACCACAACACGGCAGCACGAAGCTTGAACTTGTTACCAGTACATGCATCATAGGTATCGACACCCTGCCAGAGATTGAGCAGTTCTTCTATTAGGGGCTCAAGGAACAAATCAAAATCCTTTCCTGGAGATGATGGACCTGGGATGAGTAAAGACATAAAGCAGTTTGCTGGAATCACGCATTCCCATGGTGGGAGATTTAAAGGTGTCAGGAGCACAGGCCACATGCTATATTGGGTACTCATGTTGCCAAATGGATTGAATCCATCTGTAGCTAAGGCAAGCCACAAGTTCCTCGGATCAGCTGCAAAATTTGGATACCTGCTGTCAAAGTCCTTCCATGCCTCCCCATCAGCTGGATGTCTCATTACATTGTCGACTGGCGTCCTCACTTTCTTGTGCCATTGTGTTTCCTCAGATGTTCGTTTGGAAGCAAAAATCCTCTTCAACCTTGGTATAAGTGAAAAATACCTCAAAACCTTATGTGGAACCCGCTTGCTCCCATTAACATCTTGCCATCTAGATTCCTTGCATACTGGGCACACATCCACCTTGGCATAATCATTCCGAAACAACACACAATTGTTCTTGCACACATGGATGTTATCATATCCAAGGCCCAATTCACGAAGATATTTCTTGGCATCATCATATGATCTTGGAAATTCACACTGAGGGAATGCTGAGGACAACAACTTCATCATTACGGTAAATGTTGTATTGCTGATTCGATAATGAGACTTGATATACAGTAACCTCACCAGAAAAGAGAATTTTGAATGGCTAGATCCCGGGCCAAGTGACTGCTTCGCATCTTCAAGGACTCTTGCAAACCTTGGCTGTTCTCCATCTGCCTCTGCCGCTGCGTACAGATCTCCTATCATCTCTGGTACTCTGTTATCCTCATCATAATCATCATCCGCCACATCCACATGTATCCCTTCATCATGATCAAATCCATCCACCTCCTGCTCTAAATACTCAACTACTTCATCATCTGCCGACTCTCCATGATGAATCCACCTGGTGTATGCAGCTGACATTCCATAAATGTGTATGTGGTCATCCACCTCTTGCTGAGGCCATAAAGTTTGATTAAGACATTTGTGGCACGGACAAAGTATATGGCTGTCTTCGGGGTATCTTTCACTAACAAATTGCATGAATTGTTGAACTCTAGTGATATATGCAGGTGTGAACTGTCTCCCATGAATCCAACTTCTATCCATCTGTTTGAACAAATTTCCCAAAAGGTGTTACCTGATACAATATGTGAGTCCGGTTTTCATCTCTTGGGCCAGAACAATGTCTTAGTATCACTCCGCCCTTCTCAAACTCTCGCAGCACAAGGTTGGTCTCCTTCACGGAGGATCTGTGAACGAAACCAAAGCTATATATCAAACAGGAACATGAAATCGCTAATAAACTACTAATCCAGCACAAAACCAAGCATCACTCCCTCGCATAATTTTGTGAGGTATAGAACATTTTTTTTAAAAAAATGGTTAAGGACAAATTATGCTCGCCAGGCAATTGGTCATTTTGATTTCTTTGCGGCACATCTCTAGTACTACCTGGTACACCGTAGAAGGATAAAGCCAAACTTACATATATGTTACGGCCGCGACGAAGTACATTATCAACTCTCATGTAAAATAATAGGACTAAATTATTACATCAGATAGGCAATGAATCAATTCAGTTGCCATGTTTTTACTTTTATTGAAGATCCATCTGTTACATTTTAATCAAAGTTGCCAGTGGACTGAAATTAATCAGCATAAGGATCAACATATTTATTTTGACAGGCTAACAAGGGAGCATTCCTATCAGCATGCACGGATGCACCAATGCTAAATCTCTGCATGCAAATATAATCCCAAGGCATGTAATTAGTCATCGTTCTATAAGACGGAAGTAGTACAGTACAATGACATATCCTTCATGGTATTACTGTGATTGCTTTTATAACTATCAAAACTTCAAATTGAGAAACGACGACTAGCCTCTGCAAATTTCTAAAAATAGGTGGATCATTGGTACAATTTCTCTATAATATTTCTGAAAGGAGCAGCAGAATCATGGAAAGTAAATTGTCTATCTCTATGAGGCACTCAAGCGAACACATGGTGGGCAAGCTGGTGCGCTAACCCGCAAATAGATCGAACGAACCTCCACCGGCGCCAAGCTGCCTCCGCCGCCGGGTCCACCACCGAGCTGCCTACGCCGCCGGGTCCGCCGCCGCCGGTGCGCCGTCGGGTCCAAAGGCGCCGGGTCCCATGCCACCGGTGCGCCGCCGGGTCCGTCGCCGCCGGGTTGCCTCCGCCGCCGCCGAAACTGCCTCCGCCACCACCGGGTTGCCTCCGCGCCGCCGAACTGCCTCCGCCACCGCCGCCGGGGTTCGATTTCGATTATGGTTTTGATTATGGTGTCAGGGGTCCACCGGCTCAGATTCAATCAATAACGGTAGCCATTCAATTATCATGTTCAAAGATATGACAAGTAGGGAAAATTAGACACCTAAGTCACAAAAGCTCCTCTGGTGCAGTGGTAAGGCTTCACCTTGTGTTCCACCCTGTCTGCGGTTCGAATCCAGGCGGGCGCTATTTTTTGGCCAATTAACGGACGGGGACGGGGGAGCTGGAGTTGCCATGTGGTCGTGGGACCGGTGCCGGTGTGGGCCACGCTGCGCCATGTGGTGGAGGGACCACGGGGTTGGTGGGACCGCATGTGGGACCCATCGAGCCATGTGTAGGTGGGACCCACGTGGTGCATGTGGGACGTGGGTGTGTGCAGAAGGGTGCATTATATCTGTGACGAATTTGTTTTGTTGTTTTGTGACGCTTCTTTGCTTTTCATCATTATTTTTAGTGCCTGGGCTCCGTCACACATCACCTATGACGAAGCTACAAATTTCGTCATTGAAAGTTCAAGTTTCATGACGAAATTCCTAAACGTCACAAGGTAATCGTCATAGATAAGCACATTTGTAGTATAATCCCACACAACATGGGTTTTACTCACAAACTTAACTCATGCACACATTTAAAGCACATGAGTTTGAATCCGCTAAATCCTTAGCTATTGATCTACTTGATATTCTTAGCATTTCCTTGACCTAACCCACTTTCCCAAGCGGCACTCAAGTGTCGCGGTTTTGATACAACATAGTTTACACTATTTGGCAAATTACCAAAATACCTGTGCCTTAACTTAGTCTTCATCTTCCATTGCAAACAATCACTATGCTCGCCACGTGTATCTACACCAATGCTTGCCACGCATAAGTAAATCTCTCATGTTCTAGTTCCACTAGACCATGCCTTACTTAGACCGACCAAACCAATTGGTACAACCCATTACTCGAACCTTCCCTTCAACAATTTCCGTCTTCCTTGTGCCATGATTAAACTCAACCAGCTCACCCGATATCCTTTATTGTTCTGGGCCTCAGTTTCTCCATGTGCGTAGCCCTGTTCCATACTATTGATCATGATTGGCTCCAAAGCTTTGTGCACATCAACAGACAAAGAATCGTTTCCAGGCACAAATTCTTCATAACTTGACCCAAGTTAGCTAAAACATATATCATGCAACATTAATTCACTGGCAAAACATATCTTTGATGCCGGTCTAACCGCCAACCATAGGTAGGTCAGACCAGTCACACTCAGCACAAAACACACGCTTTGGAAAATTGCAACCAGCAACTAACTCGCGGTACTACCGACTAGCGGTCTGATCGCAATGGTACTACTGCCTTGAGCGGTCTGACCGACAGAACAATGGTGGTTTGACCGGCAGCCAACCAGCGATCAAACCGGTGTTAAGCTAGCGGTCAACCGGCAAGCTTGACAATAAAATCGACAAAATACAAACTTTTGAATATTCAAATATCCCCGTAAACTTAATAATAGTTCATCACAATAATGTATTGGATCTTCTCATATGGTCATTATAAAAAAAATATTGGTTACTACAACAAGGGCAATACATATTTTCTCTAGAATAAATAAACCACAAAAAAACAAAGAAGGAAACGGCACTAGAATCCAGGCTGGCCTGAGGCATTAAGGCATGGAGACGCAGGCCTCTCTGGCCGGGTACAGCAATGTACTGCGCAGGAGCCGGCTGGTCCAATGTATGCGTGCTTCGGGTCCGATCTAAGAAACTCGGTACCGCCAAGATTAGCCCCATTGATTTCGTTGCCGGAACTTGGACTCCACCGGGCTGGACCACGGTTTTGTTTGTCAGTTTCCCCGGACAAATCAGATTTACAAGCCGTACTGATAAGTTTAGCAAGTCATGCATACGTGGATACTCAATTACCCAGGCTTGTAGCTCGCTAGCAGCTAGGCAACTTCATGTTCGTCTAATGCAAGCCATACGTCGAGGGAAATTAGTTTAGCAACAACTTAGGTCCTGTTTGGCAGAGCTTTAGCTCTAGGAAATCTGTAGATTTTCTAGAACTGGTCATCTGTAGCTCTAGGAAAACCTGGATCTAGAGTTGCAGGTATGTTAAGTGCATTTACATGACTCATTTCATTTATATTATATATTAAATAAAAATATTTAAATCACTTTAATTTAGTCAACAAACTACAGATCCAGTATAGATCTCGGAGTTAGAGCTGTGCCAAACGGGGCTTTAATTTGCAAAGTAAGCCTCTGAAATGGCATTGCAATTACCGTTTGCAATCAAGAAAAACCGTTTGCAATCAAGAAAAACCAGACTGCTGTGGGTAAAACAGTGAAAAAAAAGACGTTTTTTTGCCATCTTAGTGTGGGCATGGGGTACGACGGCCTCTCTGCCTTAGAAATTTTATCGTATCGTCGTGGTATGTATAGGTTTATATAACAACCTAATCAATTATTGACATATGTAAAGTAGAAGGTTCCACTTGGAAGTCTAGAGGGGATAAACTTCCTCTCTAAGATATCTTCGCCTCCGCTCCTCCTCCCACCCCGCGCCTCGCCGCCACGCCGCATCTTCACCGCCCACATCTCGGCCGCCGCCTCGTCCCAGCCCTGCCTTCTCCAACAACCGGCCCTAACGAGCTAGCCATGGTCGTATGTTGTGGTCATAAGCGCCTAAAGCCGTAGTTGTATGCCGTGGTCATAATCGCCTGAAGCCGCAGTCGTATGGCATAGTCGTAAGCGTCTGAAGCCGTCGTCGTACGTGTCTGCTTTGTATAGTCTAACACGGCCGAGGTGCGGGCGGTGAAGGCACGGCACGATGGCGAGGCGTGAGGCGGGAGGAGGAGGCGGCAACCGTGGCGGAAGGTAGTCGCGAGGAGGGTCGAGGAGGAGTCGGTGGTCGTGGTGCAGACCTCCAGCAGCGTGGCCGAGGTGCAGCGCGGCGGCGAGGCGTGGGGCAGGAGGAGGAAGAGGTAGTGGCCGCGGCGGAAAGTGATGGTGTGGAGGAGGACGGCCATGCCTAGCTCGTTAAGGCTGGTCACCGGAGGAGGCGGGGCTAGGGCGAGGCGGCGACGCGGCAGCGAGATGCGGGGTGGGAGGAAGAGCAGAGGTGGAGATATCTCGGGGTGGGAGTTTATCCTTTCTGGATTTTCGAATGGAATCTTATATTTTACACATGTCAATAATTGATTAGATTGTTAAATAAACATGTGTATACCACAATAACACGATAAAATTTCTCCACAATGACACGATAGAATTTCTCCTCTCTGCCTAATATTTGCTCTCCACGAGGTAAGGTCACCTCTGACCTCTCTCTCCGCCTAATTTTTTATCTGTTGCCGTATATTCTCTCGGTCAGAGGATCAGAGCTGGTAAAGAGGGGCTACCTAGCCTAGCAATCAGCCGGCAAGCGTAGCAGCATTACCCTGAAGATTTGCACGCAATAATAACGCCATGAATTGTATGGCAGTGCTGCTAAATGTGCCATGGCATCCGATGACAAGTCGACAGCTGAAGCGCTTGGGGATCCAATCCGTATGCATCATGGTCCCTGCTGGAGCAGGCTGAAACGAGAGAGCCTGAGGCACTGAGCCAGTGAAGAAACGGGGCATTTCGTTTCGTCTTCCTCCCATAAACGAGCGGAGCAGAAGCGGCACTAGGATCAGATGGCCATTGCAGCAGTCTGGGTTGCTGCCTGCTGGCCAAGACAAAACTGGGAGATAAATATAATGCAGGCTTATTTACTCTGGGCCTGGAGCACAGGAGCAGAGCCTCCTGCTTGCTGCCACGGCGCGGCGGTAGCAGTAAATGCGAGCGCAGCGCAGGCAGAGGTAGGGCTCGATCGGGCCGGGTGTGTGGCCTGCCAAGATTCGCAGGCGAGCACCATTTATTTCGTTTGCTGGGTTGGGTGGTTTGCAGTCTGGACCACGCACGCCGTGGTGAGTGGCCATGTCCTGTCGATTTTCCCGGACAATTCAGATCCTGAGCCGAGCAAGACGACACTCCGTATGGATGTGTGGGTCACTGGCCGGTGCAGGAATCGAGGGGAGAGAGGATACTCGTGAGCGATGGATAATAATAGCGCACAAATACGAACGCATGTGTATGCTGCCGCATAGGAAAAACTCAAGATTCACCAGCCGTTCGAGCTCGAAATCAGCTCAGCTTAGCTCGAGCTCGAAAGAAGCCAGCGAGCCAAGCCTCAGTCTCAGCTCGCACTAACGAGCTAAGTACGAGCCACATATTTCCCGGTCCCCCATCCGTAAGCCTCCCTCACTCCTGCCCGCCCGCCGCCACCGCTCTTGCTTCCTCCCCCCGCGCAACGCCGCCGCCGGCGATCTTTCTTCCCGCCCGCCCCCCCGCCGCCGATCTTTCTTCCCACCCGTGCGCCGCCGCTTCCCCCATCGCCCCTGATTTGGCCCCGGCTCCCAACTCTCTCCTGATCCGCCGGCGCAACCCCCCCCCCCCCCCACACACACATACATATCCGCGGGCTGCCGCACCCCACCCCACATCTCCCTGCTCAATGGCGTCCTTCTTCTAGGTGCATGTTCGATTCTTATAATTCCTAGACATGAGTTCTAGATTGCTAGGTGCTTATTTGTGGTTGTACAAGTTGTAGGTGCCATGGTTTGCGGAATTGATTGGTAGAGATTAGAGAATACCTGTGAACTATATGTAGCCTATGATGATAGTGTGTATGATGTTCTGTAGGATGATTTAAAAATACTTGCATGTTTCTGATGGTCACATAAGTACGATATGCGCAGCATGGTTATGTTCACACTGTGTTTCTTCTTCTGGAAATGAAAGATGTCCAATCTGTTTACCTTCTGTTCTGAACATGTGAAATGGATTTTACCTGATATTCTGTCCATACTGTTTTGCTTCATGTTTTCTATTAAAGCGGGTGACGAATTGAGCTTGCTTACTGTGGTGATAAGTTTATTTACATGCATAAGATGTCAGATGTTTGTTACATCAGGCCATGTTAAACCAGCTTCTTGTTACATGTTCCCCCAAACAGTTAAATTCTTTTTCTTGTGCCATTCTTGTCCATTGCTTAATTGTGCCATTATCATGAACATATGTAAAAATCGGCACAGCTAGATTTGATGGTAAAGGTGCGAAATTTATGGATTCTGCTCTTACAAACCAAGTTCATGTTAAGCATTGGTGGTTGTTTTCTAGGTTCAGTTTGTTGTTTCAGATGTACAGGTGGAGTTGTATAGTCTTACGTTGGGGGTTGTAGCTCAATTTGGGCATGTGAAATGCTAACCTGTTAATAATACTTCTTGTCGTTCACTTTGTAGTTTGCGTTAGTTGGTTTTCTTTTCAAGCGTTGTAGGTTTTCTTAATCTAATCAATTTTCATATTCGTTGAGCTATGCAAAGTTTTATCAATTAGGTGATAAATTGTCCTGGGCTCCAGCAGAGGCAGCGTTGCAGCGATGCTTCAACCATCCCGAGCTCCAAATCAGCTCCTGTGTTGGCTGGTTCTGGGTTCCTGTGTTGACTCCCTGTTGGCTGGATTTGGACAGCTTGGCTCGCAAGGGCTCGTGAGCCGGATCAAGCCAGAAAACAGGCCAAACCAAGCTAGACATTTGGCTCGTTTCTTTAATGAGCCAAGCCGAGCTCTCGGCTCGTTTCCAGCCCTACTGCCGTAGGCCGCACAAGGTCTTCCTCCTCATGTACGATGAGAGCGTTTATCTATGTGCAAGTGGAAGAACTGCTAGAACTAGGCCTGCCTCTGCATCTGATCGAAGTCATTTGTTAGTCGTCTTTTGTAGTAGTAGACGTCGCCGCCGCCGCCTTCAGCTTTGTATGTGGTTGGTGTGGGGAAAAAACGAAAAGTTCATTACTGTAGTTGATAAATCTCATTGAAATTAGATATATTATGTTATCGGTAAGACCACGTGACGTGGAGTGTCTACATGTTTTGTGATGAATATTTTATTTTATTTATATTGCGTTATCGAAGTTTGAGTTTGATTTTGTGTTATTTGAATTATCTGATTTTGTTATTAGGTGATCAGTGGTCTGACTGGAGCAGTATGACTAGTCGTAGGCGACGGTCTGACCGGGGAAGCGGTTGTACCAGCCCGTAGTTGGCGGTACGTTTATTCCAAAGAGATCATTTTGTTGCGCAAAGGTTTTAAGAGCAGTGCGACCAGCTGTATGATAGCAGTCCGACTAGAGGTGTCTTGGGCGGCCTGACCAGCGGCATGGTTGCTACGGTCAAACCGACTCCTTTGCTACTAAGGTTTGACTAAGGTTGACTGGGGCGGTCTAATCGGTCGTTTGATTGGCCGTGAGACCGGTCTTTGCTTAGTCGAGTGAGCTTAGTTTTGTCTTGGATGTGTTGTTGCCTAGGAGCTTTTTAGGAATTCATGCAAGTGTTAGTCATGCGCGAGAATCTATGTATTGTGTTAATCATGGCTAGGAGTGCAATGTGGTGTTTGCTGACGTGAGTCAAATGCATGTCACTTGTGCCCGGGTTGATTGCTTATTCTTTAATGTGCAGTGCACTTGGAGATTATCGGCAGTCAACGGCAAGACTAAGGCTAGGGGAGGAGCTCGAGGCCATAGAAGGTCACGTAAGTCTGAGTGAGGCTACATCTCAAGTGGAGAAACACGGAAGAAAGACAATGATCGCAATAAGACAAGTACATGCATGTGATGTAACGTTGGACTTGGGCAGTTTCAAGTGGAGACGATCCAGGAGGAGGCTGGAGGCATATAGGTTTGGCGACAAGTTATTAGGTATCACAGACTTCGTATTGGAGTTTGCTTCGACGAAAAGCATCGTGGAGGCCAGTGGATAGCAATTTCGTAAATTATCCAATACCGGGTGGAGAGACGGTTTGTAAAACCGCAGTAGTGGCCTAAGGTGGATTTTTAAGTCACGTCATGGAGGATGGAGCGTCTTATCGGGCTATTAGAGTCATGAGGAAGTTACGCTTTGAAAAACGTGTAAGTGTATAAGTGTAAAACTGGTTTGTGTATGGGTTACCGAGTTTTCCTATTTGTATGTAATTGTATCCACTAAGTGTGGGCTGGTTATTATGGTTAAGTGTAAGGTAAGAAGCCTCCACTACATAAGCCATTTTGTGTGTTGAGAAAAAAAAATATCTCTGGTGCTAATGAGAACTAGTTATGGTTACGTTTCCTTGTTTGGGAGCTTTGTGTGTGTGATTTTGTGAGAGCTCAGCTCTCAAGGTGTGGAGTGATTGTATTCCTTCATTCCCTCATGGTAATAGAAGATCAAACATGTTTATCTTGTCCCTCTTGTATTCTTGTTTGATTTCCTTGCCTTCTTGAGGTGTTTTGAGTAGTTCGTGGTTTCTCTTGATTCTACCCTATTTTGTGATGTGATATAGCTTGTTATGATATATGATAACACATCCAAAGTCATCAAGATCATCTAGGGCTCACGAGTAAGTGTAGATCGAAGTTTTCCTCTTTTGCCCCATTTTAGTGCAATCTTTGTCGTTTTAGGTAAAGGTTGGACCTTTGGCTATGGTCTTCGCGATCAATAAGTGTAGTATGTTTGTGACATCCTATGAAGGGCTTGTACTAAATTTTATCTTGTTTGGATAAGTTGTTTAAGAGTAAGCATTTTTCTTAATTGTGGGCAGTGCTAGTTTTGCATATGTTCATGGAGTGATCAGACCGCCCCTGAGATTCGTTCTGATCGGTCGAGCGGTCTGCTGCCCTCTAGTTGGCGGTCAAACCGGTGCGACTAGAAATCTCGAGTGAGTTTGTGACCTTTGGCACTTAGCTTTGTGAAACTTGTGGGCTTGTGTTTTTCGTTGTATTGTATAGCTAATACTTAGGGAAAGATTTTAAGAAGTCATTCACTCTTCTCTGACTCGCCATACCTAATCCTTGATTATCCAACGGGTGCCCTCTCGCATTTCATCTCATATGTCATGCGTGGTATGCATGGGACTCAATAATACATCCGCTCACAAATTGATTAAGAAAAATAAACAGCTAACCAAACACTATATAAAACGGCTCAATCAGATAACATTGGCAAAATTCAGTGCAATGCCAAACGTCCAATACTTGCAGACTATGAGGCTTTTGTCAATGCAGGCCCGGCCCTGAGGGGGGCGAGCGGGGCGGCCGCACCGGGCCCCCAAAATTTAGGGGCCCCCAATCCCCCATACACATAGTATATATACTATGTATACTATCCGTCTATGAGTCTATCCGTCTTCTGAATTCCCGGCCGGGCCGACTTCTCGTCTTCGGTCTTCTTTCTGAAATCTGACTTTCCGACTTCTTAGTTCTTCCATGATTCCGTCTAGCCGTCTAGGGCACGCCGCACGCCGCGCCGAGCCGTGGAGGGTGGCCGTCTCTCCTGCCCGCCCGCCGCGCTAGTGTCGTCTCGACGGTGAACGGTCTCGTCTGCGAGGCGACACCGCGACAGGCGAGCCGAGCGGAGCGAGCGATCAGCCACGGAATTCCCAAACCAGCAGGTCCACATCTACATCACTTTGTCATTGCTTCTTATAGTTTGCATATTAGGAATTTTTTAATCAATAATTAGTGCTTTGTAGTTACTAATTATACTATTGTTCTTTAAATTTTCAGTACCATGTCATCTAGAAAATATGCACCCGGTAGTGAAAAAAGAAAAAAAGGAAACGAATAGATGAGTTGATAGAATCACAGAGAGGATCCATTGACATATTTTTTAAAAGTAATACGAGCAGTTCAAGAAATCCTGATGAATTAGCGATAGTTGCTGTGGAGGAAGATGCTAATGTGAATCTAGAAGATGAGGGCCCTACGGAAGACCATGTCAACATCAACACATATGATAACAATGTGAGTGATCATGAGCACATATTTAATTCATCTGCTACAGAATCTGCTAGTTTTGATGAACCAGTATTTACTACAAATATTTATGATCCGATAAATTGGGGTAATCTTGATAACAAAGCAAGAGGCATATTAGTGGAGAAGGGGCCTATAAGAGAAGAAAATATTGAATTTCCTTTGGATGACAACTCAAGACATTTTTCGTATAGTCATTACTCTAGAAAAATGAGCAATGGAGAGGTACATGATAGAAAATAGTTAGTTTATTCAAAACATGTTGATAAGGTTAGAAGAAATTTTTAAGGTAATATCTATAAACTCTTTGATATGAATTTTTCTTTAATACATAACGCATTTTAAGTCTTTGTTGGTAAAATTAGATACATATATATGTGTATGTAGATTTATATTTAGATATTTATATTAGGCCCCCTATTTCTAGTTCGCCCCGGACCCCTAAAATCCCAGGACCGGCCCTGTGTCAATGCCTTGCCTGGCATAACAAAAATGATCATGGCTTGAAATTTGAGTTACATTTTTTTGTCTCCGTTCAACATGCATGTAACTCAAAACGTGGTACATGCAAATGATATGCGAACCACCGAATTTCAAGCATCGTTCACTGCATGAACACTATCCCAATAATCATTGCTATGGCCCTGTTTGGCAGACCTCTAGTTCTAAGAAATCTGTAGATTTCCTAGAGCTGGTCATCTGTAGCTCTAGGAAATCCTAGATGTAGAGTTGCAGGCATGTTAAGTGCATTTACATGACTAATTTCATTTATATTATATATTAAATAAAAATATTTAAATCACTTTAATTTAGTCAACAAACTACAGATCCAGTATAGATCTCGGAGCTAGAGCTGTGTCAAACGGGGCCTATATTAAAGGACAACTTGACATTCTTATCTATGTTGGAACAATCTTGTTGGTTAGACATGTTGGCACTATAGTTAACTTAGCTATTCAACTGTGGCTATTTAGTGTATTTTGAGTTTTGACTTTTGAGGCATGACTAGAAGCCTAGAAGGGTATAGTACGAGCTAAACATAAATGTAACCTCTCGAAGAAAAACCGACCGGGAATCTGCTACTTCCGCGTGAAATGTCACCGAAATTCTGCTGCTGATTACGAGTGTGCATGACCTTGACCGCGTGACTTCACTCTATCAGATTGTCGATTCATAACTTTAATTTCTGTTCCAAGCAAGATCTTGTCAAAGATGTAATGCTGCCCCATCGGCGATTCGTCCGGCCAGTCCAACTGGTTAATTCCAACCTGAAAAACTGCCAAGAAATTCTTATCAGTTGTCTCAATGATTAGGTACTGGCCTTTAGAAATTTAGCGCAGAACAAAGACTGCTAGCTGGTATATGCCACACAGAATTGTCCAACGAGCAATCCAGATCGATCGGCAAATGGGGCATATAGGTTTGACAGTAAGTAATTAGGTATCATGAACTTTATATTGGAGTTTGCTTCGACGAAAAGCATTATAGAGGTTAGTGGATAGCAATTGCGTAAATTATCTAATACCAGGTGGAGAGGCAGTTTGTAAGACTGCAATGGTGGACTAACGTGCATTAAGTCATGTTCTTATTGGGCTATTGGAGCCATAAGAAAATTACGTTTTACAAGCGTGCAAGTGTGTAAGTGTAAAATAGATTTGTATATGGGTTACGGTGTTTCTCCATTTGTAAGTAGTTATATCCACTAAATGTGGACCGATTGTTATGGTTAGATGTGAGGTGAGAGCCTCCACTACATAAGCCATTTTGTGTATTGAGAGAAAATATCTTTGGTGCTAATGAGAGGGAGTTACGATTATGTTTCTTTGTGTTGAGAGCTTTGTGTGTGTGATCTTGTGAGAGCTCTGTTCTCCAAAAAGTGGAGTGGCTATAATTCTTCATCCCCTCGTGGTAATAAAAGATCAAACTTGTTTATTTTGTCCCTCTTGTGTTCTTGTTTGATTTGTTTGCCTTTTTGAGGTGTTTTAAATAATTTTTGGTTTCTCTTGGTTCTTCCCTATTTTGTGATGTGATCTAGCTTGATATGACATATACGAACACATTGAAGGTCATCTTGATCATCAAGAACCCACGAGTAAGTGCAAATCAATTTTTTTTTTGTCTTGTTTTCATGCAATCTTTGTTGTTTTGGGTAAAGGTCAGGACCTTGGCTATGGTCTTCACGATTAATAATTGAAATAGGTTTGTAACATTCTAGAAAAGGTTTGTATCAAATTTCATCTTGTTTGAATTAGTGGTTTAAGAGTAAGCTTTTTTCTTAGTCGTGGGCATTGATGTTTTTGCCTCTATTCATGGAGTGATCAACAGCCCTTGAGATTTGGTTCGATCGATCGAGCGGTTTGATCGCCCTCTGGCTGGCGGTTAGACCGGTAGGCTGAAAGTCTCAGAGTGACATTGTGACCTTTGGCATTTGGTTTTAGGAAGCTGGTGGGCTTATATTTTTCATTGCATTATGTTGCTAATGTATAGCGAAAATTTTAAAAAGTTATTCACCCTTCTCTGACTCGCCATACGCAATCCTTCGTTATCCAATAGTTGCCCTATCACATCTGATCTCATGTAACTCAAAATTCATATATTATGCATGGGACTCGATAATACATCCGCTCACAACTTTATTAAGAAAAATAAACAGCTAAGTAAACACCAAAGTATATAAAACGGCTCAATTAGACAAGACTGTCATAATCCACTCCAATGCCAAACGTCCAATACTTGCAGACTACGAGGCAAGACACTAGTTGTGATCAACTCGGCTTATGGCTTATGGCTTCTGGCTTATTTTGCACTATTCATAAATTTCGTCTTTTTATGAACTTTTGGCTTTTTGTTGAGCTTTTTTGCCGGTTCTTTTTTTCCCGTATTTGTTTGTATTATACGTAATGGGCTAACATATTTTTTATATTTTTAAATTTTTTTTAATTTAATTATGCGAAATAAGCCTCTGTCAGCTACAGTGCTTTTTTCAGCTAGCTACAGTGTTTTTAGCCATGAGCTTTTAAGCCGAGTTGAACGAGAGACGGTAGTAGTAATAGACTACATGGCGTCATTGCTTATGCTAAAGTTTGAACGAGAGCCGAATCCAATGTGGCACTACAAAAAATAATCCACATATTGTTTCAAGATCCTTCCATCAAAAAAATTGGTTCTATTTATAAATATTAGCCTCTAAAAGCTGCTTTTTATAATATATAACTTTTCTACAGCATATAGCTTTTAAACAAAGTGTCTTTTCTAGACGGAGTCTACTAGTCGATAGAAGTACACGCTGTAGTGACTTCATTTATATAAGCCAAAATCACACATAAGTTTCTCTCTCTCCATATAGCTCTCTACAAACTATTACTATTTATAAGTTAAAACCAAAAACTATCAGTAAAAACTAATATGAACAGACCCAAAGGCAAAAGAAAGTCCAGCTGTTGGGCTGATTAATTCTACTTCAGAGGGGCTTTTGTCAATGCCTAACTTAACAAAAATGATCATGGCTTGAAATTTGAGTTACATTTTTTTTTGTCTCCGTTCAACATGCATGTAACTCAAAACGTGGTACATGCAAATGATATGCGAACCACCGAATTTCAAGCATCGTTCAGTGCATGAACAATATTCCAAGTAATCACTGCCATATTAAAGGACAACTTGACAATCTTGCAAAGAAAAGAACTTAGCCATGTTGGAACAATCTTGTCAGTTAGGCATGTTGGAACTATAGCTAAGCTATTGAACTGTGACTATTTGGTGTATTTTTAGTTTTGACTTTTGAGGCATGGCTAGAAGCCTAGAAGGGTATAGTACGAGCCAAGCATAAATGTAACATCTTGAAGAAAAACCGACTGGGAATCTGCTACTTCCGTGTGAAATGTCACCGAAATTGTGCTGCTGATTGCGAGTGTGCATGACCGTAACCTGGTGACCTCACTCTATCTGATTGTCAATTCATAACTTAAATTTTTGTTCCAAGCAAGATCTTGTCAAAGATGTAATGCTGCTCCATCGGCGATTCGTCCGGCCGGTCCAAGTGGTTAATTCCAACCTGAAAAGCTGCCAAGAAATTCTAACTCTACTAGATGTATACTATTTGGTGGTCATATCAGTTGTCTCAATGATTAGGTGCTGGCCTTTAGAAATTTAGCGTAGAACAAAGACTAGCTCGTACATGCCACACAGAATTGTCCAACGAGAAATCCACATCGATTGACAAAGGGGGCGTTCGATCCGGCTCATTGGACCGACTTCTGGCTTCGGTTTTGGAGCAGAGAAGCTGAAAGACGGATGGAACGTGTTTGCTTTGAACCAGCTTATTAGCAGTCAACGGCAAGATTGAGACAAGGAAAGAAGCCCAAAGTCATGAAAGGTCGCCACTACTATAAAAAGTCTAATACTAGACGCTAAATCACAGACAGTTTGACAAAACCGTCTGTGACCGACACTAACACAGACGGTTTTAATTTAGACACTGTCTGTGTTGATGGCATCGGAGAAAACGAATATCCCAGACAGTACTTACCGATGAACCTTCTGTTATATTCCAGTATCACAGACGGTTTTTATTTAAAACCGTCTATGATAATCTGGAATTATCACAGACGGTTTTTTATTAAAAAACTGTCGGTGATAATGAAGTTATCACAGACTGTTCGTATTAAAAACCGTCTGTGATATGTTTCCCGCCTTGCAATTCCCCAAAATTTCATGATTTCCCGCCTGAGTCCGAGTAGGATTCAGTTTTGAGACACCTTCAGTAAAATGGGCATAACTTTTATATACGGTGTCTGTTTTCGACGTTCTTGTACTCGTTGGAAAGCTAACGACGAGCCCGGTCCAAAAAAATGACCTGCTTGCGCCAGTCGCCCTCCAAGACCCTGAAAATCGGCCATCTTTGGAACCTACGTCGCAAGTTTTTGGTTTCTATTTTTGCCCTTTTTCTTGGTCTTCCTTTCAGAATTTGGATTTTCTTCAACTGAAAAGTTGTAGATCTTATCGAAACCTTTCAAATGAGTATATATAAGCTATATAAAACTTTGCTATTTTATCTTTTCAGACTAATTGTTTATATTGCATCAGTATATAAAATTTTGTGCTCTAATTCACAGACGGTTCTATATATAGAACCGTCTGTGATATTCATTCATCACAGATCTGTGATAATCTGACCGCTGGGCCCGTCGATTCTCCTCAACCCAATCTTAACCAATAGAAATCCACCAATCCTTACCCCACGAATCGTAGCTCCGCCTCTCCGTCCCCGCGCCAAAAAATTTCGCACTCCCTCCCCTATAAATAATCACCAGAATCAAGCCTCCTTTGTGTTCTCCTCCTTGCTGTTCTCCTCCTCTTTACTGTTCTTCTTGCTGTTCTCCTCCTCTTTGTTGTTCTTCTCCTCCTTGTTGTTCTCCTCCTCCTCCTTGACATATACTATAATAGCCCCCACGAAGCAGATGATGCACAAGGTAGCGCTCAATCAACGCCGACGATGGTGGGCGTCAAAGACATCCAGCTCGTGCGATGCATCAGGGGCGAGAAGGCCTAGGCATAGAGGATCTTTGCTTTTCTCTGTTCTTGTTGTGTTAGCTAGATGGGCAACCTATTTGTTGTTTTAGGATATTGTAATGGTAGGCTCTAATCTTAATAAAAATAAAATGTGTACTGTGTTTCATACTATATTTGCTTGTTTTCATTTCAATTAATTGATTTGCGAAATAGATGTTTTATGTTTGTGAAATAAATTGAGATGTGAATTGGATGTATACATGTACATGTTGATCTGCTTGTTTCAGAGGGCATGGCTAGCATTTCCTGAGGTTAGCCAATAAACAGAAATAGATTTAGGGGTAGAAGAGAATAGCACATTAAAAACCGTCTGTGATTATCACATATCACAGACGGTTTTTACTTACAAACCGTCTGTGGTATTTACACCACAGACGGTTCGAAAACCGTCTGTGATAACCTTCGATTATCACTGATCCATAAATTCAGACGGTTCAGAAAACCGTCTGTGATGACGTTTTTGAACCGTCTATAATACAGTTTTCTGTAGTAGTGCGCGTAAGTCTAGATAAGACTACATCTGAAGCGGAGAAGTATGGAAGAAAGACAAGAATTATGATGAGACAAGGATCATATAGGTTGGCGGTAAATCATTAGACATCATGGGCTTCTATTGGAGTTTGCTTCGACAAAAAGCATCGTGGATGTTGGTGGATATCAATTGTATAAATTATTTAATACCGGGTAGAGAGACGGTTTACAAAACCGCAACGGTGACCTAAGGTGGATTAAGTCACATTATAGAAGACGGAGCGTCTTATCGGGCTATTGAAACCATGAGGAAGTTGCTACTGTACCGTCTCATACCAAAAACTCTAAAAAGACCTTCATTGAAAAATAGCTACCATCAATAAAATGCCGATATTGCCGCTCACCGATCTGACCACCAGGCAACAGCCAGTTAGACCACTATGCCGAGGCCAGTCGGATTGCCACAACTAGGCCAGTCAGACCACCAAGTTCAAACAATAACAAGTTAAAATACAAACTCTCAAAATTAAACTCAAACAACAAAAATAAAACATAAGAAATATCTAATACTCATTATTTATATAAGGTTGCCACCATATGATCGTACGTATCTTTCGTCTAAACATAGTTAGCAAGTTGGCATGTTTTGCACGCAGAGCGAAGTCAGACTGGGAATATTACGCCGTGTGGAAAATAGCTTGTGATGTGCTAGCTCCAAGAGCATTCAGACGAATGATGTAATGTTCCTGGACCTGTCTTAACATAGTTAGCAAGTTGGCATGTGTTCGCATGCAGAGCGAAATCAGATAGGGAATATTACGCCGTGTGGAAAATAGCTTGTGAGTGTGCTAGCTCTAGGAGCATTCAGACGAATGATGTAATTTTCCTGGACCTGATTCTCTTTTAAAACAAGTGATGCTAACGTAAAGTCCAAACTGTAAACACCACCCACTGTTTGTTTCAGCTTCTGTCAGCTGTAGCTACTCCCAGAATCTGCAGCTCCCCCAAACAGTCCAGATTTTCATCCAGATTCTAAGTAGCCAGAAGCTACAGAATCCAGAAAATGAACTAGTAGCCAGAAGCTGGGGTTATCCAGCTTCTCCAGATTCTGACTAGCTGGATACTCACCAGCTACTTTTCAGAATCTACAGCTGAAACAAACAGGCCCTAAGAAGCATGCGCTTGCAAAGAAATATGTGAAGCATCTATTGCTGTTGTAGTCAATGTTGGTTGAGTATAGGTCCGACGAGCGAAGGTAGCGCACTCATCCTTATACAATTGGACATGTTGTCAAGGCTCTCCGGGTTAATTGAAGAAGAGAGGGAGAGAAACTAGAAACTTTGTTTATTCATTACTTACTTCGAAAAGATAACAATGCCGTACTTATATAGTGCCGACATCCTAACAATCCAATCTAATCTTTTCAACTATAAAAGATAGCATTCCTAATAAATAAGATTATATCCCTAACAATAACTTGATAGTTAAGGAATCTGAAAACCTACCTAACCAACTAATCTTTTATACTAGAAAACTAATCAAATACCTAAACAGATAGTAGTGCTACAGTGCTCACGTGGGTACTGTTTACACGTCGCTAAAGTGCAACGCATGGGTACTGCTTACGCGTTGCTACAGTATCACCGATGTTGTTTATACATCTACTAATCTTGGTCCATAACAATTGTCTAGCGAATACTCATGAGCTAATTCTTACAAATGGTACATTTTATATATATACTTTTATTGTGAAAAAAAAGCATGAATGATGCAAATTAGACGGCAAGAAAATTTTTGGAGAGGATTGCATGTAAAGTTGGTGGCTACTACACGAATGAAAAAAAGTTACACATGCGTGTCTTTATTTAAGAATTAGAATGGGCTTCAAAGATCGGATCTCAACAACCATAAACTTGTGATTTACTACTAGACACTACATGACTATAAATGAAAATGATTTCACTATAGCAAGTAGTCTTGTTTGCCGACGGAGAAAGACTTGTAGGGCTCAGGGTGCTCAGTCACTAGCCACTCAAGCCTCACATTACAAGGTAGCCAGTCAACTCAACAAAGTAGATCCGCTTATTTACCATCTATTCACATACGACGTTAACGGTGGTGAATCGAGATAACGAATAGGTGAGCCATGGAAATCAACGTGAGAATCTGGTAATCGACTGCCCTGAATGGTGCCGATTGCTTGAGAATGACGCAAGTAGCCTTGTTACTAGGATAGAATTGTAGGATCGAGAATGGTAACAAAGAGTAAATGGTAATTTAAAATTTTTAAATATTCATCATTATTCACTTTAATAGTTATAGAGTTGTGAAGATTAGGATGAAAAGCTAACACAAAAACTAGCAAATTGAGATACTAAAAACTCAAGAAAGATCAGCAAAAATAGAACTACCACCATTGAACTTACAGTACTACTGCTTGCTACAATAACTGCAATACTACAACTACAGTAATCACGGTACAACTGCTGCTACAGCAAAATTAAAGTGAATAGTTTTTTAGCACGATTTCAAAAACCAAAATCAATAGAACTTTTAATCTGTATATCCAAATGACATAAAAATTTGTAGAGATCTCTAAGATATGAAGAAGATATTCCAACAAACGATTGTAAAAATCATACCAAAGTTGAGACTTTTTTCAGTTTGAAGGAAGATTGCACCAAAACCGATCAAAAATTAAAATCGGTGAATACGACTTGCTTGTGGGTGGATGATGATGAAGATAGTTCTAGATGTATTTTCATATGTCACACAAGTTAGAATACTGAAGAAATCAAACCAAAAATCTTTGGATCATGAAATCACTCCAAGAGGCCAAAATCAAGAAAAATAGGGTTTCTTGACAAACTTGCTATGGAGTGACTAGATGATTGGAAATTGATTTCAAAAAGTTATCTCTATACCATTCACATTCTTGGCATAGTAAGATCAAAAACAAAGAAAAGGATAGATCAAAATCAACTAAAATAAGAGCAAATCAATCAAGACATGATAGATCCATGTAGGTGCACAAGACTGATGTATTACTTACTTGAGAAGGTAAATTTTATAGCCGCTCTACTTTAGAGAACAGAGAACACACCAAGCACCCTATTCTCAAACCCTAATTATAACCATGAAAGCACAAAAAAAATGGGTTGGATGGTTAACAACATGTCTTCATCCCAACCTCCTTTTACAGGTGGGCTAGCCAGCAAAATCTATCCCTTAATGGATACTATCTACTTAGCACAATGAGAAAAACCCGTTAACCCTACGGACATGGGTTTTACTCACATATATTCACTTATACATGCTTTTCGAAGCGCATAAACCCAATCTATTAAATCCTTAGTCTTGATCCATCTTGATCAAACTAGCTCCACCTTGACCTAAATCACTCACCCAAGCGCCACACATGCTTCGTGGTTTCGATCAAAAGTAGTTTCCGGTATTTTGGCCAAACTACCAAAATACCCTTCTTTGACCAGGTCATCATCTCTCATTGCAAACAATCGCCAGGCTTAGCATGTGTAGGTACACAACTAGTTTGCCACGGGTCACCAAGTCTCTCACATCCTAGTTCCACGAACCACGGCTCACTTGAACCGTCCAAGCCATATGATGCAATCCCGCCGTTCGAACTCGCCTTCATTATTTCTCGTATTTCTTGTGCCATGCTTGAGCTCACCATCTCATTTGGCATCCCTGGTCATTTTGAGCCTCAGCTCTTTCATGAGCACAGCACTGATCCTCTACATTGACCATGGTTGACTCTAAATGACTTTGCACATTCAAAGATCAAATAATCATTTCTGGGCACAAATTCTTCACAAGTTGACCCACGTTAGCCAAAACATGCTTCATGCAACATATGTCTATAGACCTTGGTCAAGCCAACTCAATCCATAACTCAATTTTCCAAAACCTTATTTTTCTGTGAAATCCGATAATACTGCATGCAACATGCCGGTACTACCGCACTACGGTACTACCACACCTTCGCACCTCACACTGGACCTCTCTAAAAATTACCTACCGCTAACTAGAAATTTGAACTACCATTTTATGGTATGATCGTGCTCTCACTACGGTACTACCGCACTATGGCATAACCGCTAACACAATGGCGATATTACCGATTTCCCTAAAGAATTCAGAAAACAGTCCAAACAAAATGCGATCTTTGCAAAGTCACTTAACCGCTACACGAAACTTGCAATGGTTCGTCACAACATTATCTTTTATCATCTCACATGGTCATTCAATCTCCTCTTGATCATCGCATTGGCAATTCTTCAAAAATACAAATTAGATATGGTTTTAGATAAGGAAGAAAAATTTTGTAAAGAGAGCACCAAATGGTCGAAAGAAAAATGCAATGAGCTAAAAATGACCATTTAAAACAGAGATGGATAGAAGAAATTGAAAATGACAATTTTTTACAAAAAACTTTAAATCCACCAAATTAGTTTGGAAATCTCACTCGAGGTCTACATGAAAGAACAATTGTTCTGTTTGACATTGGTCATGGTGAGAAGAGATCAAAAGCTCTAACTTAACAAAAAATTTACACAAAAACTCCAAATCATGCACAAGATATGTTTTTTTGTTGATCTTTCTCTCCATTTGACAATGGAGTTATCAAGATGCATGCAACAAGATATAGCATGAATGAAATGAAGTGGCTGCATTTTATTTATTTTTAGCCATGAAGATTATCCAAAGTGACTCTACAACTATTATATCAAGCCATATTATGTGAAAGAGCTATCTAGATCATGGCAAACTATATATAACCAAGCTAAAGCCAAATGAGTAATAATTTGAAATTACATGCATTTTTAATATGTCAAGTCGCTCAAGATCATAGTTTAGCTAAAGGTATCCAAAAATGAGTCAAGCCATATCAATATTCTAAATGGAACCAAGAAGCTACAATTGAGTTAATTTAGAGTGCTACAAGTTCAATGTTGAATCATTTTGTCCAAACACTTGATACCAGTAGTAATTTAGCAAATTTAGCACATTTGGCATTTTGTAAAATTTATTTTTCATATTTTTTTTATTTTCTTAGCCATGTGCTAGATCTTAAGTCTTATGCGACCACCCCAAGCAAGAGGCTTAAAGAAATAGTCTTGGTCATCCAAAACTCCCACCGAGTTCATGCCTAGTGTAGTGGTAAACCGTCTGATTAGAAAGAATTGGTGAGATCAGTTTTCCGCACAAAAGAGATTATTTTGCATTTTCTTCACTTAATTTAAGAACAAAAGGCTAATTCTAGCTCATGCTTCAATAAAGAACTAGTATAGCTCAATCGAAAACTCAATGTAGGTTCAAGACTCAACTTAGCTTATTTGACATGACATGAATCATAAGAGGATTACTAGAGTAAAATTAGTCACAAGTTCTATTAAGATATGATTTAATTCAAGTTCTTCACATTTAATAGAGCTAACATGGCAAAAACAAGGCTACACATAGAAGAACATGATAAATCTAGCAAGTTAGCATAAGACATGGCAAGATGTAAAGCAAGATATCATGTCACACAAGGATAATAATCAAAGCTTCATATGTTTATATTTCAATGCACATTGCTAGATTTAAAATGTACTATTATGCAATAAAGATCCTAATTCTCCCTTAGCAAGTGAGTTAATTTTAAAATACTTTGGTTCAAATTGAGTTATGTCAGCATTAAGCTCAAGAAAATCTCGAATGAACTCTCCCTGTACCAAAACAATAAGCAAGAGAGAAAAAGATTGGAAAAACAAAGAAATGGTAGTTCTTAAAGCATAGACAAGATAGAAGGATCATTATAGCTTAGATTTACTGTCATCTACCCTATATGACTCTAGGACTATTAGCTGATCGCTTAAACACAAGAGAGTAAACACGTTTCTTGTCTACCCAGGGGGCCCAAACCCTGCTAGACCTAAAAAAGTGAGTAACTCAACCTAGTGAGAAGAGAAGCAACTAATAAGCAGCATCGTAAGGTCATAAGATGAGAGGAAGAAATCTAAACAGCATAGTATGATACCAACTCTGGTCTATGATAGGAAGACTAACCCAAAAGCACTCAGAAGCAAGGTGCAGAGTAGTAAATGAACATATGATATAGAAAGTGCATGATTATGCTATAAGGACAAATAACCTGAAGCTCCCCCCATCAAGGCCATGAATTTTGAGCTATCTAAAGGTTTGATGAAAATATCAGCTAACTGGTGGTCACTTTCCATGAACTGAAGCTCTATGTAATCCTTCTCCACATGGTCTCTAAGGAAATGATACCGAATATCTATGTGATTGGTCCTAGAGTGCTGCATTGGGTTCTTGGTAATGTTAATGGTAGAAGTATTATCACAGAAATGAGGAACATTATCTATGGCAAAACCAAAATCCCAAAAGGTTAACCCATCCAAAGCACCTGACTACAGCAACTAGCAGCTGCAACATTCTCAGTCTCTATGGTGGACTATGCAACGCTGGACTGCTTCATAGAAGACCATGAAATGAGAGAAGTACCAATAAATTGGCAAGTGCCAAAAGTGCTCTTCCTATCTATCTGACAACCAGCAAAGTTTGTGTCAGAGTAGGCTCTAAGAGAAAGATAAAAAGTAGAAGAGTACTAGTTACCATAGTCTAGAGTAGTTCAAAGGTACCTGAAAATACGCTTCATTGCCTGACACTGGTAGGCACGAGGAGTAGCCTGAAATTGAGCACATAGACACGCAACAAAATGTATGTCCAGCCTCGAAGTAGTGAGGTACATGATGGAACCAATCATGCTGTGGTACTACTTCTGATCTACAGGCTAGCCATCCTCATTAGGATCAAGTGTGGTTGAGATCGTCATCAGAGTCAACACCAACTTGCCATCACTCATGTCAAAGCATCTCAGGAGGTCTCGAGTGTACTTACCTTGATGCAAGAAAATACCCCCTGAGTTTGCTTCATCTGGAAGCCAAGGAAAAAGCTCAACTCAGCCATCATACTCATCTTAAACTCTATGCTCATGACATTAGAAAACTAGGAAACAAGAGCATGAGAGGAGCCACCAAAGATAATGTCATCCACATAAATCTGGATGAGAAGAGAGTCATTGACATGCCTATAAATGAACAAGGCCTTATCTACCTTATCTATCTCAAACCTATGACTCAAAAGATAGGATTCAAGCCTTTCATACCAAGCTCTAGGAGCTTGCTTAAATCCATATAAGGCTTTGCAAAGCTTAAAGATACGGTTTGGGTATTGGGGTTCTCAAAACCTGGAGACTATCTAACATTGACGTCTTTCTAAATATACCCATTAAGGAAGGCACACTTGACATCTATCTGGTACATCTTGAAACTCTTAACACTACAAATGCAATCAAAATCCTAATGGCCTCTAGTTTAGCTATAGGGGGCTAAGGTCTCCTCAAAATCTAAACCCTCAACTTAGAAAAAACCCTAAGCTATCAGTTTAGCTTTGTTTCAAATGAGTACCCCATCCTCACTTTTCTTGTTCTTAAAGACTCACTTGGTTTCTATGACATTATGACCACTAGGAGGCTCAACAAGCAACCAGACCTTATTCCTCTCAAAATTCTCTAACTCCTCATGCATGGCATTGACCCAAGACTCATCAAATAGAGCATGACATACATCTTTGGGATCAAAAGTGGCGACAAAGGCACAATGTAGATAGAAATGAGATAAACAGATTTTTGAGAGTGTGACACGCTCAAAGAGATCACCCGTGATCTACTTAGAAGGATTACGACGCTGAATGTATCGGGGAGGTCCTGAATGTGATGAAGAAGTGGCCTCTACCTCATGAGCTGTGGAGGTAGGAGCAGAGCCACAAGCACCAGAAGAGTTAGAAGGTAAGGGCTGATCTTCCTGAGGCATAGTGGTAGAAGCAAACACCTCAGGGATAGATAGGACTAGATCAGGTAAACAATCTTTATCTCCATCATCCTCATCATCTACAAACATGGTCTCGGACTGTATAACTGGACCTAAGATATTGGGCCTAGTACTAGGACTAGCCTCATCGAAAGTAACCTCACAGGTCTACTCATCTCATAGTTTTAGACCTTATAACCCCATGAAAAAGTTGAGTAACCCAGAAAGATACCATTAGATGAGCATGACTCAAACTTATCTAGGTTCTCAGACTTTAGAATAAAACACTTGTAACTAAATATATGGAAATGTAAGACACTGGGCTTTCGTGATGCAAGTATGCTCTAAGAAAACTCTGTTCGAAACATGGCAAACAATAGCTATAGTCTTAGCCCAAAACTTTGTAGTTATACCATACTCATCTAGCATCATCCTGCCCATCTCAACCAAGGTACGATTCTTCCTCTCCACAACGTCATTTTGCTGAGGGACATATGGAGAAGAGAGTTGATGCTCTATGCTTGTCTCATCACATAACCTCTCAAAGTATGAGTTCTTAAACTTCGTGATATTGTCACTGTGAATCACTCGTAAGGTACCAGGGAGCTCAGCAGACAATCTACTAAACAGACCCCGAAAATGACAAAAAAAATCTCCTCCTTCGAAACTATGAAAAACACCCAAGAGAACCTCGAGAAATCATCAACCACTACAAGAACGTACCACTTCTCACCAGTCGACTGCACTCTAGCTGGACCAACAGTGTCTGTATGACAAAGTTGTCCTGGTGTGTCAGTCATATTCACAATGACTGGAGGATGAGAAGCAGCAACCATCTTGCCATGCTGGTAAGAAGCACAAACTAAGTTTTTGACTATCTTGAGCTTAGACATACTACGAACAAGGTTGTAGCCACTAACTCGGGTCAAATGATAAAAGTCAATATGATCAAGTATCCTTTGCCAAAAACAAAGATCACGGGACTTGGAAGCAGCTAAGCACCAGAGAGAATCACCAGAAGACTCAGTAAAATCATCATGAAAGATCATCCCAAACCTAGAAATCCCATAAACTAGACTTCCCGAAGACTAAAGAATTTTATAAGTACTTTTCTTAAAGTTTACCTCGAAATTGTCATAGGTAAGTTGGAAAATAGACAACAGATTATATTGCAGTTTACTCACTAAGGTAACATCCTTAAGAATGAAAAATCATCAATGCGCATAGTACCTTTAACGATGACTCGACCTGACGAAGCGTCTCCAAAGGTGATCGTCTCATCACCTAGAGCCCAGACTAGGGAAGAGAACCAATGTGAATCTCCGGTCATGTGATGAGAACAACAGGAGTCAACAACCCAACCATCTCCCTTCCCAGCCTGATGAACCTGAATTAGTGAGAAGTAAACATCGATGGCTTAGTACCCGAGTAAATAAGAGCAAATCTAGCAACCCAGTACTGAGTCACATGATGAGCATAAGATCCAGTCACAGAAATAAAAGACTGACCTCTAGCAACACTGCGCAACTCACCTCTCATAGAATCAGAAGGTCTAGAAACAGAACTCAAATCTCTGCTTAGTGTATACTAATCACGCCATGGATAGCTACCTCGACGAGGAAAATGAGGTCTATCCTCAGGATGGTGGAAATCATGACCAGAAGCAACTCGAGGACCAAAACCAAAAGAAGCCTAAAAATTAAGTTATCGATGCCTCCTAAAACCAAAAAAGTCAGGAGGGCTACCTACAACTTTAGATCTCGTGTCGGTCTTAGGAGCACTTCGAGTTTAGGGATGACCCTGAATACCCCTAAGAGCGCGAACACAATCACGATGTGTGACTTTGGCATGCCTGAAGTAGAACTCAACTAAGTGTCCATCTTTCTAACAGAATGTGCAATGATACTTCACATTTCAAGAGGTCGAAGCAGTAGGAGACACAATCCTACTATCAGAAATACCCTGGACAAAGGCCATAAACTTAAACACTATCTTCTTAGACTCAGGCACAATCTCAATCACACCTCCTGCTACAGCTCTAACAAATACATGTGGATGTCTCCTCACATCCTTTAGAAAATCATATCTTAGACCATGATTAAACTTGCAAATCTTGAACTTGTCTAGGATAAGATTGAACCTTTTCTTGCCTTCGACAAAAATTTCAAGAATGTTCATGAGGTACTCAAACTCCTAAAAAAGGGAAGCATAGGAAGAACAGGGGGAAGATGAAGATGAAGAACTAGAAGGAAAGGATCGAATAGTACGTGCATATCTCTCCCTGTACACAATAGCCTCCAGTTGAGGGCTTCATAAGATACACACGGAGTAGTCCTAATCCTAGCCATCTGGGGCTCATATCCCTTCCTAAAGGTCTCTTGCATATCCTTCATTTTCTCCTCTACTTTAGCACAGAACAAGCAAGCAGATTGTGATTTATCTAGTAGATCCTTAGTTACCTTCACATATTTTTCATCCAAAGCAATCAATTCAGAATTAAATTTTCACAATTGTTGCATAGTGAGCTAATAGGTGATTTAAAAGTATATTGAGCTATTTTCTTATTATGATCACACATGTCCTAAAATTGCTTAGATATGAACTCAAGCTCAGCAGTTAATTTAGGACAGTTGGCACAAGAGGCAATAGGCTCAATCAAGGCAACATGCATTTCAACATTTTATGATCTGCCTTCTTTAAATTATTCTTCAAGTTGATACAGCTATCACAAGTTTCAAGCAGACCAAGGAGCATGGTATACAGTTCTCTAAGGGCATTGTCCTTATCCTCACATGAGGTGCAAACTGTAGTCTCAGTAGAAAGTAGAATCAGACTGATAAGAAGTATATTTAGCCATCTCTAGTTCAGCTAACAGATTAACATTCGTTACCTTATGCACATCAAGCTCAGAAATCATACTATTATATGAGGTCCTTAGTTTCTTCATATCTTCAATCAAGAAAGAACATACATCACAATCATTACAAGAGAAAATAGATCTAAGTGAAGCAAGCTCTGATGATAAGCTCTCTACATCCTTCTCTAACTCACCACACCAAGCCCTAGACCTAGCATAGAATTTTTCTAGCTTCAGAAAAGCATCATTGAGCTAGTCGTAGGAGGGGCCTACCTCATCGGATTTGCTATAGAAATTATCATCGCTGATGCTATTCTCATCAACCATGAAGCACATTTCAGTGAAGTCATCGCCATCCTTGGTATTCTTTTGTGGATCATCCTCGCGTGTCATCGTCACTGTAGCCCTCCATGTTGCTAAAGTCGAAGTTTTCAAAGGTGGTGAGGACACAGTGGAAGAGCTCCTTCACCTTTTCGAAGTTGCGGTACTTCTTCTCCTTGCCTTGATCATGAACTGGCAGCTTTTTGTTGTGGTTCTTACTGATGTAGTCAATCTTGCTCATACCGTCGTAGTCGTTCTTACCCCTCTCTAGCTTGGGGTAGTTTTGAATGCGGTTGGAGCTACCACACTCAAAGTAGATCATCAGACATCATCTCTTTCTCTCTCTCTCTAACCCTCTTGTATGCATGTGAGAACTTTTTGGCTAAGAGGGCTAAGTCATTTTCTAGAAACTGCTTAAACTGGTCACCACTCACCTCACATAAAGTAGCCAAAGAGAAACCAAAAGCACCATTAAAATATGGTCCAGAAGCAGATGTGGTATCGGTGACTAAGGCCATCGATTGTGACTTCGTCTTGCTAGAGACCACGTCGATCTCATGAGTCTTAATATGTGAGTACAATTCGTTAATACTTAAGGTTGACAAATCAGTCGTGTCCTTGATAGTGGTCACTTTCATTTCCCAAATTATAAGATCCAGGGTAGAAAGCATCTGTCGAGCATTATCCAAGTCTAAGTATGTGAGACCAACAGTTTAGATGTTGCTCAATATCTTATGAAATCTGCCAAAGCACTTATCCAAGGACTCACCAGTAAGCATCTCAAATGTGTTGTATTCCCTCTTGTACTGGTCCTATCAGACGATCTTGATCTAGGTGGTGCCCTCATGGTATGTATCGAGAGTCATCCAGATGTCGTATGCTGATATGAGATGAAAGATGCGATCAAACTCACTTCGGCTAAGATCTTGAATAATGATGTTCCTTGCCTTAGCGTTTGCCTCAACATCTGGTGTATTCATAATTGTGATGTTTCCATCGGTAGGAACAACGAACCGAGTCTTAACCTTTTTTCAAATCGCATAGCCTTGAGCCTAAATGTAAAACTCTATTCTACTCTTCCAAAAGAGATAGTCGACCCCATTGAAGATAGGAGGCTTGGTGGAATATTTGTTTGCTATCATGGCTCTTAAGATCGGTTAAGATCTAGGAGAAGAGCTAACCAGACTATGATACCACTTATAGGACCAAAGATGGCAACAGAGCCGGTGAATGGTGCCTCAAAATCTTCTCCTAAATATTTACCAATTCTTCACTTCAATAGCTACAGAGTTGTGAAGATTAGAATAGAAAACAACCACAAAAGCTAGTGAATCGAGATACTGAAAACCCAAAATATCAGCAAAAATAGAACTACCGCCACTGAACTTGTGGTACTATCGCTTGCTACAGTAACTATGGTACTACCACTACAGTAATTACGGTACTACCGCTGCTACAATACAATCAAGGTGAATAGTGTTTTTAGCATGATTTCAAAAACCAAAATCGATGTGACTTTTGATCTGTAGATTCAATGACTTGAAAACTTGTAGGGATCTCTTCTAAGATTTCAAGAACCTATCCAATACATGATTGTGAAAATCATAGCCAAAGTTGAGACCTTTTTTAGTTTGAAGGAATGTTGCGATGAAATCGATCAAAAATCAAAATCGATGAATACGACTTGCTCATGGGTGGATGATGACCAAGATGGGTCTAGATGTATTCGCACTTGTCACACCAAGTTAGAACATCAAAGAAATTGAACCAAAAACCCTCGGATCATGAAATCACTCAAAGAGGACAAAATCAAGCAAAATCGGGTTTCTTGATGAACTTGCTATCGAAGTGCCTGGATGATTGGAGATTGATTTCAAGAGATTATCTCTATCTCATTCATATCCTTGACACAACAAGATTAAGAAGAGGAAAGAAGAGGGATCAAAACCAACCGAAACAAGAGCAAATTAATCAAGACATGAAAGATCCATATAGGTGCACAAATATTGATGTATTGCTTACCTGAGGAGGTAAGTTTTACAGCTACTCCACCTTAGAGAACAGAGAGTACACCAAGCACTCTATTCTTAAACCCTACCATGAAGCACAAAGAGATGAGTTGGATGGTTAACATGTCTACACCCCAACCACCCTTTATAGCACTATAAGGAATCCTAACTATTGCAACGAATAAATGCAACGAAATGTATTTCGTTGCAACAATTAAATTTATTACAATGAATTATTTATTTGTTGTGATAAATTTGTTATATTGACACAATTCCAAGTTGTTGTGATAATTTTTATTTTAGTTGCAATAAATCAATTGTATTGCAATGAAAAAAATAAATCATTGCATTAACTAATTGCTATTACAACAATTTCGTACTGTTGCGATATGTATATTCTATTGCAATGAAAATATTGCAACAAAATACATTTGGTTGTAATAGTTAATGTTATTGCCATGAGTTATTTGTTTGTGGTGATAAGTTTGTTATATTGCCACAATTCTAAATTATTGTGATAATTTTTATTTTCATTACAATAAATCGATTGTATCGCAACAAAAAAAATAAATCATTGTATTAACTAATTACTATTACAATAATTTCGTACTATTGCGATATGATATTACAACAATTGAAACTCATGGTAATATACTATACTTATCACCACAAAAAATAATTTGTGGCAGTAATAATAATAATAATAATTATTGTATCAAATTATATATCGATGCAATAGAATATATTGCCATGACTTTATATCATTACGATATTTATATTCTATCGCAACGAATATACATAGCTTCACCCCAATTTGTCTTTACCTCTCTCCTTCCTCCCCATCTTGCTAAACCACCACCACTAGAATCATGCGTCCACGGTGGCGGTGATCCCCAACCTCTGACCATGCTGTCGTCAATGCCCCACCTCTGACTGTGCTGCCATCGATTTTGTCTACCACTGTGTTGACCCGTCGCCTTGCATCGGCCCTGCCAAGAATCAGGTTCTCTACTATGCCGACCCTTTCATGGCTAATCTCATCCTTACTGGGCCCAAGCCATGTTTGAGGTGTTGCTATAGGAGTTTGAGACTGATTACAACCTGAACCCCTTCGTGCACAACCCCGAGTTCAAGGCCACCGACAACAAGATGGAGGGCCCGCTCCGCCAGATCTTTGTCAAGTTTCTTGAGCACCCGCATCTTCATCCACTACTTCTCTGCCACGTCAGTGCCTCATGTCCCTCCATATTTCAAAAAATCTAGAGGGCTAAATTACAAAATGGCCAAATCCCCAATCCCTAAAATCCCTTGCGCCACTGATGGAGGACTCGAGCTTGGTTTCTTCTCCCTTTGCCCCCATTTTACTCCTCTCCTCCTTCTTTACTTTCGGCTACCGACGAGCTGGGCCATCTCACAGGTGTGCCCCTCCACTCACTAGCGCCACCTTATCCTTCTACAGCCTACCAGCTTGCATTGAGCCTGGCATTATCTTCTTTCCTGGTCTCTCATTGCTTCTTGCCCCCATCTCTGGAGCCGGTGAGCCCAAGCCATCTCACTGACGGCTGCCCGCAACACCATCAGCCGCCACTTACGCCATGTGCGCCACCTCATCCTCACCCCTACTACCTCCACACTACCCCAAAAATCCCCTACACCACTCTGGCCACTGTCACGCCTCCCAGCTCCTCTACCTCACCAACCAGCCTAGCTTCTCTCTCCATCGTAACCTCATCACTGATGACCAGCATAGCTCCATCACTCTAGGCGTTGACCACCTCCACTGCCTCTACTACTACGTTGCCATCGATGCTGGTGAGCGCAGACTTCTTCCTCTTCTTCGACGTGAGCCCCTCCATTGACTGCATCTTCTTCTTCAACCCCTTCTTTGCTTCCTCTTCAATCTTGGTCGAATCTACTCCCATATCTCCCTTTAGTGCCCCTGCGCTGTGCGGCCTACAAGTCCAGAGGATGTTCCCTCATTAGTGTTCGTGGGGTGAACCAAACGCCAGTTGCAGGAGAAACTGCTTGCCAACCACTGAGCTTGAACAGATGTGGCTGCGAACTTAGCAGTTGCAAGCAAGAACGTGTAGTCTGAGTGGCAGTTGCACTGAGGTTTGCCTATTTATTCTTCTCCTTGACCTTTCTCATCTTTTCCGTCTCCTCTACAGCATGCTATGTAGCTGTACTACCAGCGTATTCCTATTTCTTGCACCACCCTTTGCAAATCTATTGGGGTTTAAGGTTGCCAAGGATCGAAACTACACCAGCATGAAATTTGGTGGGTTTCTGACTGATGGCCATTAGGCTCTGCATTTCGTGGGCTTGTGTAACTCTAATGTGAGTCCTTGTATGGTTGATACGGCCGCTATCCGGTTCTGGATTTCATCTGCATTCTCCTATGACACTCTTAGATAGATGTTGTTGACTAGTAAAGTTGTTTCATGGTATTGAATGACATCCAACTACATGTACAATTTAGAAAGCACTAATGGTTCTTCAACTGTATGAAGTTACTAAGGGGCTGCTTTGTTGTTATTGTTTTGTGATCTTCCCATTGATGTACTCATGTCTTCCTGTATATTTCTCAAAATAGGAATTATGTACTATGGATATTTTGTTGGAAAAAAAGAAGTTCCTATCTGATGTAGTTATGATCTCAGGTCATGTTTCATACATTTTTGTCTATGTAACACTCACAAAGAATGAACACAACTGCTGTCAGAATCAACGATGTTTCTTTAGATGACTGATTTCATTTTCTCAATTGCTGGCAAAATTTATTGGAGTTCCGAGGTGACCAAGGATTGGAACGGCACCATCTGGTTGTCATTATCTAGTGCTGTGTCCTCTAACTGATGGGCATTCGACTTTGCATTTGTTGGCTTGTGTTACTCCGATGTGAATCCTTATATGGTTTATATGTGGTCGTTATCCAGTTCTATTTTTATCTGCATTCTTCTGTGACACTCTCGGATAGATATTGTTAACTGGTAAAGTTGTTTCCTGTTAGTTTGCAAATGAGAATTGATCTGGGAATGTTTTATGCTACCAATAGAATAGCTGCCATGCTGTTGCTCTATGCTCAGTTGAAATCTGGTAGCAACATTGGGTCTTACAGGGATGTTCCTGACTAAAGCAGCTGACTAAGGGGATCTCGGATTTTTTTTCTGGTTTGTTCTGTGTATTGCATTAAATCAGCACTGCCTACTAAAGATAGTGCACCATTATGTAATATGTGTTATCCATTTCGAATTCAAATAAGCCAATTTTTGACATATTTGTCTCATCACTTGCAATTACTGGTTGAGTTGGAGGTTTCGCAAAGTTTTATAAGGGTACTTTTAGTATATTGGGGGTAGTCTTGCGGGCAGCTTCCTTTTCTTCTGAAAGATTGGTAGTTCTGTATTGAATGACATTCAACTAAATGTACAATTTAGAAAGCGCTACTGGTTTCTTGAAATGTGTGAGCTTACTAAGGGGCTAGTTTGTTGTTGTTTTGTGATCTTCACATATATGTATTCATATCTTCCTGTATATTTCTAAAAACAGTAATTGTGTAGTCTGGATATTGTATTAGAGAAAGAAGTACTGGTTGAGTTCATGGTCAAGTATGTTAATCATTGGTCAATATTCTGATGAGTTATGATCTCAGGTCATGTTTCACACATTGTAGTGTATGTAATTCTCACAAAGAATGTGCACAATTGCTGTCAGAATCAATGGTGTTTTTTAGATGCACCAATCTCCATGGAAGTGATTTGTATCTTGTCGATCTGTAGTCAATAGAATGCCCCCAATTGATTGTGTTTCCGAACATGCACTGACTCTAGCAATACGATTATGTCAAGCATTTTTGTTTTAATCTTTTGTATATATTGAGTGTATATTGCAATGTGCATATAAACGAAAAGAGAAAATATTAAGCATTCCTGTTTTAGTCATTCGTCCATTGTTGAGAGTATAAAATGATGTTAAGAATTAATGTAAAATAGGTTCATATATGTATTGTAATATATATTTAATTTGTGGCAAAATCTAGTCTATCGCATTAAGATATTGCTACGAAATCTAGTCCATTGCATTAAGCTATTGCTACAAAATTGCGTGCATTGCAATAAGCTATTGCCATAAATTTTGATGCATTGCATTAGACTATTGCCACGAAATTTGGTGTGTTACATTAAGCTATTGACACGAAATCCATTGAGTTGCATTAAGCTATTATCACTAAATTCAACACGTTGCATTAAGTTATTGCCACAAAATTTAGCTTGTTGCATTAAGTTATTGTCATAAAATCTAGCTCGTTGCATTAAGTTATTGCCTCGAAATGTAAATCGTGGCAATATGTATGTGTTGTAATGTTTTCTGTTCATGGTGATAGAATGCTATCGCAACAGTACAATCGTTGCAATATGATAATTTATCATCACGATTTATTTTTGGTTGCAATAAGCTATTACCATAGGGTTTATTGCAACGCTTGGTAATGATTTTAATTACGTTGCAAAATGTGCATATTGCAACAATTTTAGTCTTAATGCAACAATTAATTTCATTGTAATAATCGTGTTTCTTTGTAGTGTAGGTGGGCTAGCTAACAACAGCCATCCCTTAATGGATAATGGATAATATCCACTTAACACAATGTGGAACTTGTTAACCCCATACACGGGTTGTATTCACACATGTTCACTTATGCACGATTTTCAAAGCACATAAACTTAAATCCATTAAATCTTTAGCCTTGATTTATCTTGATCAAATCAGCTCCACCTTGACCTAAACCGCTCTCCCAAGCGCCACGCATGCGCCGCGGTTTCGATCCAAAGTAGTTTCCGGTATTTTAGGCAAACTACCAAAATACCCTTTCTTGACCCAGTTTTAATATCCCATTATAAGCAATCGCCATGCTTACCATGTATAGGTGCACCACTGGTTTGCCACACGTCACCAAATCTCTCTCATTCTGGTTCTACGAACCATGACTCACTTGAACCGTCCAAGCCACATGATGCAATCCCGCCTTTCGAACTCGCCTTTAACATTTATCACTTTTCTCGTGCCATGCTTGAGCTCACAATCTCACCCAGTATCCTCAATCATTCTGGGCCTCAGCTCCTCTATGAGCATAGCACCGATTCTTGTCATTTACCATGGTTGACTCCAAGCGACCCTACACATCCAAAGACAAAAAAGTCGTTTCTAGGCACAAGTTCTTCACAACTTGACCTACGTTAACCAAAACATACTTTATGAAATATATATCCACTAACTTTGGTCAAGTCAACTTAATCCATGACTCAATTTTCCAAAATCTATTTTCTACGAAATCTGGTAGTACCGCATGCAACATACCAGTACTAAAGCGCTGCGGTACTACAGCTCTTCAAATCGGTACTACCGCACCTTCACACTTCGCACTGGATCTCTCTGAAAATTAGCTACCGCCAACTAGAAATCGGAACTACCGTTTTACGGTATGACTGCGCTCTCACTGTGGTACTACCGCACTGCGGTATAACCGCTGTCACAACAGCGGTATTACTGATTTCCTTGAAGAATTTAGAAAACAGTCTAGACAAAATGCGATCTTTGCAAAGTTACTTAACCACTTCACAAAATTTGTAATGGTTCATTACAACATTATCCTGAACCTTCTCACATGGTTCTTCAAAATTCATTGCACTATTCGATAACCCACTGGTATAGGTTTTATTCTTTTTGTTTACGGTTGATAGATTTTGTCTATATTTTTTGAGATAATAGTAGATGATAGAGACGTCAACACGAATAATGTATATGATTTTAGACTTAAAAACCGTTTAGACCGCTCCGGCGCGTAGTTGGTGAATTAACAGCGGCTAAACTGGGTGCGGTGCGGTGCGGTTAGCAATTTCACCCCATCCCGGATGTCCCACCAGGCTCAGATGAATGAACGGCGACGGGTTCACACGTCCTCGTAAACACAGGTTCACACGTCCCCACCGGCAAGGTACGGTTCAACCGCCTGGCCCACATGTCATTGTCGCCTCTGGTAACAACTGGCCTACAACTATTCCACGGTCAAACTTCCCTCCCGACCGCTCGTGTCTCGCCCCCGTCCGGCCGTGCACCCGTAGACCCCGACCACCGCTGACCACGCTGCCGCGCCCCCACCTGCCAGCGTCAAGCTCCCACGTCCTTGCAGTCCGCAAGCTGCCCCGTGGGACCCGCAAGGACTTCCCGGAGCCCCGGCATTTCCCACGTCACCGTGACGTCATATCGCCGTTTCCCTTGCCTATCTCCGTCCCCTCGCGCGCGCGCGTGTGATTGCAGATATCAATTCCTTCCATTGCTGGTCTGTGTTCGTTCGGCTTGTTTGTTTCTTGTTTGGGAGAGCAGGGAGAAGATTGATCCTTCTGGTTGTCTCCACGTATATTATATCCATCCATCGATCTCTCCCATTCTCCTCCTCTTCCTCGATGCCAACGCCTGCATTCTTGGCCTGAAGCGAAGGAATGCGGTGTTCTTGGAGTGAAGCTTGACCGGCTCGATTCGCCGTTGGCTGGCTCCCAGGACATTCTTTATCCGGTACGATGCGTGCCTTAATTTTCCCATTCTTAACCGCATGCATGGCGTGCACAAGGATTTATTAATTCTTTGAGGCTCAGTTGTTCTCTTGTTGCGATTTGGGTTTCTGTGCAGATTGTGTGTGATGTAATTTGGCTTTCTTGATTTTACTCTGCTGTTTCTTTTGCTCCTTTCCACGAGTTGTAGGATCATAGCATGGATAGTTGGATTTTCTTTCGAGGAATCTTTTTCTAGGGAATTTTATACATTTTTTGTTTCGGTTCTGGTTATATTTTGATGGTTTCCAGGTTGGCTTGCTTCGTTTTGCCCCCATTAGTTTCTTTTTTGGAGAAATCTTTCATTGGCGAGAAACCGGCAATCTCCTGCCTCATCTATCTGCTTATGTGTCAAGATATTTTTCACCAAAGAATGTGTCATTAACCGGTGTTTATAGTTGATTATGTATGTCATAGAATTTTATTAATCTGCGCTTTCATTTGTATTGTATACGCTGTGAGGAAGTGTTCTTGGTTCTGCCCCAACCTAAACTGACAGAAGATAGAACCTTATCGCAGCTTCAAAAGTTATCCTACTAAATAATATGGTTAGGTTGTCTGAAAAAAAAATGCGGTACGGAGATGTTCTTATTGATGTCAACCATGCAAGTAGGAACAATGAGCAATCAATCCTTATTAGATGACCAGAGTAAGCGGCCATTGTTGTGTAGTGTATAGATACGTTCTCTTGACTTTCACACAACTGCCTCGAGTTATCTCCCTGCTTCGATTTTGGGTAATTTTATAGAATTATGGAGGCACAAAGTTGGCCCGACATTGCTCTTATCAAATGTTGATCTGTTAGCATTGATTCAGATTACAAGAGAACCAAGAGAATTCGTTAATCTTACTGCACCAATTATTGCTGATTGACTAAGCCTGCTTGGCCTTTCAGACTGAAAACGGAAAACTTGTGTGCTTATCAGAAACAACACTCGAGCAATTTATTAATTGTTCATACTGAATGAAACTATTGAGGTTTGTTGACACTTGACAGTTTCTCCTTCATAAGTAGTAGTTGACAATTAAGAGATAAAGATGGTTACTAGGAGTGCAATCGGACAATTGAGAGATAAAGATGGTTACTAGGGGTGCAATCAGAATGGATACGGACGGATATCGCTCGTCCTGTACCCTATTTCGTTTTTTTTCTTAGAGTCGGAGTCGAGCATGGATAATATCGGATATCCAATTCTCTATTTTGTATTCGTTTCACAAGCCTTCAAACGATCAGTTGGACGGCAATTATCTACTTTTTTATACTCCTATACAGGATATTGAATAGTAGGGGTGCAATTAGAGTGAACACGGATAGACTAATCGTCATGATATCGAAGGAAGAGCACTTAATATTCTCTACTTGTTTGGATGCGGTAATCCACCTGTCTATTATATTGTTCCTAAGTAAAGTCACAACAAACTTTTACATATCACTTACATACGGATATATACGGACGGATATCACTCACTTCGTATCCTATTCCGTATTTTTTCCTCGGAATTGAGTGGGACACAGATAGTACTGGATACCCATTTATCCCTTCCGTATTTGCTCTACGAGTTTTCGGTCGGTCGGTCAAACGGAAATTGTCCACTCCATTTGCATCCCTAATGGTTATCTATATAAAGGATACGGACTGACCATCCCTTTTGACAATCTAGACAACAAGAGAGTTTTTCTATACAAGAGTTTGGTTTGAAAAAGTTAGCGGTGATTCATCCATTGTTTGAAAAGTATGTGCTGTTCTGTATTTTCCGGCTCATTTGACTTGAAGCGCCATCAGCATAAAACTGTGAGCTATGACGAATTGTTCTTGATTCTGTCCCCAACCTAAACTGACGGAAGATTTCTGCCTTATCGCAACTTCAAAAGTGATCCTACTAAAAAACAATTACTAATTAGGTTGTCTGAAAAAGAAAAATAACGTGATAAGAGATGTTCTTATGAATGCCTACCCATGCAAGGAGGAACAGTGTTCAATCAATCATTGTCTGATAACCAGATTAAGAGACCACAATTGTGTAGTGCGTAGAATTATAGATAAGAAAGCGGTTCTCTTGACTTGCACACAAATGCCTCAACTTATCTGTCTGCTTTGATTTTGGATAATTGTATAGAAGTATGGGGTCACATCCACTGTCATAAAAGTTGGACAATTTCAGGCTAGGCAACAAATTTGACTCAATATTGTTCTTATCAATTGCTGGTCTATTAGCATTGGTTCAGGATTCCAAGAGAATTATTCAATCTTTCTGCACCAATTATTCTTGATTGAATAAGCCTGCTTGGGCTTTCAGACCGAAAACGGAAACCCTTGTGCTTATCAGAAACAGCACTCTACCTTATTATCTGTTGCTCATACTATTTTTCGAGAACACACAAAAGACTTGCCTGTTGCTCATACAGTCATACTGAACGTAACACTACAATTGAAGTTTGTTCCAATTGAAGTTTGTTGACACGTTCTCCCTGCAATGTTTATAGAACAGATAATAGGTAAGTAGCTGACCATTGAGAGAAAAGGATGGCTGTTATATATAAGAATTTTGTGGTAACAGACATATTTCCCTTTTCTCTTAGGCTCTTAGCAGTGTTTGGTTTGAAAGCATATACTGTTCTTTATTTTCCAGCTCATCTGACTTGAAGAGTTATTAACATAAGATTGATTATTTTTTTGAAAGGTAGAGTAAAATTGATTCAGTCTTGATCCTCAGCTGCTCATCCATTGGCATTGATACAGGATTCATGGAGATATATATGCATTTTTCACCAACATTTATTGGATTTTTTAGTAATAAACCTTCAACCATTTTTAACTCAATAGATTTGCTTGCTAGCCTTTCAAACTGAAGGCTTAAGCTCATCAAGAATAACTAGGATAATTTATCATTCTCTATTCATACTAGATGTGGCAACACTTCGAAGTTTGTTTATATTGTCCAACTTATTTAATACATTGCTTAATAAAATAAGTAGTTGGCATTGAAAAAAACAAGGGTGGTTGAATCCAACATAAAGGGCACCAACTGAGCATTTCCTGTCATACAAGAGTTCAGTTGGGAGCATTTTTGTTGGATTGACCAACTTTGTGCAATATAGTGGTGCTTCATCCACTGTTTGAAAGTATATAATGTTCCTAGTTTTTCAGTTAATTGTTCTTTACCTTTCATTTTGAAAGGATATTGCTCCTCACTGTGGTTTGTTCAGGTTTCCATTGGTGCAATTTGGGAGTACTCTCACCAATAATTTCCATACTCTCTTCTGTTGCTAAAATTAATTCAATGGTTTTTCCAGGTTAGTTAAAAGTTATTTCAGTAGCCAGAGATGGTTCATCATATGTCAGATGAGGCAACAGCAAATGAAGCCAGCATCACCACACAGCCACCCTCCTGTAACCCATCTCAAGCACCTTTGGTGTACAAGGTCGGCTATCCCCCTCAGAAGAACTTGGCCAGAGAGTTTGCAGACACATTAAGGGAGACTTTCTTCCATGACAACCCGCTACGCCAGTACAAGGACCAATCTGGATCGATAAAGTTCATGATGGGGTTGCAGTTCTTGTTTCCGGTCTTTGAGTGGGGCAGGAACTACAACTTTAGCAAGTTCAAAGGTGATCTGATTGCCGGATTGACCATTGCAAGTCTCTGCATTCCTCAGGTATCCAGGATAACTAGTCCACCTGTGATTTGATGATTTGACTACTTAAAGTATGCCTGACATTGAATCTTGGACTCTGATAGGATATTGGCTATTCAAAGCTTGCTAATTTGGATCCACAGTATGGGTTATGTGAGTTTCCCCTATTCCAGCTGTTGGGCACTTTGATGGAAAATTCTTGAAGCTTCTTTTGTTGCCATTATGACTTACTTTTTGTTTGTTGGTTTCAGACTCCAGCTTCGTTCCCCCATTGATATATGCTGCAATGGGCAGCTCAAGGGATATAGCAATTGGTCCAGTTGCGGTGGTTTCTCTTTTATTAGGTTCACTACTACAAAATGAGGCTGACCCTGTCAAAAACAAGGAGGAATACATGCGCCTTGCTTTCACAGCAACCTTCTTTGCTGGTATCACTCAAGCAGCCCTAGGATTTCTGAGGTATAAACAAACATCTACCAGAAACTTGCAGATACTGTCATGCATTAAACTAAGAGTTGGTATTTTCCAGGTTAGGATTCCTCATCGAGTTCTTGTCGCATGCTGCAATTGTTGGGTTCATGGGGGGAGCAGCCATAACTATTGCCCTCCAGCAGCTGAAATATGTCTTGGGTATCAGGAACTTTACAAAGAACACTGACATAGTTTCTGTTATGGACTCTGTTTGGAGTTCAGTTCATCATGGGGTACTTATCTTGTACTTAACATAGTCTGAAGAAAATATTACTATCTAGCTGAGTTCTATAAAGAACTGACAAGGAGTTCTGTTGCATATGCAGTGGAACTGGCAGACAATTGTGATCGGCCTAGCTTTCCTGTCTTTCCTTCTGTTTGCCAAGTACATCGTGAGCATCTCTTATTTTCATTGACTTTACCTTTCACCTTTAACATTTAGAATTAGTGATCTCATATACTAGTGATGTTTGATTTACACAGGCAAAGAAGAATAAGAAGTTTTTCTGGGTGCCAGCTATTGCTCCTATAACTTCAGTTATTCTGGCAACTTTTTTTGTGTACATTACTCGTGCTGACAAGCAAGGTGTTCAGATAGTAAGTACTCAAGTCAGTATTATGAAGGCTCTGTTCATATAGATCATGTATTGTTTGTCATGGATGAAAATTTTGTTGGTACTTGATGATCACAGGTGAACCACATCAAAAAGGGCATCAATCCATCATCAGCGAACAAGATTTACTTCACTGGTCCATTCGTTGCAAAAGGTTTTAAGATTGGTGTCGTTTGCGGCATGATCGGTTTGACAGTATGTACGCGACATAAGCATATCTTGTTTTGCCATTCATGTGCATTTTCAGACATCGCATCTATCTTTTTGTGTGAACACCATATCAGGAAGCTGTGGCAATTGGAAGGACGTTTGCTGCTATGAAGGGCTACCAGTTGGATGGAAACAAGGAGATGGTAGCACTTGGAACGATGAATGTAATAGGCTCAATGACATCTTGCTATATCGCGACTGGTAGGTCAATCAATTTTGCTGAACAGAGCTGACAGTGTACTATCTCAACATACAGTGCTGAAATCCATCCACTACATTTCTTTCAGGTTCTTTCTCACGTTCGGCAGTCAATTTCATGGCTGGCTGCCAAACACCAGTATCCAATGTGGTTATGTCAGTAGTTGTGCTTCTCACCTTGTTGGTTATCACTCCACTATTCAAGTATACACCAAATGCCATCCTTGGGTCGATCATTATTTCTGCAGTGATCGGCCTTGTGGACTATGAAGCGGCAATTCTCATTTGGAAAGTTGACAAATTCGACTTCATTGCTTGCATGGGAGCATTTTTCGGTGTTGTTTTCGCATCTGTTGAGATAGGTCTCTTGATTGCTGTAAGGACCAAGCCTAGCTTTCATGAGAAAAAAATCAACTGTTTCAAGTATTTTTATAGAGATAAATGAACTTACCTGCTGTTTTCCAATGTTAACAGGTGTCGATCTCATTTGCTAAAATACTTCTTCAAGTAACAAGGCCAAGGACGGTGCTACTTGGAAATCTTCCAGGCACCACAATATACAGGAACACTGATCAGTATCCGGAAGCAAGACATGTTCCCGGGGTGGTAATTGTGAGGGTTGATTCTGCTATGTATTTCTCCAACTCCAATTATGTCCTGGAGAGGTACAGACTATAAATTTATTAATGTTGCATTTATAATTTGAGTAATAGTGGAATACACATGAACTCAACCTCATAGGCCTGATATCTGGTGCTCCATTGCAGAATTCTTAGGTGGTTGATGGACGAAGAAGACAAAGCCAAGGCAGAGGGACTGCCTAAAATCAATTTCTTGATCATAGAAATGTCGCGTAAGTAGAATGATTTGATGATCTGATATCATTCAAATTTTTTACAATTATCGTACTGATGCAAACTAATGAAATATATTCTTGCAGCGGTTATAGATATCGATACAAGTGGCATACATGCTCTTGAAGATCTATACAAGAATCTTCAGAAGAGAGAGATTCAGGTACATGCACTGAAACTAAAATTATATCATCACTGTTATGTGGAATTTTTATGACTCAATCAAAACGTCCAGAGAACTTGTCCAATTGGAACAGATTGAGATATTGCTAATAATACAAAGGACTACATTTGGAGTAAGATAAGAAAATATCCTATGGAAGGAACGTGAGCATGTAAAATACCAGTTACAAGCGCTTGAGAAAGAATTGTTTGCAGACACAAGAATTACTTTACTTTTACAATACATTGCTCATAATCTAGATTTTTCCTGGACCAATGATTATTATGGGTATATTGTGTATTTGGCAGCTCATACTTGCAAATCCTGGCTCTGTCGTTATCGAAAAGCTCCATGCATCAAGGCTCACCGAGCACATAGGAAGCAACAACATTTTCCTCGCAGTTTCTGACGCTGTGCGTTTCTGCACTACAAAGTCGATGCAAGAACCCTGAAGTAAAATGGATATGACAGAAGTGGTATTCTAGTGTAATACATATGATCTACCGATGATTCAAAGAGTAGATGCATAGGTAAAGCAGCAGCTTCAGCAAAAATATGGTGATAGTGTTGCAAATAGTTGTATTTTTGTTTTTGTGAACCCCCATTACAGGTAAGGTGAATAGGTTTGCTCTATACTAAAATGCTGTAACAGTGTGAGCAATGTACAAACTGTAGAAACATAGAATAAACTCGGGAAGTGATCAGGTAGGGCACTCCCTCCCGAGTCATCTCCCGTTTTTGAAAGGAACTAGTAAGCAGGCACGTGAAATCCACGTCAAAAGCATTAATTATGTGTATAGAAATGAAATGTAAATTTTGTTCCACGTCATGACTGAATTTCTCATGATTTATATAGTCAGTCACACCTTATGATAGAAAGTTAAGAAATTTTGTCACGTTCTTAAGAACGAATAGGATAGCTATGCTGGATCGGAGGTCGAGGAATTGGACCTCTGGCGAAGCGTGGTCATTTTTGGTTGGAGGTCGAGGAAATGAACATACAATAGGACATTGGCAGCAAGTGGTGTGTAGATAAAAACAATTTTCAATGAAAAGCTTGAACCAAGAAGTATGCAGGATGGTATAGACAACTGAACGTAGGAGGTTGCATGGTATGGGACGTATGCCATTGCACATATGGTACTTATAGCCAGAAGGTTGCATAGATTTTGAAAAATCTTGCATTCTGTATGGAATGCACATATTTGCTTTTCTTGGTCGAAACATCGTGGTCGACGAACACTGTCAAACCAACGTGGTCAAAAAACATGGTCGATCCAATATGGTTGATACAATGTCGTCGACGCAATGTGGTCGACAAAACATGGTCAACACAACGTGGTCAAAATATCGTAATTGAAATGACGTGGTCGAAACAACATGGTCGACCAACGTGGTCGAAACAACGTCGTCAACACAACGTTGTCGACAAAACGTGGTCGATATAACGTGGTCAAAACAACGTGGTTGACCAACATGGTCGAAATAACATGGTTGACCAACGTAGTTGAAACAACGTGATCGAAACAGTGTGGTCGACCAACGTGATCGAAACATCGTGGTCGAATCATTGTAGTCGAAATAATGTGGTCAATCGACGTGGTCAAACCAACATTGTCAAAACAATATGGAGTAATTAATTAATTCTAGAAACTAAAAGTATGTATGCTTATGTATGTTAAGGTACTATAAGGAAACTAACATTCCGTATGGAAATAATACTAAATGTTTAGTGTATGGAAACATAAGAAAATTAACATTCCGAATGGGAACATTTCATTGCATAATCTTACCATTCATTACATTACTAAACATTCCATGCTTGCTGTTTCGTATGGAAACAGGACATGCTAAATGTTTAGTGTGTGTGGGAAAGGCATGTATGGAAACAAGCCGAGATTTGCAGGCGCACATGAGATTAGGAGGATCTCGGCATTAACATCCTCGATCTGCTTCCCATGCCGAGATTTGCTTTCCATGCTGGCTAAATGGAAATAATCTTATGGAAAAAGCATGTACGGAATGGAAAGGCCATACTAAATGTATTGAGATTTGCTTCCCATGCCGAGTTCTACTTTCCATCACCGATTCAGTCATTGCCCTGTTGGCTGAGCCATCGTCTTCTTCCATCGGACCAAGATCAGTATATTCATTCCACACCTCACCAATAACACAATCTAACCCAACTAATCCACTCGAACCACCGACCGAGCCCAACCCACCAGCATTCAGAAAGCTCATTATCCAAGGGCATCGTTGCTAAACCCTGTAAATTATTTTGTTAATGAGTGGCAGAAGTAGGGAACAATAGCTAAGAGCTTCGTTCCTAAACCTTGTGAAGAGAATGTCTAGGATTGAAACATCAATCATTGCCTCAATGAAGAATTCACAAGATAAGTAAAAGGACATGAAAAAGAAAGCCTCAATCAACTCATGTGCGGGAAGGTTTGACATATCTGTAGAGGCAAACATATTTAGCAGCTACCATTTATATTCATGTATCATTTTCACCTAACGCATCAAGTTGACAAAAAATAATTCACAGAAAAGATGGAAAAGATTTTGGATTTAAAATTCGTTTTAAATTTTTGAAAATACAACAAAACTTCAACATTGCTTAGAAAATAGCAAATAAAGTCTAAAAATTCCAAAAACAATTCACAGAAAAATCCCTGGAAATGTTTTAGACTTAGGAAAAATATTTTCAACTTAAATTTAGTATTTGAATTTCTACAAAAATACTTTTTAACTTTGAAATTGATTTTTAAATTCGAGAAAATCCTCAAAATACTCTAAAACAAGGAGAACTTAGGAACAGCACAAATAAACTCTTTTTGGCTTTATTAAAATATTTAAAATAAAATTTCTTACTTTAATCTTTGAAATAAAATCTAGATAAATCAAAATAAATCCAGAAAAACCCATAAAACGCAAATAAAATTTTTGGGATGTTACAAACCTACCCCCCTTAAAAGAAATCTCGCCCTCAAGATTTGAACTAGCTAGTAAAGAGATGGGGATGATTGGCTTTTAGGTCTTCTTCTCACTCCCATGTTGCTTCGTCTTATGTGTGATTGCTCCATTGAACTGTGCAGAATCTGATAGTCTTTCTTTTGGTCTGACGCTCAGCTGTCTCAAGAATCTTGATTAGCTGTTCTTGGTAAGTGAGATCCTCCTGGAGCTCAAGGGTTTCTAGGTCTGCTTGCTCTACAGGTACTCTGAGACATTTCTTCAACTGAGAGACATGAAAGACGTTGTGTACTCTTGACATGCTCTGCGGCGATTCCAACTGGTATGCAACTTCCCCTTTGCGGCTTAAGATCTTGAATGGTCCCACAAATCTTGGTGCAAGCTTTCCTCTAGCTTGAAATCTTTTGACTCTCCTGAGTGGAGATACTCTGAGATACACGTAGTCTCCTACCTCAAAGGTCAAGTCTCGACGATGATTGTCGGCATAACTTTGCTATCGAGATTGGGCTATCTTCAGTCTATTCTTGACCTTTCTTACTTTTTCCTCATCGTCTTGGAGTAGGGTTGGTCCAGCATCTTGAAACTCTCCAGACTGTTCCCAATGCAAATATGTTCTGCACTTCCTGCCATACAGTGCTTCAAAAGGTGCCATATGCAAGCTGGCTTGATGCATCGACTACCACTCTGCCTTCTTGCATTAGAACACATCCCAAACCTTGACGAGATACGTCACAGAAAACTTCAAAATCCTTATGCACATCTGGCAGAATAAGCACTGGGGCTGAGACTAACTTATTCTTGAGAATCTGAAAACTCTATTCACAGGCTTTCGTCCATTCAAACTTCTTTTCTTTCTTCAGAAGCTGAGTCATTGGCTTGGCTAACTCTGAAAATCCTGCTATGAAGCGGCGATAGTAACCCGCTAGTCCAAGAAAACTTCTGACTTCAGTTACTGACTTGGGTGGCTACCATTCCATTACCGCTTGCACTTTGGAAGGATCTACTGCAATTCCTTTGGCTGTCACAATATGCCTAACAAAAGCAACCTCCTTTAGCCAAATTCGTACTTACTGAATTTGGCATAAAGCTGTTTCTCTCTAAGCTTTCCCAGGGTTATCCGAAGATGATTCTCATGCACTTCTTCATTCTTGGAGTAGATAAGAATGTCATCTATGAAGATTACCACAAACTTATCTAGATACTCCATGAATACACTATTCATCATGCTCATGAAGTAAGCAGGTGCATTTGTTAGCCCAAAGGATATAACAGTGAACTCGTACTGTCCATAACGAGTGGAGAATGTAGTCTTGGGAGTGTCTTCCGCACGGATCTTTAACTGACGATATCCTGATCTCAAGTCTATCTTGGAGAAGACACTGGCTCCCTTCAGTTGATCGAACAGATCATCAATCCTGGGCAACGGGTACTTGTTCTTGATGGCAACCTCATTAAGCGCCTTGTAATCCACGCACATTCTTATACTTCCATCCTTTTTCTTGACGAACAAGACAGGTGCACCCCAAGGGGAAGAACTGGGACGAATATATCCTTTATCCTCCAACTCTTGAATTTGCTTCTTCAACTTGGCTAACTCGTTAGCTGGCATACGGTACAGTCACTTGGAGATTAGGGCGGTGCTGGGGACTAGGTCAATCATAAACTCGATTTCCCTATCCTGTGGCATTCCTGGTAAATCCTCTGGGAACACATATGGGTATTCCCGCACTACTGGTACTTCTTCAAGTACATGGAGATGGGTAAGAACACACTCTTCTTCTACAGGGATTTCAGGGGAGAAATTCACTTCTATTCCTTGATCATTAGTGAGGGTTATGGATTGGGTAGCACAATTGATCTGACCATTATTCTTGGCTAACTAGTTCATACCAAGAATTACATCCAATCCCTGAGATTCCAACACCATTAGGTCTGCTAAGAATAGAGTTCCATTTATGAGAAACTCTACTCTCGGACACAAGATCCTTGCTCTCATCTCTGCTCCAGGGGAGAGAACTATCATGGGTTTACTAAGGGAAACCATACCCAACCCATTCTTAACCACAAAATCCATGGAAATGAAAGAATGAGAAGCTCCGGAGTCAAAGAGAATTGAAGCTGGTACTGAGTTTACAAGGAACATACCCAGTATGACGTCTGGTGCTGCCTGAGCTTCTTCGGCGGTGATGTGGTTCACACGTCCTTCGACAAAATTTTCTGGCTTCTTAAACTGCTACCCTTGATTCTAACTTCCTAATGCATTGGCATTAGCTGCTGCTTGAGGCTTCTTAGGGCAAGACTTGGCATAATGCCCTATTTCCTTGCAATAGAAATAGGTCAATCCATCAGGTGTAGCGGTGATCTTCTGAACTTGACCAACTGTCGGAGGAGTACGAGCTACCTTAGAATTAGGGCAATTAGCCTGAAAAGGTGGGCGGCTAGCTGCCAGCCTGAAGTTGCTTGACTTCGGCTTGAAGTTGCTAGAGTGCTGCTTGAACTGGCTAGTCTGTGGCGGAGTGCTGCGGGCCTTGGGAAAACCTCTGGGGTTAACCTTCTGTGCAGTAATCTTTCTCTTCCTGTTTTCCATTTCCACAAACTTGCCTTCTAGGCGGATGGCCATGCTAACCAACTGATGAAAATTGGCATAATCGCTTGAGATCAACTGAACCGAGATATTGTCATTCAGGCCCTCCAAAAACCTTTCTTGCTTAGCTTCATCGGTAGCCACATCTTCTAGTGCATAGTGCGCCAGTTGGTTGAACTTCTGCAAGTATTCATTTACTGTGCGACTTCCCTGTCGCAGGGCTCTGAATTCTTTTTTTTTCAGAGTAATAGTGCTAGATGGAATGTGAGCCTTGCGGAAACTCTGAACAAACTCATTCCATGAAATGGCCTGGGGGTTGGCATGGGAGGCATTTAATGTATACCACCACTTGGATGCAGGGTCGTTTAGCTGGTGAGAAGCAAACAAAACCCTTTCTCGGTCAGCACATTGCAAGATATCCAACTTCTTGCCAATTGCACGGAGCCAATCATCAGCCTCCCATTGGCTCTGCACTTCTCGAGAAAGTTAGAGGCCTTATCCTCAAAAATTCTGTCAAACGGTTCTGAGGAGCCTGGGCTGGTGGCTGATGAGCATTCTGAACAAGGTGATTGATAGTTTGAGCTAGAAGTTAAATCAGCTGATTTTGGTTTGCCATTAACTGAGTCCAATCGGGTCCAGCTGCTGGCGTAGGCGGAGGGATAGGAGCGGACTAACTTCCCTACGCTCCGGCGTTATTGATGTTATCACTGACATTCCTCCTGGTGTTCACCATCTGCCAGACTCTTCCAGATTTAGAGGAAAGAAAGAGAGAACTAGGAGAATGTTTATGTAACATTCCAACCACAAAGCAAGAAACACAACAAAGCTCAAAGAACAACCAACCATATTATATTATTGAATATAACTTGAGGCTGTTGACAAAGGAATAATAGCTCACAAATATCGTTCTATAACCTTAAACTTAAACTTTGGTTTCTAGGGGCTAGTGCTACTACTGCTAGAAGGCTGGATTTGATGCTTCTTTGGGGGTGGTCCTATAACCGAAGAACCCTCATCTTCTGCACGATACTTGGCCAACTCTTCTTCTGCAGCACGGAGTCACTGTGCCACAAAGCTCAACTCATCCAAAGTGACCTGGTACACATAGTCCAAAGACTTGGCTTACTACACTTGTTGAACGAGCCGTGGGTTGCTCTCAAACTTGGTGGAGGAGAAAACACTGCTGGTGCTGACAGGAAACTTGTTGGGGTAGTATCGAAATGTGGTGCACTGTAGCTCTCGAGCGTAGATGTCCCTCAACTGTCGGATTGCCTCACGAGTTGCATCTTTGATACCGTTGAAAAAGGTGTCTCAAGGTAAAGGAGCATCGAAGATGTGGAATGCTGCTTCATCCCCAACGTTGGCGTAGATCGACATTTCTACCCTCCAATGTTCTTGATCTCCATAGGTGCCCAAGTATCCCTAGTACACGGGGCGTGCCTTAAAATCCAATTCTTGGAGAAGATCCCAAAGACAGTCAGCGAGGTGTCCAACTAGGATTCCATGGGTGACTTGGGTAGGACGTTCGGCCATCTACAATTTTGAAAAAGGAAAGGAGTTAGTAAACAATTTTTTATGACAAAATATAGTTGAGTGAGGAAGTGAAAAAGACTAGATTCAAGAACTTTCAAAAATAGTTATTTTTTTAAAAAACATATGTCCTTAAGGTTTGTCCATTCTATTCTACCTACGGTCACGTCTTAGGGTCATTATGCTCTGATACCATCTCTGTTGGATCCCGGAGCAACAACATCGAAACCCACTGTGTTAATCGCACTATCCCAGGAAAAGCTAGTGCACACAGTAATAACAGGGATACATACCATGCATAATCACCACTTTATTATAAAGCAACGTGTACGGCCTTATGGCCAAGTATTACAATAAAAGGGCTCATGGCCAACCACAAAAGTAAACAACGGAAGATAAATGAAAGAAATAGCCCATCCTGCCTGCCCACAGGTGAATGACTGTAAGACGCAGCCTATTCGTTGCAATCCTCACCGAAGTCGAAGCTGTCATCCTCTGGTAATAGAATTAAGAAAGGTGAGCACATAAAGTACTCCACAAATTACACCAGGTGATTTAACAGAGTCAATGCATGCATATGTACTGACGTGCACACCGACGGCGGTGACGTGATCACCGTGGTGTGGTGACGACGGGCGCACCAATGGCAGACTCCATGAGTGGAGGCTAGAGGTGGCGCAATGGCAGACTCCATGTTAGGTGGAAGTTACGGGTGGCGACAGACTCCAGGCAAGATGGAAGCCAAAGATAGTGGTGTGAAGTCATCACTGCTGTGTGTAGCAAGGTGAAGCCGTGCGTGTGGCAAGAAGAGAAGGCCGTTGCGTGTGGCAAGAAGAGAATTGAGGCCACTGCATCTGGCAAGAAGAAGGAGGTTGCTGCGTGCGGCAAGATGCTATTGAGTGTGGCAAGAAAAGAAGGCTACATCGTGTGGCAAGATGCTGTTGAGTGTTGCAAGAGGAGGCTGCTGCGTACAGCAAGATGATGTGGGTCATCAGCGTCGTGAGTTGACATATCAAGGATAAGACAACAAGATTAGGGGGGTTGATTGTTGGAACTAATCTTGTTGTTGTGCATACTCGGTGAGTTCGAGTACGTTGTAGTCATGTGTCGAGTACTTGGTGTGTTTGAGTACGTTGTAAGTCATGTGTAGCATGCTCAGCGTGTTCGAGTACACTATAGTTGTGTCGAGTACTCTGTGTTTGAGTACATGTAGCAGTCGAAGACCTGGAGTCGGAGAGTAGTCAGAGACTCTGGAGTCAGAGACCAATCATAGCAGACACAATCGTAAGTCGTAGCTGCAGTGGTCGTAAGTCAAACTACGCTGGGTCATGGTCATAAGTCGAACTGCACAGTGGTCATAGTCGTGTGTCGATGCAGTCGGCACTCGTAGGAGTACTGTAGTATTCGGTACTCATAAGAGTACTGTAGCAGAAGTCATAGGTCGACAGCGGTCATAGCACAGTAGTCATAAGCTATAGTCGACAGTCGGTGCTCGAACACCTGTGTGGTCAGAGATACAGTCGAAAAATTATGGTCGAGAAGTTGTGGTCAGTGAAGCGGTCGAAGGGAAGCTGTGGTTGTAGATGCAGTTGAGTGATGTGGTCGACAAGCCATGGTCAGTAGAGTGGTCAATAGTGTGTGGTCGAGAAGCCATGGTTGAGAGGTGTGGTCGAGACACTGTGGTCGAAGAAGGACTCAAACCTTGGCAGTCTGTGTGTGGTCGTAGACTAGTCAGGTTGTAGTGTGTTTGCTCTAGTTGGTTGGTAGAGCGAGTCTTTCGGATGGTGCTCAGAGTGCTAGTTGTGTGGATCGAGGAGAAGATCCTAGACAGTGGCATGATAATAGGTGCTAGTTGTTAGTCGACTTAGTGCGTACGTGAGGCTTATTTAAGCCATGCACTTCTTGTAAGCAATTTGAGGCGTTGCGAGTAAATAACAGAGAGAAGAAAAAAGACATGTGTTGCCACAAAAGTAAGTCTCTCCTATGTTTGTTCGCCCTCTATACTCATGTGCGTGTGTCATCCCATGAGAGAGCAATGTGTGCGTTCTCTCCTGGCGAGTAGATTATTGGAGCTGATGGGTTCAATTCCAACAGCCTTGTCCACTAGTGACATGAAGAACTGAGTGCTGAACACCAGCAACTGCATCGCGACGAACGCCATGTGCACGTCGTAGTCACTCCGTCCAACCTGGAATGTCACGTCTAGTTGGATATTTAATTTATTTTCTGGAGAGGAAAAAATCAAATTATATTTGACAAATCATGAGATATTGTTGCTCCGTTAGAGGCTTCTAGTGATACAAGTTGAGAGCTAGCTATATGCATGTCGACAAAGATGAGCATGCTAAGGTGTTAATCTACTGTTAGTTTATTTACTTATTGACGGTAGACACATGTCAAAATTGAACAAATAAAAGCTAATGGACAGCTCAATACTTGCATGTAGCAAAGTTGGACATGTGATTAAGTCGATTGCTATTAGGTTAGTTCATAAGAACCTATAAATAAACATGTATGTTGCATTTTGTAATCAACCTTGATGAGATGAATGAATTGTAGCATGAAGTGTTTGAGCTATACCACCCCTCTGTTGTTATTACCTTTACTCTATCCCACTGCTTCTAGTATGAGTACAATCCTCAACAACTGGTATCAGAGCCCAAGATTTGAGTTAGGCATAGCAAAGTAGTGTGTCATGTTCGTGCTGTTTTTCGAAGTCGAGGTTATGGCTTTGGGTTTGGGCATCATGTCGGAACCCAGAGCAACAACTCCGAAACCCACAGTGTTAATCGCACTATCCCAGGAAAAGCTAGTGCACACAGTGATACACAGGGGTACATACCATGCATAATCACCACTTTATTATAAAGCAACGTGTACGGCCTTATGGCCAAGTATTACAATAAAAGGGCTCATGGCCAACCACAAAAGTAAACAATGGAAGATAAATGAAAGGAACATCCCATCCTGCCTGCCGACAGGCGAATGACTGTAAAACACGGCCTATTCATTGCAATCTTCACCGAAGTCGATGTTGTCATCCTCTGGCAACAGAATTAAGCAAGGTGAGCACATAAAGTATTCCACAAGTTACTCCGAGAGATTTAACAGAGTCAATGCATGCAAATGTACTAACAAAGGAAGGCATAATATGGTCATTTGCACAAAAGCAACAATTAGAGTAAATATTGTAAAGTAAGTGCAAAAGCTGAATTTTAATACGGTATGTAAAAGTAATTCTTGATAACTGAAATAATATCGTTAGTGCAGGTACCAACCTTACATTAACCTATCCACGGGTATCCCACCCAAACCAATTCTCCAAAAGAGTTCACAAAATAGATTTTATGAAAAACCAAAGTCTAATTCGTGAAAAACCATACTAAGCATGTCCTTGACTATGGACACGGATATCTAGGATAGTTTGTTACTCTGCAGAGGTGTACAACTTTACCCACAAGACATGTCCTATCGTTTTGCCACACGATTAACACACTGCCTTAGGTGTGCGGCTGAGAGTTCATGACAAGGTTGTTCCAATGTTCCATTACCAAATTAGTTACGCCGCCACTAAGGTTTCACCACAACATGAATTCACATGTTGGAGCCCCCTCTTGTGCCATGTGAGACTTCTCATAGCCTACACCACGCTCACATTCAGCCTATAGCGAAACTAAAATGGAACTTCACAAATTACTTAGTCAAGTCTGTCCCATACCAGACTTGTGGTAGTACGGTGTAACTTTGTAATAGTAGTTCATAGACCGGTCCTTAGCACCCAAATCCTATCCTCCTGGTGGTGGCCCATCTGGAGCTATGCCAAGATGGAGGGTTTGTTCCACTCCCAAACCCTCATCAACCCCCCTCCCCCGGAGCTAGATTTCAGCTGCAGGTACCACAAGTCACCATCTGTGATGTGGTATCCGGTGCCCCCCTCTACTCTCCACTTCGTGCCTACCCTCCGCGTGGCCAAGATCAGCTTTTGCCATGTCCCCAACAAGATCGTACTATCACTAAATTTTCTCCTCCTCAAGCAGCTCACCCTGTATGGCATTACTATCTTGGAGGACGCCCTCCACGGCAAGCATGATCTCTAGCTGCCTTGTCTTGGAGAGCCTTTTGCTATGGAGTATTCTTGGCATGGCTCGCCAACTGCATCGCCTTCCATGCTGTTAGCTAGTTATCGAGAACACCTTTTTTTGTGTAATACCTAATATTTAGTAGGTATATTACACATATATACCGATAATTAGACAAATATTTCATATATGTACCCCAATTGATTTTAACCCGCTCCCACACCTCCCCTCCCCCATTGATTTCAACTCCCTTCGACACCTCACCTCTCCAATTCACCTAAAATAGTACGGCCTAATAACCCATCCACCCCCTTATCAGACTTGCCCATTGACTCATCTGCCCTCTCATCAGACTGGCCCATTGACCCATCCGTAGACCCCTCAAATCCTAACACATCCCCTCCCTCCCCCTCTCTTTGTGTCTCTCTCAGGCTCCACTAATCCAGACCAAAATTACCAAATCCGGTGGCACTAGCACACGACTTCGAGGGGCAATTGGCCTCTAAGCGATTTGGTGAGGGGCTGAGAGCAACTCTGGCCTCTAGCTTGGCCTCGGTGGCAAAGACCATAGCCACAACAAGCGGCGATATGTCTGCAAGGAGTAAACGGGCGACAGCTATCACTTGAAAGCCAAGTAGGGAGCGTGCGGCGGCGGTGCTCAGGTCGACGAGGTAGTAGGCACTAGACAACAACTACAAGTTATCGTGCACTTGTGCATGCAGACCATACACATCATACTGCATCAACATAGTTTTATCTTAGGTTATTTCGTAATTACTCTAAAATATTTTTTAATTTTTATAAATTATTTACAGATGTTGTATCTAGTATGAAATATTTTATACTTTTTTTGTTATTATAGATTTTTATATTTTATTTGTTAACTTAAATATATATTTTTAGAAATTTTTGGGTAAGCCACTGCCCCTTGGCCTTGAAAGATTGCTACCATTTTGTCCGCTCGGTGGTCTGGATGCCATCCGGGTAATCGGGGCACCTAAACTGGAGATATTGGGCTTGCTGTCATCCGACATCTCCAAACTCGAGATTGGAACCGTAGTTTTCCAGGTAGCAGCAGCCTTCTTGAATCTTGCGTTCGGCATTCCCATGTGCAGATTATTGATGTTCATCGTTTTCTTTAGGAAATGATCCCAGTCAGCTTGACAACCTCAATACGCACAGACGCACAGTGAAGGTTTTGGTTCTCGAGTCTTATGGCCCTAATTTGGATGCTGTTGTTGACATGCTCAAGTGCTTCCCCTGCTTGGAGAAGCTGTATGTCACTGTGAGCCTTCATTTATCTGTGTTTGCTTTACATGTCAAAATAAATACTTTATGGACATATAATCTAGTCTAATTAGCAATGGCTTTAAAATATGTCTCTTCTTGCCTTTTTCCAGTTGTGCAAACACTTACAGATGAATATGAACAATGAGCGTCAGTATGACCCACTAGATCTAATCGAATGCCTTGAGATCCATCTAAAAAATGGTGTTGGAGAATTACAAAGGCCATCGGCAAGATGGTTTATTTGCCAAGTTCTTTGTTTTGAATGCAAAAGTGCTAGAGGAAATCGAATTTGGAGTCCCTATGAACTACGACAAGAATCGGCTGTCTAATCAACACAGGCTGCTACAAGTGGAAGATAGAGCATCTCAAGACGCTCAATTTGAATTCAGAAGTGATTCTTGCGATGATTTCGATAACAAGTTAACAACAAGCATATCCATGATGTTCGTCGTTTTCCTTAGGAAATGATCCCAGTCAGCTTGACTTCTGAAGTTATGAGCTCAGTGGCTCTCTTGCCCCACCGTGTTGTTGGTGTTTACATGGTTGTAATTTGTGTACCCAAATTAAACCGTAACTACCACTTTGAGTTAATATAAATATATCTTTATTTCATAGTGTTATTTCTGAAACAACAATAGTTGTTGTAGTTTAAACAGTAGAGTACTAGCTGGTGCTCAAAAGTCTGACAACTATTTTGTAGGATTCGATGTAAGCAGTCTAGGTTATGCATTTCAATGTATATGAATCATATGCCATACACATCTGAACCAAATTCAAACACTGCTATGTTGTATTCTATTTATCACATTGTTCTCTAATAATTAGCATATGCTTATTTTTTGTCCATCACATTGTTCTTCAAGAACCCTTGTGGGTTCTGCTGCGTTTGATTGTTCCCAATCCATGCTGTTTCTTTGGTTACGCCAAGGGCGGGTTCTATGAAAAAATTTTGGATTTAGGTGTTTGGTAGTTAAGCTATTTAGTTCATCCTAGGCATACATTTGGCTGTATGTTATATTATATATGGGTCATATAGTCAAGCAGAAATAAACTTATTCCTTTGATCAAGAATATATTACTGCAGTATAATATTTACTCTAGATTTTGTTTTCCGTTGCAACACACGGGCACAGAACTAGTATGGAATAAATATACGGGGTTGCTAAATTACAGTTGTCAGATTTCACTAAATCTAAGTCGATTTTCTAAACTTTGGATCTTGCATTGAGATTTGTGCTCCAGCAAGCTTATCTTCCTCCCTCTGGCGCCATTGTTGGGTTAAGGCTTGGGTCCACCGATTAGGGTTTATGTTCACTGGAGCCCTGAGCTTAGAGGAAGGAGGAGCGGCGGTAGTGCGGCAAGACGACGGTGGCACCACGTTGGCCGCAGGACGGAGGACGACGGTGGGTGGTGACGGCGGTGCGAGTCGAGGATGAGCTTCGAGGAAGGATAGGCGGAGGGAGGTGGCGGCGGACCCAATAGTTCCGCCACTAGAGACAAGGAAGGAGACCAGCGAGTGGAGGTGAGGGAAGAGGTGGGCGACGTCAGCACCACCCTCGGTGCCTACAATCATGCCAAACGATAAAAGCAACAGGGTGAAATTGGCCAGCATGCCTCACCAACGCACGGGGAGGGATGGCGGCGACGGATGCTGGTGGTGGGGTGGGAGGAGCAAAGGCCATGGTTAGGGAAAAGGGTGGGTTGGGTTTATATGGATGGATGAAGTGACATGGGTGGTTGGATTTAGATCACATGGCTTAAAAAATAAATGAAAGTTTAGAAAATTTAAGGTAAATATGCAATAGACAACCCCGTAAGTATATGGTGGTCGTTCACCTCATTGCCTGGTGCTTTGATAATCTTTAGCTCAATCAAGGATTTCAATGGCCCGGCTCTGTGAGTGTTTGGTTGGAGAGTTCACCTCATCTTTCTAGGTTGTAGTGCGTTTGGCCACCTCTGGATACAAGCCGTAGATTTAACATCCGACGGTGCTGCAGGGAGATCTATCTGTCGCCTCAACGGCCCGGTTAACCATTCTCCCCGTCCCAACGGCTGGCAGTCTATCCCAATCCAACTCCTCCCCCTCCTTCGCCCTCGCCCTCGCCCTCGCACCGCCCGGACTATCGCGACGGCGCCGGGGACGATCGCCGCCATCGTCACCTCCCTCGGTGGCGGCGGCGGCCCCGCAGCTCTCCGGCGCCGACGCCGCTCGCCGTCGCCATCGCGGGCCGCGTGTTCCGGCCGGCCAGGAAGGCACCGGCGCCGTGGCGGCCGCGCAGCCACTTAGTGGAGTACGGGTTCGCGCTGGACGGGGACGGCAGCGTCATCGATGAGGTACTGCGGCTCGGCGCTCGCTATTGGCTAGTGCTTATGTTGCTCAGTGTGAAATCTAACCTTGCGATTTCTCAAGGTTTTGGTGGTGCCTATGTTGGCTCCAAGATCGTAAACCCGGGAGGATGTGGTGGAGCTCCAGTGCCATGGCAATGATATTTGCTTGCGGCGTGTGCTGAGGTTCTGCTTGGAAGCTGGTGCCAGGCTCGCCGACCCTGGTTAGTTGCTTGCTCACTCACTGCCTATTGTTTAGTTTGTTGAATTGACGTTATACAGTGGACATTTATCGCGAGAATTATAGTTATAGAGAAATAGACGGACAAATAGACGGATTCTCTTAGTTCGAAGAATCAAATGATCAGTCAAGATATCTTGTGATGTACTATCAGTAAGAATTCCTCACCAACGTAACGTGCGTTCCTGAATGGGAGATTGGACTTGTCCCAAGCGGAGAATATGTCGAGGCTCATTTCAGCTAAGTCCGCAGCTGCGGCAGATTCGGCATTGGCTGGCATCCAGGCAAGTCACGAGCTTATGTTGTGGACAACAGTTTTTTCGTTTTTGATAGACCTTGAAAAACGATATGAGTGAGCCCCTGTTAGGAAGGTTTTGAACTTAAGGTTGAAGATACTAGAAGCCTAAGCCATTCAAAATAGGGATTAGTTGAAACAACTCTCTATAAGGTTAAAACCCTTTTACAACTGGAGGCTTGACTTCATCTGCTTTAGCTCCTTTGAGAAGCCCAATGCAGGAGGCTTTTTGAAGAAGCTAAGTGCTCCAAAACAGAGTCTGAATTATCCGTATGTTCGAATGTAGGGAGCCTTTTCTGCTCTAGTAAAATCTTTGAGATCAAGGTGCATAGAGTTGCTCACTGAAATCGAGGCTCGTCTAGATTTTGAAGATGAGTTGCCTCCCTTGGACCCAAAATTAATGGTATGAGGCAAGAGGTTCAGGATGCTTTGGACACTTCTAATTATGATAAGCTGTTACAATCTGGTCTACAGGTATTTTGTTCTTTTCATCATATTAAAGGGTTAAAATAAGATAAACATAATAAAGATTGAATAATGTATTTATAGTTTGATGCAGATAGCAATAATTGGCTGCCCAAATGTTGGCAAGTCAAGCCTCCTGAATGCTTGGAGTAAGGTATGTGTGTCATAGACGTGGGCCTTGGGCTAGTCGGGTTATTATTAGGAATTAGAGATTGCTTTCTATTTGAGTTAGAGATTGGTTTCCTTGTATTAGAGATATAGTTAGAGATATGATTGGAGTTAGATTCCATCTGTTAGGGGGGAGCCATCTATATAAGAGGGCTACCGCATGCTATTGTAATCGATCAGAGTAATATCACAGTCTTCCTCGTCTAAAGTCTCTCTCTCCCTCTACGCCGACGTCATCCGGCCATCTTCTTAGTGGTGTTTATCCCGGTTCATGACAATGTGCTTAGATCTCTTTTGCATATTGGACCAGCATGTCTTGTCTTCACCTTTTGATGTTACTCCAACATGCTTGTTAATGGTTTATTATTTCTACCTTCATGTGAGAAGCGACATGAACTAAATTTATTTAATACTTTTCTCCTGTGAATTTAAATAAACGATACCAAAACAGCTGTGGATGCCCTGCGATTAGTATGGGAGTGTATAATTATCTTTGTTCAATATATTCTGTCCTGAACACAAAATTATCTTTGTGTTTACAATGCTGGTTAAGTGGTTATTTAGGAATACTGATTGTAGACCTGTAGTCTATAATTCCATATAACATATACTTATATACTTAAAGAATGTTATGTGTCGTTGGATTTCTTTTGTATTGCATCCATAATAGTTGATATTGGAATTTAAATGTTTAGCTTGCCGAGTGAAAGAGCTATTGTTACTGAAATAGCTGGAACTGCAAGGGATGTATTAGAAGCAAATGTGTCAATTCATGGCATCCCTGCTGGTATAAGAGAAACTGATGACATTGTAGAAAAAATTGGTGAGAGTTTTTTTATATCAGAAATTTCAATATTGCAAATGAGTAATTGCAAAGCTGATGCTAGTCTTGATATCTGTCTTCAATTCTGCTGTCACACAGGCGCGCAGCGATCAGAGGCTGCTGCACTGGGAGCTGATCTGATTATTATGACAATAAGTGCAGTTGATGGGTGGACTGAAGATGACACTAAACTTATCGAGCATGTTTTGATTAATAAGGTACTTTCAGTTTTGTTTCCTCATCAATCAATTTTCCTGATGATACTGCCTGGCAGAAGTTTTTCCTTGCTTGTTCAGTAGTGATGACTGTTAAGAAACTAGTCTTTCAGACCCTTTGTGTGTGTTTCTTCAGAAATTATGCATAATGATTATTCGTGCCCCTTTGGAAATTATGCATGGTAATTATTCTATTTTTCTTCCTTTTTGGAGATCAGAAATCCTCAGGTTCTGTGGTGCCAGTGGTTCTTGTAATCAACAAGGTAGATTGCACACCATTTGTTTCAGGAGAACAGATTGGACTATTCAGTGGGCTTTTCAGAAAACATGTACAAACATGTGCAGTCAGTGGTAAAGGTATTTCTGAGTTGGAGAAGGCTGTAAATAGAGGTCAGAGGTCTTGAGCCGGTACCCTCCGGGGGACGACGGTGGACTGTAAACCAGGTAGGTATTTCAGTTTGCTCAATAACAGAATGAAAGTAGTTCTGCTTTGAGAATTGTTGCTCCAAATGCTACATATGAAAGATTGTTTACTGCTTTCAAACTCCATTTTTGATCCAAAGGCAATTTGTGCAGCTCCTAAGGACCCAAGAATCTTTTACAAGACTGGAGTCATGGATCAGTGAACAGTTGCCGATGGACTTTTGGACTATAGACTTGAGGGAAGCTGCATTGGCTCTTGCAACAATCAGCGGGGAGGACATATCCGAAGAAGTTTTGAGTAGCATATTCAGCAAATTTTGCATTGGAAAATGATCCACAAGCACCACATCGTTTAGATTCTTGTTGATCCTCTAAAGATGGTTTCATGCGGTTGTTTTGAGCTGAAGCTTCTTCCTCAACTCGAACAGGCAGTAACATAGTGACATGCAGAATGATCGGAACAAACCCTTCTAGTTAACTTGCATAGCCATGGCAGCATAGCTGCATAATCAATGCGTCCTATAGTTTTCTGGAGTATCTGTCATAGAGAGTAATTCTATCTATTATATTTGCCGCCTAATTTACTGTATCTAACGTATGAAGTGTTGAGGTGTAACATCAAAAAATTTGGCTTTCTTAAAAATTTAATTTCAAAAATAATTATTTCAAAGATTTGGCTTTTATTTCTGTGTAATCCTGGAAATTACTCTCCAATTTCAAATTCAAATATGAAATTCAATTCCAATTCAAAATCCAAACTTCAAAATTCAAGTCTCAGTTCAAAGTCCAATTGTCATTTCAATTTCAAATCTCAATTCAATTTGAAATCCCAAATTGAAATAACTTTGTTTTGCAAAGATATTTCTTATATTGTTTAAAAGCTATTATGCATGGCTAGTTACATAAAATGATATCAATTATTAGGAATTAGTTAAATCCCACTTGAAATAACTTTCATTGATATTTGAAATCCATGTACATTTGCCACCCTAGTATATGTTACCATTTATAATGAGTATATTAATGTGGTTAGTTTAGAATGATAGAATTGCTTAGACATGCTATTTCAGTTATTGTCATCCTATAGGTGAGAATAATATTATCAAATATTTATACAATTCCTTTTTTTACCAAATGTTACGCAATAGGTATTGCCATTGGTTTACAAAATAAAATAAAATTGTGAAAATCTGTTTTAGACTAGGGCGGATGGTATGTAAAGGAGGGTGCAGATTGAGCACGAGACCTAGGGGTGGCAATTTTCCTGTGGGTGTGGGGCCTCGCGGGGAATATCCCTATGGGGGATAGGGGGTGATCTCCCCCCACGAGGGAATGGGGCGGGGCCCCACTATGCTAGTAGGACGGGAACAGGGTCGCCCTCTTCCACGGGGATCTAGTAAATATAAAAAAATATTTTTAAATAATAGATTATAGCTTTTTAATATGGGATATTATATATTTTTTCTTGTATATTTGATTAAAAAATAAATCTATATGTTTGAATATATATTTGAAGTTATATTTAAAAAAGTATTTTTAAATAATTATAAATTAATACAGAAATTCATACTATTATTTTTAAAATATTTAACTATTTTTTATCCCCGTGGGGACCAGGGACGGGGCATCTTCCCCCGGTAGCCTTAGTGGCTTGCTAGTGGGGGTCGGGGTGGGGCCATGGGGTAGGACCCCTGCCCTGTTGCTACCCCTAACGAGACCTTATAATGTGATAGTTCCGTCCAAGTTAATTAAAGAATGATGTTTGTGACTATCCAAACTGAGCAATACCGTATAACTACAAGTCTAAATGGATATGACTTGATTAATTAATTTGTAACGACCTAGCTTAGATTTCTGCCAAAGGGCTGAGTAGGTGTCAGATAGAGATGATTGTCCCACATAGCACAAAAGGGGGCTTCTGATAGGGCAGATAGAACCCTTTAGCTATGAAACCTTAGCGGACGGATTCATATTAGGTTAGCGCGTTGTAAAAGCCTTATCATGGTCTTCTCTTCACATACCAAAGGAAGTGTGTTTATTCGTGATAATATGTGACGATCATGTCTTGTGGGTAAACCTATACAATCTCTGCAGAGTGTAAAGCTATTCGAATAACTGTGCTAATGATAAGGGTGGGCAAGGTGTGTTTTCACATGGTAAATTTATGATTTTGTTTTTAAATGAGCTTTTGGGAATCTGGAAGTGATTAGAGCTCTGGAAGTGATTAGAGCTCTCAGGTGTTTATTCTATCAGCTAGAGCCAGTCAGGTACATAGAATCCGATTCAATGAACTTTGACATATTGACCCTTAATACTAGTGTTGGTAGCTATAACTTTCATTAGAAAAAATATCTGGTTTTAATTATTGCAATTAGTTTATCAAATAAGTGCTTTGTAAAAAATATGAAAAAAAATTGTGAACTATTGTTTTGTTCAAAAGAACCATAATAAGCTCATTTTTGTTAAGCATTGTATCTAAATAACTATATTTTTTTGAAGACTTGCGAAGTATTCTATGTACTCACCTTATAATCTACAAAAACCATTTAGAGAATATGAAGACGTAGGAGACTATGACTACTTCGCTTGTGGCTTCGATGAAGGACATCTGGAGTACTAGGTTGTGTTTTTCTAGTTAATTGTTTGTGACGTATTGATAGGTTATCTTCAGAGTTTTATTTTATTTCTACTGTATTTTGTAAGTGCGTGGTCTTATAATCTTAGTTGTAATAAGTGACAATAAGGTTAATACTCTTTATTATTGTAATAAGGCGTTGCTTGGTTATGTATTCATCACTTTTTAACTGTATGTACTAGTTTTAATCTAAAACTAGTACAGTAATATAGAGAGGGTTTGGATTTAAGAAATCTGGTCCCAAGGCCGAGCAACTTATCACAAATGAGAAGGAAAGAAGAAGGTAAGGACCGGAGACTAATAGGTATATCCAATATATAATTTGTTTTCTTGCAGCTAACACAAACCGACCTTAGCCCAGATGGTAGGACGGAGGACTGTAGTCGTTGCAATAAAACCCTTTGCTCGCTGGTTCGAAATCCGCCAGGTCCGACGGCATTCTCTCTGTATTTACCTTTTGCCCCCAGCCTTCAGTACCTTCCTTACAATTAACGATTTTTTCCCCAGTGATTTGATATGCTTTTCATCCTTGTTGGATTATTTTTGGTTGCAGCGAATGTCTTTTAGTTCTAACATAAATGTATATACAAAGCGATTGGTTTCTTCGTGCCCTCCCTGATAATGTAGCGGTGTTTTCCGGAGTTACTGCTAAGTTGCAGCTAGTGGCCTGTATGGACTGATCAGTCTGAACTACACTGCACTGCACTCTGCAATTGTCCTCATCTGGGAGTGATCTTATTACAGTAGTAACTCTACCGGCCCCTCTAAACCATGTTGACTAGTCTCTCTACAAATATTCTGCTCATAGTAGTAAACAAGCGCTCATGAGATTGGATGGTTGATCGGTATGGCCGACTTGCGGGGTTGAGGATTTCTGTGCAAAAGTTTAAATTTTACCCTGTGCATCTGGATGTTAGGCCGAAGTAAAAGAGACTGCATTGTATCTTGCAAAATTGTCGCTTAAAATTTTGGAGTCTTTAGGCATTATTTAGCTTTACGGTTTCTTTCTAAAAGTGTATTTGTTTTGCTAGCTTCGATACGAACTGATTAGACCCCGTATTTTGGAACCAAACAGAAATATTTTACTGGAATTGATAAATATTTGTTCCGCGGTGCAACGTATCAACAACAAATTGGCCGTCAGTCTACCAACAACGCCAAGTTGCGCTTACAATACATAGAGTAACTAAACCAAGAATATGTCCAACCTGATATCATGAAAATTAATCCCATAATTTCCCAACCACAAGTGACCAAGCATAGAACAACCGCCGTACACCTAAAGCATGGATTAGTAGTTTAGTGCTAGCATAATGCACATAGGTGATGGATGCAAGCTAGGCTATCTAGCTAGCCTTACGCACCGTTTCAAAGTCAAGTTTCTTTTTGCAAGCAGCTTTCAGTGATCTGGCGACAGGCAATACTAATCAGGATAATCAAACTCCCAATGATTATGCTACCCTCTTCCTGCTCCCTGTCACCCCTGCATCATCTGTTGCAATCTCTTCAGTGCCTACTCTGCCTTTAAACAAAGCAGGAATTCAGGTTTACGTCGCTAGCTAGCTACCTCGATGGAGCTCACATCACATCACATCACTCTGTTCCAAACAAATTGGTCCAAAGTGAATCATATCATTTGTGTATAGTCCCGGCCATTTTAGCTTTACATGACAGAGAAAATTAACCAAATCAATTTCAAGTTGCAAGTGTCACTTTGGAGTGCAAAACCCAATGCTTACCAGACGATGAAAGATACAACCAATGGAAACGTTTCACTTTTTTTTTGTTTGGGTTGGAGAGCAACTAATTGCTGACTCAGATAGGTCCCAGTTGCTGAATATATAGATAGATTCTTGTTATGATATGCGTATGAGATTGTTATTCGTATCCTCTGTCGTGCCATTTGTGAAGGAATCAATGATATGAACTCTAGGACCATCAAGTTGGGATCCGATGCTTGCGGCAAATGCAAGTGCATTGTTTCAAACAGCTTATTAACTCCAATCAGTTCATACAAAAGTGTGATGAAACATAACATTTTTTTATAAACATTGCTAGATTCACTAGTGCTTGTCGAACAAACATCACAGCAACCCCCCCCCCCCCCCCCCCCCCAATATATTTAGCACACCTAGCTACACATGCATCGATCTATCATGGATCATTACCTGGCCAACTTGCGCAATTTTCATCTTCTTTCAGCCACTATCTCGGAACAACTTATGCAAGTTGCAAGAAAAGAAGAAGAAAATGCTATATCTTTTGCATGCAAAACCACCATTCATTTTATAATTTTCTCTCTTTCACTTACGGTAACGCTAGTGGTGGAGGCATATATTCGTTGTGGGGTCAATTGACCACGTAGCCTTTAGCAAATACCATTACACTTATTTAAATTAGGGAATTGCTAACTAGTACTCTAGTGTTTTTTGATTGAGTACTCGAATTTCTCGCCATAAGATTTTGCCTTGAGATTCATACTCCATCTCCCCCTCTGGCTCTCGCGAGAGTTCTGATGGCTGCTCCGACGAGTTAGGGTTACGATTCAGGATTGGGTTGGGTTTACCGGAACCCTCGGATTTAGAGAGAGGCCAGGGCAGTGGAGCGAAGAGGCGGCAATAGTGCCCCCTTGGCTGTGGGCTAGAAGAGAGCAATGGGCGATGGAAGTCGATAGACGTGACAAGGAAGAGTGGTTAGGAGATGGCGAGAGGTGGCAGCTGCCGGAGACAAGAAAGGAGGACCAGTGTTCAAGTAGATGCTAGGCGGGCGGCAAGCAGAGGCCTAGTGCCTAGGCCACCTAGGCGAGGACTAGGCGGGGCCTAGGTGGCCGACTTTAGCATGATGTGCTACTGGCGATGTCAAAACATATATGATGTTTGGAGGAAGAATAGTTACCTAGAATAACTTGTAATATTGTAAATTTGATAGATGATGATGGATACTTCATCACTTGATGTAAATTTTTGATGTAAATACTTCATGTAAACCTGCACATTAAAAATTAAGCAATACATAAGACTATTGGAATGTGGATAAATTTATACAACTATTGCTCTTTAGACTTCTATGTAAGTATGAAAGAATGAAAGAAATAAGAAATGACTGCAAGACAATAAAACATAGTCACATAAATCAAATAAAGTATAAAATAAGATCACAACCATACGTAGACATAGTTCACAACATCTCACACCAAAAGTTCTCAACCACACATAGCAAAATAATTATTAAAGAATCTTTAACAAGGTTTAACAAGGTAGCATGCATAGATAAAATAATCAATCTTCATTCTCTTAACCGTAATCCGTAATCCTTTGTTGGAATCACTTCATCTTGATCGGATTTGAACTCAACATCCTCAAGTTCCTCGTTCACCTCCTCTTCACTCTTGGATTCGAAATCATCCTTATGAAGTTCTCCCACTCTTGTGCTCCTACAAGATTGTGTGGCTTCATTAGCCCCACTTGCTTCTTCAATGAGTTTCCATGAAAGACCCGTCTCGGGGTCAACCTCCTCATCTCCGCCTTCAATAACCCATCCTTGAGCAAAAGTAGTGTGCGAAACTAAAAGGACATTTATGTTATTTGATTTGCTCTTTTCTTTTTTATTCGTAAGTCTTGCCTTGAATTGAACATAGACAAGATTGTTGAGGCAGTGTGCATCTAATTTATTTCTCTTCTTGGCATGTATCTACGAGTTGCAAAGTAAAGGTTAGTTTGATTAGTTAAGTATTTAAATTGAAATAATGATATAAGAGATGGGACTTGAGAGTTAGTGAGTAACCATGTCAAAAGTGCTCCAATTTCTTTCACATTCGGATGAACTTGAGGTCAAGAAAAGAATTCTTATAGCTAATCTTTGCAAGCGAGGAACATGACATCCATACTTAGACCACCAATTGACTACATAATATGAAGTAAAAATATTATTAATGGACAAAAGATAATTTGCATGCATTGGTTCATTAAATTTGAGAAGTGAGAACAAGTTTACTAAGAATAAGATCAAACTTTTAACATCTAAGTCATGTGGGAATTTTCCCAAAGGTTTCCCTTTTCCTTGAAAATGTCAAAGTTGACATTGAGCATTTGATCCATTGCTTCTTTATCACCGTGATAAAAGATTTTGACACATGCAATGAATCCATCCTGTTATGGTTACAGACCAAACAGACAGAGAGAGGTATGGTAGTGGAGAGTTAGGTGAGCAATGCTTAGGGTTTTCCCCATAGCCTGGATGGCATATATATATTTGCACATAGGGAGTGTTTTACAATTATGCCCTTACATTCAAGTATCCCTTCCAGGGGCATTTACGTCATTATACATGTCCCATTTTGGGCCTTACAACCTTCTAACAGGCCTGCTGGGCTTAGGTGGGGGCCACCCCTACAACAGGAGCCTCTCATGGTGAAGGGCTTCATAGACCGAAGCCATGTTGCCGAGCCCTTTGGCCCCCTCCGTCCCTGCGGCATGTGACCTTCCGCGACTTTGGGATGAAGTTGTTTTGCCAATGTGTCTGCGCCCGCGCATTGGACGCGGAGTCAAATGCTCTGTCACGATCGTCCATCAGGCACGGGGTATGAGGAGCCGGCGGGGCCAGTGTGTGTAGGCGAAGTGGTGCGGGAACCGGGCACTGGTGCGCGATGGGAGGTGGACCGTGTACGCTAGTTGGGCTTCCGTCGGTTGGGTTTCCTGTCGGCTGCACCCCCACCGGTTGCATTTCTGCCTTTAGGACTTCCGTCGGCTGCACCCCCGTCGATTGCATTTCTGCCTTTAGGACTTCCGTCGGTTGCAATTCCCGGCTTGAGGCGCAGCGGGTATATATATGTGTCGTCTTCCTACACCGTCCTTCATAGTGCCGCAGCCGGGAACGGCTGAAATGATCTTGGTCTCGAAAATAGGCTGCCTTTGTTCATCTGCATTCTTTGAAGGGACTATTTTATAGCAGGGTTAGCGCTGATCGACGCGGTCATAGAATGTTGATGATAGAAAGATGCCTATTTTTAAGTTTCAAAAAAAACATATCTTCGACCCGGCGTCGGGCGCTTTGGTCCGCCGGTTACGCTATGTTCCTGCATATGATGCGCATTCCGGGGACGGCTAGGATGATCTTGCCCTCATAAATAGGTCTGCCTTAGTTCATGTGTGCTCTCTGATGGCAAAGGGCGGTGGTGAACTGATGGAGGCCTATTTATGAGAGTTCGGTCAAAGCCTACTGAAGATGACCGGTCAAGCCCCCCGTTTGAGCGCGCGGTTGGTTGGGTCTCCGACGTTTGGGGGCTGCGAGTTTGCCGCCCAGCCTGCAGGGTCGAGGTGGTCCCCGGCTTCGTTGCAAGTGTTCAGCCGGAGAGGGCTCCAGGGCATTTGCGTGGACCGGGGATGGGGGGTCCTGCTGTATCCCACGGCTTGTGGGTGGCGTTGCGGACTATGCCGACGTTTGCGTGTCTTCATATGGCTCCCTCCGCGTGCGAGGCCAAGCTGGAGGATAGATTGGGCTCCGAAGTCGAAGTCGCTCCTCGGAGGCGGACTGGGCTCCGAGGTCGGGACGCCGAGGTAGGCGCCGGGGTCTTCCTACGTGCTTCGAAGTCAAAGTCGCTCCTCGGAGGCAGAGTCCGTGCCCAGGCCAACGCTAGGGCGACTAGTCAATGGCCTGCTGACGCCGTATTGATGGCCTCGAGATTCATGCCGACGCGCAGCAGAGGATACGCCACGTCGTGCGACTTGCATTCATTCCAAAGGGAGCGGACGCGTGGTGGAATGCAGTTGGCGCGTCGTGCGCTGTCAGGCCATAGCACGACCACGGTCGTGCATCCGTTTCTGACCAGACACGACGCGTGTGGGCGACTGCGCTGCTTCGGCTTCAATCGTGGGGAGGCGAGCGGTTCGTCTCCCGCCGGTTACGCTTACCGGTGGTGCGGGAGATGAAGGGGCTTTATGTACCCGCTGTGGCACCACATATGCGCTCTCCTACTCATGCCTTCTGGACTCTTTCCCTGCGCCCTGTGCTCTCGCCTTCCTTGCCGTCGCGCTGCTCCCGTTGCCGCCTAGCTCTCGGGGAACAATGGCTCGCAGCGAAGAACGTGCTCAGCAGGCCGAAGGTAGTGCCTTCTCCCGGCGGTTGTCGCCGCTCGAGGTGGAGTACACTCTCGAGGGCGCGATTAATCGCTGGTGGACAAATGGTGGGTGGCGACGAAGAAGATGGAAGGTCCATGCTCTCGCGTCTTGGGCTCGACGCTTGCGACGGAGGAGACGATCCACACCCTGCTGCGCGAAGGGAAGCTGTCGGACCGCCGGGAGGTGCGACTGCCCACCAGCGACGAGACAGAACCGCACCCCGAGAAGTTGGAGGCGATCGTCTTCGTCGCTTACTTTGAAGCCGGGCTTCGCATCCTGGCCGCCATGATTGTCGGTGCCGTCTTGCGAACCTTCAGGCTTGAGCTGACGCAGATGACTCCGAACGCAAAAGCCCGCCTTGCCGTGTACAGCTGGGCCTTGCGTACGGAGGCATGCTGGCCCAGCGCCTCGCTGTTCGCCTTTCTCCACGACGTATGGTGCCAGCCAAAGAAGCGGAGAGACGGGACATTTTCCAACTTTGGCAGCGTTTCATCCTGCGGTCGTCGTGCGGGAAGATCTTCCCTGCCAACTCGACTCAGGCGAAGTGGGAGCCGAACTGGATAAGACGGTGGTTTTACCACCGTGTGGTGAGCGGTAGTGGCCTCGAGTGCTCGAGCCGGCTAGTGGCGTTCAATACCATGCCTGGCATGCCGATTGATGATGAGGACAGGCGGAGAGCGCGGAGGCTCGTGGGAATCGCCACCCGCTTCAACATGTGCGACCTCGCCGAGGAGTTCATCATGTATGGCGTGGCGCCGCTTGCCGATGGATGGTGCATCACAACTGGAAGCCTTCGGCGTGACAATGTCTGCCCGTCCGTGTCCTCACTGCCGAGACCCTCCGACCCCCATAATTGTTGGTGGAGCCTTGCTTTTCGCCTTCTTCCTATTGGGCTCTAACTCCGTCTCTTGCCGCCTACAGAGACCCTCCTGGAGGACGTGGAGCGTGCCGTAGGCGTGTTCCTCGGACCGTACACGGCCAAGGAGCACGACCCCTGCACAGCTGCGGCCGCAGAGGTAGAGCTGGGGCGGATAAACTGCGTGTGCGAGGCCCTGAGAATTCACGTGCCGGAGCACGCCACCCCGGCCCCGAGCCAACCTCGCCGCCGAGATGACGCTGCCAAGGGGAAAGGAGTGGCGCCTTGTCGGGGGGCTCGTTCCTCCGGACCGCACCCCGCGCACCGGCTGCCGCTCCTGTCGGCTTTGTCGTTGCCGATAGCGCGGCAGACTCCGACTCCGATTCGGCGAAGTATGCCGATTCGGAGCTGGAAGCAGATGCGGAGGACGAAGGCGAGGGGGCCTTGGGTGGTGCCAGGGACCAAGAGCTCAATGCGGACAACCGGGAGGGGAAGCTTCCTCACCTGTGGTGCTCGCTGAGGTAGAGCCGTCGCCCGTGGAGGATGCTGGAGCGGAGTCCTCGGCCACGGTGGTTACTAGAGCGGAGCCCTCGCCTACGGCGGTTGCCGAGGCGGGGTCCCCGCCTTGCTCCCCAAAGGCGAAGCAGCTGCGCACGCGATCACCCCCTCGTTCGAAGAGGGGGTTCACCGTGGCGACCAAGGTCAGGGGCCTATGGGACTCCGATTCCAACACTGAGGCCCCCTGGCCCAACGTCCTCGTGGCTCCCTCCGAGGCTGTGGTGACTAGGGTCAGGAGCCTACCGGAAGTAGCCCCTGCACGGAGGCCCCCCGGCCTGGAGGGCCGGGTTCGTCGGGGGACGCTGGCGTCCTTGCGATTCCCTCTGAGGCTGAGGGGACACCCCGGCGGAGTCCACCAGCCGATGCCGAAGGTAAACTTACCTTCTTTGGCATAATCCTATGGTGCGTTCGTAGGGGTCTAACCGCTACATCCTTTTGCAGCGGCACGCCTCCCCAAGCGCGGACAACCTTCGGGACGTGGGGACGTTCCTTTGGGAGGGACGCCCGATGCTCCCGAAACTTCATCGTGGATGCCGCACGCCCAAGCCTAGCGGATTTCGTCACTCGACCGGAGGTGCTAGGAGCGTGGCAGGGGGTCGCGGATAATGCAGCCACGAACATGGATCGCCAGGCGCTGCTGACCTGCGGGACGGAGCTCCTTCGGGGGCGCACTGGAGGTCTCGAAAATGAGGGTGGGTATCTGACCTTTAGCGACGCGTGGTCCTTTACAAGTTTACTAACCAGCTTGTCGTACAGACCCTCGCCCTTGGTCGGGCATTGCAGGCGGCCCACGCCCGCAAGCGGGGGGCGTTAGAGGACCGGCTGCGCGCTGCCAAAGAGGCCCTTCGCGCAGTCGAGGAGGCGCACTCCGCCAAGAACGGCCGCATCCAACGCTTGGAGGTGGAGCGTGCGGAGGCGATTTCATACGCCGAGGCGCTCGTGGCGGCGGCGCAGATAGCGGCCACAGAGGCGACACGGGGAGCGACCGCGGAGGAGCGGGACGGTCTGCTCTAGTAAATCGCTGTGCTGGAGGAGGAGAAAGGCCGCCTCACTACGTCCCTTGGGGAGTGGAAACGTGCGCTAGGCGATGCCTCGGTGGCAGCGTGGGACGCCATGCTAGCACTAGAGGGCTTCCTTGAAGACCTTGTCTCCGAGGTGCCACCTCATTCCTTCGGCCCCGAGGAGCTGCTGCGGACGCTCCGTCGAATCACGGAGGCGTCCAACCTTGTTCTTAGTGTGGCCAAATCCTTCGGCAACGACTGCTCCTTCGCGACCTCGCGCCTAGCCTTTGCGCTGTTGCATCATCAGGCTACCAGCATGTCGACGGGCTGGCTGGCCCCGAGCTGGAGACGCCTGCCGGAGCCGGGGTGATGTTCGGCGCTGTGCGCTCCATCCGTCGAGCCCCCCGTGCCTTCCATGAATGAATCTGGGAGTACATCGGGGAGGCCGCAGCAAAGCTAGAGCTGCGACGGACCATAGGCGGCGAGGAGAACTTCGGCTAATGGATTGACGAAGTTCCACGACGTGGCGGAGGCGCTGCCGACGCCGCGGGGCAGGGCGCGAACCCACAGGTGTGAAGCCAGGTTTCCGGTGTGTAGGCGTGCGTTACCATGTATGCACCCCCTTTGTTTTTATGAATAAAGTGGAAGCTGTCCTGGTGTTCTGACCGCGCGTGTCGCTATGCTTTGGGCAGCTACTTGATAGGGACCGACCACTTGTTTTTGACCTCGTGACCCGACGACGCCTTCGACGCTGGCGGTGGGCCGAAGAATCGCTGGATTTCTGGACGGCCCGGGCCTCCTCGAGCGAGGCTTCAGCGCGGGCATATGTTAAGGAGGAGCCGGCTGAGCGACGCTTTTATATTTGATTCTTACTGCACCCTCTTGTAAACATCCTCTGACTAATGCAGAGAGGGCTTTGGTTGAAATATGCATCTCCGTCACCTTTCAGGACCGTGCTTGGCTCCGGTAGACTCGTAGGACTTTATTTCGCGAATGCCTATACGCTAGGCAGACCTTCGCGTGCTCCGTCCAGGCTGACCCGCGGGCAGAGCTGCTTCCCAGTGCTGACGACTTCCATAATTTGTATCATGGGGCGCGCGTGGGGACATCATCAGTGCGTCCTATTTGTGCTCCATGGGGTGCGCGTGGGGGTAAGCCTCTGCTGCGCCTTACCCACATCCTGTAGGGTGCGCGCATAGGCAAGCCTCTGGTGCGTGTTATTTATACTCCATAGAGTGCGTGGGAACGTCAACCACGTCTTATTTATACTCTGAAGAGTACGTGTAGGGACAACACCCACGCGTGCGCGGGAACATTTGCGTCTTGTTTATGCTCCGTAGAGTGCGCAGGGACAACATCCGCGTCTTATTTTATACTCTGGAGAGTATGCGCAGGGACAACATCCAACGCGTGCGCGGGAACAACATCCGCGTCTTTCTTTATACTTCGAAGAGTACGCGCAGGGACAACATCCACACGTGCGTGGGAACAACATCCGTGTCTTTCTTTATACTCCGGAGAGTACGCGCAGGGACAACATCCACGCGTGCGCGGGAACAACATCCGTGTCTTTCTTTATACTCCAGAGAGTACGCGCAGGGACAACATCCACACGTGCGCGGGAACAACATCCGCGTCTTTCTTTATACTCCGGAGAGTGCACGCAGAGGCGTCCCCCCACATGTCTTATTTTATACTCACGAAGAGTACGCGTGCGAACGCGTGTCTTTGTTTATACTCACAGAGAGTGCGCGCGTGAACGCGTGTCTTTGTTTATACTCACAGAGAGTGCGCACGCGAACGCGTGTCTTTGTTTATACTCACGGAGAGTGCGCGGAGGCTCGCCTCCGCGCGTTTTTGTAGGAAATAAAACTAGTTTCGCAAACGGTGAACTTTATTGAATTCCCGTTTGCGCGGGTGAGCGATTACAAAAGACAGGGTATTGACCACAAATCGCTCGAGGGCGGGAATAGCGGCAACTGTCGTTGCGATGGCGGCGAGATAGGGCATGGTGGGAGCCTCTACTGCCGGAGCGATCCACGTGGGAGCCCGACGGGGTGCTTCTTGGAGCCGTCGAGGGCCCATGCGCTGGCGTGCCGACTCTAAGAATCCCCCTGAACTTCACGGTGCGGGCCTCAGGTATCGAGTTCTACGCGCGCGGGCCATATCTTGATCGCCGTGGGTGGTGATGATACCCCGCGGGCCAGGGAGTTTCATGCATAGGAAGCCATGGTGTGGAACTGCCCCAAAGGAATTGAGGGTTGGTCGCCCTAATATAGCGTTGTAGGGGTACGAGATATCGACGACGTCGAAGGTGGCATCTTCGCTCCTCACATTGTCGTCCTGGACAAAGGAGACCTGTAGGCATATCTGGCCCAGCGCCCTCAGGGGCTGACCTCCGAAGCCCTGTAGTGGGATTCCCGAGGGGCCCAAGCGACTTCGGGGGATCCCCATCTGGTCGAAGGCCGCTGCGAATACAATATTCGCGGAGCTTCCTCCATTGACTAGGATGCGCTTAACGTCGCATCCTGCGATGGCAACCTAGCCAAGGGATCTTGGTGGGGGAACTCCACGCCCTCGGCGTCAGCGGCGTGAAGGTAATTCCATGTTGCGCCCAGTCCGGCGGTGCCTGCGCCGGGTATGCCGCCACGTGGTGCAGCCCCACGCTTAGGCATTCTGCTGCCGCGTCGAGGTGAACTCCATCGAGGAGCCCCCGAAGATGACGTTTATAACCCTGAGCTGGGCTCCCTCCGGGGCTTGGATCCGTAGGGGGCCCTCCTGAGGTTGCTGCACGTGAGCTTGAATCCACAGGGGGCCCTCCTGAGGCTGCAACCCCTGATCCTGAATCCGTATGGGGCCTTCCAGGGGTTGCTGGATGTGGGCCACGATGGGTGGCCGCACCTCGAGGTTTCTATCCTTAGCGACGCTCTGCCGAAGTGCCGCGATGGTGGTGCTGCGCACGTGTCGTGGCCGCCTCAACCATGTACCTCGCACCACTGGCTGTGGTGCTGGTCGTCGTATTCCACGCGGGCTCTATCATCGCGACCCCAGCCGCGCCCCCGCCCCCGGCTCCGGTGAGCCCGGCTGCCGCGGCCGGTGGGGCGTTGTCTTCGGAGCCACCCTCAATGTCGAAGACGTAGCAGGCTCTCCAAGACTTTTGTTGGCCGCGCTTAGGCTTGTCGCCCGACGAGTCCTTGTACTGGGCATCCTTGCGCTCGGGGGCGTCCTTCGATGGCTCCTGCTTGCGCTTGCCCTTCGAGGAGTCCTCCTTCGGCAAGTCTTCGTTCTTTATCGTGGCCTCCGCCCGATTGGTGTCGGAGTTGTCGCCTTGGCGCCGCCGCGTGTTTTCTTCCGCTTTGGCGTACTCTTCCATCTTGTCAAAGAGCTTCGCCACCGTCTTGATTGGCTTTCGCGTGTTGTATTCGGCCAGCGGCCCCGGGTGGAGGCCCTGTACCGCTGCGTTGATGATGATTGTCTCATTGACATCCTTGACCTAGCAGCGGACCTTCGCGAAGCGCTTGAAGTACTCCCAGAGCTTCTCCGAAGGTTTCTGCTTGACAGCGAAGAGCTGATCCGCGTCGACGCGCTCAACGTAGTTCCCTTGGAAGTTATTGTAGAGGCGGTCACGGATCTGCTCCTATGCGTAGATGGAGTTTGGCTCTATGGTAAAGAACCAAGAGAGCGTCACTCCCTGTAACGCGAGGGGGAGTCCCTTCGCTTTCGTGGTGTCGTCCCCGCCTGCAGCTTCGATGGCGGTCTCGTACACACGCACGAACTCTCGAGGGTCCATGTTGCCTTTGTACGGCTCGATGGCGCTAGGGAACTTGAAGTCTTCTGGCCATGCCGACTGCTACAGGCCCGCCGAGAGTGGGGACTCCGGGTCCACGCATCGCAGCGGGACGCGGCTGGACATGGGGGCGTCGCGGCTATTCGCCCGTTCTGGCGTGGGCTCCGGCGTGACTACCGGCAGGGTCTGCTGACTCCGAGCCTCTTGCATATCCCGCACGGCTCCCCGGAGATCCGCTAACTCCCGCTGGAGCGTGCCGATGGCCGTTAGTAGGGTGCTCTCCACTGTTTGGCGTAACCGGGGCAATCAGCGCACTTGGTCGCACTGTCGGGACAGCGGTGACCACGGCCTGTGCTCCCGGGTTACCCGATGCACTGGCGTGGTAGACTCCGGAGTCGGTGACGAGGCCCGCGTTACCGCCAGAACCGCTCGCCACTCCCGCACCAGGTGTAAGGGCGGCGGCCGTGCCAACATGGGCGCCGGCGCTACCGCCCCCGGCTACCCAGTCGGTGCTGCCGGTGTTGACCGTCGCGCCCACGGTGGGATTGCTCGTCGCGCGCGGGGCGGGGTCGGCCATCACGCCAGTGGTGGAGTCGATCGTCGCGCGTGGGGCAGGGTCGGCCATCGTGCTGGCGGTGGAGGGGTCGATCGTCACGCCATGAGCATCGATGTTCGTGGCTGCCACACCCGCGTCGTCGTCCACGCCCGCCACTGCTGATGCCAAAGCCCTGGTGTTGACGCGGGACTCCGTCGTGCCCCCCCTTTTTCCTCTTAGCCGCCGATGATGAAGCTTTCTTCAGTGCCATCCTTCTTCAGATCTTGAGGCTTGCTCTTGTCCTCCCCACGGATGGTGCTAACTGTTGTGGTTACAGACCAAACAGAGAGAGAGGTATGGTAGTGGAGAGTTAGGTGAGCAATGCTTAGGGTTTTCCCCATAGCCTGGATATATATATATATATATATATATATATATATATATATATATATATATATATATATATATATATATATATATATATATATATATATATATATATATATATATATATATATATATATATATATATATATATATATATATATATATATATATATATATATGCACATGAGGAGTGTTTTACAATTATGCTCTTACATTCAGGTATCCCTTCCAGGGGCATTTACGTCATTATACATGTCCCATTTTGGGCCTTACAACCTTTTAACAGGCCAGCTGGGCTTAGGTGGGGGCCACCCCTACAACACATCCATTATGATTTGTTCCAAAAAGATTGATCGATTACAATAACTGTAATATAGATTCAATAGGTATGCCATCAGGTGCAATGGAGTATCAAGTCTTCCCTTCATCTTTGTATAAATTGTTTCTATTATCAACTTGTAATTACTCTCCACATTATTCAATAACTCTTTGATTTGCTTTTTGGTTTCTAGAATTTCTCCATAAAGAAAGATCATAGATGGACCATCCCCATCAATCATGCTGAGAACTTTGACTAATGGCTCAAAAACCTTCAAACAAATGAGCAATGCAACATACAGGCATTATCAAATAGTGAAATAGCACACAATAGAAGACATACAAATATAAAATAAAAAATAGGCTATACTTTCAATATATTGCTCACACCATTCCAAAAGGAACTACTAATGAGTGTCCCTGTTACTGTGATGCCTTTGCCCTTTTTAGTATGAGCAGATTCTTCCCACTCCTTACTTAGCACCATCGCCCTTAGTTCAACCTTCTTCTCAATCAAAATTTGCAAAGTAAGAAAGGCCGAAGCAAATCTAGTCACCCCTGATTTTATTATATCTCTCCTCTTTTTGTGTCGCCTTATCAATGGCAATATCTTGTAATGTGAATAAATAAAAATGGTCAAAGATTTCGCTTGATCAAGTGTCTTTTTATACTTTGCCATGGTACTAATTCCTTGAAGCATTAAGTTTATGGTGTGTGTTGCACATGAGCTCTAAAAGATAGTTGGCCTTTTGGCCTTCAACAATTCTTTTGCTCTCATGTTATTGGAAGCATTATCCGTCACTACTTGCACACCATTTTGTGGACCTATTTATTTAATACAAGCATCTATATACTCCAAGATGTACTCACTTGAGTGTGCATCTCCCGAAGGCTCCTTTGATTCTAGAAAACAAGTCCCCAATGAGCAATGTACACATAAGTTCATTATGCTCCTCCTCCTTTGGTCCGTCCAAGCATCGGTCATGACTTTCTCTTTCTCATGTGCCTTCAACAAACCATTGTTCTCACCACCTTCTCTTTCAACAATGGCTCCCGACATTCATATTGGGAAGGACCTAAGAATCCTGGGCCAAATCGACCAACAGCTTCCATCATTTGCTTGAATTCATCATTGTTTATGGCATTGAACAGTACACCTAAAAAATAAAATGGAAACATGATACAAGGTTAATACATACATGGATTAATATTTAATGGCAAATGCATATCAACGTATCAACAAGTTCATTATGTATGTTGCAAGTTATACTTGATACGTAAAGCCACCTCACCACATATTGTTTCACCTTATGAAGCCTCTCTTTCCAAATTGCCTCCATATTTTTTTGTTGCCTCTTGAGCTCTTGAGTGCTAAAACTACTATCTTGTTGATCAATTAGATTGACAAACTTATCCATAGGGCCTAACTTATGAGGTGTCGATCCTCTAATCTCATCGAGCCCTTCGTCATCCTTACCATCGCCTCGAATGGTCACATCATCCCTAACCTCATTGTCATGTGCTTTCTTGTTCTTCTTTTTGTTCTTTACCTCCTTAATAGACTTTCGGCACTTTTCTTGATCTTCCTTTGTGGATTTGGGATATTTGGCAATATTCCCACTAATATGTGCAATACATTGCTTAACTCTATAGATCCCACCAGAAACAAATTTATCACATAAAATGCATTTGACTTTGTCCAAGTTGTTGGATTCACCAACACACCAAAATCCTACCCTACGTCACCCGACTTCCTCTTGAGACTATCTTCTGCGGTGCTCACCTCCAGCGCTGATGCAATGAACGACATTCTAATTAGTAAAAAGTTACAATAATCAGTAAGTAATTATAATTCACACAAAAATAAAAAAAATAAATTACTATAATACTAAATATCTCTCTCTCGTCACTCATCACCACAGCATTACCTTTGCCAATCTCTCTCTCTTTCTCGCCACTCATCTCGTTCATTCAGTCATTCTCTAGTCCATCCACATCCAGTTGATAGTCGCCTGTCGCCATCTCCTCTCTTCCACAGCTCCACTCCTCCGGTAGTCCAGTCCTCCCTCGCATCTCCGCTTCTCCACCCCCACCGACTATCGGCATCCGTCATCCGGCACCTTCTTCGTCGCTTCGCCCTCGCCATCTCCACCCTCTATAGTCACGACACGGAGTGGAGCAGAGCCACGGAGGGGAGGCAGAGCTGCAGAGGGGAGTAGAGCCGCGGAGAGGAGGCCGAGCTGTGAAGGGGAGCGCCGCTGGGCAGAGGCTGGAGGGGGGCACCGTCGGGCGGAGGGGAGGCAGATGAGAGGAGGGAAGACGACAAACAAGAGGGGAGGTAGAGAAGATGGCGAAGGGGAGGCGGAACACACCTGGGAAATGCGGAATCCGGCGAGATGGTGATGCGGTGCTAACTACCGAGGTGGAATCTAGCAAATCGACGGTGGCGGACCCGTGCGTGTGCGAAGAAACCCTAATGCGCGAGATGGCCCGACTCCAAAAGTCCAAACTGGTAACCCTCTGTTCCCCTCATCCTCATATATTACCCAACTTCACTGCCTTGCGCGCCTAGGCGACTGACACGACCGCCTAGGTGTCGCCCGCCTGCCCGTCCCCGCCTGACCACCCACCTCACCGAGGCCGCTTTCTGCCGCCTTTGACCGCCTTGGATCGCCTCCCCGCCTAGCCGCCCAGTCAGCCGACTATTGCCCGAGGCCTGGTTGTCCCCTACCACTGAGCGCTTACACGACGCCTGGGAGGTTGCCCAAGCCAATTTCTTGATTGTTGAGAAGGAAGAAGAAAGTGGGGCGCAGGGCATCTCGCGGGAGAAGAGAAAGAATGGTGGTGCAGGAAGGAGAGAGGGAGGGAGGCAAGAGTGTCGATGGTAGAGGCTCACTGACGGGCAACGGTGACACTAGGGATGGCGATGGCGCTGTGGTGGGGGTGCGGCGTCGGCGGTGGGGCGAGCCGATGGCTAGGGTTTAGGGAGGAGAAGGGAGGGGAAGAGGAGGAATATATATGATTTGAAAGAAGGACGAGATCTTTTAGATCTAGATCCAATCGTTCAAAATTTGAATACCCTTTAACAAAAAAAAACTCATATATTTCCTAGACTCCCCTTTAAATTAATGTATAACTCCGCAAAAATACGAAACAGTGACAATTGACCCACAAGGTCAAGTTCGACTTAACACGTTACGGCACAGAACAAGAACAGTTCCTTTCCGAGAGAGAGAGAGATTGGAGGTACGTGGAATTGCAGAGAGATACCGATAGCGACGAATAGGAGAGCTTGGAAGTCTGGGGACAAGTGGACGGTGCTGGAGAGAGAAGTGCTAGTAGCAGCTAGCTGCGGTTGGACGAGTGCATCTCCCGCCAAGCCAAGGACCACCGGTGAGTGAAAAGATCAGATGGGAGAGTGTACTAGCTAGCTGCCGGTGCATGCATAGCAATGAAGCTTCTCTAGCTCACAAAGCAAAGAAATGGCGCTCCATCGATCCCAAGATATGCGTGTTTGTTGTTGCAAAGAGTGCTGTTGTTGTGGTTGGCATGGCTGTCAAGATATTGGAAGGGACCTCGCAGAACTCAGCATTGTGCCTATATATACATGCATGATACAAGCTTGTCAGCTTGTATGATACATGTAGACGATAGTACGTATTCTTCAAGTTTTCTAGAACTAAAGTATGAGAAGGTTGCACGTTACATACCTATACTTTTGCTGTTTGACAGGCTAATGTACTAGTTTACACCCAAATAATTTTCTTGTGTTGGTGTCTGTACAATTCAGTTTTAAACCTAGAAACTACTAAACTAGATGCATCCTCATGACAAATGGGATCAAAGAATATAATTGTTAGTATGTGTTATTGCCACTTAATTTGTTCCTTGTTATTTACACTAGTTACACCTTGACATTAAAGCGTGAGAGATATTTCCAGTTTGGTTGTTAATTAATGCAAAATATATTATTTGGTCGAAGGATTTTTGTTGAGACGATGCATCAGATGGAGAAGTTTGAGAGATATTTTCAGACCGGCGTCCCTCCTCTCTTGTAATTTTCATGCATCATCCCCTAATGTTGCATTGCGTGAGGTAATTGTCCGACATCTTCTAACGAGGTTCGATATCTGACTAAGATTTTAGGCAATGACAAATGATAGCTGAGTTAGATTTTGGAGGTGGGCAGTGTCGGGGTGGATATTTTCTGATCGCCCCCCTCTACTGGCACATATGCTGTAATTTTCACGCATCATTCCTAATGTTGCATTGCACGAGGTAATCGTCCTGCATCTCTTAATAAGGTTTGATATCCGAGCTAAGATTTGAGGCAACGACAGATGATAATTGAGTTAGATTTTGGAGGTGGGCGGTAAATATTTTCTCACCAGCCTTCTCTTCCTCCACGCCCAACTCATGCAACCCCTCCCCCGGTGCATCCGTTGTAACTTGCACGTAACATCCCTAGTGTTGCATTGCACGAGGTAATTGTTCGGCATCTCCTAATAAGGTTTGATATTCGAGCTAAGATTATAGGCAACACGGACGATTGGGTTAGATTTTGAAGGTGGGTGGTGGTGGGGTGGATATTTTCTCAATAGCCTTCTCCTCCTTTGCCCCCGCCACTCCTCGGACGTATCCATTGTAATTTCCACACATCATCCCTAATGTTGCATTGTGCGAGGTAATGGGCGGGTGGATGAGCTAGATAGCGTTCACCGCAAGGCACCACTCAAACAATGTGGTACCACAGTGGCGGAGTTAGAATTTGGTTACGTCCTAGGCTCAGTGATAGAATGATCTAGACTATCTGAGCTGGACCATAAAAATGTTATCCAGGCTAGACTGAATTTATCCGGGCTGTACACTAGATATTTTTTCACACCCCGAACTGAAGCCTACCTTGCCCGGGGTGTAGCTCCGCCCCTGGACTACCATGGGATATCACCTGCGATTGCTTAGTCAGGATTTTGAACATGCGCAAATGGTTCACCTCAACTTGCATGTGAAGGACCGTATTTCTCAGCAACGGATCAAGAAATCAACCGTATTTAGCATCAGTCACGGAGAATGGGAAGCAAAATCATCAAGCAGCGATCACTGTTTGCCAAAAATGGCAAGAACTCAAGATGTGTGTGGCATGTGGACTGGGGCCAGCTATGCAAAGGTTCCAATGATATGCGGACCCATCACGCGAATCTGGTCACGCCGGTCCACCACGTCGGCACTATAGGTCATATCGACTCGTACGGAGGCACGGAGCCCCTGAGATGGTCGACTCTGATTCATAGAATTTAGAGGTACTAATTATTGGAGTTACCTCCTCGGACAAAACTAGTCACCACGATGAAGACTCCATGGTTAAATACCTAGATTTTTTGGAAAATCCATGTAAATAACCAAACTAGATGCATGGTTGAGATGTGTACTCCTTCGGCGCAAAATAAATATGGTTTTAGCTAGTTAGTTTTTGTTTGCAAATACTTGTCGTTTTATTTTTTTTCTAGTAAAAAATTTCCATCAAAATACCCCTTTTAAACGCTTATTAATTTTATTACTTAAAAAGATAATATACAATTGATAGGGGTAAGCTATTTTAATCTGAAAAGTTCATTTACATAGAACTAAAACAAAATCTATTTTCCTCTAAAAAACTTCTATTTTGGAGAAAAAAAATTAAGTACTAAAATTATTTCTGCATACCAGAGCAAGCAATATGCAAGCAGCATATGGTGGACGTTTATGATTAAGATCTTGTGTTGTGATGTAAATATGCAAGCAGTTAAATACATTCTTTTCAATGCATGTTCAGATCACTCTCCCTTATTTAAGTAGCAAAGAGAACTTTGAATGATTCTGTATTATTATTGTGTACACTAACTAAAACATTTTCATTGATCATGTTCATGCCGTTTCCTCTGGCTTTCCAATCAATTGATGGGCACCATTTCGCGCGCGTATTCTGTGCGACCAACTTGCCGCGACAGCGGTGCCCATGTGAGCAAACCCAACGCCATTAGTTCCATTAATCCCAGGATTATTAGGGCCTATTTTTTTAGTTATGGCTTATGATTTATGACCGTAGTTTATGACTTTTGACTATTTCATCAGAGAGTACTGAGTAAGAGAAACTAATATGTGATTTTAACAAATATAAATGAAACCTCCATAATGTATACTACAATTAATTTATAGACTTGTATTGAAAAGATACTTTTTTTGTAAAATGTTAAAAAAAACTACTTTTAAATGTTAAAAAAGAAGAAGACGGTAGACAAGTGCAATGATTTACATGCATGCATGGACGGCCATATAATTAAATGAGCTCATGGCCGCTCATATGTAGTACTAACATCTAGCATGATCTAAGGTGGTGCTTAGTTTGACGATGATTTATGGATTTTTTTATTATAATTAATTTATTTTTTACTGTATCTAATGGTGGTTTTTTTTACATAATTAAATTTAAAAATTTAAAAATAAAAAACAAGTTAACTTATTACGGACAATACGAAAGAATACGAAAAAAAGAAAAGTAAAAACCTAAAAACCAGAAAATAACAAAATAAAAGAATAGTGAATTAAAATCTAAAAGTCAGATGCTGAAACCAGCAGGGCTAACCTGCTGTTCTGACCAAAATAAAGAGATTCCCCCGGTTCTTGCTGAGTAGGGCTGTAAATGAGCCAAGCTCGAGCGAGCTCACTGCCTCAAGCTTGAGTTTGTTAGAGAATCGAACCGAACTCGAACCGAGCCTCAGAATCACCCAAGCCTAGAGTTAGGCTCAAGCTTGGCTCATTTATCTTTCGAGCCGATCTCGAGTCGAACTTGAGACGAGCGAAACACGAGCAATTCACGAGTCTTTAGCTTTTTATCTACCATAAGCTTAGCCAACTGCAGTCTATCTTGTTCTTAGGCTTAAACCATTGTCTTATTTATAAGCCCGGTGTGATTTGGACAATACAATTGATAAAAAAATTAAAATACATGTGTATACACTTTAAAGAGTCATGCTTCGCAATAATGAACGAGCCTACTCGAGCTTTTCGAGCTCGAGCTCGATAAGCTTGCGAGCTTCAGCTCAAGCTTGAGCTTGGCTCGTTTATAATTCGAGCCGAACTCGAGTCGAGTCTAAGACGAACCGAACCCGAGTAGCTCACGAGTCTCGAGCTTTTTTTACAGCCCTATTGCTGAGTGCTGACACAATGCATGATTCTTGTACGCATGAGAACTGGAGCCCGAGAAGCACAAGCACACATATAATGGAGTTAGGCCCCGTTTGGCACAACTCAGCTTTACTAGTGAAGCTGTTTTTTTTTTGTTTCAGCTTCACGAGCAGCTTCACCGATGAAGCTAAATCTGTTTTGGAAAACTGTTTGGTAAAACAGCTTCACCAACAGCTTCATGCATGGCTGAGAGAGGGCAATTGTCCAAGATGCCCCCTGTCTACCTGACTTGTTCTAACATTTGGAGTTGTATGTTTGTATATGGTCATATGAATTAAAAAATAATATATTTGAATGAGTATGAATTAAAACATTAAAATAAAAAATAATAAAAAATTAAAATCATTAGGAAACAATATTAGTGCCTTGTTTATGTTTCGTGAACGGGAGAGGTGAACGGGATGGACTAGTGGCAAATGCGTGTAATTTTGGTGAACCAGAGGGGTAGTGGGTTCCTAGGACTGCGGGGCTGAGGGAGAGAGCTGTGAAAAACTACTTTTTTCAGCTTCACCTCTCCACATTCCTTTGTGAGAGCAGAAAAAAAGGAGCTTCACCCATGAAGCTATTTGCAAAAAGGGTGTTTGGCAAAAAACAGCTCACAACAGCTCATGAAGCTGTTGGTGAAGCTGTGCCAAACAGGGCCTTAATTATACCAAATATCACACCCACACTAATTGTGCTGTAATACTAGTTAAGCACATAATTAATCTAACATGAGGACCCTACGGCCGGTCTCTAACCATCCGATCGATCTATCAATGACCTAAAAGTGACCATGATGATCAAAATAATACGATTTGATGTCTTACGTACAATTTTGCATCTTGACAAGAACCTAGATCGATCGATGGACCAAGGGCATATAAAGGTAATATGTAAGCTGAGAATATGAATGTTTTTCTTTGAAAGTATAGCTGAGAATATGATTTCATAACTGAACCAGAAGACCGGGGTGATGATATGGATAGTATCAGTGTTTATCCGCCAATGGTAATACATAGGCGTGCGGCTACATAATCGATCGTGGGCGCGGCGCAGCCAGGCTGACATATCTCGATCGCCTCAGGCTGCGGCGAGGGTCCCTCCGCCGGCAGCGGCGGCGGGCTTGTCGGAGCCGGCGCTCGCGGGCTCCACCGGGTCGGCCATGGACCTCGGCGACGGCGTCGCGAGCGCGCACTTCTCCTTCCACTCCTCGAGCGTCATGTGCTGCTGCCTGCACTCCAGGCTGCAGAACGCCGTGTCGCCCCTGAACACATATCGAGAAGAAGGAATCAGCACTTCTGTTTGTGTAGGAGGCCATGGATCTTTGCAAGAACCAACCGAAGGAAAAGAATGGTGTTTCCTTGGCGGGCGCACGTACTTGTAGATGAAGGTGTCGCGGCCGGGGCCGAGGCGGCGGTTGCAGAGGCCGCAGGAGCGGAGGAACGTGGCGGTCTCGACGGCCGAGAAGTCCGCTGAGCTCCGCCGGTGGCCCACCAGCGCCGGCGCCGCGCGGGCCCGGTACGCCGCCAGCCATTCTGCCCTCCCGGCGGCCGCGCCGCCGCCGATCCACCCGTACGCTATCTCCTCCGCTACCTCCTCCTGCGCCTGCAGCTCCGTCTCCTTGTCGCCCTCCTCCTTGGCCACGTCCGACGGCGCGAACTTCGTCATGCTCGTGGTCCGCCGCATCGGGTGCCTCGACGGAGACGGCCTCCCAGACCTCTTCGTCCCCAGCATCATCATCTCTCTGTGTGGTTCTTCTCTGTATACCTATGTACGTACGGCTGCGGAGAGAGGAGAGGTGGGTGAGGAGGTAGGAGATCTGGGCGGTGGGAGCAGGGGCGAGAAGCGGAGGCAGATAAAAGTGGTCGCTTTTGTTAACTGTAGCTGTTGATGATTTTTATCAAAAATAAATAGTAGTTATTAAAAGAAATGAATTTAAGAAAAACGTAAATAGTAGAGAAAGTAAGAGAGATATATGTATGAGATAGAAGAGAGTGAAATATATGATACATCCGTAATCCCGTCTTTGTAGCGAAAAGAGTGAAGAACAGAACCAAAAGAAGGGGAGAAGAATCGGAGCCGCTGAAAGAAATCTCCGAATCTATCGGATCCACGTCAGCTACCACTCAGTGTTATTCCCTGGGCCGTTTGTGTCGTTTGTTTGCTCGAGTCCAACAGACTGTTTTCCCCCTTTGATTTGATTGACTGATAATAATTCGGTTGATTTTTTCAAATCTTTTTTATCTTTATTGGGTTAATTTTAGGTGAACATATGTGATTTAGAGGGACTAATATTTATGATTTTTTTAGTACAACATACCTCAAAGACATCCATTTGAAGGACATGTGCAATGTTACCGAACAGTCGAGGCCAATAACATTTTTTTGGCTGTTAGAGCCGACTCTAACCATGGCACCATAGAGTCCAAGAAAATTTTCCTAGAGCAGAGTCGGTCCAAGTAGAAGCTTCGGTTCTAGAAACTTGAAATATAATTTCTTGCCAACCTTGGCCTTTGGCCGTTGCATTCACACAGCAATTATTGCTAATTGAGTAGACGTTGCAGTTAGTCTATAAAATCAACACAACACAATACTGAACAACACTTCCATCCAATTCAGTTTGAAGAATACAACACGAAAAAGTTTATACGGGACATGGATCCCTCAAGTGCAGCAGCAAATTTCACAAATTTAGTGAACTCTTCTAGCACAAACCAAGATGCAAAAAACTCAGCAGCCGGCCTTTCATCATCACCGGTTGAATCAATCGGCTTCTTTGGAGCTGCTGGTGGCATAGGATCACGTGGTGATGGATCCGCCTCTCCTATGTCTGATGCTGCACAAGAAAAACAACCTAATGTGGATGTCAAAGAACGGAGTGATACAAGTTCAGATGAAGGAGTAGAAGAGGGTGCAATAATTGCACTAAAGAGGAGAGCCGTGGCTGGTTATTGCTTTGTTGAATAATTCCAACATCCCATTCATGGCAATGCAAAGAATGGAGACTTTTGTTGGAATCTGGTTGCAGCTTAATGCAATAAGAACAACACTCCAAATCAAAGATCAGTTGCCCAATGCATGAGCCACTAGAACAAAACTACTTTGTTTGATACACTCTTCAATGCACGATGGATAAAAGTGAATAACATGCATGCTAGTGGCCAATCCGATGATGGACTTATGGAGAAAACTTGTAAATTCTACATAAATGCAAGTAAAAAGGAGAGACCCTTTGCCCTTGAGTATTGGTGGAAAGAGGTGAAGGATAAACGCAAATACTCTACCATGTATATAAAAGATGATGTGAATAACAAGAGACAAAAGTTGAATGCTCCTGGACCTTACACATCATCTTCAAATCATGGCAGTGAAGACACAAAAGTAGTTCATGAACAACGACCACAAGGGCAGAAGGCAGCAAAGGCGGCGTGCAAAGGCAAAGAGAAGGACACCACATGGAATTCCTCAATCTAGAGTGATTGCTTTCCTTTTTATGGTCCCGATGCTCTCGAGTCTCCTCTCATGACGAGATTAAGGCACACCGATCGGTTTGACTTGAGCCATGTTATCGACGTAGAACTAAATGACCTCTTTGATTGCATAACATTCAATGATTCTTTCTGCTTCCATTCCCAATGGATAAAGAACCTTCTTGACTTTATAAGTGATTTTGGGAAACTCGTTTCCCTCTGAAAGCATGTCTGCTAAGAGACCTAACAGCGCCGTGAAATCTTTGTTGGCCTAACCGTTGTTGCCTTCAATTTCAGCAGATCAAGCACGGCTTACAACCTTGTGTACTCCGACTTACAGCATGTGAATCGAAACCATAATCGACATCATTCAATGGTATATCGTTAACTTTGTTGGCGATGTCATTATTACTATATTCCTGTGCAATCTGCTCTTCACCGTGACTGGTTCAACGTACATACCCCTTTTTGAAATCCCTCCGAATCAACTGTGCTTCGTTCTGTGTCTGATTCTTAAACATCTTTAGATATCGCAGTCAATGTATGGACAATATATATATTCCACCCCCTTATTCAACATATTCTCCTCGGTAGCTCTTACAGAAGCAGACACGTCATTAATGTACTCTTCACTCACATAGTTTTTAGCGTATATCCAGCTTCAGTCCTATGCTATGCATATAACAATTTAATTTTAAATATTGAATTAATTAATTAGTATACTATATATGATCTAAAGTAGCTATATGTAGCAAGAATTAATTAAATTGAATTAAGTAGAAATAGACTATGAATTAGCTAAATACTAAACCATACTAGATGTAAATAATTTTCTCTCTACATCAAGCTAGATCTAAGCTATCTTCAATTCTCCCTTTACCAAGCTAGATTTCGAATATAATGTAATTAGGAATAAATTATTAACCATAGATAGTCAAGAGCAAATGGATTTACAATCACTCTTCCCAAATCCGTGGTTTTCTTTCACCAAATGGCCTCAAAGCCTTACCTCCTCAAAGCAGCCTGTGAGAATAGATTTGTAATTTAAGACAGATTTGTGAGGGTTAGATCTGTAATAAGCAAAATTATCGCAGATGAATTTAAAAACAAACCGAGTGTCATGAGTCATTGGAAGAATCATAGATAGTTTTAAGAAAAAACATTTGTGATATTTAGTAATATCACAGCTAGTTCTTATGCATAACCATCTGTAATACTTCATAGATGGTTTTTAACATGAACTGTCTGTGATATTGCCTCTTCACGGATGGTTTTTCATGCAGCCAGTAACACATACGATCGCTGAACCAAAACTATCTGTGATTGTATTTAATATTAACGGTTTTGGTCAACCATCTATGATGAGGCGCTTGGTATTAACCTTTTTGTAGTATTAGCCTTTTTGTAGTAGTGGCTATATGCTTTTACAACTTTTCATGTAAAAGTAGACACCAGCAGTAGCGAACCCAACATCAAAATTTAGGGAGGGGCTAATGGGACTTACTCATCGGTTTACCAAATGCCGAGTTACCGGCTTGCGGTAGCCTACCATGTTGCCGGTGAGAGATAAGAAAACGCTATTGTGGCTATAGTGGGCTCTCTTGGAACTCCCATATAATCCATAGAACCTAAATAAGTCATAGAAAAGAGCAAAATTACTCACAATTCCACCAACACCTCCTATCAGTAATGGACGCCTTCCAAGATCATTGACTTTAAATATCGCAACACCTGTCATTAGCAACTGCAAACAATAGAACTATCACACATCGTTGAAGAATAAAAGAAAATGAAAGCTCAGCATTTCTACTTACATGTCCTGATAAAAATAGCTAACATGACATACTCTTTATTCTAGTAATGATCTAGCACCTTATCATTCCCTTGAATAGCCCAATCAAAATTGACACTCTAGCATCATCAGATGCAGCCGCAAACCCAATAGTCTACAGAAGTATATAACATGGAGAAATTGAATTATATGCATCAAAGCAGTTCAGCAGTATGAGAAACTAATATTCCTACTTCCATTTATTCTATATTAAAAGGAACCATTGACCAATTCCAAGCAAAACAAAGGTACCTAAAGAATAGAAGTTGCATAGTACAGCATAATCGACTGGTCTGTTATCTGCCAAATAAGAGTTTAGCTTACTTGATAACATCAATGCATCAAATCCATAAACACTAAAAAAGAATTAAGTTTCGTCAATCTTTGGAAAATTAAGAAAGGTCCAAACAGCAAAGGTCCATATAGCATGAAATGAATAGACAATTAGTTTTATAAATTTTTATACTAGGGACTGCCCCATAAATTCTAGTAAAGAATCTCAAATGTGAGAAAATAACTTCTAAAGCCAAAAGTCTTAGCTCAGAGCAGGAAATATATTACAAACAAGGACATTTTGCTTTACTTTAAAGGGGCAAATTATTTCAATCCAATATGAACTGCTAAACATTAGCTGAATGATTTTGTTTTTTTGGTAATCAATGAAAATTCTTACGCTTTGATCTACTTGAAGATTTGTGCTCTAGCAGGGCAGCCATCTTCTTTGATGGCATGTAGACTGAGAAGAGCGGATGTAGTCGTCGCAACCGGTGAAGCCAAGCAGCACACGAGCACTACCACCAATTGCCTCATTCTTTTCCTTATACTAAGGAGATATGACGCGTCCCATCGCCTAAAGCGATGGCAAGGAAGAATTGAGGGTGGATGCAGCGGCGCCTCAGAATGACACGGTGATAGGAGAGAACTGTTGGGAATAGCCTTGTGGAAAGAAAAAATATAACTTATAAGTATGAGAGAAACCTCATCCATTAGACTAGTCTTTTGGAGGAGAAGGCCCAATACCACTTATGAGGTTGTTGCTTTATAGCTTGCATAGAACAACCCGTGGACTTAGGTGTTCAGCCTATTTGGACCTGTGGTCCAAAAGGAAAACTTAGTTAGAGCTAAGCATACGTTCAGGATTCGATCTGTCAAATGGTATTAGAGCCCAGACGACTAACATCTCCTTGGTTGCAGAAGTACAAAACCAATGTGTAAGAGGGAGAATATTGGAAATAATCTCATGTTGATTGTGGGAAAGAAAAAAATATAAGTGTGAGGGAGACCTTACCCATTGAACTAATATTTTAGGAGAGAATGCTCAATACCATTTATAAGGTTGTTGCTTTAAGACTTGCATACGGCAGCTCGTGGGCTTAGGTGATCAGCCTATTTGGATATGTAGCCTGGAGGAAATCCGATTGGACTTAGGTGTATGGCCAGGATTTGATCTGTAAAGTATGTCGTGGCGACGTGGGGAGGAGGAGATGCGGAGCTCCGGTAGGCCACGCTATTTCCGGTGAAGCGGCATGCGTCGTGAGCAGGGACGGCGAGCCGGCTGGCGGAGGGGCGCGCGGTGGGGGAACGATTCGGGTGGCGGTGTTAGTTTTCTTGCGATGGATGCTTTTGGGCTTAGATCCGAGCGTGCCTATAGTTTAATGCACCATGGCAAAGGATATGCTTCTATGGTACCTAAGTAAATTGCTAAACGAAAATAACAGGGCACGTATGGGTGTCAATTTCTCGTAGGTTGTGTGGTCGTGACGTTCTAGGCGGTCTTACAAGTTTACAGTGTTATTTTCAAGGGGAAACTGATCTGCACAAGTATGCAACTGGTAAAACTAGAAATTCAGGTAATCCCACTATATCTGGGGGAGGTATCTGCAGTAAACAAGTAATTCTGATAGGTTTATTTCTCAAACGCTTGGGGTCCTTAGTTTTTAGTGAAGTTTTCACGTAAAACTCTCTAGTTTAAAGAAGTGAAAGAAAAGGAGAGCTTCGTTTCTTGAAAACAGAAAAATATAGGGGTGTCCGTAGCTCGATGATTTGGATTAGTCTAGGATACTCTGCATTTGAAAAACTAAAATGTTTAGTGCTAACCCAAATCGGCCCAACATTTGCGTCCCAATGTTGGCCTATAAAACGAATTCAAACAGTAAACACAGAGAAGCCGGCGAATAAATAGTGTTGGGCATGCATTCTGGCCCATTAACAGGGCATTCGTTAGCTATTCATTACCTGATTAGACCAAAACTATAAGGCCGATGTACACGCCTCGAGCCACCATTGCGTAACCCAATGTTTTGGCACCTCGTCTGGTTAATGATCAAATTTTGATTTTGTCTCTGATTTGGGAATGGCGCGTATAATCGTCGAGACGGATGCTTTGAACCTGCCATTTCGCCGGTGCGCCCCTCCGCAGCTCCGCCTCCGTCGTCCGATGCCCTCTGCGGGTCTGCCCTCCGCCAGCCCCCTCCCTGTAGTCAATAGATGAAATAAAAGCTCTCATTACAGACTTGTTGCCTCTTCAGGTTATTAGGTTTGCCTCGCCAACATCTGCTGGAGCTGACTGCATTGACCCCGATTACAGCTGGGTTGAACAAACAATGGTTTAGGGTTTGCATTGACCCTGATTAAGTTTTGAATTCTGGTACTCTGCAAAATATGTTTGCAATAAGTTGGTATATGAAACTTATCAACTTGTTTTCTGCAAAACCCATTCAGGCCAATGACGGTGGCGCCGGCGACGAGGGCCACGGCTAAGAAAGGCGCCGTGATGTGGTCGTAGGCGTGGTCGGAGACAGCGGCGCTAGAAGAGGCGACCCGGCAGTGTAGAGCACTTGATCCAGCGGCGGCAACCATGGGATGGGCTGGTGCCGTTGCGGTTCAAGACGACGGTGGTAGGATCCAGCAATGGATGGAGTCGCCGGAGCAGTCGGGGCAGCTCCAGTTGTGGCGTCAAACTCAAGCAGACCTACCCTGTCGACTTCATCGTCTATGACCACCTCTGCGACGCTTGCAGCCGCGCCCAGTCCAACACCGACCGATGGGTCGCCGTCGTTCAGCTTCGCCAGCATGTCCCACACCGTCACACCTTTCTCTACCTCGAGTAGCTCCTCCTCAAGCACGACCAGGTCGCGCTCGCGCTCTGCGTTGCCTCAGAGCCCGACGGCCTCAACTTCTTCTTCGGCTCGCGCTCCCACGTCGCCCGCCTCGTTGATTTCCTCACCGCCATACTCGCCATCGGGGCCACTCCCACGCCCTCCTTTCCTTGTGCGACCGAGGGTGGGGTCCACCTACAGGTGTGCCGACCAAGTCAATTAGATGGCACAACAAAACAAGTTTGGCACACTGCCTAGCAAGTCGAGGATGAGCTGCATGTCCGAGAGGGGGTGTAATGTCATGGGCGTAGGAACGCCCATGGATCCAACCCAACCGGTCATTATTAGGAAGTAGAGATTATTTTCTATTTGTTAGAGATATGATTAGGAATATGATATTAGTTTCTATTTGTTAGAGATATGGTTAAGATTAGATTTTATCTGTTATGGGGGGCACATCTATATAAGGGGGCTGCCCCTAAAGATAGAACGCGGAGGCTACACCATGTGGCAGCGTACCCGGCGCAGGCACCGCTGGAGTGGGCCCAGCACGAAATCACCTTCACACCCGCTGAAGCTGAGGGCATGGAGTTCCCTCACCAGGATCCCCTGTTCATCCAAGTCGCCGTTGCGGGATGCGATGTCAAACGCATCCTGGTCGATGGAGGCAGCTCTGCGAACATCTTGTTTGCGGCGGCCTTCGACCAGAGGGGGATCCCCCGAAGTTGCCTGGGTCCCTCGGGAATCCCACTGCAGGGTTTCGGGGGTCAGCCGCTGAAGGCGCTGGGCCATATATGCCTCCAAGTCTCCTTTGGCCAGGACGACAACGCAAGGAACGAGGACGTCACCTTCGATGTCGTCGACATCCCGTACCCGTATAATGCCATACTGGGGCGCCCAACCCTCAACTCCTTCGGGGCGGTCCCGCACTATGGCTTCTTATGCATGAAGCTCCCGGGCCCGCAAGGTATCATCACCACCCTTGGTGACCAGGACCTCGCCTAGCGCATAGAGCTTGGGGCTCGGGGCCGCACCACAAGCCCACCAAGAAACCTAGGGCGGACAAGACCACGCGAGGGCTTCCTATGACCTCAAGAAGCACCTCGCGGGCCCTCCTACGTTGGTCGCTCTAGCACCAAAGGCTTGCCCCAACACCAGAGGCTCCTCGCTTGCTCTACCTCGCCGTCCTCGAGCGATCAACGGTTAGTACCTTCTTTTGAAATTGCTCGCCCACGCAAACGGGACATTAATAAAGTTCGTTCATTTGCGAAACTTGTCTCATTTTTTGTTAAAGACGCACAGGGGCACGCCTCCGCGCGCACTCTACAGAGTCTAAATAAGACGCGCGGAGGCACGCCTCCACACACACTCTACGGAGTATAAATAACGCGTGGAGCCACGCCTCCGCGCGTACTCTCCGTGAGTATAAACAAAGACACACGGCTCCTGCGCGCACTCTCCGTGAGTATAAACAAAGACATGCGGCGTCCACGCGCACTCTCCGTGAGTATAAACAAAGACGCGTGGCTCCCGCGCGCACTCTCCGTGAGTATAAACAAGACACACGGCTTCCGCGCGCACTCTCCGTGAGTATAAACAAAGACACGCGGCTCCCGCGCGCACTCTCTGTGAGTATAAACAAAGACACGCGGCTTCCACGCGCACTCTCTGTGAGTATAAACAAAGACACGCGGCCTCTGCGCGCACTCTCCGTGAGTATAAACAAAGACACGTGGCCTCCACGCGCGCTCTCCGTGAGTATAAACAAAGACACGCGGCTTCCGTGCGCACTCTCTGTGAGTATAAACAAAGACATGCGGCTCCCGTGCGCACTCTCCGTGAGTATAAACAAAGACACGCCGCCTCCGCGCGCACTCTCCGTGAGTATAAACAAAGACACGCGGCTTCCGCGCGCGCTCTCCGTGAGTATAAAATAAGACACGCGGTCTCCGCGCGCACTCTTCATGAGTATAAAATAAGACACGTGGGGGGACGCCCCCGCGTGCACTCTGCGGAGTATAAATAAGATGCAGTAGAGGCACGCATCCGCATGCACTCTACGGAGTATAAATAAGACGCAGCGGAGGCACGCCTCCGCGCGTATTCTACGGAGTATAAATAAGACGGAGCGGAGGCACGCCTCTGTGTGCACTCTACGGAGTATAAATAAGACGCAGTGGAGGCACGCCTCTGTGCGCACACAACGGAGTATAAACAAGGCGCGGCTTTTGCGTGTCCCGGAGTATCGACAGAAGGCGCCAGCTCCGCGGCCACCACTTCGAAGTGTAGGGGACGGAGCGCTCGAGCGTCTACCTCGACTAGGCACCAGCTCCGCTGCCACCGCTTCGAAGGGTAGGAGACGGAGCGCTCGAGCATCTACCTCGACTAGGCGCCAGCTCCGCTGCCACCACTTCGAAGGGTAGGGGACGGAGCGCTCGAGCGCCTACCTCGACTAGGCGCCAGCTCCGCTACCACCACTTCGAAGGGTAGGGGACGAAGCGCTCGAGCGTGTACTTCTACTAGGCACCAGCTCCGCTGCCACCACTTTGAAGGATAGAGAACAGAGTGCTTAAACGTCTACCTCGACTAGGCGCCAGCTCCATGGCCACTACTTCGAAGGGTAGGAGACGGAGCACTCGAGCGTCTACTTCCACTAGGCACCAGCTCCACTGCCACCACTTCGAAGGGTAGGGGATAGAGCGCTCGAGCGTCTACTTGTACTAGGCACCAGCTCCGCTGCCACCACTTCGAAGGGTAGGGGACGGAGCGCTCGAGCGTCTACTTCCACTAGGCGCCAACTCTGCTGCCACCACTTCGAAGGGTAGGGGACAGAGCGCTCGAGCATCTACTTTCACTAGGCGCCAGCTGCGCTGCCACCACTTCGAAGGGTAGGGGACGGAGCGCTCGAGCGTCTACTTCCACTAGGTGCCAGCTCCGCTGCCACCACTTCGAGGGGTAGGGGACGGAGCGCTCGAGCATCTACTTCTACTAGGCGCCAGCCACCACCTCGAAGGGTAGGGGACGGAGCGCTCGAGCGTCTACTTCTACTAGGCGCCAGCTCCGCTGCCACCACCTTGAAGGGTAGGGGACGGAGCGCTCGAGCGTCTACTTCCACTAGGAGCCAGCTCCGCTGCCACCACCTCGAAGGGTAGGGGACAGAGCGCTGGAGCGTCTACTTCCGCTAGGCGCCAGCTCCGCTGCCACCACTTCGAAGGGTAGGGGCCCCGGAGCACTAAGTCCTACAGGTTGATCGGAGGCAGGTGCGATCATGAAAAATGCAACGGGCACATGTACTCCCAACCAAATGCGTCATTGCACTAAAGAATGGTTACAGAAATTCGGCGTTACACTTGCAAAGAGCTAGCGTGTACAGGTGCCTTTGAACGCCTAAGGTCACTACTCGTCTAGCTCCACCTTGATATACTCCCGCGCCGAAGTCACGCCCGCTGATGACCGGGCTGCCCAAAAGTTAAGTGAGTCCTCGGCCTACCCCCAATGCCGAAGGCGCCGTCGGGTCACGAGCTCAGGGACTAGCAACCGGTCCTTCTCTAGTAGCTACCCGAGGCAAAAAACAATAAAGTGATCAGAGCGCAGGGGCGATCTCCACTTCATTCATAAAAAACGGGGGAGCCTTAGGGCCCCAGCTTACAAAAAAGAGAGCACATACACCGCAACGCACTCCTACATTCTTGACCCCGGCATCACACCTGTGGGTCCGCGCCATGCCCCAGGGCAGCAGCACTATCTTCGTTGCGCCGGGGAACTTCATCAAGCCATTGGCCCAAGTTCCCCTCGTCGCGCAGGGTCCGCCGTAGCGCTACCCTCGTCGTGGCCTCCCCGATGTAGCCCTAGATCCGGTCCTGGAAGGCCCGGACAGTGCCGCGGATGGCGCGCACGGCGCCCGACATCACCCCAGCCTCGGCTGGCATCTCCAGATGGGGGTCAGCCAGCTCGTCGACGTGTTGGCAGCCTCGGTGGCGAAGCAACGCGATGGCTAAGTGCGAGGTCACGGAGGTGCAGTGGTCACTGAAGGCCTTGGCGGAGTGTCCGCGATAAGTCTTTGGGACCGAAGCCACGAGGCGGCACATCAACAACGAGGTCTTCAAGGGCGCCTTCCAGAGCCAGCATGGCGTCCTACGCTACCACTGAGGCATCGCCCAAAGCCCGGTCCTTCTCCCCGACAGACATGGCGAGGTGACCCTTCTCCTCCTCCAGCACGGCGATTTGCTGGAGCAAGCCATCGTGCTCCTCGGCAGCCGTGTGCTATGCCTCCGCCACAAGCGCCTGAGTGTCCGGGATCGCCTTCGTGCCCTCCGTCTGTAGGAGTCGGATGCGATCATCTTTGACGGAGTGAGCCTCTTCGGCCGCGCACAGGGCCTCCTCGGCAGCCCGCAGCTGGTCTTCTAACACCCCCCGCTCGCGGGCGCGTGCCGCCTGCAAGGCTCGTGCAAGGACGAGCGTCTGCATAGCATAGTCGTCAGCAATATTCTTAAATTGAGGGCAGCATCGTCGAAGTAGAGCACTCACCCTCATCTCCGAGGCCTCTAGCGCGCCCTCCAAGAGCTCCGGCTCGCACGCCAGCAGCACCTGGCGATCCAAGCCCACGACCACTCTTTCCGCGGTCCCTTGCCAGGCCTGGAGCATCTCTGACCGAGGGACGAAGTCCGTTAACGTTGGTCGCGCGACCTCCGCGGAGACAATTTCCAGGGTGCCGGCTGTCGATGCCACCCCCGGAATGTCTCCATCTCCTGAGGGTTGCCCACTGCCTGGGGATCGCGCCTCCGCTAGTAACAAAAGGTAATGGTCAGACAGCTGTAGGGAAGCCCTGCACGATAGTACACAGAAATCGAACTTACCTCGGCATCAACCGGCGGGGCCCGTAGGGGTATCCCCTTGGCCTCACAAGGAACCGTGACAACATCAGTGCCCCCTGGGGCGGCCGGTTCCTCGGGTAGGATGGCCTCTGTGTCGAAGTCATTCCCCCTGACCTTATTGACCTCCACGGCGGGCGCCTCGTGTGGCCGAGAGGGTAACCCCCGAGCCAGATCACCTCCTCATCGGACCCAGAATCCTCTACGACCTCGACCGCCATGGCGAACCCCCTCTCTGGTGGGAGGGTGACCATGTCCGCGGCCGCTTCGCTTTCGGAAACTAGGGCGAGGATTCCCCAGCCTCCACAACCGGTGTAGGTGAAGATGCTTCGCCCTCCTGGTCGTCCGCGTTGTCCCCTTGGCCCCTTGTATCGCCCAGGGACTCCTCGCCCACAGCCACCCCCTCCGCCCCAGCCTCAAGGTCCAAATCGGCATACTTCGTCGAGTCGGAGGTAGTGGCCGTCGCATCCTCGGCTCTGGTAGAGTTGCTAGGAATGGCGGCTGCCGGGCTGGATACGGCCGCGAGGGACCGGGCCCTCCGTCGAGAAGGCAACCCCTTCCCCTTGCCGTCACCATCACGACGGCGAGGCCGGCTCGGGGCCGGAGCGGCGTGCTTTGGCACGCGAATGCCCAGAGCTTCGCACACCCGGTTTGTCCGCCCTAGCTTCGCCTTCGCGGTCGCGACTTCGCGCAGGTTGTGCACCTTGGCCGCATATAGCCCGAAGAACATGGCCACCGCACGCTCTGTGTCCCCCAAGAGAAACCCTACAAGCAAGATGAAGCAGAGTAAACTTAAACAAAAAGGGGGAAAAGTAAGGCTCCACCCCAAGACTTACGAGGGTTGGAGGGCCTCGGCAGTGTGGACACGGATAGGCAGACACCGTCGCGCCGAAGGCCCCCAAGCTGGACGCGCCACCCATCAGCAAGTGGTGTCACACCATACATGACGAACTCCTCGGCGAGGTCGCGTATGTTGAAGCGGGCGGTGATCCCCACAAGCCTCCGCGCTCTCCGCCTGTCCTCGTTGTCGATTGGCGCGCTTGGCGAGGTATTGAATGACACCGGCCGGCCCGTGCACTCGAGGCCGCTGCCGCTCACCACGTGGTGGTAGAACCACTGTTTCATCCAGTTCGGTTCCCACTTCGTCCGGGTCGAGTTGGCAGGGAAAATCTTCCCACACTGTGACTGCAGGACGAAGTTGACGCTGCTGAAGTTGGAAAATGTCCCCCCTTCCAACTTCTTCGGCTGGCACCATGCGTCATAAAGGAACGCGAACAGTGAGGCGCTAGGCCAGCACGCCTACGTACACAGCGCCCAGCTGTAGATGGCAAGTCGGGCTATCGTGTTCGGAGTCAACTGCGCCAGCTCCAGCCCGAAGGTCCGCAAGACGTCGCCGATGATCATGGCCGCCGGGATTCGAAGACCGGCTTCAAAATAAGTGACGAAGACGATCGCCTCCGACTTCTCTGGGTGTGGCTCTGTCTCGTCGCTGGCGAGCAGGCGCACCTCGCGGCAGTCTGACAGCTTTCCTTCGCGCAACAGAGTTTGGATCGTCTCCTCTGTCGCGAGAGTCGGGCCCAAGACGTGGGAGCAAGGACCCTCCACCTTCTCCGTCGCCACCCACCGCTTGTCCATTAGCGATGGCTCGCGCCCCTCGAGCGCATATTCCACCTCGATCGACAACGATTGCCGGGATGGGGCGTCACTGCTGGCCCAGTGAGCACGTTCTTCGCCATGGGCCATTGTCCTCTGAGAGCTAAATGGCGACGAGCACGGCGCGACAGCAAAAGAGGCAAGGGCACAGTGTGCAAGAGAGAGCAACCAAGCAAGAGGTATGCAAAGGAGAGCGTCGGCATGGTGCCGAAAGGGGTATATAAAGCCCCTTTACCTCCCACACCGCCCGTAAGTGCAACCGACGGAAGCCGAACCGCTCGCCTCCCCCACAGTTGGGAAGCGTAACCGGTGGAAGCCGAAGCGGCGCAGCCGCCCACGCGCGCCCCACCCTGTCAGAAACGGACGCACGATCGTGGTCGTGACCGCCTGGCAACGCACGACGCGCCAATCCCGTGCTGCCTCAAGTCCCGCCCCATCGGGATGAAGCGCGTGATGGCGGTCGTGCGACAGTCTGACAACGCACGACACGCTAATCATGTCCTGCCACGTGCCTGCTCCCTCAGGAATGAATGCACGACTACGGTCGTGCGGTCACACGACGTGGCCCACTTTCCATCACGCGCCAGGGGTCGGTGCGATTCTCAAAGCCATCAATGCAATGTCAGCAGACCACTAACCGATCGCTCCGACTTCGACGTCGACATGGACTCCGCCTCCGCGGAACGACTTCGACTCCAGCTTTGACCCCGTGAGACGGCTCCGCCCGCAACTTCAACTCCGTGATGGAACGTCTGTCGCGTGCGGCCACGCGCCCTACACCATCGGGAGAAAGCGTGGCACCGCAAGACATGCTGGTCGCATACCGCAACGTCCTGTGGAAGTGAAAGCAAAAAGGGGATAGCACATTTCGCCATAGGCAAGCGACTAGGGTAAATTATGTGTCACCGATATTAACCAAGAACTTAGATAATATTGGTGCGCGCAAACACCAACTTAGTCAGCCAGACTAGTGTGAGACATAAACTACTAGAGACTAATCTAATCTCTGCCATCTTCACCATTAGCTCCTGGGACATCTAGTATGCAATGTCCTTGGTCCACAGGTTTTGAGAGATTTTATGACGAAGGTGAGCACAAGTAATAGTACCCCGCAAGCCAACACATAAAGTACAATATTTATACATACAAGGTTTTACAAGGAAGGTTCGAGCTCTTTTATTTACTAAAGGCAATATTTCAAAAACTACCAATATTAGAAATTCCTATAACTTATCATTTAAACCAAAACATATTTTATTAAAGAGAGTGAAAATATGCAATATTTATAATGGTTCTGGTTTCCTCCACCTGTTACATGATTCCATCCACCATATACTAGTTTTTATTACTAGGGTTATATCCACCCAATTGTCAATACTGGGTTACATCCACTCAGGAAAACCCAAATCAGGTTTACATCCACCCAACAGGTTTTCATCCCACTCACAAAATTTTTTAAATAGAAACTAACTGAAGTAAGTTTCCATACCCACCCTTGACCATGGGCACGACTGTTTGGATAGTTTATACTCTGCGGAGGCTGTACACTTTACTCACAAGAGATAATCAACTTGTTATGTTTCACATATTTTCTTGGACATGTGAATTAAGAAGATCAACATAAAACCTTTACAATGCATACCTCAATGATTACACCTACTAAGGTTTCATCTAAGGGTGGTTACGTCCACCACACCTAGACCCCCTCTTGCGTCATACGGTGGCCTACACCAGTGACACGACTCATGGGTCATCCCAATGGTGCAACTCACACCAGTGAATACAAATTATTTAGCCAAGTCGACACCATTATAGACTTGTGGTCGTACTGGTTTACATGAGAAGGTCACATAGGATTTAGTTCTTAAAATTATCTAGACGGTAGATGTCATAAACCATAATTCCTCATGCTACATCCGCACCATCATACCATCCATCCAGATATGGTAACAAGTTTTAGAGTTTTCAGAAGCATAAAAAACTAAGTTATCTTAAAATACCAGTCATTTCCTTCCAATGACTACTCAAAACAAGTTTCATGATTAAAAGATGATGTTCAGGGCAAATTAATGCCCTAGTACTCAAGCAAGACTAGCATGACGCTTAAATATGACTTATAGCTAATAAAGTTACCATTAAATATCTAGGATAACAAGGATCATGTGATTCAAGTGTCAAATGATGGCATAATAACATTACAATATCAAGTAGGCATATATGTACCTTAAGTTTAACATACATTTGCATAACAAATTAAGCATGTAATTTGATAATTTAAATAAATATAAATTTGCACAATATAGATTTAATATGATCAAAATGTTGACTCGCCTGGCTCACAAGCAGGTTGATCTTGAAATTCTTGCATTATCTTGAACTAGGGCTCTTCCGCATCCTCGTACTCTACTCAGACGATCACATCGGAAAATAAACAACATGCGAGCAAAAAAATAGATACAATTGAAAATTTAAATGAACTCTAAATTGAACAATTCCACTACCAATCGATAGATCTTGAATTTAGAAATAAATTTCATTAAATTAGGAATCAAAATGAGTGAGAACGAGTAAATTCAAGAATTAATAGAGGTGAGAGAATTTTTCTCTCTAACAATAGGGCCCACTAGATTTAAATTAATTTTCTATTGGGAATGCTCACTGAGACTGATAAGAGGGTCCCACAGGATTTTAATTTAATTTTGATTTATTTTTCTAAAAGAAAATGGCTGAGGGGCTAACAAGTGGGACCTATTTACTGTGCAAACAGTAGCTCGGGCCCACTTGTCAGTGACTTTAACTTTTAAAACTAGTTTAAAAGGATTTTAAAAGACAATGGGGACCACACATTAGTGAGGCAGGGCTTTAATTAAAGGGAAAATCTGTTCAGTAGCACTGAAAGTTCACTGCTTCCGGAAAATACCACTAAAAGAATCGGGCTCCGGAAATTACCACCAAAAAATTCAATTCGCTTCGGGATCTAGCATTCTGGGCAAAAATGCCCCTCTCCCTCCCCTCCCTCACCTTCTCTCCTCCTGCGCCGCCCCGTCCGCCTCCCTCTTGCCCGACCTCTTCGCCGCCGGCCTCCCCGCCTCCTCCCTCCTCACGCCGTTGCCTACCTCCGCCTCCTCCTCGCCCTCGCCTCCCCGCTCCTCTCCTCGCGGCGCCCCGAGTGGCAGCCTCCTCCTCGCCCCCGCCTCCCCGTTCCTCTCCCCGCGGCGCCCCGCGCCGTCCGCCCCCTCTTCCCCCACCTCTTCGCCGCCGGCCTCCCCGCCTCCTCCCTCCTCACGCCGCTCGCCTCCTCCCTCTCCGCGCACCCCATCCCTGCCGCCGTTGCCTATATCCGCACGGGGTAGGGTTTCCCTACCCCTCATCTCCATTTGGCGGCGGCGGCGCAGGCCTCACCCCGGTCGCTCAGTCAGGCTGCATGCCGGCAGCCGCGACGAGGTAGGCACGAGCACGGGGTGGCGCGGGCGGCTGCGGGCCGAGGCGCGGCGATGGTGGCCGGCGTGCGGCTTGGCTGCGGGCGAGCGAAGGCAGCCGATGTGCGGTGGCGCGGCGACTTTAGGCGAGCGGCATGAGGAGGCCGACGGCGAAGAGGTGGGGGAAGAGGGGGCGGACGGCGCGGGGCGCCGCGGGGAGAGGAGCGGGGAGGCGGGGGCAAGGAGGAGGCAGAGGTAGGCAACGGCGTGAGGAGGGAGGAGGCGGGGAGGCTGGCGGCGAAGAGGTGGGGGAAGAGGGAGGCGAACGGGGCGGCGCAGGAGGAGAGAAGGTGAGGGAGGGGAGGGAGAGGGGCATTTTTGTCCAGAATGGTAGATCCCGAAGCGAATTGAATTTTTTGGTGGTAATTTCCGGACCCCGATTCTTTTAGTGGTATTTTTCGGAAGCAGTGAACTTTCAGTGCTACTGAACAGATTTTCCCTTAATTAAATGAGGAGGACCCATGAGTCAGCGATGGATTAACTGAAGCTAAGCGAGATCATTAGGCAACTAATTACACATGGTTTAATTAATGGTGTTGCTGCAAGGCCTTCTTCCCCACCAAGAAGAGGCTAAGCTCATCACAAGTGAGGGGAGGGGTGACGGCTAAAGGTGAGTCTAGGGCGGCCAGCAGTGAGCTCACGTGGTGACGGAAGACCGAACACAGCACCATGGCACTGTAGGGCACGAGAGCATAATTATTTGCTATGGAAGCAACGGCGAAGCTTGGGGACAAGGAGGTTGGGCTGGAGTCAAAGGACCGAGGTGGTAGAGAGGGGGTCAACATGGAGGGCTCACCAGAGAGGACGACGTCGCTCAGTGAGTCTTAGGGAAACTTGGGATCCTCGAGCAATACTCCATGCGCAAGCAATTGGATGGAGCTGTAGTCGTTCTTGCTTGGCCTCGGTGGAATGGCTGAAGGTTAGGGAGAAGACAGTTTGGGTGGCTCTCAGAGATGATTAGGTGCATGGGGTGCAATTAGGGGCAAGGCGATGTTGGTTTGGGGCTTTCATAGCCACAGGGGAAGGAGACACTGTTGGTTGCCTTGATGGCTCGCACAGAGGCTGAGGAGGGAGAGGTCAGCGCACGACGCAGTACAAGATAGGAGGGCGGAACTGGCGTGCGGCGTGGAGGGGAGTAATGGTGCAGAGGGGACGCTTTGGAGGCAACAGGTGGCTGAGAAAAGCGGGCACGCGACGTGGCACGGCTTTGGCGAGATGTGGGAGTGGCGGGTGTGTGGATATGGGAGGGAGAGGGGGCTAGGCATGGCATAGCATGAGGCTTAGCTCGTGACGAGGGTGGCACGCGCTGTAGAATAGCAGTGCGCACAGGGGAGGCGGCACCAGGAGCGAAGGCCAAGGGCCAGATGGGTCAGGCTAAGTTGGAACGGTTTGGGCCAAGCCCGAGCTAGGGTTTCAGGTTTGCGAATTTTGAAATTTTGGGAGAAATTTGAGAGGGACTTCTTGAATTCAAATTCAATTTGAAATTTTTATTCAAGAAATTTTCACATTCCCAAAAATGGGATGTTATAGAAGCAGTGTTCCACAATATAAGTCTATTAAGAGAATTAAATTGTAGTTATTGTAATATTTCCACTCTATACCTCTGCTTTAATGTAGAAAAAAGTGGTTGAATAGTTATAGTGTGCCATTTAATAGGGGTATGTATGGTCCAATGACATTAACGTTTTCTTAGATTTAGTGCTTCTTTGGTCTGTGTATATGGTGGGCTTAGACTTATATTGTGGGACAGAGGGAGTAGGGAATTTACTTATATTGACAATGTCAGCCTAAAAAAATAAAGAATCTTTTTCCTTTGTCAATCACCGTATTCCCTAGTAGGGAAATTTTTGCCTTCTATATGGTTTTTACTAATTCTTGGAGTCAATTTCCATAGATGTTGTAACTTCACCCAAAAGTTATTTCTCATATGTTAACTTACGCTCTATGGTCGCATCAGAATAATATATGCACACGTGGCATATTATCTCTTCTCAGCAAGTCAGCATGCTAATGCTTGATGCCTGATGTTGCACTAATAAATATATATAGAGGAATATAGTTCTGACTTCTGAGTTCTAACATTCAAGTTTTCAGATGAGGAATCTGGTCTAGGCAACAACCAAGTATGATGTTTATACAGTGCACAACCAATCAGTGACACACTGGTCATCATTGGACCAAATAAGAACTGAGCTACTCGATGCTGATGTTAAAACTTTGATCACGAGAAAATGCATATATTACAGAATAAACTGAGAGAACACAGAAGAATTTCTGAATTTTTCTGTTCTCTTATTTGCTCCCCCTTTTTCCTTACTTTTATTACAAAATTGGCTACAAACCTCCTCAATATATAGGCTAATAATCTACTACTAGTATATGTATTCGGACTTCAAGTTAGGCACAACTTCAACTTGAATTACACATGGAGACAGACTCTACTACGTCTTGAACCCTAAGTCAAGATTATTTCTAACAATCTCCCACTTAATCTAGACTTGACATACTTTAGTTTTAGTCTCAATACATTATGAACTACCAGCCACGCCTCCGCATAAAGCGTACTACATGCAAGCTATATGTAGAAACTCAACTCAACCAGTATGGGTCATCTAGATGCAAAGATTCTAAAACATTGAGGTAGTTGGTCTCAACTACGGCTTACTAAACTCATACTTGACACAGAATGGTGACACATTTCCTCAACATTTCGATTCTTTTTCACCTTACTTGAGTTTGGATGGCGACACATCTTCTCGACGTTCCTGACTCAACTCTTCATCAGAGTAGTGTTGGTTCATCATCGTTGAGCACTTCAGTAAGAAAAACTTTCTTCATCCTTGGCTTAGGGCATTCTGAAGTAAAGTGCTCGTAATCGTTACAATTATAACACCTCACTTCTGCCTTATCAAACTTCCGATTATGATGGCCTTGGCCACCACCCCTGAAAGTGTTCTTGCCTTCACGCTTCGATGATCGAATCTTCCACTCTGCGTGGGTCAACAAGACCTGTTTGTCGCCGTTGTTACTATTGTCATGAATGTGTTCCTCATATGCCTTAAGACGACCGATGACGTACTCCATGGTCATTGTCTTTAGGCCTCCAAATTGCTCTATGACCGACACAATTGGGAGAAACTATGAGGGAACAGTATAAAGGAATTTTGTTTCACTACGTACATCTCTTCTACCTTCTCTCCAAGGGCCTGACGATGACCGTCAACCAGACGGCGAAGTCATTGATCGACTCCATTTCCTTCATACGCAGCACCTCAAACTCGGTCTTGAGAGTTTATATCTTTGCTTCCTTCACATGATCGGCGCCAAGATGCATCGTCTTCAACACCTCCCACACGGCTTTGGTCGTCTCCTTTTCAGCCAGTACGAAGAGTGTCTCCTCTTGGATGCCCTGATAGATGGCCGCTAATGCCATCTGATCCTTGTGCACATCGACGTTGCCATTCTCGATCGCGTCCCACACTCCTTGAGCCTTTATGTACATCTTCATCTTGATTGCTCAAGCTGCATAATTGCTCATCGTGAGCATCGGATAATGCAGCGAGACAGCAGAACTCTCCTTCGCTATCATACTGGATGATGCCTCGTCACTGGTAACACCACTTCCCGGAGAACGCAACATGATCTTGAGCACAGATCAAGACCTCGAGCTACATTGAAGTGGCTCTTGGAGTTCCTTTGCTTCTCGTAGAGACCGAAGGACCGAAGAAACACTTTTTTCCTTTGAATCTTCTAGGTGCAACCTACAACTGCTGCTGTCCTGGATTCACTCTTTGTTGAATATCTCTGCTTCTGGAGTACTCGCTCGGGACTTTTTTTGACGTGTTTGCCGCATACTTTTTTTCCCCTCGCGCTGCATCTCCTTTTATGCCGTCGTCCGGACGGCTGCTGTGCTTCACCTTGTGCTTTTCTGCCCTTGACTCGGATTTCATGCACGACTACGATTCGGAGACGGCAGGAGCGGGCGGCGCTGGCGCTTGCTTTCCTGGTACGTGGTGAACACCTAATGCTTCCTGATGAAGAGAGCTAAGTGTTTGTGTATCTGTGTTACTTTTCTTCTTTTACTAGCACAGGTACTGTTGCTGCTCTCGCCTCGAGAGCACTGCAATCGTGAAGACAGAGCCTCAGGGAAGACGACGAACGTGACAAGAAGATGCCGTGTGCGCTCCGCTGGCTTGGCTTCGATCACGCATGACGTGCGTTTGTTGCTGGACGATGGCCTCGGACGAAGCCGCGCAACGGGTGCTCTGCTGCCTGTCTTTGACTTTCTTAACGGACCGAGCGCCGGGAGCGCCAGGCGAGACGAGCGCGAAATGGAATCGCCGAGACGATTTTTTCAGTGACTCGGTTCTCGCCTAGGCCCTGATACCACTTGTTAACTTTATTCCAGGAGAAAACGCACACAATGCAGAATAAACTGAGGGAACACAAGAGAATTTCTGAATTTTTCTGTTCTCTTATTTGCTCCCCCTTTTTCTTGCTTTTCTTACAAAACTGGTCACAAGCCTCCTTAATATATAGACTAATAATCTCCTATTAGTATATGTATTCGTACTTCAAGTTAGACACAACTTCAACTTAAGTTACACACGGAAACAGACTCTACTACGTCTTGAACTCTAAGCCAAGATTATTTCTAACGGTTGATGATTGCATTATATACCGAAACAGGTACATCATTCTCCTTCCACATGTCTTAGCTCTGTTTGTTGTTGATTCGCCTTCTGTTTGGCCTCAAACATTTTATCAAATTTTCTTGTTGCTGGACAGAGAGGGCACGGTTCACAGTCTGTCGCAATGGTCCAAGTCACAACCATGTCTGCAGATGATAATTTATTGGTAGTTGGCGGTTTTCATGGGAAGCTAATATGCAAGGTATGTTCATGGTAAAATATATCCATGTACTTTGCAGTCTCGTGTAATAACTCATGATAAGTTTCTTTGGTTTTTAATATCGCCTGGAGGATGATGGGGTTGTTTCCAGCACGAGAGTCACGGATGATGAGAATGCTATCAACAACTCTTTAGTGATCTACCATGATCCCAAACAAAATTCGATGCTTTTGGAGCCAGTATATGTTACTTCCCGGTTCTTGTTAACAATTTTCTAACAAAACGTATATTTTCAGTGGGTCAAGAATCAAGATGGCTGGTGGCTGCTAATAATGACTGCTCTGTCAGAAATTTTGACACCGAGTAGTTCGACCTTGTTAAAAACTATGTCTTCCCATGGTCTGTGAATTTAAGTAGCTCATACTGTGATACTTGTTTATCGACTATAGTTATGTCCTTTTTTATTTACTAAAAATTTATTTTTCAAACAGTGTGTTTCGGTGAGCCCTAACGGGAAACTCTTTGCTGTCCTTGGGGATCATGAGGATGGCTTGGTAGTGGATCCCAAGTGTGGCAAGGTAAGTGCATGAGTATGATTTGCTTAAGTTAAAGGTGATTAGTGGTTTCTGGTTAAGATTAATCCAGTAATCTTTTTCTCTATTCCTAGGCAATTGGTTCACTTAGGGGACACTTGGATTACCCATTCGCATCTGCCTGGCATCCTGACGGCAGTATCTTGCCACTGGAAGTCAAGACACAACATGTAGGCTGTGGGACATTAGAAGCCTATCACAGTCCTTACCTGTGCTTGGCGGAAGAATGGGCTCGATGCGTTGTATCAAGTTTTCTTCAGAATGGCGGTTCTTGGCGACGTTGGACCCTATGCATTTTGTTAGTTTTTTATAAATAATTTATATTTTATTCGAAATAACAGAATTGTACCCGCGTGAACATTTTTTTTATAGAAATGAGCTCTAATCGCCAAACCGTTAGGCAACTGGAACCTATCGCTTAACGGCTACGCAAAACGCAAGCAATCCGCTGGCCATTGGGCGACAGGTTCCAGTTGCCCAACGGTTAGGCAACTGCAGTCTATCGAGCTCGGCTATGCAGCGACTGCAAACAAGTCATAGTGTGGGTTAATCCATTTGTGATTTTTATCAATTATGAATGGTAGATAATCTGTTGGATTCGCAATAATAGTTTACGATCGTTGTATATTGTTGTAGTGCAAGAAATTTAATGAAATTTGAAATAACAACGATCGATAAGTACAAAGGTAATGATATTGTGATCTAACCGAGAATTTGTACACAGAGGAGAACTTGTTTTTTAATGTTATTGGATGACTTGCTATGTGAATAATTGAATGCGAAAAGACGAGGAAATATGCTTATCCAAATTAAAATATCATAGCACAGTTGGGAATAACACGGCACGTAGGGTTTGATTACATACATAGCAAAGAGCATCCTGTATGATGCAACAAACCGAACTGCTCCTACGATATATATGCGCCTTTTCGGAATGGAAGTAAATTCGACCTTCGGGGGAGTAGTTAATGTGGGACGGCCCGACCTACTGAGTGGACCGGGTGATCTGGGGGGGCCTCCCCCTCGGCGATAGCCCTGGCATGAGCAATAAGGCGCGCATCGACGGTGTTGCCGTAGCTGGTGGTGAAGAGCATCCAACCAAACAGCCGCAGCAAGTATGCCTCCAAGTGTCGTGAGACCTATTGCTCATTTGCGGCCAGGTCCATCCACTCCACCTGAATACAACCAAAAAGTTATTAATACAGTAAGCGGAAAGGAGAGCACAGAGGATCAAATAGAAAGAGCGTCAGGCACGTACCCAGAACTGTGAGAGCCACCTCAACGACGGGTCGTGTGCTGACCCGGTTGGAAGATGTAGTATTCCTTCACAGTGCCAGGCAGGACTCCTTGGAACCTGTCCGGCAGGTCCACGCACCAACCAGCCGGGGCCTCTGGTAGAAAGGTAGCAGCTCCCGTGATAGGAAGGCCGAGCAGCAGAGAGACGTCTTGCAAAGTAGGAACCATCTCCCCGAATGGGAAGTAGAAAGTGTGCGTCTCCGGCCGCTAGCAGTCCACTAAAGCTGTCAGTAGGGAGCGGTCAAACGGAAAGTGTCGTGATTGCTCCGCACCGTCATCCCCGCCCGTAGGTAAGGCCGGTCCATCCTCGTCGATGGCATGCATTATCCGAGAGAGAGGGAGTAGCCCAGCATCGCACAGCCTGCGAATTATTTGCAGTCTCCAATAACTAGTTGTAGAAACCATACCGGTCTGCCTACTGATTAGCAGATGCCTTGCATCGTCTAGTTGTGTGCCCCTGCCGATCGCATTGCCCATAGCATGCACCAGGCACTCCGGCTTACGCTTTATCAATATCATTTCTAATACATCAGCTCTATCGCCGACCATTCCCACCCTTCAGCATGTCAACATCCGAAATCCACGTCCTCCGTGCAATATTCAAGGTGGAGAAGTTCCCCACAACCCTGAACCCTCAGAGCTCGCCACACCACGCATGCATTACCCTCTCCTTGAAGAAGTATTCGGACATGAAGTTCAAAGGATTCATGCCCATAGTCTCGTATGTAGTGAGGACATGAGAGCATGGCTTGTGTAACAGCTTTGGCTTATTGCACAAGTAGCTAGGTTCATTTATATGATCTTCAAGACATACCTTGTGGGTAACAAGGGCATGAGCCATCCCAATCCGGCTCTATCCCAGAGTACCACGTCGAAACAATGCTCCCTATTGCCGCTGACATGTACCGTGTGCAATTGGCCCTTCTGTGCCTTTGTCTCCATGTATGCCATAATTTTTTACGTATACAGTATTCGTGCGTTGGCTACATGAAGTGTGGCATTTGCATGCCTCTCTTTGAAATGCTAATTGTGTTGTGCAAAACACCTTCCACGATGGCGATGAGGGGCTAAGAACGAAGGCCCCTAAGAACCCAATTGTACACCTCGGTAAGGTTAGTCATCATTATGCCGTACCTCGCATTGTCCATGTCATGCAGCAGGGACCACTTCTCCAATAGTTCTCCTTTGATCCACTGCGAGAAGCACTTGATGTTCCGTGAGCTCCTCCTCCTCGGACCAGCTACATCAGGCTCATCTAGTGCTGTGAGGCATTCGGGTTGTGCCGCCCTAGGCATGGCCGACCCCTTGTTCCTCTTGTCAACATGCTTCCTGCTGTGCTCATCCAACAATGCCCACAAAGTGTTACATTTTCTCTGCTGGTTCTGCATAACCAACCTCTTGAATAGCTTCATCAACAGTTACTTCGAGAACTGCTTGAAGAAGTTCACCCCTAGGTGATGAATGCACCATTTGTTCCTCATATCTGTTCAAGGGAAGGGCTTCTCGGGGTCTTCTTGAAGTTTTCTTATGGCCTTCACTATCCCGGTATGGTGATCATGGATTACACACACACACACACACACACACCAGGACAAGCGTCGACAACTCTAACCCTCACATGTCTAAGGAATAACAACCAGCTATCATAATTCTCACTTTCTATGAATGCGATGGCCAGGGGCATAATTTAATTGTTGCTATCAACACCAATAGCCATAAGGATTTGTCCCTTGTATTTGCCGATCAAAAAGGTCCCATCAACTGAGATCACGGGAAGTATATGCCTGAATGCCTCAATGCATGTATTGAAAGCTACGAAGGCTCTCTGCAACACCACAAAACATGGCAGCCTTATAGATGGCTTGTCCTTCACAGCAATGTACGTGCCTAAGTTCCTATCCTGCAACACCTAAAGCATACGAGGAAGGTTGTCGTATGCCACCTTGAAAGACCCGACCCATTTTTCCAATGCCTTCTGCTTCGCACGCCACACCTTTGCGTAGCTAATCTTGTGCTTAAATTTCTTCTCGATAGCTACCATAATGTGAGTGGCCTCCATGTCCTTCTTCTCCACTATCGCTTCATACATCAGATTGGCTATAAAGGCGGACATTAGGTTAAAATGCCTCGGCAAAACACTATTGAAAATGTAGGAGTGTGGCTCCACTTTTGACACAATCCAGCAAGTATCATATTTCGATCTACATGTGTGCACCCTCCAAGGACAACCTGCTTGCTCGCACTTCACAGTATACTGCTCCTAGCTAGATTTCACGACTCTAAAAATCCGCTGCATGGACAGGGCCCACAGCTTGATGGAATCCTACAACGATGCCTTGTCAGCAAACATTGAATGTAACCGAACTTCTGTGCCATGATACTCCCCTAGTGATTCATGCTCGTCATGTGCATCAACACCCTCAACATCAAACCAATTTCATTCCTGTGACATAGGACCTTCATCCTTATTCGAACTGTCCTCGTCATCCTCCTGTACAACTCCCTCATCCGGTTATCGCTCTACATTTGATGCACTGTATACTCCATATGCTCCCCTTCATCGGCTTATCTTGTAGCCTCACCATGCCGTGATCGTTCTTCCTCTCCTCCATGTACCACATCGGCCTCATCACGAGCAACTTTCTTCTCTTCACCAACATGCAGGGCACCCGAGCTGCTTGCACCTCCTAGATAATAGCCATCCGTATGACCTGCACAACTTCTATTGTGCATGGTTGCACAAGTATCACACACTTGTATCCACGGAGCCAGCACCTTGCACAATTCCTTCCACGCAACAGTGCGCATCAATATTCTCAACTCCCATCTAATGTCCATGGGAGACCGGCTCTAAAACTCTTGTATGACGACGTTACACACCTTAGGGTCCAAGGAGAAACTACGGGTGAGCCAGTGCATCACATCTACGATTCGAGCACTCTTGCCGTCTGGGTGTACCAGAATGGCTTGCACAAAACCACTTAAGTCAACATCGTTCGGACTTCACGTACAGTGCCAACACCATAATGCACTTTTAATATAGTGGGTATCGGTATTACTAATGTCTGCTTGCATATATTTTCAATGTTGCAACTAGTCAAATCGCATTACACATTACGGAAGTACTGATGTACTGTAATTTACATTTCAACGACCATTCGCCTATCGTAACCAACTACACTACCCTTGTAGCATTAACACCTATCAGTAGACCATGCACCGACACTGCTCTTGTCTCACTGCTCGAGCTCTCTCCTACTGCAAATAATTCTTAATAGTTTCGACAATTTACATGACATATCAATTTAAATGCCAATATACCAGTTATAATGGTACACATGATTTTTCAATGTACTAACGATATTATATTCATTCGTAATTAATCATAAAGGTTACGTATTAATATTTTTTACAAAGCAAATTATTAAATTGTTACAAAAATATTAACTGAATTTTGAATAACTAAAAACTTTTACGGAGGCTTAATTTCTATATAATATTGACTAAATTTTCTACAAATACAAATTTGTACAAATGCTAATTTTCTATAACTATGTTCACTAAATTTTCTACAACTATAGGTTACTACAATTGCTAATTTTATATAATTGTATTGACTAAATTTTCTATATCAAAGTTGTACTATTTTTTTCTACATCTACAATTTTCTATAGATATTAACAATAAGTAACTATCTACTTCATATACAAAATATGAACTACAATATATAAAAATATTTACTACACAGAAGTCGCAAAACCTCTCATTCTTTCTCTCCCTCTCCTCTCGTCTCCTCCCTCTCCTTTTCTCTCGTCTCCTCTCCTCTTCTTTCTTTCCCCTCTGTTCACTGCATGGCCTCTCCTCTTCTTTCTTTCCCCTCTGTTCACTGCGTGGCCGAGCGTCCGCTCGGCCATGCGGTCTATTTATATGCGTCTCCAATCGCTCAACCCTGCGGTGATTAGAATTGCAATTGCCTAACCGATAGGCGACCGGAAGCAGTCGCATGGCGGTTCGGCGACTACAATTATTTCACCCATCGGCCAACGGATTGCTCGCGTATCACGCGGCCGTTGGGCGATAGGTTCCAGGGTTGGGTGACTAGAACCCATTTCTGTAAAAAAAATATTTGTGTGGGTATATTTCTGTTATTTCAAATGAAATATGAAATATTTATAAAAAAAATCCTATGATTCTCATGAGATGGACTTCTTCGGCGAGATAGCTGGTTTGTCATTCAGCCCAGATACCGAGGCCTTTTATAGTAGACCAAACATGTGTGTGTGTGGATGGGGGGGGGCCGCTCAGAGCAAGTACAACAATGGTCTTATAGCCAAGTTAGTCAGCATTTTTGCTGATGTGGAGGAGAGAAGAGAGGAGAGCTTGGCTCTCATGCAAGCAACAAGCTGCACACGGGAGCTCTTATAACTTGGCTTATAGCCAAACACTTGGCTCTATTATTGGACTTGCTCTCATAGAGTTCGACAGGAGGCATCAGCATCGATCATTACGTGAACTGTTTGTGGCGGTGCTCTTTATTTTGGGCAATGTGCTTTCGCAGTACATTCCTAAGAGCAAAGCTAATAATATAGTTTTCAGCTGGCTATATGGACACTTACAACCCACTTATCAGCTCATTCATATAGTAGTTTACAGCCAGCTGAAGGCTGTATGGCCCACCCCTTTCTCTCACAAAGTTTCTTAGTTCGTGTGCTTGAGCTGGCTGTAAACTTACAGCCCACCTCTCTTCTCTCTCCTCCTCTCTCTCCTCTACCTCAGCATATAGCCTACTAATAGCCTCTTATTATACTTGCTCTAAGTGGAAGAGCATCAGATGCGATCGTTCAACGTGTAGTTGAGAAGGCAAACCGGTAGAGAAGCTCATTGAAGCATCGGACGTCGCAAACAAAAAGGCTCAAGAATCTCGGACGTCGCATCGGTGCATGCATTATGCATGAACCCAGCTAAACAAGAGTGTAAAAAAAAAAAAGCAAACAAAACAGCCACTGGTGCAGTACTGTCCTAGTACTACTATTTTTATCAACACGATGCAAAGGAGAGAGCACCGCCAAGCCAAGAGAGGAGACAAGAAAATCCGAAACCTCAAAACTCGATAAACCTCTCTGTCCGGGACGTGGTTCATCGGCTCGGTGGTTCATGCACCTAGAGATGTGCAAATTAGGAGGCACGAGCTGCACCAGATACGGCGTTCCATGCATGGAGCGAGTACGTTAAGCGAGGAGGGCATCCGCCAAGTGCTTCTCCCATTGCTCACATGGCCGTGGACTGAAGTCTGCGCCAAGATTCCCAATGCCTCAACTAAATAAATCATCATCAACTGGGAGCAACGAATCGTCGTTCCATTCGGTACGCCGGCCAACGTTTCTCTTTTAATTTCCTTTTTATTACTCTTCTTTTCCATTGCATCATATGCAAAATGTTGTACACTTTCTAGTTTGGACTGGTAACGTTCATCTTGACAGCTGTTTGATTAGAAAATACATGTCCGGAATCATAGTTGAAGGTGAGTGCGAAATAATTTTCATGGACGAATGCAGCTTCTAAGGAGAGCAATGTATACGTGCATTTTCTTTGGTAAGGCAAGGGATATATTTTCTCCAGTTGATTCGTGGATGTCCGCTGTATGAACGATTGGAAGATTACACTAATCATAATTGCTCCATTCGGTTTGTAAAAGAGTGGCTTTTTTATATAATACCGTCAAACTTTATAATCTTTGGCTATTAATGTCTTTACAAATATCTAAATTGGACATATGAAAATAATATATGCTGATTTGCAGCGGAAATTGCTTCCATAATATTGTAATTTTATTAGTTTTTATAAATATACCATAATAAAAATTAGTGGTCAAAATTGTGTTATAAAGGACTGTTAATATCTAAAACGGCACTCTTGTGTGACCGGAGAGAGTACCTAGACCCAGTTGGCAGATGCTTTGTAGTTGGAAAGCGCATGTCTTGGATCAAAGAGTCTAAAGTCTTATTCTTTTGGGCTACAGCTGCATGTTTTTGTGTACGCTTTTAAGATATCAACGGACGGTGAAGATGTAGACGCAGATAACGCATATGGTTTTAGACTCAAGAAGCTGCTTGGGGAATCCGCTTCAAAAAATCTTTCATTTATTTTAACTTTTAAATAAGCCAAAAACTCAAAAGGATATGAACTAAGTTTCTCTCTCCAGTAAATGAAATGGCCAATAATTGGACTTGCGATGCGCTTCGTAGTTTGACTTGTCTAGCCTTTTTTCCATTAGGCAAGGTTTGTTGTGACCTTCATTCGTATTAGCCAATATAACAAATACAAGTAAAAAATCCTTTGATGTTCATATTTAAATATGACATGCTGCATATAAAAATGAAGGGGAAAGATATAAAAAATGCAGTGATGAATTTTCTTATTGAGACGAATAAGCGTTTTCAGTGGGCTATGGCCTATGGAGAACCATATCTGGTCCATGCTGTGGTGACTCCTAACAGTGGAATTTCCGGAAGCTCCTTCCGCGAAGGCTCCGCGGGAGGAACATGCATGAAGGATCATTGCTTTCTGCATAACAATTGAGTAATCAAATGAAAGGTATTTTGGAACAAGAACAAGATGCCTAGTCAAAAGATTATGAGACCCACCATGTGAATGAATGAATTTACAATCAGACTTCCAGTCTTCCTCGTGTGAATGAATGAATGTACAATCAGACTGTTCGCACACGAACACGTCACCGTGTGCCCCCGGCGTCGAGCGCGATACGCAGGACACATCGCCGGAGGAGTCTCGCCGGGAGCGCGATACGCAGGACACGCCAGCGAGAGCTCTTGAGACCCGACACCCCACACACCCGGGAGGGACCCCGTCAGGGTGAGCAGCGGCGATGGGCTATCCTAGGTCGGCCTGACCGCCCCTAGGACCTTGTGACGTTATCGCAACTGAGTAAACGACAACGAAGAACAAGAAGCAAAATAGGGTAGAGGAAAAAATAGTAGATTGCAAAATAATATAGTAGATGAGTTTCGATTGTGTGTCGTCAATCGGCCGTAACCCCTATATATATATATATATATATATATATATATATATATATATATATCCTAGCTTCTTTTGGATTCGGCAATATTTGAACCGAACCAGAGTCCAAACCGAATAAAACTTGTCTTAGTTTATTCGGTTGTAATTCCACTACACGGCAAGGAAAGTTTCTAAGTCCTAATCCCTTACAAACTGCTGTCCACGCGTGCATGTTTCTCCCATTGGTCTTTTTTTATGCGCAATTGATCTGTATGCAATACATGCATGCGGTATTTACTTGTTTTGCAGGCAAGCTTCTCTTTTTGCTCTACCGACTGTCGTGAAGTCTTACGACTTCCCAAGATCGTTTATGACCAATCAGAATCGTGGCCAATCGTGGTCAATCGTGGCCAATCGTGGTCGTAGCAGCGTCCGATCATATCCAAAATGGTTGAGCTACCTTTGACCACGCCAACGTGATCGTAACTGCCTTCGACCACGGCCAACATGGTCGTAACCGGTCCAGCTGCGCTGCCTTCCTTCAGCTGCTCAAAATACCGTGATCGAAACCTTCAATGAGCACGCAGTGACACTGGCGATCACTATTTTTCTGTAGTCGAACACCCTTTCGACCACGTTCACTTCCTTCAACGTGGTCGGAGTCGCTACCGCTTCTCGTCATAACGTGGTCGTAAGCCACCGACTTCTCATCGTGGTCGTAAGTTCGACTGCCGACTATCAACCTTGATGTCATCAACTGTGAACCAGGCTTCTGATCATGGCCAATCGTGGTCGTAGCAGCGTCCGATCATATCCAAAATGGTTGAGCTACCTTCGACCACGCCAACGTGATCGTAACTGCCTTCGACCACGGCCAATGTGGTCGTAACCGGTCCAGCTGGCTTCCGACTAGTGATGACATGGTCGTAAATGCTGCAACGTGGTCGTAAAACTACCCGGCGAGTGCCGACCACGACCAAAGTGATCGTAATGGCTCTTGACCACGACCAAGCTCTACGCTTCTTTGACATAGTCGTGTATTTACTGTAGCTTGCTGTATTCGTAGGACTTTACGATCACCTCTGACTTCCGACTTGCTTTGCCATGATCGTAACTACTCACGACCATGATATATGCACAGCGTTTCCTTGTTAACCTGCTTGTGGTTTTACGATGATTGTCAAGCCAAATTTGATTATCAACACAGACTTCCAGTCTTCCTCATGCTATTTGTTGTCATACGTCGACTTTTACGAGCTTCCAGTCTTCCTCATGCTAATGATAGGACGATAACCAGAGTTTTCAGCACAAAATTTTCTCCTTTCTTTTGAGTTGTTCTTGGAAAAATGTATTCTCTCAGGGGTGTTTGGACGACGATGATTGCCTTGAGAATTTTTAGTATTTGGATCTAAATCCCCTGTCCAAATAGGCCCTCAAGACTTCCATTACAGTTCTCTACAGACGTTGGTCTAAAGTCAAACATCAACATTTGTTCGAGAACACCCTAAACATCTACATTAAAAATGTTTTGAATTCACAAATGCTAATTATACTCTGGTCACAACTACTTCTTGTTTTGATATATGTGTAGTCAAACTTTTAAAAGTTTAACCATCGATATCTTTTTAAATACTTAGACTAATACATAAAAATCATACGTATAGATTTATCTCAAAAATTATTTTTATAATATTATAATTTTATTTGGTGTCATAACTATATTACAATAAAAATTAGTGGTCAAAATTATATTTTGTAAATGATATCAATGTCCAAAACAACTGTATTTGTGACCGGAGGAGTACACCTCAAGACAATCCGTCGTGGCCAAATTGTTACCAAGGCAACTGATTGCTCGAGGAGAAGACTATCTAAATCCAAAGCTAGCAGTAGTGTGGTACAAATGGCCCTATTTATATTAGCTTCTAAAATCTGTTTTTCTATAGTAAATAGTTTTTCCACACACTATTAAAAAAGAGTTATCATAGACGGTTTTCTGAACTGTCTAATTTATGTGTTTGTAATAATAAGAGGTTATTACAGATGGTTAGTAAGCCGTCTGTGATATCGCAACACAGATGGTTTATAAGTAGAATTGTCTGTGAAGAACACTATCACAGACGGATTGAATCAAAAAACGTTGGTGATGCTCACGCATCATTGACGGTTCTAGCTACTGATCGTCTATGATGGGTGAGTATCACAGACGGTTGGTATATAGAACCGTCTGTGATACTTTCCCATCACAAATGGTTGGTTGATAGAACTGTCTGTGATGTATGAGTATCACAGATGGTTTTTGGTTTAAACTATCTGTGATAATTCTTCACAGACGATTTATACCACAAAACCGTCTATGATAGTTCATTCTATACCTAATTTTTCTATTTTTCGGCTAGCCTCAGAAAATATTAACTATGCCATCTGAAAACAAGCAAATACAACAACAAACACAACAACACATTCTATTTCCATTAAAATTAGAATCCACCATTACAACATTACAAGATAATGAGTAGATTACCCATTTAGCTAACACAGCAAGAACATGAAAAGAACACATCTCCTAATCCTGCGAACATAACTCTTAAACAAGCAAGAAAAGAGAAAAAATAGATATTCTAGTAGACAGTAGAAGCTCAACCGCGCTGATAAGTTCTCTATGTGTAGGCTCTCTTGCCCCTGATACAGCGTGCAAGTTAGATGTCCTTGATTCCCACCATCGCTAACGCCGACTTGAGTGTTGCCTTGATAGCCAGCTGCTTCCGCAATGTCTTGCCTCCCATAGACTTGCGCGTTGCCTTGGTAGCCAGCTACTTCCGCAACGCCTTGCCTTCCGTAGACTTACGTATCGTCTACTTCGTACAGGATGACGAGGAGCTAGGTTTGGGTGAGTATTTATAGGGGAGATTGAGGCGGGAGTGCGAAAATTTTTGACGCGGGGATGGAGAGGTGGAGCTACATTCTGTGGGGTAGGAGTTAGTGTGTTTCTATTAGCTAGGATTGAGTTGGGGAGGATCGATGGGCCCAGCGGTCAAGGACATAATTATCATAGACAGTTTGAACCACAACCGTATGTAATACATAATTATCATATATGGTTTGAATTAGAATCCGTCTGTGATACATAATTATCACAGACAGTTTGAACCACAAATTGTCTATGACACATAATTGCAATATATATATATATATATATATATATATATATATATATATATATATATATATATATATATATATATATATATATATATATATATATACTGTAAACAACTAGTCTCAAAAGATGAAATATCAAAGTTTTATATGACTTACATATGCTCGTTTGAAATGTTTCAATGAGATCTACAACTTTGCAGTTGAGGTGAACCCTAAATTCCAAAGTAAAGATAAAAATTTTTGGTAAAAACATAAATCAAAAACTTGCGATGTAAATTTGAGACTAAAGGTGGCCGATTTTGAGGGTCTTTGAGGGCGACTGGCGCAAACGGATCATTTTTTTTTATCGGCCACATCGTTACCTTTCCAACGAGTACAAAAACAGCTCATTCTGCAATTGTGTGTTCTTGTTCTTTTTCTAAGAACCGTTTGTTGCATTTGATAGTTACTATTGGTTTCAACTTGAGTATGTCTTATGATAGAAATAATAAACAGTTAATTGTTTCCTCCTAAAAAAACAGTTTTCCACTCTCTGAACACGTAAGTTAAGGTCTTATTTGGCCAATCTTCGGCGGCTCCTTTTGGGCTCCAAAAGCCAACTTTGGTAGAACTTGCTGGCTTCCAAAGTTGTATAACAAGAAACGAGGTTGTTGCACAATTTATCCAAAATATTTGCATTGGACAATTTTACTCTTCATCATCTTCCTAGGGACGGCGACGGGCAACGGGCATCATATATCCTAGGGACGGCGAGGCTCCTGATTGGGGCCAACGGCAAATCTCGGTGAATCGGTGACGATCGGTGTGAGGCTCCGGTCATGACTCATGGCCGAGCTTCCTCCATGACGCGATTCAAAGTTTACTCCCGGCGACTGATGGCCTCGGAGGCCTATGAGGTTGTGCTCGTTCAAGCTTAACCTTTTGGCTTTTAACTTCTTAATTTTATTTTTTCTATTTTTTATTTTTTTTTCTTATTTCTTTACATTATTTATAATAATATAACTTTTTATTATTTTTAAAAATCAATTATCGGCTTCGCTTCTCCTTTTAACTTCAGCTTCTGGAATCTTCACAGGAGCTAAACATGGGAGTCCGGGGCTCCAAGCATTTTTAGCCAGGAGCTTTAGGCCGGAATTTTTCCATTTTCTAAAAAAAAAAAGGTTCGCCGGCTCAGCCAAGAAGACACTATGTGAACTTTTCCGTGGGAAAGTCAAAGATAACATCATCTAGAAAGTGATAAGATTTTCTTTACGTGGGAAGTTTTTAGCTCCAAGACGAGGCTTACAACTGGAGCATGAAAAGTTTGAAACGTATTATAAATCAACGGCAATTTTCTTTCAGTTGTATATTTGACATCATGTTGCCTCGATAAAATCATCCAACTCATAACAACATAAAAGTAGGATAGAAGATACAAGCTGTAGTCCCAAGTTTTCTCTCAATTTTATTTCTCTTTTTGTCCGTAGGCTTATGTGTATAATATATAATCTCTATCCCTCTTTATATAGATAATATGAGGTGCCTTCAAAATAGAATAAACTACGCTGATAAGGCTCGTCAACCGGCTGTATTTAACGGATTTTGTTTAAGTAAAGTAAACGGGTCCATATTCAACACTTTCATAATAAATCAACAACAATTCTGCACAGTAGCGAAACTAGGAAAATTTAGAAGCCTAAACGAGTATAACTATAGTCAATAAGCGCGAACAAGTCATTATATTTATGACAAAAATAAAGTTGATAACTACAATAGTTTTAAACTAAAAGTATAATCTAATACATATGTGAATGTCCATTGTAACCAAAAAAATTCCTATTTCTGAAATTAAACAATTGAAATACTCAATATTTTAGGAAAATAGTTGAAATGAAAACGGAGAAAAAGTGGATTTGCAGTCATAGAGTGCAAAATTCGGAACAAAATTGGAACTGTTGTGGGGATGACCCCCACCTAAGCCCAGCAGGCCTGTTAGAAGGTTGTGAGGCCCAAAATGGGACATGTATAATGACATAAGTGCCCCTGAAGGGGATACTCAAATGTAAGGGTACTATTGTAAGAACACTCCCATGTGGATATATATATATACGATACAGGCCATGGGGGAAAACCCTAAGCACTTGCTCCCTAACTCTCCACTACCATACTCTCTCTCTGTTTGGTCTGTAGCCACAACAGTTGGCGCCGTCCGTGGGGAGGACAAGAGCAAGCCTTAAGATCCAAAGGAGGATGGCACCAAAAAAGCTTCGTCGTCGGTGGCAAAGAAGAAGGCGGTGGAAGCGAAGAAGTCTCGCGTCAACACCAGGGCTTCGGCGTCGGCAGCTACCGACGCGGGCGGCAACGTAGGCGCGGCGGCGACAAACACTGGCGCGCATGTCACGACGGTCGACCCCGCCACCGTTCTCACGACGACCGACCCCGCCACCGCTCTCACGATGACCGACTCCGCTACCGCCGCTACGATGGTCGACCCCGCTACCGCTATCGTGACGGTCGACACCGCCCCGCGCGGGACGGGCGACCCCGCCGCAATGAGCGGGGGCGGTAGCGCCAGTGCTCAGGTTGGCATGGCCGCCCCCCTCACACCCGGTGCGGAAATGACGACAGGTACCGGCGGCAACGCGGGCCCCGTCATCGACTCCAGAGCCCACCACGCAGCCACGGCAGGCAATCCGGGGGTGCAAGCCGTGATCGCCGCTGTTCCAGCCGTGCAACCAGGTGCGCCGGTTGCCCCGGCCACGACTACAGTGGAGAACGCCCTGTTGATGGCCCTTAGCACGTTCCAGCGGGAGTTGGCGGATCTCCGCGGGACCGTGCGCGATATGCAAGAGGCTCGGAGTCAGCAGACCCCGCCGACGGTCGCGCCGGAGCCCACGCTAGAGCGGGCGGACAGCCGCGACACTCCCACGTCTAGTCGCGTCCCGCTGCGACGCGTCGACCCAGAGTCCCCGCTCTCTGCAGGTTTGCAGCAGGCAGCATGGCCGGATGATTTCAAGTTCCCTAGCGCCATCGAGTCGTACAAAGGCGACACGGACCCTCGGGAGTTCATACGCGTGTACGAGACCGCCATCGAAGCCGCCGGGGGAGACGACACCACGAAGGTGAAGGGGCTCCCCCTCGCGTTGCAAGGAGTGACGCTCTCTTGGTTTTTAACCATAGAGCCAAGCTCCATTTACGCGTGGGAGAAGATCCGCGACCATTTTTATAACAACTTTTAAGGAAACTATGTTGAACGCGTCGATGCGGATCAGCTCTTCACGCTCAAGCAAAAACCCTCGGAGAAGCTCCGGGACTACTTCAGACGCTTTGCGAAGGTACGCTGCCAGGTCAAGGATGTCAATGAGATAGCCATCATCAACGCAGCAGTACAGGGTCTTCGCCCGGGGCCGTTGGCCGAATACATCGCACGGAAGCCAATCAAGACGGTGGCCAAGCTCTTCGACAAGATGGAAGAGTATGCGCGGGCAGAGGAAGATGCGCGAAGACGCGAGGGCGACGACTCTGGCCCCATTCAAGCGGAGGGGTGGTCGCAAAAAGGAAGCGTGGGGGAATGACTCCCCGACAGGAAAGCGCAGGCAAGAGTTTGCGGGGGACGCCCCTGAACGCAGTGACGCCGGGGGGCATGAGAGCTCGTCAAGCGATAGGCGCAAACCCCGATGTAATCAGCGCAGGTCCCAGAAGGCTCGCCACGTCCTCGGCATAGAGGACGCCCCCCAGGAGCCTACCCTCACCCCGCACGGGAAGGGCTGGAGATGGGGGCGCGGAGGCGGCTGCGACGGGAGACCGCGCGCTGAGCAGGAAACCCTGGACTATGGCAGGTGGTGCGTAATAAAATAGAATGTATTTATGCCTAATCTGTGTATAGGTTAATATGGTCATTTGCATGAAAAGCAGAAATTAGGATGAGATTTGAATGGAAGATTGAATAACAAAGAAAAATTCAATTCAACTTGATCGGCTCATGGTTCACCCGAGCCTCACCGCCTGCCTCGCGCCCTTGCTCCTTGCTGGCTTGCACCTTCCCATGCCCACACGCCCTGTAGCCTGCGCTAGTGCATGGCTATGCTCTGCCACTACCGGCTACTGTGTGCGCCCAGGCCCTTGCCACAAGCATGGGCCGCTGGGCCGCCTGCCGGTTGCCACTCCGCACGTTCGTTGAGCTCAGAGTGTCGCTTCACGCCACTGTCATGCCAATTTCCAAAGGTTTTGGTGGGGACTAGGGAGCAGTGATGAGGACCGAGGAGCAGACGAGCGACTAGACAATTGGAGATCGAATGATTGTAGACTTGGAGAGTTAGGGTGGGAGACGAGTGCCTGGGGCAGCTAGGCTCGCTAGCTTGATGATGCAAGGATGTAGCCCATCAAGGCCTAGAGCAACCAGGTGCAAAGGTGTGGCCCAAAAAAACTGAAGCACAACCCAATCGTCAACGACACGTCTTGCCGGGGAATCACTGGTTGCCACTGTTACCAGCGCCTGTAAGGGAACATGGGAGCTCAATGGGGGCTTGCCAGTAAGGCTGGCTAGCTGCCTAGAGTCGACGGGAGTAGGATCCGTCTCTGATTTTTGTCCTTTTCATATTGACTTCTAAAAATTATATTTTTATAATAAATGATTTTTCTACAGTACCTAGCTTTTAAACAGAGTGTCCTTTTCAGTAGAGTCTACTAGTCGATTATATTATATACTATAATGACTTTATTTATATTAACTAAAATTATACATAAATATTTTTCTATAAATTAATATTATTTACAAGCTAAAATAAAAAACAAGACAATATGTGAATGGGCCCTTCTTCACGGCATCGCAGCACTGTCTGCACGTCTGCGTGCTCACTGGTCACTAGAAAAACGCGCATAACCGATCAGTAGTCACACATCCAACAGCGAACACACAAACGCCCACATCGATCCGCGCCACGTAACCGGAACTGACAGTACCCGGTCGCTCCCCCGACACGTGCCGTGATCACCACACGTGGCGTCACCCCACTGGCCTCGCGACCTGTTTGGCACCACGACGGGAAGGCGCGATGATCCAACCGTGTGGGGCCGAGGCCCACCCGTCAGCGACCTGAGGAAGCTTCGGCCGTGCAGCCTTTGGACGAAAGAGGCGATTAACCGGGTGATTAGTACGCTAAAATGAGATAAGATGAAGAAACCCCTCCTTGCTGGCTATAAAAGAGCTCCACCTCCATCGGTGTCCCTCAAATTCCTAAGCCAAGACTGAAACCTCCACAGCAGCAAGAACACTTCCCAAAAAAGCCAACCAACTACCCAACCAAGCCCTAATCGCCCACACCAACATACGCCATCTCCGTGAGCTTTGAGCGAGGTAGTTACAGCCTAGTTAGAATCTGAGCGAGTTCTTGCGTCTCCCAGGTACAGTTCACTCTCTCTCGCAATCTACTCATCTTAGGATTAATCTTCTTGTTCTTCTTTGGACTTCTTGGATTCAAGAACAGAGCTCCAGAGCCTTTTAGTTTCTGCGTTTCTGATTATTCCTTTTTTGTCTAGATTTTTAGATAGCGAAAAGGGGGTTGTTTTTCTACACCTCCTTGTACTCCTTGTGTAGTGATTACTAGATCTAAAAAACTTATATTTTTTTGATTTGTCTGCCCGTTCTTGGATTTTGGCAAAGAACCAGGCTATCTACTATTTTCTTTCTTTTTTGTAAAAAAAAAAGCTCAAAGAAGAATTTGCAAGTAGATTAGTATATTTGATGGCGGCAGCTATAGATCGGCCCGGGGATCTGATGCGAGCACTCGAGCCTTTTATCCGAGATGCTCCGTCGCCTCAGATCCAGCAGCCGGCGTTTCTCCCCACCGGAGCCCACGGCTACCACTACATGGGCCCGGCCCATGCCCAGCTCAGCCCGGCCCAGTTGCAGTACATCCAGGCCCGCCTCCACCTGCAGCGGCAGGCGGGGCTGGGCCCGCGGGCCCAGCCCATGAAGCCCGCGGCCGCCGCGCCGGCGCCGCCTCGGCCGCAGAAGCTGTACCGCGGCGTGCGGCAGCGCCACTGGGGCAAGTGGGTGGCGGAGATTCGGCTGCCGCGCAACCGCAGCAGGCTCTGGCTCGGCACCTTCGACACCGCCGAGGAGGCCGCGCTCGCCTACGACCAGGCCGCCCACCGCCTTCGCGGCGACGCGGCGCGCCTCAACTTCCCCGACAACGCCGCGTCGCGGGGCCCGCTCGACGCCGCCGTGGACGCCAAGCTCCAGGCCATCTGCCACACCATCGCCGCGTCCAAGAACTCCAAGGCCAGGGGCTGCAAGGCCACGCCAATCAACGCGCCCGCGGCGGTGGCGTCCATCCACTGCTCCTCCGAGCACTCCGGTGGCTCTGCCGTGGACGACGGCTCTGAGACGTCGTCGGCCTCGCCGCTCGCGGAGATGGACCAGCTGAACTTCAATGAGGTGCCGTGGGACGAGGCCGAGAGCTTCGTGCTCACGAAGTACCCGTCCTACGAGATCGACTGGGACAAGCTGCTCTCCAACTAGTATGATGTGATCTAGCTGCCATGGCCGGTGCAGATGAGGTTTTAGACATTCTGCACGGCCAAGTGATCATTATGTTTGTTGTTGTAGAATTTTTCCGTTGTTGTAGTGGTTGAGTTCCCGGAGGACGCTCGCCGGCGTCGTTTTTGTGTCCGGCGTCTCCGGATGTAACCGTGTCTAGCATTTAGCAAGCAGTGGCTTAGGTGGAGTAAGTGCAAACATTGGTGTGCTGTTGATCTTTGTAGGCTGTAATCAAGTGTTGTTAATGCTAGTACTTGCACTACTGTGAATTAACGTATGCGATTACGCTTTAGATCTTGTCTGCTGATGCGTGTTCTTAGAAAATTTCATTTTCTACTTAGCTGGTGGTACATGTTGTGGAGGCTAAAATGAATCGGATGAACGATCCGAGTAGGGTTAAGTTTGGCAATTTGCCGGTGCTGTCCGGTACTTGTCTGGCGAAATGAGTTCCGGCTAAAGATCGAGAACACTTGTGATATGCCTGAGCCAACCAACCAGACTTTGGGAAAGATTGTGTTACTTCACATGGCTTGATACGAATCTGCAACGGTTTTGTGAAGGCCTGAAGAGGAACTGTATCTATTTAAAAGTTAGGTACTATAGCAAAAATTAAAAGCCATCAGCATCAAGAAAAAGAACAGGCCCAGTATGTTGTGAACTGCATGACGCACTGACGGATTGTGGTATTTCTCCTTACAAAGACGGATTGATCTCAACTCTGACTGTACTGAGGTCCAGCTCCGTCACATGTCCGGTCCTCTTGCTGCAGACCAAGCCAGGCCACTCCATTTTGCTGAATCATCGAGTTCTTTTTAACTTATAATCTCTTTTAAACAAATAAATAAAGCTATTTCTTCATCGTTGTTTTGAAGCAACTTATCGAAATAGCCTTTTTAAATAGACTTATCGATATTTAATTCATTCATATAAATGCTTGTATAAAAACAAAAAAACTATAGGTTACAACTATAAGCTACAACTTAAAAAAAACCCGCAATGATCAAGCAATGTATGCATTCTCTCCGCCCCCAGGCACAAAGTTGGCTGCAACGTGTGAAGGCGGATCTTGCCTTCAGCAAAACCAAACGCATGATTGCAAGAACTATAGGTGAAAGACCTGGGGCTAAGTTCGACGAGCCATTCCTATAAAAATTTTGTGAAAAATGGTAAACATCCGTGGCGTTTTTTTTTTTGTGCGAAAGTAGTCAAGATTTTAATCTTTTGATATGCTCGATGATTCCTCCGGCCGGCTTATACTTCCATTTCACTGGCAAGGTCTAGCGTGCGAGCGCCGCCGCCGGCAAAGCCGACTCATCTTCTTCGCCGCCGAGCGCCCCTCCAACGGACATACGCTCCCACGCATGCCCCCCTATCTTTTCCTCATATTAAGGACGATTGGATCCGCCCGAACTGTCAAACTGGTTGTCCAATGTTTACGAGATATTTTCCATGTTTTTTATGTAAAAAACTGGAATTGTCATTCTCTATGACGAAGGCTCAAATTTTGACGAAATGAATGAATCGTTTAGGTTGAACTGAATTTCTTCATTAAGTTACTCAAGGGTACGAAGGTAACTTGATATAACCAAACATCCGGCACAAGATGCGCAATATTTCACAAAAGAAAGCTCAACATGTCCCGCTTGTTTCAGCTTGAGCTTATAGTTTTTGGCTTATTTTTTACTATTCTTAAATTTTGTCTTTTTCCAGCTTTTTGGCTTTTTTGAGCCTTTTTGCCGGTTCTTTTTTCCCCGTATTCGTTTGCATTGTCTATGATGGGCTAACCTGTTTTTTCCTTTTTTATTTTTTTTTAAATTTAGTTACGTGAAATAAGCTACCATCAGTTACAGTGTAATTTCAGCCAGCTACAATACAATTTTAATTATAAATCAGCTTATTTTAGTCCAACCGAACGCCACCAGATGAGATATTGGGCTGATGATGTACGATCTTATGGATTGTGGGCTCCTCGGCCATTAGGCGTATTAAATGGATGAAATGTTCTTTTGTGAGGAAGTGGGAGAGAAACGGATCAAATGGGCTTGACATAGCCTTGAAAAAGCATGTCCACTGGATTTCTAGCATTTGGCAAGCAGTGGCTTAGGTGAAGTGCAAACATCGGTGTGCTACTGAACTTTGTAGGCTGTAATCAAGTGTTGTTAATGCTAGTACTTGTACTACTGTGAATTAACGTACACGGTTATAATTAGATCTTGTCTGTTGATGCGTGTTCTTAGAAAATTTCATTTTGTACTGAAGTTGTGGATTTAGCCGGTGGCGCATGTTGAGGCTAAAATGAATCGGATGAACAATCCAAGTAGGTTAGTTGGACAATTTGCCGATGCTGTTCGGTACTTATCTAGCGAATCGAGTTCCGGCTGAACGCCCTGCTATTCTTTGATTCTCCGAACGGTTTTTTAAACCAAAAACTATTTGTATTATTCATATCGACATCGTTGCTGCTCGCTATCATTTTTAAAAATATAGAAAAAAAATCTATCAGTCACAGCTAAAAGTCACCATTCTAAACTTGTTCTTTGTAGCCGTAGCTTATGGCTTTTGGTTAACAACTTAACCAAACCAAGATTTTATGAAAACTCTACCCCTCGTGTGAAATCACCGAGCATTGTCCATGACCGAGGACACGGCTATTCGAATAGTTTTACACTCTGCAGAGGTTGTACAACTTTACCCACAAGACATGATCATCCCAGATTGCCACGCGAGTTACACACTTCCTTAGGTGTGCGGCGAGGAGATCATGACAAGGCCTTTACAATGCTCAATTTCAACCCAGTTCCGCCTCGCTAAGGTTTCGCCTCACACCCCCTCTTGCACCAATGTGGATCCATGGCCACGGCCAAACCACACCCATCCCAATGACGGAACCGAAATTGAAACATCACAAATTAATCAGCCAGGTCCATCCCATACTGGACATTTGGTTGCACGATAAAGCTCAGATCAATGGCGCACAAAGTTAAGTCCTTAAGTATTACCCAGGCGAAACATCCACATCCCAATGTGCAACCTACACCCCCTTTACTGCACGATCATTCGCCCGAGTGAAAACCAATTTTGTATAACCAACGCCAATGACACTACCCATGTCATGGCACACAAATTTTATCACTGTGGTTACCACCACGTTCTAATATATCATTAAGTCAAAATTAATTAATTGATCACATGTGATGATAACCCAACGTACTAGTAATAAGCATGGCTAAGCAATTTAGACGCGCAACCCATGTGACAACTAATATTGCATCACTAAGTAATTACCCATCCTATGGTGACAATAGAATCATAGCAACCGAATTATCAAGGAGGGATTAATCAATTTGGACAATAACTACCAATACAAGGGTTTGATAATAAAATAGCGATGCATGATAATGTAAAACAAAGTAATACATAATAGATTTGAAAACTGGGTTCAACATGATCAAAGGACACTACTTGCCTTGGCCTTGCTCAGTTAGGAATTCTTGATCTTCAAATCTTGCTTCAGCTCCTTCGAAAGCGTGATCTAACGAGAGAGGAAATGAGACAAAACACAAAAAATAAATTCAAATAAAATCCAAATAAACTCCAAAAACTGCAAAACCAGAACTAAAAGATAGAGCTCAATTTTAGATGAATTTAGGAAAAAGAATCGAGTCAATCGGAGTTCGGACGAAGGAGAATAAGCGATCTAAAGTTTGTCGGGGCAAGAAAATGCTGGAAAATAGCAAAAGTTACTGTTTATCCGAGAGCAGCACTTTTGGAGAGAAGGCTAGTGCCGGCGAGAGGAGGTATGAGAGGTGAATCCAACTAGCGAAATGGGTTATTAGGGACCTAAGACACATATAGGAAGCGACGGCATGCCAAACGGAGCACAGTGACGGCACGGGTGGCTACAACGACATGGGTAGGAGAGAGGAATAAAACTCGGGCATAGGACATGGAGAAGTAGGGTGAGCATGGGCTAGAACGCGGCTTGACGAAGCTAGGAAAATTGTCGGCTCGGCCGGAAACCCACCGGAGATGGCACAATTGACGTTTGAACGACGTCGAGAAGGAAAAAGGAAAAACTTAATATCTTAGTGCTCGGTGAACGAAATCTAAAACCACTTGGAGGGTACCTACCTGGGATGGTTTGGCACAATGTGACACAAACGGATTGGGGAAAACACCACTGGATAGATGGGGGCACGAGATGCCATTGGCGGCTATGGCGAGGTGTCGGAGGCGAAAATTTGTGGAGGTTTTTTGGGGAAACGGAAGAAAGCACGGCGTAGAACGTGGCGTGGCAAGTCTAAGAAAAATTACGGCAAGGGCTAAAGCTTACCGGAGGCGACGAATCGACGTCGGGAAGCGCTCTTGACATAGATTGGGGAAAACTCGATTCCGGGAGATTGGCTACACCAAAACCAAATTAATTTGGCTAGAAGCTAAATGGGACATGAAGGCACAATGTGACGCGAAAGGATCACGGAAAAACTCACCGGATTGCTCGAGACGCGACGAGCAAATTCGAGACCGAAGGGCCTCGGTGCCGACGACGTTCTGGGCTTTGAGGGGACTTGGCACGGCTTGGGATGGGTTTAGAGGGGTCAAGGGGTCGTATTTATAGGCTTGGAAGAGATAGAAACTGACTCCAATTCGCGAATTTCGGTTTAGAGTTCGTTTCAGAAAATAGGAGATAAAAGGCAAACGGATGAACGAAACGGAAAGAGGCCAGTTGGAATGGATTTCTTGCGTGATTTGGCACAACTTTCCTTTTGCGAAGACATTGAGATAAGATCCGGATTGAAAGTTATGAAGAGAGAGGAAAAGGAAGGAAAACGAGAGCAAACAGATCTGGGATCGATCGTAGCTGGAGGTTGAAGATGAACCGTGCCATGACATCTGTTGAGTACTGTTCATTCTCTCTCCTCTTTCTTTTTTTTGGAAATTTAAAATTGAGCTCAAACAAACTCCGAAAAATCCCAGAAAATACAGAAAAATTTCTTGTGACACAAGGAACACAAATAAAATATTTTTGACAAATATTAATGTTTAATTTAATCACATTAAATCTTTTTAATTAGTGAAAATTCCAATTAAGCTTTAATTAATTCCAGAAAAATCCAAATGGTGAATTTTATTTTAAAAGCTTCAAAAAGGCTCTGAAAATCAGGATGTTACAATAATCGAACAAAATAAAGCAAATTACATTTTATAGTTGGTTTTGATGACTTTTTAAATTCTGGAAGTGATCTATTATAGAATCATTGGTAATTTCCTTCATTTCATGTTTCTCCATATAGCAAATAAGACTATCACTTATGATCTGATCACCGATGCGATTGCGCAAAGCTGTTTTCACAATTTTCATGGTTGAAAAGCATATCTCAAATGTAGCAGAGAGGATAGGTAAAACTAGTGTTAACTTAAAGTGATAAATCAAACGATAGGAAAGATGTTTTCTTGTCTCAACCATTACCCAAGAAAGTTCCTTAATGGTCTCTATGTTGGAGAATCTATCATCTGCTCGCACATCAGTAATATAGAGGCAAAGATGATAGTTGAGATCCCTCAAATCCCTAGAATTAAAATCATTGGGATAAAACTTAGTTAGCTTCATCAAATGGCTCAAATTAAAATCATAGAAGATAGATGTTTTTCTTTTCTTTTCTTCCCCTGTTTGTCAACGTGTTTAAGCCATCTTTTTTTATATAGATGTAGTTCTTGCATGTGGGGGGCACACACTATGTAAATTTGGACTCTAAGCAATAAAAATTAAAACCAGCGTGGGGGTCTATGCCCCCATCCGTCAACGTGCGTCTGCCCTTGCTGCAGGCCAAGCCAGCCCACTCCATTTTGCAGCATGTGTCTTCCCAGTGATGATGATTAGGTGACTGTAGGACCGAATGACAACAGAGGGAGTGTGAATGGTGTCGTCCAAAAATTTTCTCCAAGTATTATTGATTCTCTTCTCAAATAAATACAGAGTTACAGGGAATAGAAATCACAGCCAAAATCCCGAAGCAAAAATACTAAGGAATCAAATTATGGAAGAAGCAAACCCTGGAGGTCTAACCTCCAACTACACACCGGTCTGACCGCTATAAACAATGATTTTAGATAAGTGAACAGAAAAATCAGCAATATTGCGAATACAAAAATTCACGTATCTTTTGTTTCGATGATCCAAAAGTCATAAAACTTTGCACACACCTTGCTCAAGGTCTCAGGAATCTATTCCATCTATGGATAACAGAAATACATGTTAAAGTTTAGACCTTTTTAGATTTGAGTAGTATTGCAAAAAACAGGTAAAATACAAAAAATAGTGAATATGACTTGCTCATGGGTAGAGGATGGCCAAGGTGGCTTCAGATGTATTCTCACATGTCACATCAAGGAAGAACACTAAAGAAATCAAGCCAAAAATCCTCAGACCATGAAATCACTTGGTGATGCCAAAATGAAGCAAAACCAATATTGTTTATGAACTTGCTATCAAAGTACCTAGATTGGTGGAGATTGATTTCTAGAGGATATCTCCATCTCTTATATGTTCTTGGCATAGCAAGATCAAGAAGAGAAGAGAGAAGAGGAAAAAACCAACCAGTCAAGAGTAGATCAATTAACATAAGAGAGAATCATAAAGATGAACAAAGATTGATGTATTGCTACATTGGAAAGAAAGTTTTACAGTCACTCCACCTTAGACGACAAAAAGTACACCACAACACTTTTCTCTTAAACCCTAACCCTAACACATGAACACTTGGTCTCAAGAGAGGATGGTAAACTATAAGCCTCTATCCTAACCCATTAAATAAATGGGCTGGCCAGCCACATACCCACATCTAACCCTTTGCAGATAGTATCCACTTAGCACAATGGAGGAAATTCAATAATCCCACACATACAGGTTTTAACTGACATACTATATTTATGCACACTTCTCAAAACATATAAGTCTGAATCTGCTCAGATTCTCCTTGGCCTAAATTCTCTTCCAAGCGCCATTCAAACTCTGTGGTTTTGATCTAAGATAGTTTTTGATATTTTGATCAAACTACCAAAATACCCTTTCTTGACCCAATCATCTTCCATTGCAAATATCATTATGCTTGCAACATATAGGTACACTACTAGCTTGCCATGCATCAGTAAGTCTCTCCCGTTTTGGTTTCGTTGGACCATGTCTCATTTGGACTGAGCAAGTCACATGATGCAAACCACCGCTCGAACTTCCCCTCAATATTTCTCGTCTTTCTTATGCCATGCTTAAGCCCACCACCTCACCCGACATCTTTGATCGATCTGGGCCTCAGCTACTCCATGAGGTATCCCTGATTCTCGTGGTTGAACATAGATGACTCCAAGTGACCCTACACATTTATAGACAAAAAATCATTTCAAAGCACAAGTTCTTCATAACTTGACCCACATTAGCAATAACACGTTTCATGCAACATATAAACCCTGACTTAAGTCACTCAAACTCATCCTGTGACTCAAAACCCTTATATGTTAAAACCCTAGACAAGCCTACTTTGTCCAGCTGGCCTAACCACAATTCACACTCGGTCAGACCGCTGACACACTCCTGTCAGACCAGATTTCAAAACAAGTCAGACCAGCCTGCTTGAAGACAGTTCCAGAAAAACTCCGACAAAATGCAATTCAATTCTCCGCCCTTCCCAAATTGCAATGGTTCATCACTACATACAGGACCCTCTCACATGGTCTTTCATTCTCCCCTTGATAAATCTATTGACAATTTCTTAAAAATGCAATTTAGAGGTGGTTTTAGACAATAGAGAGAACAAATTACAAATAAATCTCTAAATGGTCAAGAGGGGGATGCAATGAGCTAAAAGTGACAATTTGAGGCATAGGTAAATTAAAACTACTGAAAATGACATGTTTTCTATAAAAAGCTTCAAACCCACCAAATGAGTCAGAAAGTCTCACTCTAGTCCATATGAAAGAATAATTATTATATTTGACCTTGATCATGGTGAGAAGAGATCAAAAGATGAGGAGAATCATAGTAAAAATAAAAATAAAAACTCTTGTTGTGGGGGTGGCCCAGCCCCCCGTGACTGGGCCGTGCAACTAATAACATGTAATAGGCCCAATAGTGTAGAGGAATATACCAGTGTAAATATACCCTTGTACCCTCATCCTTTGTAAATACTAAGGGGTAGAATGGGGATTTCCCATTCTACCCCACTCATATATATAAACCCCCAGGAGGGGCAAAGGGGGGGGCACCCTCTCGCTCTCACCAACCTCTCCCACAGATCTAGCTCTCCTCTTCCTCTCCTACGGGTCCCTTCCTTCTCTGTTTGGCATGTAGCCACAACAACTCTAATTTAGCCTCGGTGGGACGGCACGTTTTCGGCGCTCGACGGCTCGCCTCCGACGCTCGACTCCGCTGTCCGCCTCGTAGGCATCGCCTCGGTGGGACGGCACATCTTCGGCGGTCCACGGCTCGCCTCCGGCGTTCGACTCCGCTGTCCGCCTCGTAGGCATCGCCTCGGTGGGACGGCACGTCTTCAGCGGTCAACGGCTCGCCCCGGCGTTCGACTCCGCTGTCCGCCTCGTAGGCATCGCCTCGGTGGGACGGCACGTTTTTGGCGCTCGACGGCTCACCTCCGACGCTCGACTCCGCTGTCCGCCTCGTAGGCATCGCCTCGGTGGGACGACACGTCTTCGGCGGTCCACGGCTCGCCTCCGGCGTTCGACCCCGCTGTCACCTCGGAGGCATCGCCTCGGTGGGACGGCACGTCTTCGGCGCTCGACGGCTCGCCTCCGACGCTCGACCCCGCTGTCCGCCTCGTAGGCATCGCCTCGGTGGGACAGCACGTCTTCAGCGGTCGATGGCTCACCTCCGGCGCTCGACTCCGCTGTCCGCCTCGCAGGCATCGCCTCGGTGCGACGGCACGTCTTCGGCGCTCGGCGGCTCGCCTCCGACGCTCGACTCCGCTGTCCGCCTCGTAGGCATCGCCTCGGTGGGATGGCACGTTTTCGGCGCTCGACGGCTCGCCTCCGACGCTCGACTCCGCTGTCCGCCTCGTAGGCATCGCCTCGGTGGGACGGCACGTCTTCGGCGCTCCACGGCTCGCCTCCGGCGTTCGACTCCGCTGTCCGCCTCGGAGGCATCGCCTCGGTGGGACGGCACGTCTTCGGCGCTCGACGGCTCGCCTCCGACGCTCGACCCCGCTCTCCACCTCGTAGGCATCGCCTCGGTGGGACGGCACGTCTTGGCGGTCGACGGCTCACCTCCGGCGTTCGACTCCGCTGTCCGCCTCGCAGGCATCGCCTCGGTGCGACGGCACGTCTTCGGCGCTCGGCGGCTCGCCTCCGACGCTAGACTCCGCTGTCCGCCTCGTAGGCATCGCCTCGGTGGGACGGCACGTCTTCCGCGGTCAACGGCTCGCCCCCGGCGTTCGACTCTGCTGTCCGCCTCGTAGGCATCGCCTCGGTGGGACGGCACGTTTTCGGCGCTCGACGGCTCGCCTCCGACGCTCGACTCCGCTGTCCGCCTCGTAGGCATCGCCTCGGTGGGACGGCACATCTTCGGCGGTCCACGGCTCGCCTCCGGCGTTCGACCCCGCTGTCCGCCTCGGAGGCATCGCCTCGGTGGGACGGCACGTCTTCGACGCTCGACCCCGCTGTCTGCCTCGTAGGCATCGCCTCGGTCGGACGGCACGTCTTGGCGCTCGACGGCTTGCCTCCGGCGTTCGACTCCGCTGTCCGCCTCGAAGGCATCGCCTCGGTGGGACGGCACGTCTTCGGCGCTCGACGGCTGGCCTTCGGCGTTCGACTCCGCTGTCCGCCTCGAAGGCATCGCCTCGGTGGGACGGCACATCTTCGGCGCTCGACGGCTCGCCTCCGGCGTTCGACTCTGCTGTCCGCCTCGAAGGCATCGCCTCGGTGGGACGGCACGTCTTCGGCGGTCAACGGCTCGCCCCCGGCGTTCAACTCCGCTGTCCGCCTCGTAGGCATCGCCTCGGTGGGACGGCACGTCTTCGGCGCTCGACGGCTCGCCTCCGGCGCTCGACTCCGCTGTTCGCCTCGATGGCATCGCCTCGGCGTGACGGCATAACTTCGGCGCACGACTCCGCTGTCCGCATCATAGGCATCGCCTCGGCGGGGCGGCACACTTTCGGTGCTCGACTTCACTGATTTCTTCGTAGGCATTGCCTTTGGGGTCTGCGAGCTACCAGTTGCATCGGCCCCCTCGCGCTTGCTGTCGGGGAACGGGGGACTGGGGTGGTTGATCACGTCAGCTCGCCCATCGGGACCTCAGCGCTTGCTGTCGAGGGAGTACTGTTGTGGGGGTGGCCCAGCCCCCCGTGACTGGGCCGTGCAACTAATAACATGTAATAGGCCCAATAGTGTAGAGGAATATACCAGTGTAAATATACCCTTGTACCCTCATCCTTTGTAAATACTAAGGGGTAGAATGGGGATTTCCCATTCTACCCCACTCATATATATAAACCCCCAGGAGGGGCAAAGGGGGGGCACCCTCTCACTCTCACCAACCTCTCCCACAGATCTAGCTCTCCTCTTCCTCTCCTACGGGTCCCTTCCTTCTCTGTTTGGCCTGTAGCCACAACAACTCTAATTTAGCAATATTTTGCATAAAAACTCTAAATTATGCTCTAATATGCATTTTCACCAATTTTTCTCCCTCTTTGACAATGGAATCATTAAGATGCATGGAAGAAGATAGAATATGAATAAAACAAAGTGACTATATTTTATTTAGTTTTAGCATTAGGAGCCATGAAATTTATCCAAAGTGACTCTAAAATATTACACCAAACTATATTAAGTGAAGTAGTTATTCTAGATCATGCCAAATAATATATAGCAAAGTTAAAGCTAAATAAGCAATAATATGAAATTAAATGGAATTTTAACATGTCAAGTTGCTTAAGATTATAGTTTAGCCACAGGAATCTAAAAATGAGACAAGCCATGTCAAGAAGTTAAATGGAACAAAGAAGCTACATTGAATCAATTTAGAGTGCTACAAGTTTAATGTTGAATCATTTTATTCAAGCATTTGGAATGGAGCATAATTATCATATTTAGCACTTGCTAAAATTTATTTTTGGTTTTTATCTTAGCAATTATTCTATTTTCTTCACATTTTTGCATATGCTTGGTGATTCATGCTCAGCAGGCTTCTTCCTTTTCCCAGGCTAGGTCGAGCGCGAGCAAAGGCGACTCATCTTCCTCACCACCGAGCACCCCTTCGACGAACATACACTCTAACGCATGTTGAACATCCTGTTTTCCAGTGTTTATTTGAAGCTTTTAAAAGAAAATTCATCATTTGAATTTTTCTAGATTTAATTCAACCTTAAAATGAATTTTATTATTTAAAAGGATTTAATATGACTAGAATAAATATGAACATTTCTGAAGTATTTTATTTGAGTTTCTTGAGTCTCAAGGTTTTCCTTTTCTAAACTTTTTTGGGATTTTTTAGATTTATTTGCTATTTTCTAGAGGTCAAATGAATTTAGTTGAACTTCTGGAATTAAAAAAGTCTTAAGAAATTTCTAAAGGCCTTTGGCCGAATCCTTAAAGCTAGCCCACCTTCTCCCTCGGCCCAGTCTGCGTCGGTCGTCCGATCGAGCATCACAACATGTCAGCCATCGATACCCTTTGGTATTGCTCACGCATACCGTCTGCTGCTAGCCGTCTGATCTCGAGTTTGCCACGCGTCATGCATCGGCCGATCCATGCATTGTTCGTCATCTTCGACACAAATTCCACCACTGCTGCTCGCTAGGTTCCGCTATGGACTCTGAGCCATGCTCGAGTCGGCCTTCCTCGACGTCCGTGTCATGTGCGCTTATTAGAGTGAATGGTCAGTTCATTTGTGGTTACTCTCAATTTTTTTGTTTATTTACTTATTAATCATTTTCAAAGTTCTCTTTCAATCTATTTATTGTATTACCTCAAATTATTGCTTTCTACAAATAACCACTCAACCATCATTTAGTAAGCCTTGCATATTATATTGCATTCTTTGTTACAAACGACTTGCTGAGTACCAATGTACTCACGGCTTTATACCTATTGTTGCTCAGTTGAAGAAGAGGAACCATATCAGTAGAAGGTACCTGAAGGAGGATATTTTGACGACTTCGTGGATTGTGACTTTGCTCCTCAGTTGATTGCCTGTGGGCATGTCGAATGGCTGCTATACTTATTACTGTTTTTTGCTGCAAATTTCTTAAGCCTTTCAAGCTATTATCTATAAGTTTGGCCATAAGGTCACAACTCTAATAATTAATAATATTTGAGTCTTTTCTTAGTAAGTCGTGTTGTGATTGATATTTCATTTATGTTTACACCATGTGCAATAGTGTGATTTTGAACTAGTGCGGTATACATAGGAGAGTCTGGATTTGCATATTTGGGTCTCGACAGAGGTGGTATCAGAGCCATATCGATTGTAGGACGATGCCCTAGCTAGAATGGTTGCCTTGGCAGAATTTCAAAAAAATTTATTTTCTAAATCATACCAACCAAATTGGATATTTAGTAATCTCTCTACTCTCTTCCCTTTTCTTAGTTCTTACTCTTTGCCTTATTCTAAAAAGTCATTTTCAAATCTTTAATATGACTTCTATCCTTGTAATATTGTAGATGTCTCAAGTTTTCTATAGCCAGACTAGAGGATGGCAATGACTTCTTTGAGTTTTGTTGCAAATTCTTGGATTAAAATGGACACCAGTTTACTTCACCATGGATGATAAGGCGAAGGGCCAATGTATTGGATGCATTACTAGATTGTACTTCACCACAAGGATTGGCAACCGAGTTCTGCACCATAGTTTGAAGTGCACTAGTGCTTGTGGGGAGTGGTCCACGCAAGGAGCTGCACACAAGGCTATTTGACGCCTCTGCAAGCTGTACAAGATCAATATGTCTAAGCTCATTCGGAAGTTCAAGGAGTGATATGTACACACTCCCATTGTAGCAGAACAAGAGGAACCTCAACCGCAGTTGCTAGTATCTCTACCTTCACCTACGCCACCCAGTCCGGAGGAGAGACGATACATAGCAGGCAACTACCAAGAGTATCTTCGGCATTTCATTCTTATTGTGGCAGAAAAGCCATCACTACAAGTCCGCAACTCTTGGGTGTTTTATAGCAACTCAGAGGAGGAGTCAAGTGATCCTATTTGGTAGGAGACCCTTGTATAGCTTAGAAAGAGCAAATAGAGCATTTTGACTCTTATTTGTAATTGCTTGTGATATGAGCTACAGTTTTTCCCTTAAAAGCATTATGTTGTAGTCATATCAAAACCCTTTATTGGAGTAATTTAATCGCTTCTTTTGTTAGTCTTTTAGCTAAGTGTCTGCTTAGTTTAGGTTTGCCATTAGACCATCCACCTTAAACTAGTTTACCTCTTACCTATGCTTTTCCCTCTCACCTTTTAAAGCCCCATACAGCCAATTTTCAGCAAGTGGTCTTTCTCTTTCAAAACAGAGGAAAAATGGTTGACACTTAGAAGTCAGCTGGATGCTATCAGATGAACCAAGACCGAGATGGCAGCAACGCACATCAATCAACTCAGGGACTGCAAGCAACCCCAATGGGACTGGATCCGATCCTAAGTTAGTTCATGGTAGCTTAGACTCAATTGATGAATGCTATGATGTAGAACATGAATGCAATGATGAATCTGTAGAATTAGGAAGTAGTCACACCCCAGCCAGCTCGCAAGCAATCATAGTTTGCATAATTCATGAGGATAAGGCCTCCCACTTTTTCCCAGTATTCAGAAACCTTGGAGGCAGATGATTGGATTCATTCAGTGGATAAGAAGCTGAATCTTGCTCAGTGCACTGATCATGAGAAAGTGCTATATGCCACTCACCAGCTAGATGGAGTCGTTGTAGAGTGGTGGGAGAACTATTGCACTGCTCATGAGGACCAAGACAACATCACTTGGGCTGAGTTCACAGGAGCATTTTGACATGCTCATATCTTGGATGGGGTGATCAAAATGAAGAAGGAAGAATTTTGAGAATTGCAGCAAAAGAACATGTCAATAAGCGAGTATCTCAATAAGTTCACTCAGCTAGCTCGCTATGCACCTAAGGATGTTGCCACTGATGATGCTCATCAGAAGAGGTTCAAGAAAGGACTAAATTTGGGATTAAAAGTTCAAGTTGTGGGCAATGACTATTCCAGTTTCCAGAACATGGTGGACAAAGCAATGCTCATTGAAGAAAGTCATCATAAGCTAGAGGAGTCTCGCAAAAGATGGATGATGTAGCAGGGATCTTAGATGCATCAATCCTAGAAGGCTCGTTTCAATGCATACCAGCCAGCTCATGTTCCTCAGCAGTCAGGATTTTAAGACCCCAGCACCAGCGCCTCGTTAGTTCTAGTCTGGACCCTAGCTAATTGGTTCAAGTAATCAGCAACAGAGGAATGCCACTCTTGTAACAGCAGTCACCTGCTTCAAGTGTCATGAACAGGGACACTATGCCAACAAATGTCCGTAGAATCAAGCTCTGACGCCAGTTCATTTCAATCTGGGAGCCACACCAGATCGGACCCCTACTTCAGAATCAAGACACAGAGCATCTCAAGTGTTAGGCCAAGCCAATCGAGTGCCACAATCAATTATGCGAGGGCAAGTGAACCATGTCACCGCAGAGGAGGCTCAAGCAGTGCCAGATGTTGTGATCGGTAAGTTCCAAGAAAATTCCGTTCCTGTTACAATTTTGTTTGATTCTGGAGCTTCGCATTCGTTTGTTTCTCAGAGTTTTGCTTTAAAGCAATGGTTGAAAACTATTGTTCTTGGATCTGTTCTCATGGTTCAATTCCCCGGCTCCAAGTTAAGTACAAACCTAGGTTGTCCTGAAGTCAAGATAGCCATTCAGGGAGTGGAGTTCTTCATCAATCTTGTCGTGCTGGATATCCAATCTTTGGATGTAATTTTGGGAATGGATTGGCTTAAGAAACACCAGGCAGTGTTGGATTTTGGAAGCAAAGTTGTTACCTTAACCTGTTCAGATGGGAGTAAAGTGAAATTTCAAGCCAACATGAGTCAATCGGAGAAGGTTATGATTTGCCAGAGTAAAGGGATCATGTTAGAGGATGTGCCAGTGGTCAGAGAGTTGGGAAGTGAATGGTTAGTTCACTGGTGGTTCATTACATGAACGGTTAGTTCATGGGTAGTTCATTAGAGTGAATGGTTAGTTCACTTGTGGTTACTCTCAATTTTTTGTTTATTTACTTATTAATCATTTTCAAAGCTTGCTTTCAATGTATTTATTGTATACCTCAAATTATTATGTTCTGCAAATAACCACTCAGCCATCATTTGGTAAGCCTTGCATACTATATTGCATTCTTTGTTACAAATGGCTTGTTGAGTACCAATGTACTCATGGCTTTAAACCTATTGTTGCTCATTTGAAGAAGAGGAACCATATCAGTAGAAGGTACTAGAAGGAGGATACTTCGATGACTTTATAGATTGGGACTTCTCTCCCCAGTCGATTGCCTGTGGGCATGTTGAATGGCTACTACGCTTATTACTATTCTCCACTGCAAGTTTCTTATGCCTTTCAGGCTATTATCTATAAGCTTGGCCATAAGGTCGCAACTCTGATAATTAATAATATTTGAGTCCTTTCTTAGTAAGTCATGATGTGATTGATATTTCATCTATGTTTACACCGTGTGCATTAGCGTGATTCTGGACTAGCGCGGTATACATAGGAGAGTCCGAATTTACATATTCGGGTCTCGACACATGCCCCCTTTATTTTCCTTATATTAAGGAGGATTGGATCTGGCCAAACTGTCAAACTAGTTGTCCATTGTTTACGATATATTTTCCTTGTTTCTTTATATAAAAAACTGGACTTGTCATTCTCTATGATGAAGTATCAAATTTTACCAAACTAGTAAGTGTGCACGTGGAATCCACGTCAAAAGCATTGATTATATGTCTAGAAATGAAATGCAAATTTTGCTCCTTACCTTACGACTGAATTTATCATCAATCATGTAATCAGGCACACATTATGATAGACAACCAAGAAATTCTGTCACGTTCTTGAACGAATAGGATAGATATACTAGACCGGACGTTGAGTAACTAGACGCCTGGTGAAGCGTGGTCATTTTTGGCCTTGTGATAGAGTAATTCCCCCCTTTGCCCCCTCCTGCGAAATTCCCTCTTTGGCCCCCCGTGCGGATGCCTATCTAGTTACAGTAACAGGTTGGTAGTCACAAGCTATAGTAACTTGTATGTAGTCGTAAGCTATAGTATTGGTCAGTAGTTGTAAGTTGCACTAAATGGTAGGTACGATATGAGTTGTGGTAAGAGGCGTGGTCGAGATGCCGTGGTCTAAGGTCTCAAAGTCATAAGGAGTCAACTTTGTGAGGTCTGTGTGTGTGGTCATAGCTATAGTGAACCAGTCGATAGTCGTAAGCTACAATAATCGGCCAGTAGTCGCAAACTACATTAACTGGTAGGTAGTCAAAAGCTGCAATACTGGTAGATAGTCGAAAGCTACAGTAAGTGGTATATTAACAATTAGTATGGAAACAATACTAAATGTTTAGTGTATGGAAACATAAGGAAATTAACATTTCGTATGGGAACATTCCATTGCATAATCTCACCATTCACTACATTACTAAACATTCCATTGCATGCCAGCTGTTTTGAGTACTCATGTGTTCGAGTACTGTGTAATCATGCGACGAGACGCTGTGGTCGAAGGACCATGGTCAACGTGCCGTGGTCGAAGTCTCGTGGTCAACGCATCGTGGTTGATGTCCCATGGTCAAGGCGCCATCCTAGAAATCCCATGGTCGAGGCAACATGGTCGAAGTCCCATTGTCGATGCGCTGCGGTCGAGGACCGTGGTTGGAGAAGTGGTCGAAGTGTTGTGGTCTAGAAGAGGTCAAAGAGCGTTGGTCGAAGAAGTAGTCGAAGGACCATGGTTGAGGCACTGTGGTCGAAGTCCTGTGGTCAAAGCTCTATGGTTAGAGTCTCATGGTCGGAGAAGCGGTCGAAGTGGCATGGTTGAGAAGTGGTCAAAGTGCCGTGGTCGGAGAAGCGATCAAAGTGCCGTGGATGGAGAAGAGGTCGAAGGAACATGGTCAGAGAAGCGATCGAAGTGTCATGGTCAAAGGACCGTTGTCAACGCGTCGTGGCCAAAATCCCTTGGTTGAAGTGTCGTGGTCGATGTCCTGTGGTCGAGGCATCATCCTGGAAGTCCCGTGGTTGGAGAAGCAGCTGAAGCACCGTGGTTGAAGCCCGTGGTCGAAGTCCCGTGGTCGACGCACCATGGTTGGAGGACCGTGGTCAGAGAAGCGATCGATGTGCCATGGTCCCAGTCCTGTGGTCAATGAGCTATGGTCGAAGTGTTGTGCTCGGAGAAGCAGTTGAAGTGCCATGGTTGAAGCGCCGTGGTCGAGGCACTGTGGAACAAGTCCCATGGTTGATGTACCGAGGTCAAAGTCCCATGGCCGAGAAGCGATCGAAGTGTCGTGGTCAGGGCACCGTGGCTCCAGTCTTGGGGTCAAGGTCCCGTGGTCAAGAAGCGGTTGAAGTGCCGTGGTCGGAGAAGCGGTTGAAGTGCCATGGTTGAAACGCCATGGTTGGGGCGCCGTGATCCCAATCCTGTGGTCAAGGAGCCGTGGTCGAAGTCCTGTGGTCGACACTCTGTGGTCGAAGGACCGTGGTCGAAGTAGCGTAGTCGAGAGGCGGTCGAAATGCTGTGGTCAGAGAAGTGGTCAAAGGGCCATGGTTAGAGAAGCGGTCAAAGGGTCGTGGTCAGAGAAGCAGTCAAAGTGCCGTGGTTGGAGAAGCGGTCAAAGGACCATGGTCGGAGAAGCGGTCGAAGTGGCATGATCAAGAAGCGGTCGAAGTGCCATGGTTGGAGAAGCGATTAAAGTGCCGTGGTCGGGGTGCCGTGGTCCTAGCCCTGGGGTTGAGGAGCTATGGCCGAAGTCCCATAGTCAACACTCTGTGGTCGAAGTGGTGTGGTTAGAGAAGCGGTTGAAGTGGCATGGTTGAGAAGTGTCGAAGTGGCATGGCGAAGAAGCGATCGAAGGGCCATGGCTGGAGAAGCGATCGAAGGGCCATTGTCGGAGAAGCAGTCGAAGGCCTGTGGTCCGAGAAGGGGTCGAAGGCCTATGGTCAGAGAAGGGGTCAAAGTCCCATGGTCGAGGCATCGTGGACCAAGTCCCGTGGTTGAGGCTCCATGGTCGAAGTCATGTAGTCAACGCGCCGAGGTCGAAGTCCTATCGTCGAGGTGCCGTTGTCGAAGAAGCGGTCGGGTGTCATGGTCCCAGTCCCAGGGTCGAGGAGCCGTGGTCGAAGTCCTGTGGTTGACACACCGTGGTCGGAGAAGTGGTCGAAGTGCCGTGGTTGGAGAAGCGATCGAAGGACCGTGGTCGAGGCGCCGTGGTCAAAGTCCCGTGGTCGAAGAGCTGTGGTAGAGCTTATTTTTCACGATCAACTAAATTCACGAAGATGGTGGATGACATCACAGACCTTGTGTTCGTCGGGGCATGGACGTGTTGTGTCGACGTAGTGGGTGATGGGCGGCGTCAGGTTGGAGGCTGGGATCAAGATTTCAACAACGGCAACCGTCAAAGATGTCGACAACGGTAGTGAGATTGGAGTGGGGCGGAGCGTGGAGTGCGGCAGAGCAAGGGGTGGAGTAGGAGCGAAGGGGGAGGAGCGGCGGCGTGGGGGCGGAGTGGCGGGGAAGGAGCATGGGGCGGTGTGGGAGCGGAGGTGGGGTGGAGCAGTGGAGCATGGGGGGTGGGGCGGAGCAGAGGGAGTCGCGGGAGTAGGGAGCATTGGGGTGGCGCTGATGGATATATTATAGGTGTGAGGGGCGGCGCCAACTACAGGCGTGATGTGGGGGCGTGATTGCCGGGGGGTGGGTTGGTGTGGCGTGCAGCGGGATTGGCAGGACCAACTTACTATGGTGGATGTTGGATGAACTGAATAAACGGTGTAGATATTCAGCTGGTAGGACCAACTTGCAATGTTAGCCATTGGATTATGTTGATATAATGATCAGAAGAGGAGCGTATTAACGTGGTTGTGTGACAAATGGTTTAATTAAACCGGTGCTTTTTATGTTAGTATAGATGAATGAATCGTTTAGGTTGAACAGAATTTCTTCATTAAGGGCCTGTTTGGTAGAGCTCTAGATTCTCATTTTTCAGCTTCTGCTCTGGATTCTCTAAGAATCCACTTCTCTAAGAATCTGGAGCTGCCACTGAAAAGCGTTTGGCTAGTAGGTTAGTTCCAGATTCATAAAAAGGGGGATTTGATGAAAATAGACCATGTTACCCCTAGTTTTCACACAATTATCTTTTTGCTTTTTTTGTTTATTTCAGATACATGATTAAAAGAAAATGAATATGATTTTTTGTTCAGATAATCTTCAGCCAAGAGGACAATTGCTGAGGAAAAAACAACAAAATATGTTTAGGTTTCATTGTCTGCCAAACAGTAAGCTAACAGCAATCAACACACAGAGGGAGGCGGCGGTGCTGTGGACGGAGGGAGGCGGTCGCGGCGGTGCCGTGGACCAGACGAAGGGAGGTGACGGCGGGCTGAGAGAAGGAGGGCGGCGGCGGGGCGAGGGAGAGAAGGGGGCAGCGGCGGAGCGAGAGAGGGAGGGCGGCGGCGGGGCGAGAGAAGGAGCGGGAGGGAGGCGGCGGGGCGAGAGAAGGGAGGGAGGCGGCGGCAGGGCGAGAGAAGGAGCGGCGGTCCCAAATCTGGAGGCGGCGAGTCGGGCAAGAAGGGAGGTGGCGGCGGCGGTGCTGGAGATCGGGAGGGAGGCGGCGGCGGCGGTGTTGGAGATCGGGAGGGAGGCAGCGGCGGTGATGCTGGAGATCGGGAGGGAGGCGGCGGGGTGAGAGAAGAGGGAGGCGAGCGGCGCGAGAGAGGAAGGGGGAGGCGGGCGGCGCGAGAGGGGAGAGGGGAGGCGGGCGGCGCGAGAGAGGAAGCCAGGCGGCGCGAGAGAGGAATGGGAAGGCAGGCGGCGCAAAGAGCGGACGAACCGAGGGAGACGGAGCGGGCGGGACGAGAGAGAAGGGGGAGGTGGGTGGGGTGAGGGGTAGTTGAGTGGCATTTGCGGGTAATTTTGGTTAACTTTCATGTGTAAATTTGTTTTTGGTTAGCTGGCTCCCCACGAGAATCCACCCTAGACCCGTTTCTCCTCTCTAGTTCATTTCTAGCTCTGCTCCTCGCGAGAATCAGAATCCAGCAATTTTGAGAAGTTGGGTGTTTGGTACAGCTCCACGAGAATCTAGTGAGAAGCTGGGAGCAGGAGCTGTACCAAACAGGGCCTAAGTTACTCAAGTGTACGAAGTAACTTGATGTAACCAAACATCCGGCCAGGGGCGGATGCACAGTGTGAGCAGTGGGGGCCTTGGCCCCCACTCAATTTTGTTAATTACGTATACCTCCTGGATATAATCTATGTAGGCCCCCAGTCCACAACTCAGCAGGCCCCCAGTGGCCCAGTGCGGCAGCTGGCAGGACGGCAGGCCGGCAGTGCCTTCTCAGCTACGCGTAGCAGCATGCCCCCACTCAATTTTAGTCCTAGGTCCGCCCCTGCATCCGGCACAAGATGCGCAATATTTCACAAAGAACGTTCAACATGATAGAATTTGGTGAGAAGTGGGCTGATGATATTCGATCTTATGGATTGGGGACTCCTCGGCCATTAGGCCCAGTAATGGATGAAATGTTCTTTTGTGAGGTCACTGGACTTCTGGCAGTTTGGCTGACGACTGAATGAACTGGGCCGTCACTCATCTCTTCAAACAAGAGCAAGACAAAGCAAACGAGAAGTTTGCTGAAGAAAATTAAAGGCGTGAACTTTTATCCTGAAAGACGTTATTTATTTGAATGTGCTTATGAACATGTCACCTTCACCTAAAGTGCCAAATAGAATTGCATGTGCACAGCGGCAGCTGGAGGTGATATTTGATTTCGAGAGACCAAGCTCAGCAGTTAAGACTGAAAGAAACAGCAGGTGTCGTCGCCTCTGGTGCAAAATTGGCCGTAAATTGGTTTTTATTTTTAGTGCAGTGGCCCCAATACTGCATGGCATAGATGGCGGTGACAGATTACCTGCGGCGCGGTGGACGGAGAGGGTAGGGGAAAGGGGAATGCTGCGCAGAGGGTATCATGGGTCGTGGTCAGGTCGTACAGCTGCTGTTACGACCAGAGCATCAGATGTAGAATCTACCGTATATTAACCGAGGAGCTGTGCTACGTTATTTTTTTTGCGAGATAACCTTAGCATTTTGCAAAATTGCGTAGAGGTTCTCTGTTCTCGCAAATAGGTCTCTGCTTCTCGCGAACAAGTCCTTGCCAGGTTTTTTTCGGAAAGTACCCTCCACTTTACCGATAGCTACCCGCGGTTTCCAAAATTATGTATAGATCCTTGTTTAGTTACGTACAGGTCCTTGCAGGTCCTTGATTTTTTGCGAAAAAGCCATTTGGTTTTTTCGAAATTACGCATGCGTTCTCGAATTTTTTTTAAGAAACGTCTCACGAATTATCGTCTCTTTTACTTCGGTCCACACGGTGACTAGTGCGGCGTCACGCCGCGCTTACGTAGCTAGTAACACACATACTCGTGACTTTACTCATTTTACCCCTTCCTTTGTTCTGCACCCATACAAATACGGCCCTTCGTGCGCATGCGCGGATATTTTGTTTTGCATCACTCATTTCGGAATCACAGAATTAAGGGAAGCATAATACATATCATTCTTTGGACGAAACCGGCCTGCATCGATCCGCTGATTTGTTCCGAAGAAAGCTCATGCAGACACATAGAAAGACAAGAACACCACCGATTCCGATTCCAATTCCGATTCCCTCCAGCAATTAAAATCCTTGTGTGAAAAAAGTCCATATAATATTTCGAACTTTATCTAAAAGTCCGTTCAACACTTCGAACTGTAAAACCCATCATTTGACCCATAAACTTTACAATTCGATTCAAATAACACCTTGATCCGGTTTTGTATAGTGATATTGTTCGTATGGCGGATAAGTAAACGGTTTTACTACATAGTATGACACATTGATCAAGTTTAGATGAATGACAGGTAGCGCTCACAGGAATTTCTCCTCTACCGAACTCCCATGCGCTTCCATGGTAGACGCCCCTTGTAGCTCCCTCTCTTTATTTCGATTGAGAGAGAAGCCTTTGTAGGTTCTATTTATTATTCAGTTAAACTTAATTAGTGTATTATCCTATTTGGTAAAATCATTTACTCATCATACTATGTGAATAATATCATTTGTGAAACTACGTCAATGTATTATTTAAATCAGATTATAAAGTTTATGTGTTAAATATCTAATTTTATATAATTGAAGGTATTATATAGACTCGCGAGTAAAGTGTCGTAAGGACTTTTTCCTCGTCTGGCCACGCGAATAAAGCAGTGTGGATGGGGGAGGCTGGGAATCCCACCGCGGCCGGTGCGTGCGTGATGGAAACAGGAAACTTCGAGGCGCAACGGAACGGAGTGGACGTATGTGGAGGCCGGGCTCATTCGGCAACCACGACGTCGGATCGGATCCACGCACACACGCACATCTGGCACGTGGACTTGACTTAGCTAGATCGGCTTTAGTTATGGTCGGGTTTCGTTTGGATTTTATGTTTATGGTGTTTCGTTTTTTTGTTATTAAACTAGTTTTTAAACGGTATATCTTTTTAAGAAGATGTCTATAAATTGATTGTAGTAAATACCATACTGATTTTAGCTATACTGATCAAAATCGTATACAACTGTATTTCTCTTCATATGTTCTCTCGCGAACAACCAAAATTCAAAAGCCATAAGTCATAACTTAAAAGAACCCGAAACAGCGAGAGGCGGCACATGCACTTCGTCGACGAAGCCAATTCTTGAGTCTGAAAATAACACTCTCGAAACTTTTCCTTCAAATTTGGCTTCTAATATCCGTTTTTACAAATTTAGCCCTTCCATAGACCTACTATGTGGTAGACAACTGCTAAGTCAGGGGAGCTCGACAGACGACCTGCCAAGCAACAGTAGCACTACTAAGCTACTATAGCTCAGCAGGTGCCTGCCGCTCACGGTAGGTCCACGAAGTTATATTTTCTTCAAACCCGAGATTGATTTTATAGACACTTTCAGATCTACCCTCTATATTTCTGTCTTTCTCTTGATACTGCTCACAATTGCATTATGAGGATAGAAGGTAGGGTCCTATTTATTGACTCTACTTCCAGGTGTTACAAAGTGACCCACCCGTTTCTAGTACACCGTGAAACTCCTGAATCATGTCACCAATCACGATCAGATATGCCAGTTTTATGAGTCCCTAGCACATATATGTGAGTTATGTGTCATGATCAGATTATTTATGAGATCAATTTTTGTAACATCTTGATTTTTAGTGCCTTTTTGTAGTTTTTAAAATAAAAATAGCCATTTGGATTTTTCTTGAATAAGTAAAGCTTAACATGAATTTTCATAAATTAGAAAGATTTAATCTGAATAAAGTAAACATCAATTAAATGAAAACTAGTTTTTATTGTGTTGCAAGGAATTTTTTATGTTTTCTTGGTTTTTTTGAATTTATTTACTATTTTTAGAGCTTAGTTTGAATTAATTATTTTTCTAAAATCGGAAATCCTTTAAAAATATGGATTTCTCTCTCGGGCCGAATCTCCATTTTCTTGATGGCCTAATCTTCTTCTTTTAGCCCACCCTCTCCCTTCGCGCAGCCCGTTTGGTGTGCAGCCCAACTCGCCCTGGCCCATCCCGCCAACTTCCTTTGCCACGCATCGGCCATCCCTTTGCCTGTGCGCGCATCTGCACCATCCACTCCTCCCTTATCGTGTCGCTACCGTGTGGGTCCCCTATGTCACCTGAGCCATCTCCCTCCTAGTCATCTTCTTCGCCGTGTCCGACCGAGACTTCTCTAGTGTCACTGTATTTGCCTCGGACACCACCACCTTTGGGTATAAAAGTTGTGCCAGGGCCTTGTAAATCTCTGTACCGAGCTGCCACACATTATAGCCTCATGCGTGAAGCGCCGGAAGAGAAGCTTGAGCTGATGCTTTCTGCCTTGACTCCAGGGAGAGAATGCCTAGCTTTCGGTGAGCCCCTACCCTCGCCAACCTAAGCTCGAGCATTGCCATGTCATCCCCTACCTCCTCCACACCTCGTCCGAGCACCAAATTCACCGTGAAGCCCCCTGCGCTGCCACTCTGTGCTCACCATCGACTACCTTGCGGGGCTCTCCATCTAATCCAAGCCGATAGATCATCTCACCATGCCACGCTAACACTCGAGCACATCTCGTTGAAGTCCGGTGAGCTGTAGTTTGCTATCGCCGGTGTCATCACCGTGGGCTGTCAAATCTTATCCGATGTGCCATCCACGTGGCATGCCACATCCGTTCACCGAGCCCACGTGGAAGCCATATGTAAGCCACGCTAGATCCTATTGCCAAATCAGCACACAGATTCGCCCCACCACATCATCAGTCAGGTCAACAGCTACGTAAGCTATCACATCAACGCTTAGTGCCACCTGGTTGCCATGTGTGTGCCACGTCAACTCTAACCACCAGCTCATCCCACCACTATGCCATGCCACATCACCTACTATGTGTCAGGAATGTCATGTGCCATCTAGATGCCACCTCATCGCTTTGCTAATATGTCATCCATGTGCCAACCACCACACTACCACGTTAGCCCTAGCCTCATTGGTGCACTGCTCTGTGGACCAAGTCTACTATGAACCCAGGCCAAACTGTGGACATGGTCTATGGACCAAGGACCCACCTATCAGTCTCTAATCCTTTCTTCAATTCCTTTGTAATATTTCAACCTCGATTTTATCATTGAAATGTTCTGTTCACGCAAGAGGGGGCTTTTTTGACTAAGTGGTTAGCTTACTCGGCAACAAAATCTTAATGGCATGGTCAGTTTGAGATTGAGCATTATAAAAGTTTTATTGTGATCTTCTTGGTCGGCATGTCATAACGGTGGCACCACAAGATGGTCATTATTGTGTGGGTAAAGTTGTGCAACCTCTGTAGAGTGTAAAACTATTTGGATAGCCGTGTCTCTGGTTAGAGACAATGCTCAGTGATTTCACATAAGGGGTAGAGATTTCATAAAAACTTGGTTAGGTTAACTTCGGGGAGTAAATAATTGGTTCACTAGTGGTTCATTACATGAATGGTTACTTCATGGGTGGTTTTAATGAGTGAATGATTAGTTCACTTATGATTTAATCAATTCCTTTGTCTTAATTACTTATTTTCCAAAGTATGCTTTTAATTTATTTATTGTATTTACTCTAAATTGATGCTTTCCTACAAAATAACCACTTAGCTAGTATTTGATAAGCCTTGCATAATTATATTGTATCTTGTTACAAATGACTTACTGAGTACTCTATATACTCATGGGTATACCCATTATTGCTTAGTTCCTAAAGAAGTACCATATTAGTTGGAGGTACTTGAAGGAGGATTATTCAACAACTTCTCAGAGTAGGACTTTGCTTCCTAGACAATTGCCTGTGGGCATGTCGAATGACCACCTTGTTTCTTGTCGTTTTTCGCTGCTAGTCATGTTAGGCCTTTGCGGCTATAATCTGTAAGCTTGGCCATAAGGTCGCAACTTTGAGAATTAATCATATTTTAATCCTTTTAGTTAATCGTGATCATAGTCGAACTTCATCAATGTTTTCACTATGTGTACTAGCGTGATCCTAAACTAGTGCAGAATATACAGAGAGTCTGGATTTGCATATTCGGGTCTCAACAAATTCTAATCTAATCACGTAGGTCAACAGCCTGTAGAGCTAATTCTAAAAAACAAACCCAGCTATTCCACCTTGTACTATACCCGGTTAAATGTATGCGTTCATATTAAATTCCAATAGACTCAACCTTAATAAATATGTATACCATATTCCAACACGGCCATCCTCAGCATCTTGAGTTTTAATTGCTTGAGTTAAATTCTCCATCAAATTATTCCCTATAACATACATCAATAATATGAACAATTTCACATTGAGCTAAACAGACAATAAGTACAATAAATGTTAAAAGCCACATAAAAAGCCGATATCTCCTACTTGGCTGAAATATTTCAATCAACAAACCAAACTCCCATGTCTTTAATTTGTTTAAAAATAATTCTTGACTAACTGGCTTAGTCAGTGTATCTGCAATCATATCAATGCTAGGAAAATAAACCAAACGAATAGATTTGAGTCTATTTATTACATCACAAATATGTTGATACCTCCCATCAATATGTTTAGTTTTACTATACAATTTAGAATCTTTCAAGACATTGATTGCTACTTGATTATCACAGAAAATAGTGACAGGTTGTGATGCACTTTCCATGAGCTTAAGTGATGTAAGAAATTCCCTCAGCCATACATTTTCTTTGCTGCTTCAGATACAATAATATATTCAGGTTCCATAGAGGAAATAGAACTAAATCATATTTCCTACTACACCAAGAAATAGCACTTCCAGCCAAAATAAATAGTTTAGTGTAACCCTGCAGCTGAAGATTATGACCATTAAAACATAATTAATAATCTATAGTTCCTTTGACATAACACAATACATATTTCATTTGCTTCTAGTGCTCTTCCCAGGATTATTTTGATATCTACTAAGAATTCCAATAGTATGGCTAAGGTCAGGTTGTGTAAATAACATAGCATACATAAGACATTCCAAAGTTGAAGCAAAAGAAATACCATTCATTCTAGATTTTCCCTCTTGAGTTTTTGGACATAATTCCTCACTGAAGTTAGTTCCCTTCACAATAGGTACATTAACAAGTTTGCTATTTTCCATATAAAATCATTTCAAAATGTTTCAAAGATACACCTTTTGGGACAACCAACAAAATCCTTTTATTCTGATTTCTATGTATTTCAACTCCTAAAATATAGGAATTTTTTCCCATATCTTTCATATCAAATTTAGAAGATAATCAAGTTTTCACTTCTATCAATATATTTTTATCATTAGAAGCAATGAGAATATCAACAACATATAAAGACAGCAAGATAAAATATTTACCCATAACTTTTATATATATGCAATGATCACCTTCCATCATTAAAAAATCGTATGATGTGATAGCATTATCAAAAAGAATATACCATTGACGTGAAGCTTGTTTAAGACCATAAATTGAACTATTAAACTTGCAAACTCTATTTCCATTTTCTTTTTCTCCAAAACCTTTTGGCTATTTCATACATATTTCCTCCTGTAAAAAACCATTAAGAAAAGCAGTTTTAACATCCATTTGGTGGAGTTTAAGATCATAATAAGCTGCCAAAGCACTAATAATATGAATTAAAGTAAATTTAGCAACAGGATAAAAGGTTTCTACAAAATCAATACCTTCCCTTTGTATAAAGTCTTTAGCAACAAGCCTAGCCGTATATTTTTCACTAAACCTACTGTATTTAATTTCTTTTTTAAAATCCATTTAAAACCTATGTGCTTACGATTGTTTGGTAGATCAATAAGTTCTCAAACTTTATTCCTCATCGAGTTTAATTTTCTCGTAATACTTCCACCTATATTTTTGGTTGTGAGCAGTTTATTGCTTCTTTATAAGTCTTTAGTTATTCCACTAAACCTAAAATTTTGGAGTGAACTTCTCCCAAGGACAAATAATAATCATCTAGATATTAACGTGTACTTAAATTTCTCACACTTGTCTTAAGCATGTTAGTGTTAGAAGTTTGATTTGTATTTTCTTCAGGGGCTAAACATCCTTCAGTGTGAGAATTAATACCAGATGTATCCATCTGTGTTTCTGATGGAGTTGCCAATAATTCCATCCTCCCCTACTTAGCACAGCGATGTGTGTTTTGATCTAAAAATATTGCATCCGTGCTTTCCACCAGTTTATCCTTTTCTGGACATAAAACCTGTACCTTTTTTATTCCAAAGAATAACCAATAAAAATTCTTAGTGTGCTTTTAGGCTGTAATTTTGTATGGTTTTTATTTGGTACTCTAATTTATGCATTATAACCCTAAACAGTTAAGTGGTGAAGTGAGAGTATCCTTTCAGTCCACAACACATAAGGAGTGACTGTTATAGCCTTAGATGGTGAATGATTTAATAAATAAATAGCAGTATGTAAAGCTTCACCCCCAAAAATATAAAGGAATATCAGAATAAGCCATCATTGACCTAACCATATCCATAAGAGTTCTATTCCTCTGCTCAGCAACACTATTTTGTTACAGAGTGTAAGGTATGATATAATGATAAATAATTTCATGCTCTTTACAAAAAATCATTTAATACTCTTGAAGTGTATCCTCCTTCCACGATCAGTTCTCAAGACTTTGATGTTTTTATTCAATTGATTTTCCATTTTAGTTTGTCTTGAACACATCAAATTCTTCTGACTTATGTTTTATAAAACACACATAACCAAATCTAGAATAATCAACAATAAATATGATAAAATACATCTTTTGACCTCTAGTGGGAGTAGGCATCACACCACAAATATCAGAACGAATAATGGCAAGAGGCTCATTAAATCTTTCTGTCTTCGGAAAAGGTGTATGGGTCATCTTACCCATTATACACACCTCACAAATACCAAAATTCTCCCACTTAAAATGCAAAATTCTAGAATTAATAAGCCTCTTAATTCTATTTTTAGATATAGAGCAAGTCGTAAATGCCATAAATATGATTCTGAGTATGTATTCCTATCATTAGTATTCCACACTTTGGAGTTATTTTCACCAACTAAGCTATTCATATTGTCATCATTTGATAGTTCATCAAAAAATAAAGACCTTCATGATGAGTTCTAGTATGCACTAATTTTCTATTGAACAATATTTTAACTCTTCTTTTTCCAAACATTATATCATAGCTAGTAGATTCTAACTGAGCAATTGATATTAAATTTCTTCTTATGCTAGGTGAATATAAAGTATTCTATAATAATAATTTTCCTTTATTTGGGAGTTTTAGGACATAATTTCTAATTCTAAGTATATCAACTTTAGTATTAGTGCCCAACAATACATATCTATTTCCCCTTAGAATTGTTCGCATAGAAGTAAAAACTCTATGACCTTTTGTAATATGAGATGTAGCACCAGAATCAATAATCCAACTATTTGCAAAACTAGTAGTGAGTAAAAATTCAGTGCATACAAAAATAATAGACATACCGTTAGGTGAATATTTGCCTTTACGCCCAACTGGTTGATTGTTTTGATTCTTTTGCACATTCTGCTTTTTCTTTTTTCCTGTAGTTAGCTTTGAAATGCCCCATACTGACCACAGTTATGACACCTAAAATTCCTATACTTATCATTCCTCTTACCTGAGTTATAATTTCCACGATCATGCCGATCACGTTTCTCGTTAAGCTTTTCTCTCAAATCACCATTAGGTTTCCTCTTGTGCCAATTCTTTTTGTTATTACATTTTTCATCTCCAAGGTGTAACTCAGGATTTTGAGTATTTCTTTCTTTCCCGGAGAGAGTTTTCTATTGTAAGCAAATGATGCCTTAGAGTACGCACATATTCCAATGAATTTAGCAAAGTATTTAGAACAACCATGACATATACTTCTTCAGAAAAAGTATAGCCAATATTTTTAAATTCCTCAGTTAAAATACATAGTTTATTAAGATTATCATTAATTAAAGTGCTAGCAAACATTTTAGTAGAGAAAAAAGCGATTAATAAGATTAAGCACTTTAATAAGAGACATTTCACCAAAATCTTGTTTCGGACTATGTATTATTTTTCATGCATTCCGTTCGCCTTTATACTAAGTAGCTAAAGAATCAGTCATTAATCCCAACATAAAAATGTGAGTTCTTTTATTATCCATAGTCCAATTTTCATAGTATTCTATAAAATCTCCATAGTCCAATTTTCATATTATTCTATAAAATCTTCCTTTTCCTCAATAGTGGCATTTTTCTTTGCTCTTTTGGTTCGTTTTTGTCTATTACATAATCAACGTTTTCAGTAGAAAGTAAAAAACATGATTTTTTTTTCTAAATCATAAAATTTGAGCCATCTAATTTGTAAGATTTAAATAGTCTACAAAAAATGTTATTGATTGTTATTACGAGAATAAGTGTTGCTTCTGGTCGATACCAGATCGGCTCACGCAAGAACAATTTACGTTCACCCGCTCTTTTCTTTCCTCGATCGCCGTACTGCATGTTTCTTTCTGTGCGTTGCGTTGCGGCTTGCTCTTTTTTGGATGCATGCGAGTGCTGAGGACGAACAGACCACGCGATGGTGGGACCGCAGCGAGGATGAATAGACACCACTGAAGAAATGCCGTGCAACTGCTGCGTCTTGACACCACGTGCTGCTTGCCAACGAGTCTTGACCGATGGACCGAGGCAGCCAGGCGCTAGGGGTGCAAATGGAGCAGATATTTTCTAACTGTTTATCCGTTCGTTTTAATTCGGATACAATTCAGAGCAAATTTTCAGATATCCGAAAGTTTTGTTAGATACGGAAATGGAGTCGGATATTTTTTGTCGGATACGAAAACGGATTCGGAAAAAGCATTATCCGACGGATACGGAACTATTCAGGTATTTTTTCAGATAGTTACCGGATACGGAAACGGAGTCGGATACCTGGCCCCCTCCGGATACTGGATACCGGATACGAAGGCCTTGTGGAAACATTTGCTAAATGTAATAAAGTTAAATGTACTAGTGATGTACTTGACTATAGACAATTCGTACTTTTGAACCATGTGACATGTAACTAGTTAGCTACTACTTATTTAACTAGCATCTATCATTTACTTGCTAATTTACTAGCTAGAATTTACTAGTTGCTTAACTTGTCCCTGTCACCATGTGAAATTTTGTTTTTGCGTATTATCCGATTAAATATTCGTGACCGAAACTAACCGTATTCGGAGCGGCATGTATTCGCTCCGTATTCGTTACCGAGAATATCCGCATTCGTATTCATATCAGGCACTATCCGTGTTCGACTCCGACAAAAAATATGGAAAAGGATACGGGATGAGCAATATCCATCCGTATCCGCTCCGTTTGCACCCCTACCAGGCGCCTTGCCGCTTGCTCCTTGTTCTTCACGGAGTGCGGATCAAGGAGAGAGGAGAGAGACAGCTCAGCAAGGTGACTTGACGCTTGCTTCTTTTTCTTCATGGCACACGGACCAAGGAGAGAGGAGAGACATGGCTCGGCGAGGCACCTTGCTCCTTTTTCTTCACCACGCATGGATTGAGGATAGAGAAAACGCCTCTTGGCTTATGCACAGACGTCCGCTGTGTGCCACAACCGAGTCGGTCTCCTAAACCCTAATCTTCTCTCCTTTGACGTCAATATTAGGTTTTTTAAACTCTACATCAATTTTGTGAAGGCTTTCAGGTCTTCCCTCTATTCCCCTATTTTTTCTATGATGTCGCTCACAAAGTAACCCATCTATTTTCGATACACCGTAAGACTCTTAAACTATGTTACCAACCATGATCACAGGCCAGTTTTATGAATTTAAAACATTTTAGTCCCTAGCACACATGTGTGAGTCATGTGCCATGATCAGATTGTTTATGAGATCAATTCTAATATGATTATGTGGGTCAACAACTTGCAGAGCCGATCTTGCAAAACAAATCTAACTATTTCGTACTGTGCTATACTCGGGTTAAACGTATGTATGCATATTAAGTTCCAGTAGACTTGATCTCAATAAATATGTTTACTATATTCAAGCACAGCCGTCCCTGGCACATGAGTTTTGGCTGCTTTTAGTTGTGATCTGGCCCCAAATTTGCGCTACAATTATGTACACATTTGGTTGCCGTTATGAGTCAGTCCTACGCAAAAGTACATGTTATAAAACCTCGGGTAGACAGGGTACATGTTTGCTCCTTAGTGTGTTAGATGATCAGCTGATAGTCCTGGAGTCATATGGGGTAGATGAGAGTCAGTCTGAGCCATAATATCCTCTACATCTTGTCTATGCTTTAAGGACTGCCTTTTCTGTTTTTCTTGCCAGCTTCTCATTTTATTGCTTTGGTTCAGGGGGGGTTCATTTGGGAGCTTGTAGATCTTAATTTTGTCATAACTCAACTTGAACTAAAGGTGCATCACATATTGAGGGGGAGCTGGATTTTCTTGCATTTCAGCATTTTGCATTGTAATATAACTACATGGAGCCTTGATTATTATCCGTTTGTGACATGTTTACATTGCATTACACCTTGCCATGATTTGTGCTTACTTGCTAGATTTATCATGACTTTATATGTGTAGTTTAGTCTTTGCCATGATGGGTTGATTAAAAATGCTTAACTTGAATTAAATCATGTCTTGTTAGCATTTGAGACTAGTCTGTCTTTAGTTATCCTTTATGATTCATGCCATATCAAATAGGCTGAGTTGAGTCTTTAATCTTTATTGAGCTTTAGATTGATCTATGCTAGTTTCTTGATGAAGCATGAGTTAGTATACCCTTTCAAGTAAGCAAAAATATCTCTTTTGTGCGAAAAAACTGATCTCACCAATTCTTTCTCATGAGACTGCTTGCCATTGCACTAGGCATGAACTCAGGGGAGTTTTGGATGACCAAGATCATCTCCTTAAGATTATTGCTTGGAGTGGTCGCATAAGGCTTGAGATCTAGCACATGACCAAAAATGTTGGTTGGAAACGATCATAAGCTTTCAAAGAAAAATTATGTCAAATGTGCTCAATTTGCTTAACTACAAAACTCACAAGTACTTGAACAAATGTCTCATTCTTGAACTTGTGGCACTCTAAATTGACTCAATGCTAGCTTCTTGGTTCCACTTAGATTATTGACATGGCTTGCATCATCTTTGGATACCTTTAACTAGACTATAATCATTGATGACTTGACATGCTAAGAAATTCGACTAATTTTCAGATTGTGACTTATTTGGCTTAGCTTGATTATACATGTCTTGTCATGATCTTGATAGCATACATATGTGTTATGGCTTGATGTAATTCTCATATGATCATTTTGGATAATCTTCATGGCTCTAAATGCTTAAAATAAACAAACTTCAGCCATTTCATCCATCATCATACTTTACTCTCTCTTTTGCTTTCTTGATGATTTTATTGCCAAAAGGGGGGGATAGCGGAAAAAGCCATTTTTTAGGCAAGTTTGGAGCTTTTGAGGGAAAGAGCAAGTTTCCTTATGTCAACATGGCCATTAGCTTCATTTTTTTTCTTTGGACCATGTTTGACTCTCTTTTTCATTTTCAAACAAACTCAACTTTACGCTTTTTCTGGGTTTATCAATATACTCATCAAGGGAGAGATTGAGAGGCCATGTGGAGGTGACCACATGCTTGTGATGAGTAATTGACGAGTATTTTGGAAAGATTGAGTTTGGATTGTGCGTTTCGTGCCATGACGGCATTTGGCTCAGTCGGGTGTGATAGTCGGACTTGAGGTGTATTCTTCTTCGCGTTTGAGCTTTTGGGTCATTTTATACTTGAGATCGATTTATTGATGCTAATTGTGATTACATGTTTCGAGCGGTGCTATGTGATATGTTTCTTGTCTGTGATGGCTGCAGGACGTCAAGGCGGAGTCGTGGCGAGCCCCGGAGGACCGGACTAGGCGCAGGTGGTGCCGAGGTCAGAAGGTCGAGGTGTGCCAAAGACGACGTGGACTCAAGGGGTTGCGAGGCTTGAGCGACAAGAAAGGAGAAAGCTTCCCGGAAGGTGCAGGAGGGGCGTTTTGGTGAATACGCAAAGCTGCACTAAAGGAGGCGGATTATGCATAAAGCACTAGAGTTGGTGGAGGCTTAGTGGGTAAAGAGAGGATCAAACCCATTAGTGGGAGGCTATAAAAGGAGGGTGTCTCCTGCATGTTCTTTATGGCTTGAGTGAGTGGTTAGGGCTTTTGCTTTGTGTCTTCTCTTTGTGCTTTAGTTGTTGGAGAGAGCAAAGGTTCTGTTGGCTGTTGCCTCCTTCGTGTGTTCTTGAGAGATAGAGAGAGGGTTCTTGAGTTTGGGAGGGATGAAATGAGTTGAGATACCATGTAATCATTCCTCTGTTTTCAATCGCGTATCGGGACTCCTCTGTATTCATCTTGTTTCAATTTGAGGAGAATCTCTTGCTCTATGTGATGGATTTCAATTTCTGAAATTTTCTATTTTAGCTTGGTTTTCTTGAGTTGAATCCTTGATCTTCTTACTGATTCTTGAACTCTCTGTGATGGGAAAGACTCAAGGCCATTTGGCCATTCCATGTTTTGAGATCAAACTGAGGATCCAATGTCTTTTGTGATCTCTCAATCCCTCGTCATGTCTCCTCTGTACTTTCCTGTTCTAGGGTTTTGGAGGCAGGGGGCTCATGAATCTCTTGATTTCCTTTGGGAGATGGCCTGAGATTTGGTCTGAAAAGTCCTTAGATCATTGCTAATCTAATTGCAAAAGGACTTAAGCAAATAATGAATGTGCAGGGAGAAATCTGAACTTTTACCTTTCTCTCATGTCACTTTTCAGTTTTTGGATCAAATCTTGATTCTCTCCTTCCTAGGTGTATTCCTTCGAGTTTTGGTGTCTCTCTGCTATTTAGTTTTTCTTCTTGACCTTTTGGCTTGAGAAGAAAAGAAGAAAGATCACAATTTTCAAGTTTGAGAAGATTTCAGTGCTTGCTGAAAAAGTTTCAGGCTGCTGTGCCCGAGGACCGGTCTGACCGGAGTTATAAGGGCGGTCTGACCGGACTTATAAGGGCGGTTTGACCGGAGGTATAAGGGCGGTCTGACCGGACTTATAAGGGCGGTCTGACCAGAGTTATAAGGGCGGTCTGACCGGCGTTATAAGAGAGGTCTGACCTCCCTTTGAACTATGGTCAGACCGGCCCCTCAAGAAAATGTTGTTTGAGCTGATTTTCTTCATTGCTTCTTTCTCGTGTGTGTTTAGCAAGAAGTTCCAAAGAGCATGAGTATTCCTCTTCATAGTTTTTCATAGCTATTGAAGAGGAGACTCGCATGTGGATACTTTTGAGGGGCGATCTTTAAAAGGGCACCATTCACCCCCTCCCTCTGTTGCCATTTCCAATCCTACAGATAGTTCTCAGGTAAAACCATCTATAATAATAAAACATCACAGCAGGTTTTAATTTATAAATGTCTATGATAATAAATATCACAGACGGTTTTACTTTAAAATTGTCTGTGATAATCCCTCTTCACATATATTTCACACATTCTCATATACATAAATGTAAATTCATATATATATATATATATATATATATATATATATATATATATATATATATATATATATATATATATATATATATATATATATATATATATATATATATCACACATTCTCATATACATAAATGCAAATTCACATATATCATACATTCTTATGTACATAAATGCAAATTCACACATATATATCACATATTCTCATATACATATATAAATACAGATACATAAAATATCACACATAAACCTTTCATTCATCATTCCACTTGCTTGTTTCCGTTAAAAATTAGCCCTTCATGATGATCGACGTGGTGTAGCTAGTTTTATCACGTTGTTTTTCTATGACCTTTATGCCATTTTTGAAAGGAGGAAACTCGTTAAATTGATTGTATTCTTCCTCATCCACTACATTCTCAATTCCGATAATCTTTCTTTTTCCCTGAAGAACTATGTAGCACTTCTTATTTGTCTGGTTGGCTACATAGAAAATTTGAACAATTTAGTTAGCGACTACGAATGGTTCGTCTTTGTATCCGACATGTTTGAGGTTGACGGTAGTGGTACCGTACTTGTCGACCTTCACCTGTGGGAGATGGACCCAATGGTACTGAAACAAGAGGATCTTGAAAAGCATGTAGTTGACCTCCCAAATTTCCTCTATGAACCCATAGTAGGAGTTCCTCAATCTATCGGTACTGAACACATCTATGAGGATACCGCTGTTCTGGTTAGTGCTCTTTACATCCTGAGACTGTGTATAGAACATGTATCCATTTATGTCATATCCTTGCCATGTCACAATTATAAATGTTGACCCTTTTGCCCACCATATCAACATACCACTTGACGAGCTTCTGGTGAGTCACTCCTTCAACCATTGGTTGAACCGACTGTTGTGTTGTCTCATGATCCAAACATCTAGCCGCTCCAAATTCTATTGCCAAAGCATGTCCTTGTGCTGGTCCATATACAAGGACACTTCAGTCATGTGTTATAAGACCGTGAAATGGGTTTGCGCATACGCATCCATATCTGTGGTGATTGCTTTCCATCTGATGGTCCTGATACCCTTGAGCCTTCGCTCATGGCGAGATTGAGGCATGTCTATCGGTTCGACCTGAGCCTTGTAATCAATATAGAACTCACTGACCTCTTCGGTTGCATAACCTTCGATGATACTACCCTCCAACCGAGATCGATTCCATACACAAGACTTGAGAATTCCCATGAATCTCTCGAACGGGTATATGCTACATAGGAACATAGGCCTGGATATTTTTATCTCCTACACAATGTGAACAATAAGATGGACCATCATATCAAAAATTGACGGAGGAAAATACATCTTAAGATAACATAGAGTCGTCACCACCTCGTCCGATAGCACATCTAGTTCTTCGGGATCAATGACCTTCTAAGCAATTGTGTTAAAAAAATAACACAGTCTCATGATTGTCTCTTAGACTTTCATTGGCAAAATACTTCTAATTGCAATAGGGAGTATCTGTATCATCAGCACATGTCAATCATGAGACTTCATGCTAATTAACTTGAAATCTTTCATCAAAACAAGTTTATTCATATTACCAGAGTAACCAGACGGAACTTTCACACTGTGCAAGCACTGATATAGTTTAGTTATCTCGGCCTTGGACAAAGTGTAACAAGTAGGGGAAGGTAAGTTCATCATTTGTCGGTCTTTGTTGGTGCTAACTTAGGCCTGATGTCCATATCAACCAAGTCAAGCAATGCATTAACACCACCCTTTGTTTTGTCGCAAATGTTTAGTAAGAGACCAATCAAGCTATCGCATACATTCTTCTCTACATGCATTATGTCGATGCAGTGGCAAATTTCTAGGTGCTCCCAATAAGGTAAGTCCCAAAATATTGATATTTCCTTCTAGACGTTCTTCTCACGGGTCGTTGATTTATGTTTCATTCCGAGCACAACAACGAAATCCTTAACCATATCATAGACCTCTTTTCTGCTTAAATGCCTTAGAGCTAAACTATCCTCCTTTTCTCCGTCGAATTGCTTCTTCATCCTACGGTATGGGTGAGCCCTTCGAAGGAATTTACGGTGACACATGTACATGCTTTTACGCGAATGCTTCAGCCACACACTATCAATATCATCTAAGCAGTGAGTACAGGCTTTGGCCCCTTCTGTACTCTGGCCTGACAGGTTAGCATGGGCAGGATAATCATTTATAGTGCAAACCAACAAGAGGCGTAAAGTAAAGTTCTCTCATTTGTACCATACTTATACCCCTTCGATCCACAGTATTTTTAGATATTTCACCAACGGTGCTAGGTACACATCAATATCATTCCCAAGTTACTTCGACCCTTGGATAAGTATCAATAGTAAAATATACTTTCGCTTCATACACAACCAAGGAGGAAGGTTTTAGATGCAGAGAGTCACCGGCTAAGTGCTATGTCGGCTGTTCATGTTATCGAAATGATTCATTCCATCTGTACTCAATCCAAACATTATATTTCTCGGTTCTGCACCGAAGTCTGCAAACCTCCTATCAATATTTCTCCACTAGGTAGAATTAGCAAGGTGTCTTAGCATTCCATCCTTCTTACGCTCCTTCGAGTGCCAACACAGTAATTTTGCCTCTTTTGGGTTCGTAACAAACAGCTTCAAACGGGGAATTACAGGCAGATCTCATGCCACCATAGCAGGAGGTCCTTTCTTCACCTTTATTCCCTTGTCATCATCTGATTGATTCTTATGTTTGTATCGAGATGCATTACACACCGGACATATATGAATGTTTGCGTACTCTTTACGGTAGAGGATATAGTCGTTCGTACATTCATGTATTTTTTTCTAGTTCCATTCCCAATGGACAAAGAACCTTTTTGGTTTTGTAGGTGGTTTTGGGCAACTTATTTCCCTCTAGAAGTATGTCCGCTAAAAGACCTAACAATACTGTGAAACTCTTGTCGGACTAACCGTTGCTTTCCTTCAATTTCAGTAGTTCAAGCACGGAACAAAGGTTTCTCCGAGTCCTCCATCAAGCCCCAGAATTTAACATAATCTCTCTCATCATAGTTCCCTTCTGTATCGTGAAGCATCTGATCTAGATTGTCATCATGCAGCCTATCTGAATCAGAACCATAATCGACATCATCCGGTGGCACATCATTGACTTTGTCGGCGATGTCATTATTACTACCTTCTTGTGTAATCTGCTCTTCAGTATGACTGGTCCAACGTGCATACCCCTTTTTTAAACCCCTTCGAATCAAGTGTGCTTCAATCTGCGTTTAATTCTTAAATATTCTTAGATTCTAGCAGTCAATGCATGGACAGTACATATATTCCACCCCCTTGTTCAACATATCCTCCTCGACAACTCTTGTAAAAGCAGACACGCCATTAATGTACTCTTCACTCACACGATTCCTAGCATACATCCAGCTTCAATCCTACGTTATACATATAACAAATTAGTTTATTCTAATTATGACGTAACAAATAATTTCCATGAGACATCAAATTCCCTATATATATACGATCTAAAGTAGCTATATGTAGCAAGAATAATTAATTAAATTGAATTAATTACAAATAGATTATGAATTGACTAAACCCTAAACCCAGGACCATACTAGATGTAAATAATTTTCTGTCTACATCAAGCTAGCTAGATCTAAACTATTTTTAATTCTCCTTTCACTAAAAGCCAGATCTAGATTATAACACAATTAGGAACAAATTACTAACCATAGTTACTCAAGAAATGAATGGATCTACAATCACTCTTGCTAAATAGTCTCTTTTCACCAAATGGCCGCCTCAAAACCCTGCCTCCAGCTCAAAGTAGTAACCTAAATCTGGAATTTAGGATAGATGGTGGATGGGTCTACGTGTAATTAATATAGTGGAATTATCACAGATGGTTTTATTAAAAAAAATCTATGATGAGTTAATTATCATAGACAGTTTTTAATACAACCATCTGGGAAGTATCACAGACGGTTCAAATAGAAAACAGTCTGTGATTGTTTTTAATACTGACGGTTTTGCGTAATAGTCTGCGATGTGGTGTCCAGTATTAGGATTTTTGTAGTAGTGTTAGCCAATTATGCTCAAGTACTAGATAAAAGTTATTCTTAAAATTTTAGAAATCAATTAGGTCTTATCTTAGCAAAACAAGTCTTGGACTAGGAGCCATCCTCAAATGCTTCCTAAGTTTCAACTATTTTTCACATTTTTATTTTCTTAGCCATGTGCTAGATCTCAAGTGACCATCCTAAGTAAGAAGCTTAAAAGAGTTGTCTTAGTCATTCAAAACTCTCCCTAAGTTCATGCCTAGTGCAATGGTAAGTCGTCTCATGAGAAAGAATTGGTGAGATCAATTTTTCGCACAAAAAAGATCTTTTTTATCATGTTGGGCACTAGTTAAAAGAGCAGGACATGCTTTTCCAAGGAACTAATAAAGCACTAGATAAAGCTCAATAAGGGATTCAAGATTCAATAGAGCATTTTTGACATGACATATATCATAAAAGGATCACTAGAGAGCAACTAGTCAAAAGATCGATTGATACTATTTGTGAAATCGAGTTCCGGTTGACAAGGTAAGCTAGCATGGCAAAATTTAATCATATATACACAACCAGGACAGAGCTAGTTAAGTCGACATAATATGGCAATAAGCAATATCAAGTCAAGATTACATCACAAATGAGTAATAGTCAAAGCTCATATCTAAATACATAGTTTACAATGCAATGCCATGTATGCATGATGCAAAAAAAAAGAAAGCAAAACTTAAAGCTCCCCTATCTATAAGAACTACTTACAAATAAAAAAACATGAGCTAAAAGCAAGAAAAAGGGAAACTCTTGCAAGAAGAAAAAATTCTCTCCACCACATGGTCTCTAGCCTAAAAAACACACCCACTGCTAAGGAGTGAATATACCACACTAGCCATCCCCACTACTAGAAGTTAGTGAAAGAAGAAGCAGGCTCAATATAGACAGGGCAAGAGATTCTAGAGATCCTAGTGAAGAAGAGAAGTGCCTAAGAAAGACACAAGACAGAAGGTGTGACTCTCAACACCCTGAACTGACCTAAAAACCCTGAGATTCACAAATGCTATGCAACACTGAATATAAAAGAAGTGAATTGACAAAGCTCAAGCAAGAACTTGCGTCACACTGCTTGGCAGTGTGATGTAGTCGAAGTTGAGCTAAGTTGCATTCCAAGATTGATAGCTATTACTAGATGCAAGAATGAGAAAGAGGAAGACTCAAAAGCTCCAAAACCAAGGGGTCTAACCGCATCCCTGGTACCCAAATGCTATAATGCACAATTGGTCTCTCTCTCCATCATGTAAAGCCTATATCACCAGACAAAAAGTCGTTTGTGCCTTGGAACTGGGGTTAGTGAAGATTGATATGCAAAATCACTTCCAAGACATATGATAAGTAAAAATAGTATAACCTAACGTGAGAGGTAGGCAATAACAATTCAATGCTCACATAAGCATAAACAAATAGTTTTGAGCATGAGCTAGAATATATAAAGCATGGCAATGAGCAAAATATGAACACTACATCTCAGAGAGATAAATCAAGCTGTACGTATATCCATGCTAGATATAAAGCACATAAGGAACAAATCACATAGCATGGCAAGCATACAATCAAGGACAAAGAATGAAAGAAATGCTATGGCAAAACTCATCTATCCATAATTAGCAATCCCACTTATATTATCAACACCATGTAAGCATAAAACATGTCAAAGAACAAAGCATGACTATATTATGCTGACAAGGATCAAGAAAAAGATATACTAACATACATGTCTGATAGATACATGGATACTTAGAGCAAAACATCACAAAAGTATGGTAGTGAATTTGTCAAGATAACACAAGCTTATGATGAAAAGCAAGCTCAAGCATATATGAAAATCATGATCAAAATTCTAGCCTATACACATATGAGTAAGAAAAAAGCATGACAAGCACAAATGATAAAGAACACATGAGGACACATCCCCTACACAACTCTATATAGACCTCACCAAATCATCTAGGGCAACAAAGCCTACTGCAAACCAAATCTAGAAGAAGCTTGTGGACTAATCAAAGTTTTCATGACATCTAGGCATAAGCACAATCTAAAACTACCAAAGATGTTATACATACTATTTTTCATATCAAGGCAGAAATAAATAAGCTCATGATATACATGCATCTCAATAAATCACCAACCATACACACATAACAAATGACAAGGAAAAGCCATAAAAGCATATACTAACATGGATATAAGTATAAGCATATACACATGAACCAAAAATGATAAACAGGCATAACAAATGTAATATCATGATATAGAAGGCTATCCAACATGTAATCAAGCTCAAAATATCCATAATCAAATACACATCATGTAGGCACACATTATGACAAACAAAAATCATAGAAAGTACGCTAACATGTATAAATAATGGTGAATGCACATAAGGAGCAAGACGTAAGCAATAAAATAGGATAGATACAACAAATCACAAAATCATGATGATACTTGACTCCAAATACACACAATCAATAAATAACTTATGCTTATGAAGTTAAGTCAAAACTTAAGCATCCAATAAACTAATGCATATAACATGACACATGGATACCTAAGTAAAAGACCGACAAAAGTATGCTAATAATACATCAAGGAAAATACATGCACAAGGGTTCAAAATGAAGCTCATATATCCACAAAACATAAATAATTAGCCAACTCATGAATATACAAGCAAAATACACATAAAGACATGACAAGAATGTAGTAAAATATGCCAATATGGTACAATTGAGCACATGGATAAGCAAAACATATCAATATGATCAAACATAAATATAACGGTATAAAGATATATGATAACTCATCAAGTAGGTGGAAACACCAAATGTAAAAGCACATACCTCTTGGAGGGCATCAAAGGGGATTGAAGACCATCAAGAGTTCCAATCATGTGATAAAGCTAAATATCGAAACCCGATTAAGCACATGTTTTTCTTCCCGCGTTCCAAAACCTACACATGAGAAGAACAAAGTGTCAAAGTCTTAGATCCCAAAGTGTTAGTAAGCAAGTACCTAGAAACCCAAAACTTGGACGCACCATCACTAGAAGTATGTAACTTAACATGATGCAATGAATGATTCATATAAGAAAAATCCAATTTTGGAGGTACGTCGTGAGTGGCCAACTCGATGAAGAGAACAAATGCATTGCTTGAAAGCACCAAGATGAGAACCAACAGGAGCACCAAAACTCTCAACTCCTCCTCGCCGTGGGTGCACACCTCAATGGGGAGAACGAGGTCCACCACTTGAGAAACAGCATATCATTCCTCAAAACAGCACGTGGGCTAAAATCAATGACATAAGAACCATGTCCACATACTGGATGATGCCACTAAAAAAGTGACAAAGAACCCATAAGCCAAGCAAGTCCTCATGCTATGCTCCCAAGTGATCATGTTATGAGAAAGACTATATCCACTCGGAGATTTAGAAGCATGGGCTCAATGCCTGTGTTTGGCATGCCATAAGTAAAAGTCTATATGATTTTCATCCTTCCCACAAAATGAGCAATAGTGCAAAGGTCTACTAAAAGACACGGTCCATGAGGACAAAGGACCATTCACGCTCAAAAGAGAAATTCCTTGGGATAAGCATAAAAACCTCGTGTCAGCACTAGGTCTACACATGCCATGAGATGGACGATGTGTGTTCCTAAATGATCGACGATGAACTTGGCATTCGTGCTTGACACAACGAAAGCAAAACTCAATAAGATGTACATCCTTCTTACAAAAGGTGCCATGATACTTCTTTTTGAGAGATGTAGTATCATGTGATGAAGAAGTACTCTTATCTTTAGAAGTCCCTTGGACAACATTGGAAGAGCCACAAGAAGCTATACTAGTCAAGCAAGAGCTATCCAAAGTAATGGCACAAGTGGCAACATCAATCAAGTGACTCAAGAGAAGCATGACAAGAATCCAAATCTGATTACAAAGAAGCAAGATCATCTTTTAAAACATCAATCTCAAATTGAAAAGCAACACAAGAATCACAAGACTTGGTGATCATATCATTGCGTACTCTCTTCAAAGAATCAAGCTCATTCTTCAAGACAACGCAAGATATGCAGGAGATTGAAAATGCATTAATAATGTGTATAGAATGCAAAGCATCAATATTATTTAATAATCTAGCACAATTCTTGTAAGAGAGTAAATCATCATCAAGCAATTTATCATATTTTAAGCACAAGCTGGGAGGACTAGACTTAAGTTCATTAATTTCTGCCCTAGCCTTCTCTAATTGCTCAAGACAATTGAAAAAGCTCAAATTCTATATTTTTTTTATTTTCGGCTCTAACAGGTTCAAATTTGTTCTGCACATGCGGAATAAGTCAATTGATCTAAAATTGCCTAATTCTAACTTAGCACAATCAAGCTCATGATGTAAGATAACACAAGAATCACATGGGATAGAAGCATATGATCTAATCAATTTATTTTCAGATTTCAAGCATATAAGAGAAGTTATTAAATTACCATTATTCATAAGTAATGACATGGAAAAGGCAATTTTAACCTAACAACTTCATCAAGCAAATCATTCTTTTCTTTCACTAGGTTCTTCATCTCGAATTTAAGAGCAATTATTTTGAGATGGGTTTCTCCTTACTCACCACTTTTAGCATGAGTTGACGATAAACTTTGGAGAACTCTCTATGGTCACTCCGCACAACCCATCGGGTTCCTTCTCCTACTTTGGCAACAAAATCTCTTCATCTTTGTCACAACACCAAGAGGAGTGGCTAAAAACACCACATAACTTACAAGTGTCACGATATGCCCTTTTGAATTTTCTAACAATTCCATTAATGAATTCAAGGTCACCTACCTCACCAAAGTCATCGGCCAAAGTGTCATAAGAAGATGAACCAAAATCTCAACAGACTTCACACTAGTTTCTATGCTCATGATCAATTAAGATCACACAAAAAAACAAACCTCGCTCTAATACCACCTGTAGGACCGAACTGGTAACAGAAGGAGAGTGAATGATGCCTTAAAATTCTTCCCAAGTATTTACCTATCCTTTGCTCCAATAGCTACAAAGCTATGGAGATTAGGATAGGAACCCTACTCAAGACCTAGAGAATCAAGGAACTGAACCATTGTGAAGAAACAGCAGGCGCGGTACTATTGCTGTTGAACAAGCAGTACTACTGTGACTGGTCGAAAGCTAAAGTGGTCGGAGTATGACTCGCGTGGTAGATGACTAGTGAGTGGTCAAAAGCCAACATGGTTGAAACTAGTGAGTGGTCAAAAACCAACGTGGTCGATGACTAGTGAGTGGTAAAAAATCAATGTGGTCGATGATCAGTGAGCGGTCGAAAGCTAACATGGTTGAAGACTAGTGAGTGATTAAAAATCAATGTAGTCAAGGACCAGTGAGTGGTTGAAAATCAACGTGGTTGAGGATCAGTGAGTGGTCGAACACCAATGTGTGGTAGAAGACCAATGAGTGGTTGAAAACCAATATGGTCGAAAACCAATATGGTCAAACAAGATAACGTGGTCAAAATAAGACATGTATGGTTGAACCAGACAACATGGTCGAAATAAGACCTGTATTGCCGGACCAAACAACGTAGTCGATATAAGACCTGTATGGTCAAACTAGACAATGTGGTCAAAATAAGATTTGTGTAATCGAACTAAACAATATGGTAGAAATAAGACCTATATGGTCGAACCAAACAATTTGGTTTAAAAAAGATCAATGTGGTCTTATAGGACCAGTATGGTCGTACAAGACCAGTATGGTCGAAATAAAACTAGTGTGGTCAAAATACGACCAGCGTAGTCTTACAAGACCAGCATGGTCGTACAAGACCAATGTGGTCGAAATAAGACCAACAGAATCAGGGGATGAACAGAAATTTCAGCTTTGTTTCACGAACAAAAAATCCATACAACTTTTGATTCGTAGGTTCAAATGATATGAAAATTCGCTAGAATCTTCTCTAAGATATTATGAACTTATTCCAATAAATGATTGTGAAAAACTTTGCCAAAGTTGACACCTTTTTCAGTTCTAAGATGGATTGCACCAAAACTGATCGAAAACCTAAATTGGTGAATACGACTTGCTCATAGGTGGATGATGGCTCTAGATGTATTCCTACATGTCACGGCAAGTTAGAAAACTAATGAAATCAAGCCAAAAACTCCTAGATCAAGAAATCACCTGACAGATCAGAAACGTACAAAATTAGAGTTTCTTGATGACCTTGCTACCAGAAAGCCTGGATGGGTAAAGATAGATTTTCTAAAATTATCTCCATCTCTTATATATCCTTGGGACCAGAAAAGCTCAAGAGCAGAGCAATCCAAACAATAAAAGGCAAGAAAATCAAAAGCACATAAGGTAATTCACGGCACAACTCACTTGTGCAATGTTTGGATGTTCATTTCACCTAGAGAGGTATGTTTTACAGCCAATCCCAAGATAGCAGAGCTCTAAGACTAGAGTACACACATAGGGCTCCAGTACAAGGAACCCCTAACCCTAATCACTCAAATCTATCACCCATGTGAGGGAGGAAGGGCTAGCCGCCACAAAGATTTAGCCAAAATCCTCAAACCCTAACTCTTGCCTCTCTCCCCTTATATAGCCTCACAACCTGAACCAAAACCTAATGGATCCATCCATTAGGCCAAACTGGGGATAACCCATTAACCCCATCTAACACTGTGTTTTACTCTATCACGTATGCTTCTCAAAGCGGCTTACAACCATTAACCCATTAGTGAATCAACACTTATCCACTTCACATTTTCAATACATACAAGACCTAAACCACTTAGGGCATTACGAACCCTGATGGTCATTCGATCCTTAGAAGCGAATAAAGATCCTTTTAGACCAATGATGGAAACTAAAGAAATTCTTAGACTAGAGGTTCCATATTTGAGTGCCATTGGGGCACTAATGTATCTTGCTAACTACATAAGGCCGGACATTGCTTTTGCAGTCAACCTACTAGACAGATATAGCGCAGCTCCAATAGAAAGACATTGGGCTAGCGTTAAAACTCTCCTTAGGTATCTTCAGGGTACATAAGACCTTGGATTGTTTTTCCCCAAAGAATCAACACTTGACTATGGTTGGATATATAGATGCAGGATATCTGTTTGATCCCCCATAATGTGAAATCCCAGACATAATTTGTATTTCTTTGTGGTGGTGTAACCATATCTTAGCGGTCATTTAAGCAGACCTTGGTAGCTACGTCTACTAACCACTCAGAAATAATAGCGCTGTATGAAGCCTTACGAATGATTAGCCACATGAAGAAGTCATGTGGCATGAATACCATTGATGATACCCAGTATTATCTTTGAAGATAATGCAACTTGTGTGACCCAATTGCAAATGAGTTACGTTAAAAGCAATATCACGAAGCATATTACTACTAAATTCTTAACCTCGTGAACTGCAAAAAAGCGGAGAGATAAAGGTATTGAAAGCTAGTTCTTGTGATAATCTAGTAAATATATTCACAAAAGCTCTTCCAGTCTCTAGTTTTCAGAAGTGTGTGTGAGGCATACGGATGAGGCGACTTAGTGAGTTGCAAGGTTTAAGAGAGTAAATATCTGAACTTTAACCCTTACTTAAGACTGGAAGACTTATATGATCCTGAAGATCTCATATTATACTATTTTTTCCTTTGTGGGCTTTTTCTGAAATTTTTTCACGTGAAGGTTTATAATAAGGCAACAAGTATGATACAAGAAACGGATGCGATGCACTCTTTTCTCTATCCCTTTTTCTTACTGAGTTTTTGGGAGAAATTTTTAATGAGGCATGTGCATGTCGTATTATTCGCCCAAAGGGGAGTGTTACGAAACTTAGAAGATTGCGGTGTGGGCAAATACTGAAACTATCATAATGAGTTTTGACTATAAATAGACAAGCTTATATATAAGGAGATGTGATATGAAATTAATAAAGATTGTATTCCCTTGATGTTTTTTCTTAATTATTCTCTGATAATTCTCTATTGATTGGTTACATGGATTATAATGGCGTTCATTATTTCTCAACAGTACACACTACACACGCGTAAAATCTTGAGTCTCTAATGCACTTGTGCGAGAGCATCAGCTGGCACCTGTGCAGCATGTGCGGATCTACCTAAGGTCAAGGGTGTTCAGCTGAAAACCAATTTTTTTTATAAAATACCAGGTATATAATAGGTATATTAGATATATATACTATTAGTTGTGTTAAAACTATATTTTTATGCCTGCAAATAAATTCAGCTCGCACTCTTCGTGACGAGGCGATGGGGTCCCGATCTTCCGATAGAATGATAACTTCGATTTGGAGGAGAACGACTTTGACGATGCAGGCTTCTAACAGGCCACGACCAGAACACCAAGCAATCACTAAACCACACTCCGAGTTGTTATCAACCGTGCCAAGAACGCGGTTGACCTGACCACGAAAGTCTATTCCTGCATGCAATCGAAGAACACGCAAGAACAAGATAACAAGCAATCTGAAATTGCAAATATTTATATTGAGTTCAAAAGGTGGGATTTCGTAGAGGTTCTTTACGATTGGTCTAGCCGACACAAGCGAAGAACAAGAGTTCTCACAATGGAAAAACTAAGCAAACGAAATCCAAGCAAACTAGAAGGGTGCAGCCTCCTTAAATAGGGGTGGGAAAGCTGCACAAAACTAAGAAAAATAGGGTGGTAGTATTCATGGTATTGTTCACATGAACAGTAATCTGTGAACAGTATGGGCCTGGTGAGGGGGCCCTCCCCCTTGGGCCCAAGTATTACAAGGCACAATTTGAACCAAACAGGTGATGTAGCATATTGTTTTGATGATTACGGTTCGCCCAGGAGGAATTTAAAGTTGAGACCAAATCCATTGGAAAGAGGACGAGAAAAGCTTTCGAACAAGTACTCGTGGAGCTCAAAAGGACTCCATATGTGAAAGTTATGCACATTTGAAGTTGGCTTGTCAAGCTGAATCCGAATTGATCTGAAGGCCGAATTGGATTACAAAACCTGTCCAACTTGAACTTTTGGTTCAATGGGTTCCAAAGTGATGTGGTGCTACAAAAAATATATATATTCATCATTAGGTAGTATCATATTCTCATTTAAAATATGTTGAAGTTGAAGAAACAAATTCACCTTTAGTTCATCTTGATATTGGCCGCTATGGTCGTATGTGTTGGTGGGGTGGTCACATCATCATCCCCTTCTTGATAGAAAACCGTCCTCGGTTTTAACATATGTTTAGTGTCACGTATTGCATGATCTTGATCATAAATCTTGGTACATGATAACAAACGTAACAAACTCTCATTATGTAATATCATAAGTTCTTTATCAAATAAAGTAAAATCTCTTTGAAACGAGCTCACCTAATAATTAAGTGATGTGTAGGAGCTCTTGTAATAGGAACAACAAGTATAGCAAATATAGTTGTATCAATAGGGTACATGTTCTTATCATCCTCCCCTTCTTGCAAACAAAGCCGTCCTCGGCTTTTGATTAGCTGAAAGTACGGTAACAAAGAAGCCAAGGTGTATGCATGGTATATTTATATGTCATCCGTTTTAATAGTTCTTCGTTGTTGCACAATTAATGTTATAAAACAGCAGCGATCATAAAAGCTCATTGTATTATTAACCCAAGAGTAATCATATATGTTAATGAGCAAATCAAAATTTCTCACACGGTAATTATTGCAACTTGTTTTGCAAATGTAAGTAAAGCATTTATGCAATTCAAATCTTTGAAGTTGTAAACTTGTAGTGGTGGCACATATGGGCAAAGCTACAACTTTTGGAATGAAGCAAAGTTCATCCATATAATTATATCTCAATTGAACAATAGCAAATTCATCTAGCAAGGATGAAGAGATTTGTATGTTCTGCCATAATTCATCATCTTTATTCAGATTGTCCATACTAGATGGTGCAAAAAGGGATGGACACATAGGCATTGGATGAGTACTAAATTTTACTTCACTCTCACATTGAACATGATTTAGCATACAAGAATTGTTGTCCCAAACAGCAAGTTTCAATTCATCCATGTGATCGCAAGTTATGCATATTCGATATACAAGAAATTGATTTTCTACACCATAATCTCCAATCAAATTAAAATTATACCCAGGGGTGTAGGCACTAAACAAGAATTTCAAACATGCAAGTTCAGAAAATTGCTCCATAGCATGTGACAATTTCATAGTTAGATCCAACATGATGTAACACAATGAATTAGCAACAGAAATTCTAGTCAAAATTTCATTATGTGTTATTAATTCGACATGTGTAAATTATGAGAATTTAGATCAGCACATGGTTCATTTAAGTCAACACAAGGAGTATCAAAAGATTGCATTACAGCCGGTATATACTCACAAGGTTGCTCTATGTCATGTTGTAGCACCAAATCAGTACCTTTGTCATTATCGTTTTCCACTAAGTTTTGCTCTAAAATAGCATGAACAGTGGATAATTGTAGTCCCTCAGAAGCATACTCACCGTGCGCGATGATAGCACCATGTTCTTTACCTTTTCGGCTCTCCTCAGATGGTGTAAGTGCGTCCATCTCTTTATCTTCATTCTCAACCAATGGGGTCAGTGATTCAATCAGCTCATGCTCCTCTTCAGCATGGTTCTTAACTACTTGCAAGTTGTTAGTCACAGAAAAAGGCACAAACACATGTTTGTTCTCATGTTTCTTATTATCAAGCACTCTCAATTTTTCCTTAATCTGACTTTCAACCTTACAAGCAAGTATAAATAAATGAGGGAGAGAATTATATTCTTCGTGAATAAGAAGGTTCTGAATTTTTTTATTAAGCCCACGTAAGAATCTATTCTCTATAGTTTCAGCATGTTCCTCTAATCCACAACGTAATAAACGAGTTTTGAATTCATGATAATATTCTCTTACAGTTCTACTTCGTTGTTTTAAACGTTGCAATCTAGCTAGCAAATAATCAGCAGGGTTTTTAGGAACAAATTCATCTCTCATAAGTTTTTCAATGCATTCCAAGTTTGAGGCACTCTACTATGCCTACCAAAATACTTCCACCAAAGTCTTGCATCATCAATAAAAACACTAGTGACAGCTCTAATCTTTTGCCTATCAAACCAATCATAATATTCAAATTCTTTGTCTAAAATTATCTCCTAGTCAACATAAGCATCAGGATCAAATTTACCAAAAAAGGATGGCAAAGTGATTTTAGTTTTACTGGATGTACTATCACGATCATATACCTCCCATGGTGAAGAAGCTTGTCTCAAGCGTGCATCTTGGGCAGCAAATACAGCACCGGCATCGCAGTTTTGTCTCTCACTATCATCTCCCTCCTCACGATTTTGGCCCTCATTGTGGTCATACTCGCGTCCATTGTTTGATGACCGATTCACCATTCTTTCAAGGCGTGCAGCGAGTGCTGCAATACTCTCATTGATGGAGCGCTGCACTGTATCTGTCGTAGCTTGAAGCTTCCTATCGATGTCCTCATTAATGGTAGCGCGTTGTTCATCTAAGAGCGTCATGAGCTCTCCCTTTACAACACACTCTTGCTCATCAGACAACTCACCTACCATGGTTAGTAGAAACAAAAGACAGCACAAATGTATTATCCCTATCAACTACTAGGTGGTGGAGCTTAACAAGTCACACATCTCTCAAACTCTTATCAAGCTCTTACAAGTACTTACCAATGCAAACAAGTAGTGCAACCGGTGGCTGGTTCATGATAACTTGACTCAAGTGATGTGTATAGCGATTGCAAGGGACTGTTCGACGTGATCTGCTCGGTTAGTATAAGGTATAGCTTGGAAGGCTTGATATGTAGCAATGGAGAACAATTTGTTAATTTCAGAAATTGCATAGAATTGAATTATAGTTCGTATCTAGCACTTAGCCTATGTTGCTGATCAAACAAGGATAGATGAAGGCTAAACAAGTGTATAACAAAGTATATGAGTGGTAGACAGAAGAAAATTCAATAGGATGCAATTTAGAGTGAAAAGCACAAGTATTAACCCAAATATGAAAACTGATTATTTCTGTCCACTGGACAACACGTCGGTCTATTGGCTGCAACTTTTTGTCATATGCCTCTTTTTCACTGATTCTTTTTTTTCTCTATTTTTTGAAGGCTTTTTCAACCGATTTTCTTTTGGGGCCAACTTCCGAAACCCGGCACAGAAATTCGCACAAAAATCACAACTGCTGACTGCTGCAGATTCAAAACAGATAATTAGGTCAATTTTCACCGCATATATCTCTGAACTGCCTTGCTGGAATGACGTGAAATTTTACAGATAGATGTATAATGAATTTTTGAATCTAATGGTGGTGGTCTCACTCAAAAATAATCTCGGAATCAAAAGTTATGGCATTTTTGGTGGCGGCTGCAGAGAAAGGAAAAATCAGCCGAATTGGAATTAGGGTTTGGGGTGGGGAATTTTTCTTTTGTTTGGATTTTTAATGGAACAAAGATATGACCAACAACTAGACAATGCTAAGATAGACATAAATTCAATTTAGCAAACCAAAACTAACAGATTGAAAGGCACAACGGGGTTTGGACAGCGGAAATTAACTCTTTTTATGGGGCAATTTTTTCTGGACTATAGGAAATAAAAACCAACCTACTAACTAGGGATACAAAAAATTCCTACCGGTCAACTGAAGCTCTGATACCATCTGATGAGGCGATGGGGTCCCGATCTTCCGATAGGATGATAACTTCGATTTGGTGGAGAATGACTTTGACGATGCAGGCTTCTAACCGGCCACGACCAGAACACCAAGCAATCGCTAAACCATACTCTGAGTCATTATCAACCATGCCAGGAACGCAGTTGACCTGACCACGAAGGTCTATTCCTGCATGCAATCAAAGAACACGCAAGAACAAGATAACAAGCAATCCGAAATTGCAAATATTTATATTGAGTTCAAAAGGTGGGATTCCGTATAGGTTCTTTACGGTTGGTCTAGTCGACACAAGCAAAGAATAAGAGTTCTCACAATGGAAAAACTAAGCAAACGAAATCCAAGCAAACTAGAAGGGTGCAGCCTCCTTAAATAGGGGTGGGAAAACCGCACAAAACTAAGAAAAATGGGGTGGTACTATTTATGATACTATTTATGTGAACAGTAATCCATGAACAGTACGGGCCTGGCAAGGGGGGCGCCTCCCCCTTGGGTCCAAGCATTACAAGGCCCAATTTGGCCCAAACAGGTGATGCAGCACCTTATTTTTATGCTTACAGTTCGCACAGGATTAATTTGAAGTTGAGACCAGATCCATTGGAAAAAGGACGAGATAATCTTTCCAACAAGTACTTGTGGAGCTCAAACAGACTCCGTATGTGAAAGTTATGCATATTTGAAGTTGGCCTGTCAAGCTAAATCCGAATTGATCTAGAGGCCGAATTGGATTCCAAAACCTATCCAACTTGAACCCTTGCTTCAATTGGTTCCAAAGTGATGTGGTGCTACAAAAAATATATACTTTCATCATTAGGTAACATCATACTCTCATTTAAAATATGTTGAAATTGAAGAAAGAAATTCACCTTTAGTTCAATCTTGATATTGGCCGCTATGGTTGTATATGTTGGTGGCGTGGTCACATCATCTTCCCCTTCTTGACTGAAAACCGTCCTCGGTTTTAACATATGTGTAGTGTCACATATTGCATGATCTTGATCATAAATCTTAGTACATGATAACAAACGTAGCAAACTCTCATTATGTAATATCATAAGTTCTTTATCAAATAAAGTAAAATCTCTTTGAAACAAGCTCACCTGATAATTTAAGTAATGCATAGGAGCTCTTGTAATTGGAACAACAAGTATAGCAAATATGGTTGTATCCATATGGTACATGTTCTTATCACTTCGTATCTCGCGCATAGCCCATGTAATACATTAGGCCCATTTTTCTTTCCACCTCAGCCCTCCTCATGCCCAAAGAGTAAAGATATAAATAAAATCCCAACATCTGTTCCATTTCTCATCTTATGGTTGCCTGTGTGGGAGGCGGCTTCAGCCTTCGAGTGCAGAGTAGGCGGAGGTGCAGGCTAGAGGTGAGTGCGACCGGCGGACGTGGACGTGGTGCTATGATGTGACGACAATCATGCGTGAGATGACGCATGGTGCAAGGTGAGCGTGTGGCAGCGCAGGCGAGCAGAGAGGTGTCACGGGCAAGCAGACGGTGGCACAACGAATACGAAGGTAGGGAGTGGGCGACAGGAAGGGAGCAACGCGGTAGCCGGGAGGGAGCGTGGCATTAGAAAGTGAGTAGCACCATGGAAGGAACATACAATTCCTCTTAGATGGGCAGTTCTTGTTGATGGAGAAATAGTAAAAAAAAGGCAAGATCAACAAGATATACAACTCTCATTTATTTCTATAAGTTGTTGTTTAATTTATATAATTATGGTCGTCTTATGTCGCGTATTTTCTCATAAAAATCATTAATTTCTGTAATTTATGTATTTTTATTATATCTACATACATGTATCATTGTATCGGTGTTTTGGGGGCGATGGTGCACTACGGTATCGATGTATTCGAGCAATTTAGGGCCTGTTTGGAACAGAGGAATTTCACAGGAATTTTGCAGGAATTTTGCAGGAAACAGTTCAATTCCCGCAGGAATCGGGAAAAATTCCCGCATTCCAAACAGGGCCTTATCTTCGAAATTTAAACACCCATTTTAAAAATTCTAGATCCATCACTGCTGTGCAGTCAGTGCAACGGTGAGGTTCTCGATTGCTCTGCGAAGATTCAAGCGAGCTCACTATGGAATCGGTCGATCTGGTCGCTGCTTGCCAAAATACTGATCGCATATTATCTAATAGCTATCTCTCCCGGATAAAAAGACGAATGGCTAAGATTTGGCCTACACCATTTTTCTTGCTCGTCACGCGGCCTTTATGTGCCTGGTTGATTTGTACGGGCCTCACATTCAGCTTTTGATCCGTTCCAGAGGTTGCCTTTTGCTTCTTGATTACCAATGGCCTATCTGGTCTGTTGATAAAAAGGCACTATCCAATTATCCGTCACATATGCATCTTTGAGATTTTCACCATGCCTTCTCTCCAATGTTTTATCAGCAGAACAGATATAGCTCCGCTGATTAAAGCTGGGGGGATTCCGGCCCCCCAGCGATCCACGTCGCCCCGCCCGCGTTGCCCGGCCGGCGCGTGGCGGGGGATTTGGCGTACGGCCGGGAGAGGTGATTTCCTCATGTTTTCTGAAAATTACGTAAAGGTCCTTTTTTCTCGCGAAAAAGTCCCTGCAAGTTTTTTTTTAAGAAAATTTTTTTGATTGCGCCCCGCGGGTTTCCAAAATTACATATAGGTCCTTATTTACTTACGTAGAAGCCCTTACAGGTCCTCGGTTTTCTTCAAAGAAACCCTTTGATTTTCCCGAAAATTACGTAAAGGTCCTTTTTTCTCGCGAAAAAGTCCCTGCAAGTTTTTTTTTAAGAAAATTTTTTTGATTGCGCCCCGCGGGTTTCCAAAATTACATATAGGTCCTTATTTACTTACGTAGAAGCCCTTACAGGTCCTCGGTTTTCTTCAAAGAAACCCTTTGATTTTCCCGAAAATACGTATTTATCCTCACTTTTTTTAAAAAAAAAAATCCTCACAAATTATCGCCTCTTTTACTTTGGTACATACGGTGGCTGGCGCGGCGTGTCGCCGCGCCTTTGAGGCTAGTATACCAAAAGAAGCTAACTTGGGCCCTCCCATCAAAGTGTTTCCCGCACGTCTGCATTGTACTACTGTGTGGTTTCTGTTGATTTGTGATACAAATTCTATACATTAGGCCAGCTTCTGGACGGAGCGTAGCGGAGGCCCGTCGCCGGAGGCTTAGGGCCGGAGCAGAGCGGAGTCCTGAAGCGGCCCATTATGCAAGGCCCGTGCACCCAGGGACGCCTGGGGGGTGCGGGGGGGCGAAGCCCCCCCCCCCCCCCCCCCCCCCGCGGTATGGATTCTAGTCGAATTAGGGTTTCCCTGTTATATATATCTCCTGTAAGCCGCCGTTTGGGATATGAGATTAGAGTTGTAAATCCCCGGCATTGTAACCTCACCCCGATATAGTGAAGATTGTTGCTGGCTGGCGCCCGTGGTTTTTTCCCTCTCGCATTGGGAGGGTTTTCCACGTTAAAATCTCGTGTCTCTCTGCGATTGATCTTGTTTACTTCGTCGTTCCTCCGCCGTCGCGTGTAACAAGTGGTATCAGCTGCTGGTCAGGTCGTATTCTGATCATGGGGCGGCTTGTGCATGTTTAAGTGGTAACAACTTGGAAAAGCTCCGCATGCAAGATGTGCCCCTCATGTGTAACAAGCGTTTGGAATGCATAAGTTCTGTACAAATTTATCTTGCAGTTTCTCTGCATTTCCAATCGAATCCCTCTTTTTCAACCTTCAACCGTAAATCATCACAAGGCATTGTTTGATTGTTTCGTTGATAACCTTGACTTGTGCCTTAATCAGAGAGTGAAGTGAGGCTGAAAAACGAAGGCAAAGCGGGTTTTTGAGTTGGGTGCAATGCCGATAGCCCAAAACCATAATAAGGCAACAATGCCCACTGAATAACAAAGCTAGAGCACAGACGAAAAGAGCTACTTGGGCAGCAATATCGTCTACATTTCAACTTGCTCAGGATCGGTAGTGGTCATATAGTATGTGCTGTGCATCAACATACACAGAAACAGTGAGAAGAGATCCAGCTGCAGTCACTGTTGGATTATATGTGGGCCAAGCCCATATAATAAGAATAATTCCTATTAAATCTCAAAGGCCCACTCATGCAAAGGAGGCATGCATGTGACCTTTAGTATCATATTGCTAGTTCTAGGAGAGGAAGACCACCTTAAAAGGGATGGTGCACTCCTAGCCACTTGAGGCATGTGTGGGAGAGAACTAGAGGATAACATGCGCGCGCTCGCTCGCCTCGCCTCGCCGGGCCGGGCGGCGCGGGCGCACGGCACCTGCGTGAATGGTCCGCCAAAATCCGCTCCAGGTGCTTGCGCAGACGCGGCTTCCTTTTGCAGTTTTATTTTGCTGTTTTGAGCCGCCGCCTTCATACAGAAGATGCGAAAATCAATCTAGGGTTTTGCCTCCTCCATCCATTGTGCTGCGCCGTCCCCCGTGGTCTACTCCGTCCCGTCCGCCGGCGTGCACTGTCGTTCGGGAGAGCAGGTCTCCGGAACCGTCGCCTTCGTAGTCCTGCACCGGGAGAGGGCGAATAAGGTTTTTGGGAAGCGCTCTGCGCGACTGCTCGCTGTAGCTCTGGCTCGTCTTCCTCGTCGTTCGGCTTCGGCGAATCGTCATCGACTTCGTGTCATCCTCACCGTGCCTGCGGCGTCTACATCGGCAAACCGATCAGAACAGAACCATCGGTACGTAACAGTAATGTTCTCCGTATTAGATCTGTTCATGTACAGTTTCCTGGTTTACATGTCTAGATCTTTTATGCCTGTGATGGTTCTGTTATTGTGCGTGCATGATGTCATGATTAATTTATGGAATAAATTGAACCTACATGTGCTTATATTTTCAACAATCCAAAAAACCTTATTGTAGGCACTGTGGTTTTACTATAGCTGGATTTGCCGATGCACTGAGGCCGGATAAGTTCTCCGGTGTGCACTTTAAGAGATGGCAGATCAGGGTCACTCTGTGGCTTACTGCTATGAATGTATTCTGGGTTAGTAATGGCAAGCCTGAAGGTGTTCTTGATGCTGAAAAGCAGAAAGAATTCGAGACTGCCACTACTCTCTTTGTTGGATGCATTCTTAGTGTTCTTGCTGACCGTCTGTGCGAGGTGTATATGCACATGACAGACGCGAAGGAGTTATGGGATGCACTGAATTCAAAATACGGTGCTACTGATGCCAGCAATGACATGTATGTCATGGAGCAATTTCATGACTACAAGATGGTTGATAACCGTTCTGTAGTAGATCAGGCTCATGAGATACAGGCCATTACCAAGGAACTCGAACTCCTGAAGTGTGCCTTACCCGACAAGTTTGTGGCTGGATGTATTATTGCGAAATTACCTTCTTCATGGAGGAATTTCGGAACAGCACTCAAACACAAGAGACAAGAATACTCTGTTGAGAATCTGATTGGGTCTCTTGAAATTGAGGAGAAAGCTCGGGAAAAGGACGCTGTGTCTAAGGGTGATGGAGGGCAGTCTAGTGCCAATGTGGTACAGAAACCCTCAAGCAAGAACAAAGGGAAATTTGTTAAAGCCCAACAGACAACCAACTTCAAGAAGAAGAAGAATAACAACAATCAGGATGATAGAACTTGCTTTGTGTGCGGTGAGCCTGGTCACATGGCCAAGAAGTGCCCACAACGCAAAGGAAAGAAGGCACCTGCAGGACAGACTTCTAAGTCTGTCAACGTGACCATTGGCAAGACTGGAGATGGGACTGGGTATGGTAATTTACCTACTGTTCTTTCAGTTAGTCAATCTACCAATTGGTGGATTGATACAGGAGCTAATGTACATGTGTGTGCTGATATTTCGTTGTTTTCTTCTTATCAGGTCGCCCGAGATTCCTCCGTCCTAATGGGGAATGGGTCACATGCTACTGTTCATGGTGTTGGCACGGTAGATCTGAAGTTTACTTCGGGAAAGATCGTGCAGCTGAAGAACGTGCAGCATGTCCCTTCTATAGACAAGAATCTCGTTAGTGGCTCCCGTTTATGTAGAGACGGGCTTAAGTTGGTATTTGAGTCTAATAAAGTAGTCGTGTCTAAACATGGACATTTTATTGGTAAAGGCTATGAGTGCGGAGGCTTGTTCCGCTTTTCCCTATCAGATTTCTGCAATAAGACTGTAAACCATATTTGTGGCAGTGTGGATGATGAGGCTAATATTTGGCACTCACGTCTATGTCATATTAATTTTGGTTTGATGTCTCGACTTTCCAGTATGAATTTAATTCCAAACGTTTCCATCACCAAATGTTCTAAATGTCATAGCTGTGTGCAATCAAAGCAACCTCGAAAGCCTCACAAGGCTGCCGAGGAGAGAAACTTGGCACCACTAGAACTCCTGCATTCAGATCTTTCTGAGATGAATGGCGTGTTGACGAAGGGTGGAAAACGATATTTCATGACATTGATTGATGATGCAACTAGGTTCTGTTATGTGTATTTATTGAAAACGAAAGATGAGGCTTTAGACTATTTTAAAATCTATAAGGCAGAAGCTGAAAACCAGTTAAATAGAAAGATAAAAAGACTTAGGTCAGATCGTGGTGGAGAGTATTTCTCAAACGAATTTGACTTATTTTGTGAGGAACATGGCATTATACATGAGAGGACGCCTCCTTATTCCCCCGAGTCAAATGGGATTGCCGAAAGGAAAAACCGCACGTTGACTGACTTGGTGAATGCCATGTTAGATACTGCGGGATTACCTAAGGCATGGTGGGGGGAGGCTTTGCTAACGTCTAATCACGTATTAAATAGAGTTCCTAACAGAAATAAGGACAAAACACCATACGAGGTATGGATTGGGAGAAAACCATCACTTTCTTACTTGCGTACATGGGGTGCTTGGCGAAAGTTAATGTGCCAATAACTAAGAAACGCAAGCTTGGACCTAAAACCGTGGACTGCGTTTTTCTGGGATATGCTAATCATAGCATTGCCTATAGATTTTTGATAGTTAAAGCTGAGGTACCTGACATGCATGTTGGTACAATTATGGAGTCTCGAGATGCAACATTCTTTGAGAATATTTTTCCTATGAAGGATACACATAACACTACTAGTCAACCTTCTGAAATAATTCCCAGTTCAATCACATCACCTGAACCTTTTGAACATACACATGAACTTGTCAATGAGGAGGATGACAGTGGAGCTCCTAGAAGGAGCAAGAGACAAAGGATATTCAAATCCTTTGGTGATGATTTCACTGTGTACCTTGTGGACGACACTCCCAAGTCTATTTCAGAAGCGTATGCATCCCCTGATGCAGACTACTGGAAGGAGGCTGTCCGTAGTGAAATGGATTCCATTATCGCTAATGGAACCTGGGAGCTGATAGATAAACCTTATGGGTTCAAACCTGTAGGGTGCAAGTGGGTGTTCAAAAAGAAGCTTAGGCCTGATGGTACTATTGAAAAATATAAGGCTCGGCTTGTTGCCAAGGGCTATACTCAGAAAGAAGGCGAAGATTTCTTTGACACTTACTCACCTGTTGCTAGACTGACCACAATTCGAGTACTACTTGCTTTGGCTGCCTCACATGGTCTTCTCGTTCATCAAATGGACGTTAAGACAGCTTTTCTTAACGGAGAGCTGGATGAGGAAATTTACATGGAACAGCCTGATGGATTTGTAGTAGAAGGTCAAAAAGGCAAGGTGTTAAAACTGTTGAAATCTTTGTATGGTCTGAAACAAGCCCCTAAGCAGTGGCATGAGAAGTTCGATAGAACACTGACATCTGCAGGCTTTGCTGTCAATGAGGCAGATAAATGTGTATACTATCGTTATGGTGGGGGTGAGGGAGTTATTCTATGTTTGTATGTGGATGACATCTTGATTTTTGGGACAAACATTAGTGTGATAAATGAGGTCAAATCATACTTGTCTCAAACTTTGATATGAAAGATCTGGGAGTGGCTGATGTTATTCTAAACATTAAATTGGTTAGAGGTGAGGATGGGATTACACTTTTGCAATCTCATTATGTGGAAAAGGTCTTGAGCCGTTTTGGCTTTTCTGACAGCAAGCCTTCTCCAACACCTTATGATCCTACCGTGTTACTTCGTAAGAATAAGAAAATTGCTAGGAATCAGCTGGAATACTCCCAGATAATTGGCTCACTAATGTACCTAGCTAGTGCAACAAGGCCAGACATCTCCTTTGCTGTGAGCAAATTGAGTCGGTTTACATCTAACCCAGGAGATGATCACTGGAAGGCGCTTGAGCGAGTGTTGCGCTATCTGAAAGGTACCTCGAACTTTGGACTTCACTATACTGGGTACCCGTCGGTGCTGGAGGGTTACAGTGATTCCAACTGGATCTCTGATGCTGATGAGATCAAAGCCACTAGTGGATATGTTTTCACTATTGGTGGTGGTGCTGTTTCATGGAGGTCTTGCAAACAGACCATTTTGACGAGATCAACCATGGAAGCAGAGCTTGCGGCACTAGACACTGCTATTGTTGAGGCAGAATGGCTACGAGATCTATTGATGGATCTACCTACGGTGGAAAAGCCAGTGCCAGCTATCCTTATGAACTGTGATAATCAAACCGTTATCGCTAAAGTGAACAGTTCTAAGGATAATATGAAATCGTCTAGGCATGTTAAGAGACGATTGAAGTCTGTCAGGAAATTGAGAAACTCCGGAGTTATAACCTTGGATTACATCCAAACAGATAAAAACCTGGCAGATCCCTTTACAAAGGGACTATCACGGAATGTGATAGATAGTGCATCGAAGGAGATGGGTATGAGACCCATGTGAGTTATCTATGGTAGTAACCCAACCTATGTGATCGGAGATCCCGTGAATTAGGATCTGGGAAAAACAAGCCATTAGTTAACTGGAGGAGAGTAATTTCAACCCTCTCTATGTGAAGATGCAATACTCTCAGAAACTGCAAGGCAGGTTGACTAAGGTCTTAATGTGTTCCATTGGCTTTTAGAAGCGAAGACGCTATCCTGCAGAGCGTTCTTGAAAGAACACACCTATATGAGCCCGACTGTTAGTCGCAGTCTATGGAGATCTTGGGTAATCTCCTACTAAGCTCATGAAGAGACCAAGGAGTATGACTTATACGCTCCAACCGAGGGGTAGCCTACTGGCGGCCTAGTATCAGTTAAGTCTTTAAGTGAAGCTTGCTTGCACCAAACTTGCAATTCAAGGCATAGTCCATTGTTCAAGTTGTGAGTAAGTGTAGCTTGGAGTTCTAGGTGGATGTTCAACCTTAATCGGTCTCTATCGAAATACTGATATATAAACAGTACATTAGAATTCAGGCAAATCTCTGTGGGACTTTGAGATCTGGTGGGGGATTGTTGGATTATATGTGGGCCAAGCCCATATAATAAGAATAATTCCTATTAAATCTCAAAGGCCCACTCATGCAAAGGAGGCATGCATGTGACCTTTAGTACCATATTGCTAGTTCTAGGAGAGTAAGACCACCTTAAAAGGGATGGTGCACTCCTAACCACTTGAGGCATGTGTGGGAGAGAACTAGAGGATAACACGCGCGCGCTCGCTCGCCTCGCCTCGCCGGGCCGGCCCGGGCCGGGCGGGGCGGGGCGGGGCAGGGCGGGGCGGGCGGCGCGGGCGCACGGCACCTGCGTGAATGGTCCGCCAAAATCCGCTCCAGGTGCTTGCACAGACGCGGCTTCCTTTTGCAGTTTTATTTTGCTGTTTTGAGTGGCGGTGAATCCGGATCGGTTACGGTTGCTAATCCGGTTCGGTTACGAGTTATGGAGAACGTGCAGGCGTCTTGATCACGCGTCCTGGTCTTCTATAAATACGGAGCCGCCGCCTTCATACAGAAGATGCGAAAATCAATCTAGGGTTTTGCCTCCTCCATCCATTGTGCTGCGCCGTCCCCCGTGGTCTACTCCGTCCCGTCCGCCGGCGTGCACTGTCGTTCGGGAGAGCAGGTCTCCGGAACCGTCGCCTTCGTAGTCCTGCACCGGGAGAGGGCGAATAAGGTTTTTGGGAAGCGCTCTGCGCGACTGCTCGCTGTAGCTCTGGCTCGTCTTCCTCGTCGTTCGGCTTCGGCGAATCGTCATCGACTTCGTGTCATCTTCACCGTGCCTGCGGCGTCTACATCGGCAAACCGATCAGAACAGAACCATCGGTACGTAACAGTAATGTTCTCCGTATTAGATCTGTTCATGTACAGTTTCCTGGTTTACATGTCTAGATCTTTTATGCCTGTGATGGTTCTGTTATTGTGCGTGCATGATGTCATGATTAATTTATGGAATAAATTGAACCTACATGTGCTTATATTTTCAACAGTCACTAGCAACTCAAACACTATTCCGGTTCTTTTGAGCTTTTGTCTTCTCTAAAAATCGAAACAAACATGACGACTTCTTAAAACAAATTATCGAAATAGCTTTATAAGCTCAAAATTGTGTGCGCCATCCACATTGACATCTTCGTCGTCCGCTGCCTTCTCAAAAAGTGTAGGCAAAAGGCATAACCATAGCCAAAAGTCATAAACCACAGCCTAAAAGAACAGTCCTTTTTCTCTTACTTGTGCACCCCATTGGGATACATCGAGAATTCTAGAAAGACCATATTAACGCATGCTATATGTACCAATAGAATCATATCCTATAATTCAATTCATTGATTAATTGATTGGTATTCATGGAATTAATAAAGAAAGGAATATTGTTCTTAAAAAATAAAAATAAGGTATATGCATTGTAGTTATATCCCTGTTTAATTTGGAATGCAGGGATTTCGCAGGAATTGAGGAAAAAAATCCCGTGTTCAAAATGGAGCCTTAGTTTTGTATCACATAAGGTTACTATTGATGGACTTTAGATGTTAAGCGGTGCACTAGAGCTTGACTTGGACTTACAATATACATATTTTCTTGAGTAAATTTTGCAAAACTACAAATTTTTTGTTAAAACTATCATAAAATTACAGGTTTAAACAACAATTTAAGGCTATGGTTCGAGAAACTTGGACCCATGTGTCAGCATCACAAAGTAGCCTTGCACCCCATTTCAGTGTGAGGTCTCGCTTTTCACTGCCAGGTGGGCCCTGCTATTATGCAACAATACCATATGACGGGAATATCAAAACCTGTGGTTCTGAGAAACATTTGTCCTTTAAATATATAGTTCTATGAAATTGTTGCTTAAACCTGTAATTTGTGTAGTTTTAACAACCAATCTATAGTTGTCCAAAATTTACTCTATATATTTGACATTGAGTAGGCAGGGGGCGGATCCAACACACAATTGCTGGGGTCATGTGGCCTCAGTAAAATTTTCTAAATTCTATAGGAAGTTACTGTTCATCTATCCACCCCTGCGAGTAGCTGATGTTAAGGTGGTGCCGTGCTTGGTCTTGCTGGACCATTGTCATTGAAAAAAATAAGCTGGTTGGAATATTGGATGGGCCATACAACGGCAGAGATAAGGCTCGCACTGGCAGTCTAGTTGCGTGCCCACCAATCATCATCCATTCAGCTGCATTTTGCTGCACGCATACCGCAAAGTTTGTCTTCTCTGGGCCTGTAAATCCCAGCACTAGCAGCAGCAGCAAGTTGCGACCTCATCTTGCTTTCCAAAAGAAAAAAAAATTTGCTGCGACCCCATGCATATTGAGTACACCATGTATGGCAAAAAAAAAAACCCTATCTTTACTTAGGTGAACAAAAATATTCAACTCTTTTGTTGCACCAAATCTTGATATCTAGATTGTTTTTAAATGACAGTGGACTATAGTTTTGAGTGAAGTGCTAGGATCCTAGTAGATGCCAGACCCATCTTATTTAGCTTATGTTATCCCCCCCTCCTACTTTGACATAAATTTTTCTATGGTTCATATTGCTAAAAGAAAAGAGCTTTCATACGGTAGTTATTTGGACATTTTTTAAATATAGTTTGTGGGCAGATCAAGTTTTACTTACTCTTGTTTTTATTAAAGGCAAATAAGCCTCGATGGGCCTGGAACTCTGCATTCATACTGGTTGTTACAAAAGTGAAGCACATGTTCCACCATTTTGTAGAAAGAACATAATATTCTATAGTTTGTAGAAATGCTAGGTATGTCTTGCATGGGTCGGACAGCTGAAAAACCCGGTTACCCACAGGAAAAATGGCTAGCCATTTGTGATGGACGGACTAAAGATCCGTTTGTGGCGGCTTTGCTTAGGCCAAAAGCACTTCTAGAAGCACAAACCAGCCATTTGGATCTCACTCCGTTGTGCGAACCACTTTTTGGTGAGGTCACAGAGTTTTGTATGTATGATTTCATCCACTAAGGTTTAAATGCTGGTGTTCACCTTTTAGGCACATGCGAATGCGTCTTAATAGGAACTTTCTAGTGATGGTGTGTGCATGTGCATCTCTCTTGTAATTGCAAAAAAAAAAAACTCACTCTGCTGTCCCCGCAATATTGTTGCATCGAATTGTCGGTTCTCAAATTGCTTATTTATTATTTTTGTCCAAGAGTAAGTTAAATTGTTTATCAATACGACAAATTAAGGTAACCAACTGGGCATTTTTTGTTTTTAAACACAAATATTCCTAAATTTTACTATTGTATAGTAGTACACATATCACTTCCATTGAATATTCAAATCGAAATTTTACATATTCCACTTCGATAGCAATCATGCACTGTTTGTGGCTGATCGACAGCTTTGTTCAGCTTTTGAATTGATTAATTAATTAGTGCTTCCTTTATTCAGAAATTCCAAAGTGGTTTCGAGCTAGAGTCTAGAGATCTAGATGCAGAGAGCTAACAGAGTAACAGTACTTAAGGAACAAATATAAGACGATCTGCATAAAGAGGCCCAGGGTAATCTATGCTAAAGCTTCTCTTTCAGTTTTCAATCAAAATGTGCTGTTGGCAAGTGGCCAAAGCCGATATTACATATTCTTGAACCGTTAAGAAAATATTCTTGCCGTGCTTCTTTATATTTTACATCGATACAAAAGAAGTTTGGAAGATTTGGGCCATGATTAGTTGGTTGCATGCATGCCAATGGGCGTTTGACAACGTGTAGGAAGCCAGACTGACACACTTGTAGCAGCTTTTTGCAGGCCCATCTTTCCCATCTTGGAAAGGCCGGCTCGGCTACCTTTTCGTTCACGAAGCCGAACTGACACTACAAATTAATTTTTGTAAACACTCACTTATATGCGCAGTAGGCCCTGAAATCGTTTTAACAGAGATGTTATGAAATTTACAAGAAAGCTCTAACGGTATGCACAGTAACTAGATTGCCGTCCAGGTGATACGAAACTTCTTTAATGTACACATTAGCAATTGTGACGACAGTGAAATGTGATCTTGAAGAATATGAGCATGTTCTTTGTGGTTTTTAAAAGTAGTTTTTGATTTTTACTATAGTAGCTAACTTTCAAACGGGGTATTTTCTTAAGACAGTATCTATAAGTTATTATAGCACACATTAAAATCTCAACATCTGTACCAGCCAAAGTCATAAGCGAGTATTTCTCTCCGTAATCTCGGTCGCAAACAACCCAAAATTCAAAAATTTCAACTAAAAATTATAAACCACATCATAAGAAAAAAAACAGATATATCCCTTAGATTCCCTCTAATTGTCGAAAAGAACATCTCGTCACGAGTAGCTAGCGCCAATCATTTAGTTTCAGTCATTCAGATGAGGTTATAGCCAGAGTCCGGTGCGAATAACAAAACGCTATTCATGTTAGCGGCTCCTAATTCCGACTCGGCAAAAGCTCCAGGACTTCTCAACTCCTCTTCCGACCAGAAGGAATTCCCTGATCAACTCGGCTCTGGCTTCTGACTTCTGGCTTATTTTTCACTATTCATAAGTTTCGTTTTTTTCTGAACTTTTGGCTTTTTGTTGAGTTTTTTTGCCGGTTCTTTTTTGCCCGTATTTGTTTGTATTATACGTAATGGGCTAACATATTTTTTTATATATTTAATTTTTTTTAAATTTAATTATGCTAAATAAGCCTCTGTCAGCTACAGTGTTTTTTTTCAGCCAGCTACAGTGTTTTTAGCCATAAGCCATGAGCCATATTAGTTTTTAGTTTTGGCTTATGAATAACAATAACTTATAGAGAAATTTATATATAGACACACTCGTGTGCGATTTTAACCGATATAAATAAAATCACTATAATATATATTATAATTAACTATTAGACTACATCTTAAAAAGACAATATATTTGAAAGTAAGATATTATAAAAAAGCAGTTTCCTACGGAAAAACAGTTTTTTAAAATCAATACAAATAGAGGCCCGTCTCATCGCCGGTTTGCCGGCCTGCCGGCCTGCCGCCATGGCTCCACTTCACTGCCCTCAGAGCTTCGGATAGTCGAGTGCCGAGTGCACTGCTTCCGTCCAACCGTGCCTCAATTCTGTTGGTTCCTCAATCCTCCCCGCGGTGCATCGACGCGACATCCCGTTGCTAGGAGAATCGATCCGTTCCTCTCCCCTTCTAGTGCAATTAGATGCATGCAGAGAGGTTATAGTATTGTTTCGTTATTCCAATGCAATGTTTGGATAAGAATTTGTCTCACAAAAGGTGCATGCAGGAACAGTCGTTAGTTCCATGAAATAGCATTGTACTGCATGTAAGCATTGCTTGATACTGATAGGAATTGATTACCTGACAACAAGTATACACTTGAGCCTATGTGTTCAAAAAAAAATTATATACTTTAGCCTCGGTGGAAGAATAGAAAAGGATCCATGCTCAAGTTCATACGAATGCTCTATATGTCTCCCAGAACACATTTCATTTTGTAATATAGTTCAAGAGAATACCTTGTCCGCCGCAACGGACGAACAACAGATCGACGAGGAAATAGTTGGGTCGTAAGTGCATGCCGCGAATAAACCTGTGATATCCTAGTTACAGGTTTGCAAGAATTGACCTCTATCCATGTTACAGTGGCGGGTACAGTATTTTTAAAATGGGTATTTAAAATTATAAAAATATTATTCAATGTAAAATATAAAAGTTCACAATAACAAAAAAAAATTACTACAGACAATGCTCAAATAATTTAAAAGAATTAAAAAGTAATTAAAAAAATTACATGCACCTGTGTTGCTTATGAATGCTAAGCATTGTCTGATATTTTACGTCGCTCCATACCCTACCGATCGCCGCCGCATGCTCCTTGTCCCGCCGCTGCCACACCCTCCATTGCCGGCTGGCCGTGGCCACATGGCTGGACCCTCCACCCTGGCTCCACCCTGCGCTGCGTGTCTCTCCTTGGCACGAGATTGTGCCACTTGTTGCTCCATGCCTCATCAGTTGCCGTTCACCGCCACACGTTCCCTGCTAACTTGCCTTGTGCTCGTGTGCCGCCACCACACAGAGGACGAGAGAGAGACACTACTACAGAAAAGGTCATCACAGACGGTTCAAAAACGTCATCATAGACGGTTTTGTGAACCGTCTGAATTTATGGGTCAGTGATAATACGAGGTCATCACAGACGGTTTTTAGTTAAAAACCATCTGTGATATGTAAATATCACAGACGGTTCTAAACTAAAAACCGTCTGTGATTATAAACTATCACAGACGATTTTTAATTAAAAACTATCTGTGATATTCCCTTCTACTCCTAAACCTATTTCTGTTTATTGGCTAGCCTCAGGAAATGCTAGCTATGCCCTCTGAAACAAGCAGATCAACATGTACATATATACATCCAATTCACATCTCAATTCATTTCACAAACATAAAACATCCATTTTTATTAAGATTAGAGCCTACCATTACAATATCCCAAAACAACGAGTAAGTTACACAACAAGAACAGAGAAAAAGCAAAGATCCTCTATGCCTTCTCGCCCCTGATGCAACGCATGAGCTGGATGTCTTTGACGCCCACCATTGTCGGCGTTGATTGAGCGTCTGCTCAGTTGGCACGAGCTAGTTGCTTCTGCGGTGTCTTGCCGAATTTTTTGTACGGATAATCCATTTTTTATTCGAAATTACATAAATATACCCGCGGGAAAATTTTTTACAAAAATAGGCTCCAGTCGCCTAATGGTTGGGCGACTGGAGGCGTTCGCCCAACCACACGGCGACACAATATATCTCGCTGCACAGTAGAGCGATTGCATTAAATCGCTCTTCCGTATGGCGACTGGCATGCAGTCGCCATACCGTTAGGCGACTGCCATGCAGTCGCCATCCCGTTAAGCGACTTTAGGTAGCCCCCCGTGATTGTTTTAGAATTTGTGAATTTTGTAACGTTGAACCGGTAAAAAATACGGTGAAGTTGTAATAAAAGTTTATGTTCATTGTATATTGTAGGTGTGTAAAAAGTTTTTTAATTTTTTTTTTGAAAGATTGAGTAGAGAACGATCGATACATACACTGTTAAGTGAGATAGTTTATATGCGGAAAGAGATGATAGACTTATGTAAATATAAATAAACTTCATAATATAACTGTGAGTAACATGGCGCATGTATTTTCATTACATGCATAACATATATAGCATCTGCAGCACGCCTCACTGGTCACCCTGCTGTGCCCCGTCACCGCGCCCGCGTCCTCCCATACGGCCTCGCTTGGCCCTCCTCCGGTGCAACGGATTAGGACGATCCGAAAAGGTAAAACGAGGAGGAGGGTGTCTATCCCGCCCCTGCGCTGGTGGAGTCAGCTGCACCTCTGGCTGTGTAATCTCCGGAGCACCGGGGAGGGCACTGGCAGAAAGAACCTGCGGTGCGACGTCGGGCGACGGCGCGAAAAACTGGTCCACATCCTCCTGGCCTGGGGAGACGCCGTGCTGGTAAGTACCTGCAATATTAATATCGTTAGTGCGTTGCATGTCGTCTTCGGATAAACACGGTATAAGACCCTATGCGTACCCGTAGCTGGCGCCATGGAGGAGGCGTACACCCCCTGCGTGGGGAAGACAGGGGTCTGCGTAGGAGGCGTGAAGTGAACCGGTGTAGGAGGCCCTGCCCAGGCTGAACCCCCTGGCTGCTCCGGGTGAGGTGGTGGAGGACGTGTCCACGTAGGTGCACCATAGTAGTGCCACGCTGGTGGAGGTGGCACAGGTGGAGGTGGCACTGGTGGACGAGCAGTCGTAGCGGGGGGCGTGGAGACCGCCGGTAGCCTCGTGCAGGACAGTAGGCTAACGATACGTCTACACCCCTCGTGCACCCGACGCGCAAAGCTGAGGCCCTCCTCATGGGTCAGCTGCGCACCACTGGCGAGCCTCTCCAGTACTGTGCCGGACTCGGCGTATAGGTCAGAACCGACGTCAGCCTGGACACAAAGACATAAAATGGTCGATTATGGAAACGACATTACCATTTGGGAATCTTTGAAATGACATGTAACGTACCGCGAGGTGAGCGTCGTGCGCGAAGTGCGCGGGGTACGTGTCCGTCGGAGCGGCGACGTGTGTGGCAGGCGGGTCTACCACATATACGAGCCTGATACGGGTCTGCGGCTGGTACCAGCGCAGGTACTCCGCGTACTCCCTGCTGTCGTACGGTCGGTCCTCGTCCACGCGGTCGTCGAGCGCATCCTGCCACTGCTCGACCCAGGGCTGCATTCTCACCGACCAGTCCGTGCCTCTTTTCACTCCCTTCCCGCTGTGCCTGCGTATAAAACCATTACGTAATGTGAGATACTTGCGAACGCAGTAGTAAGTATGTACATATTTAGCACAAACGTACACTCACCCGTGCACGTGCCGCGGAAGCGATGGTCCGACTGGTACAGGAACCGGCTGCCATAGCCCGAACTGCCGCATCACCCGCTGGGGTGCGTAGTCCTCCACGTAGATGAGGTACACGAGCTTCCGGCGGGTGAGCCAGAAAGCCCGGTCACGCCAGCAAAGTGAAGACAGACCGCCAGGAGCACGGGCCTGCACTGCCGTATCAGCGTACGGCTCCCAGCGCACGTCGTCGGCTGTGATGCGGTCGAGCTGCTCCACAAAGACTCGGTACGCCCGCGTGACCTGCACGTGCGCGAACTGTACCTGCAAGAAAGACAAGTTGTTTACAATGACGATCGTCAATAAGAAAGAAATAGTTAACTGTGATAAAACTTACTCGGCGACGGCACCACATAGAACCCATCGTCGGCCGGTCGACTTCTCCCCCCGGATACATCTCGGGCCCGTACGGACCCACGTCGTCTAGCACAGGTCGTCCGACGCTTAAGCGCTCGAACGACCACAACTGTAGTAGCAGGGGACAACCCGTGAGGATCGAGTTCGGCTTGACCCTCGTGCACGCATCGCACAGCGCGCGGTACGTCGCGGCAAGTACGGCCGATCCCCAGCTGACCTGGTGGGGCTCGCCGTCAGCGATCGCCCTCGCATAAGCGATAAGGCGCGCATCCACCGAGTTGCCGTGGCTGGTGGTGAAAAGCACCCAACCAAACAGCCACAGCACGTACGCCTCCAGGTGCCGCGAGACCTGCTGATCGTCTGCCTGCGGAACCATGCGCTCCACCTGAATGCAAAAAAGTTGTTATTAGTACGTAATACCACAAAAAAGAGCTTCGAAGATACGATCGATTTTATATACCACGTACCCGGTACTGTCTGAGCCACCTCAGTGTCGGCCCATGGGTCTGCGCCTCTCCGAACACGTGGTGGTCAGCGGCCGGTGGAACGATACCCTCGAATCTGCCGAGCAGGTCAGCGCGCCAGTCGGCCGGGGCCTCCGGTAGGAAGGCAGCGTCTCCCGCGATCGGAAGCCCAAGAAGCAGGGACACATCCTGCAAGGTCGGCGTCATCTCCCCGAATGGGAGGTGGAAAGTGTGCGTCTCGGGCCGCCAACGGTCCACCAAAGCCGTCAGTAGGGAACGGTCGAACGGAAATCGTCGTGATCGATCCCCGCCCGCCTCGTCCCCGCCCTCGTCCCCGCCAGCGGCTCCATCCTCCTCTGTGGCCTGCACCATCCGGGCAAGAGGGAGTAGCCCGGCATCCCGCAGCCTGCAAACAAAGTGAAGGTCAGCACGGAACGAACTAACGGTCGCACTAAACGCTGGAATAGTGCTCACCTGGCAGTCCAACGAGGGTCGAGTCCCCAGGCCACGCGAGGTGTCCGTGTCCGGACCACTCCCAACTGAGGCGGCTCGTCCGTGCTCCCCGGTGGCGGCACTAGATGGGAAGCGCGATGAGAGCGGTCCACGTGCTCGTCCAACAGCGCGAACCGCCACTCCGAGTCACGTCCAGCACGAGTCATACCTGCAAAATTTGTACAATACTTTCAACATTCAATTTTCTGCATCTAAATTTGTACAATAATTTCAACACTAAATTTTATACATCTAAGACTGTACATTAAACTTGGTACATCTAAATTTCTACATCTAAACTTGTACATTATACTTTCTACATCTAAATTTGTACAATAAATGGTACACAAAATTTATAAACTAAATTTTCTAAACTTTATTTGTAAACTACATTTAGTACACAAAATTTGAAAATTAAATGTCTAAATTATATTTCTATATTTAATTTCTAAACTAAATTTTGAAACTACATTTTCTAAACTAAATTTGTAAACTAATTTTCTACACTACATTTTCTAAACGAATTTTCTAAACTAAATTTGTAAACTAATTTTCTACACTACATTTTCTAAACTAATTTTCTAAACAATATTTCTAAACTAATTTTCTACACTACATTTTCTAAACTAATTTTCTAAACTAAATCTCTAAACTAATTCTCTACACTACATTTTCTAAACTAATTTTCTAAACTAATTTTCTACACTACATTTTCTAAACTAATTTTCTACACTAACAAAAAATATAACACGAAAAATTACCTGAAAATCGCGCACTCCCCCTCCTCTTCTCCTCCTCTCCCTCTCCTTCTCTTCTCCTCCTCTCCCTCTCCTTCTCTTCCCCTCCTCTTCTCCTCCTCTCCCTCTCTTCTCTGCGACGGCGGCCGAACGAAGGACCGCGCTCGGCCTGGCCGAGCGCGGTATATATCTCACTACAAGTCGCCGAACCGTTGAGCGACTGAAATGCAGTCGCCTAACGGTTGGGCGACTGGATGGAAGTCGCCCAACCGTGGGGCGACTGCAATTAATCGCCCAACGGTTAGTAGATTCATTAAATGTCGCCGTGTGGTTGGGCGAACGCCTCCAGTCGCCCAACCATTAGGCGACTGGAGCCTATTTTTGTAAAAAAATTTCCCGCGGGTATATTTATGTAATTTCGAATAAAAAATGGATTATCCGTACAAAAAATTCGTGTCTTGCCTCCCGTAGACTTGTGCGTCATCTGCAAGGAGGAGGATAGCAAGGAGGAGGAAAACAGCAAAGAGGAGGAGAACAACAAGGAGTAGGACAGCAAGGAAGAGGAGACCAACAAGGAGGCTGGGTTTTGGTTATATTTATAGGGGAGGGAGAAGCGGGAGTTCGAAATTTTTGGCGCGGGAACGGAGAGGCGGAGCTACGATCCGTGGGGTGAGAATTGGTGGATTTCTATTGGCTATGATTGGGTTGAGGAGGATCGACGGCCTAGCGGTCAGATTATCACAGACGGTTTTGTGAATTAGAGTACAAAATTTTATATACCGATGCAATATAAATACTTAATCTAAAAAGATAGAATAGCAAAGTTTTATATAGCTCATATATACTTATTTGAAAGGTTTTGACGAGATCTACAACTTTTCAGTTGAAGTAAAATCCAAATTCCGAAAGGAAGACCAAGAAAAAGGGCAAAAATAGAAACCAAAAACTTGCGACGCAGGTTTAGGTGCAAAGATGACCGATTTTGGGGGTCTTAGAGGGCGACTAGCGCAAGCTGGTCATTTTTTGGATCGGGCTCGTCGTTAGCTTTCCAACGAGTACAAGAACGTCGAAAACGGACACCGTATGCAAAAGTTATACCCGTTTTACTGAAGGTGTCTCAAAACTGAATCATCCTCGGACTTAAGCGGGAAAATATGAAATTTTGAGGGATTGTAAGGCGGGAAATGTATCACATATCACAGGCGGTTCAACGGTAAGAACCTTCTGTGATACTCCTTTTTCCCGCCACAAATACAACAGACGGCCTCCAAATTAAAACCATCTGTAATAGTGTACATCACAGACGGTTTCACAAAACCGTCTGTGATTTGGCGTCTAGTATTAGGTTTTCTATAGTAGTGAGAGAGCACGGCTTAGGGCTAACCGACGGGGTTGGACTTGGAGCGTGTGGGATATGTTGAAATCAAGTGGAGGTTGAAATAGGCAATATTAATCCCAGTTGGTAGTATATACATCTAATATATCTACTATATATTGGGTTTTTTTTTTGCAAAAAAAAGTTGGATGTACATCTGCACGCCCATGTCCCTATACTGCATCCGTCCCTGATCCTAGAAGCTGGAAAAAAAATACTAAATGCTGTCCACATTGGAGATTATTAGTAAAGCAACAGCACGCTATCCCCGATAGAGTTCAAATTTATTCTAACCGCTGTCACCGATAGAGAAGTGCTTAGCTTCGTAATTGTTTGCATACTAGTCTTATTTATTTAATTTACTTTCTATTTTAGCTTATGAATAAAAAAATCGGCTTATGACAAAACTGTTCACATCCATTGCTTGTGACTTTTCTTTTTCTTCTCTACAATTAACATGGAAGAGTTTCATCTCTAAATTTTGCAGGTGTGCATAAATCGATCATCTAGTACATCCATGTTTGTTGGAAACTTTGAATAGTGATATATGGTGTGAGTACGCTGTCAATTGTATTCGTCATATATACATCTTGTCCTAAGGAATTAATTAATATGATAAATTCAATTCCTACTAGAATGTGTTGTGTGTTTCTAAAAACTTTTTGAGGAGAGATAGCTCCTACATACTGTTTATTGCTACATCAAGAGTCAAGACAAAAGTAAAAGAAGATCCAAACTGATGCTGAGGGGCCCTATATATATGCATCCAGGCGAAGCAACGCAACAATATGCGCCAAGTGATGAGGTGCCTGCAGCTAGGAAAAGAAAAGCAAGGATCATAGCTAGAGATATGAGACAGGACGGAGAGGAAAGGATAAGGATTCAGTGCGTAAAAGGTGGCGGGCCGGGCTGCATGCGAGAGAGAGTTCTCCTGAAGGAAGAAACGACGAAATGTGCATGCATGCATGATCCATGGAAAAATGTTCTGCGTAGATATTCTTGCTAGTACCATACACTAGCTATTAGCCAGTAAATGTATAGGTCCGTTTATATTAACCTTTTGTTTTAGCTTTTGGTTTTATCTTTTAAATAGAAATATTTTGTAGAGAAATTTATAGAGAGATATACTTGCGTACGATTTTGACCGATATAAATAAAATCATTATAGTATATACTACAATCAACTAGTAAATTTATTTTAAAAAATACTTCATTTAAAAAGTAGATACTATAGAAAAACGGGTATTAGAAACTAATACAGAAAGGAAAGGGCCTACATTCGAAATAATTTAAACCCCTCCTGGATGGTCGGATGACACATATATGCCAATGTACCACGTAAGCATCATATTCGCAAAACTAATTCCATGGTACAGATTCGAATGTCGTTCGTGTTCGACCTGCAACTTTAGGCTGTATCTAGCGTAGCTAGACTGATCATGCATGCAATGATACAACTACCTAACCGTCTCCTCAATCGAATAAATGTACACATCAGCATGCACAGCTTAATTGTGCTCACCATGCATCCATGCATTGTGCCTATATATGCTTCCATCATTCAGCTCGGACAAGCTAGCTAGACTGTCATACACGCATGCATGCTAAGAAAAATTGGATTAAGATGAGAAGATCAGTTGGCCTTGGGACGGTACATATGTCCAGGCTAATTATGTTGCGTACATGCATCCGCAACGAGCAGCAGTAGTGCGACCAATTATGTTGCAAGATTCTCTGATCCAACAGGCCTCAACACGTACGCACAACAAGGCACCGAAAATGGGATCTCGCACCAATGATGCCGGGGTACCGAAATGACCAATGCATAACCAATTATCTCGAAGCATCTGCAACTTTCCCGGGCTATTTTTTATCCGCTGTATGTGCAAGGTGGCAGCTCCACAGCCACTGTGCACGGCTTCGGCCTGAAAAAGTCACTGAATTAATTAAACTGGTCCTTGTTGGGTGAAAAGAACCTATAGGCTAGGGGGCTGTTTGGTTGCCAGTCACAGTTTACCACGCCTAAGGTTAGGCAAGTTTGACCAACTTTGGGAGCTGTTTGGTTGCAGCCACAGTTGTGGCAAGATTCCTTTCCAGCAAACTAGGTCCCACGCGTCAATAACTCAAAAAAGTGTGGCAAGATTCCCTTAGGCTTGCTAAGGTGTGGCAAAGAATTTGGCAACCTCAACTTAGGCAAGTGTGGCAGTTTTTGTTGGCAAAGTGTGACTAGCAACCAAACAGCCTCTAGTTGTTGAAGCATGTGGTTGCTGGGGATGGCGACGAGGCAAAAGATTGCTTGGTGTTTTGTCCAATCTTGTGCGCTGGTTTTTCTCTATGAAAGTCCATTTGACTCTTATTGTAGAATTCTACGCTTTTAACCTTTTAATTATAAAATCAGATACTCAACACTCTTCAATTATGAAAACCGATTATTTTACCTCCCTGAAGCCATTCTAGCACTGATATAGCAGTGGCTTTTGACATGTGGCTAGTTTTGGGTGGCATGGCACCTAGTAATGGAAATCAACAAATAAATATAAGGTAGACCTCATACGTCGTGTTCTATGATTAATTCCACTCTATTTTCTTCTCTCTCCTCTATCTGCATCTTCATCGTTACTGCCCCATTAGACTCCACTGCTAGGCCAACCGAGCTACCACCATCCAGCTGATACGGTGCACCAAATTTAGATAGTGGTGGTGAAGCTCATGGGGGCTGAGGACGATGTCAATGGTGGAACTTGCAATCTGTGGCGGCGCACCTTGGGGATGACAGTGGTGACCATGTTGAGGGCGGCAACGGCGGTGGTGTCTTAGTGAGGAAGAGAAGAAGTTTCTTGCACAAGCAATGTTATAGGTTCTTCCTCACCTCTGACCAGGGGCGAGGGCCCTCTCCACCCATCCCTCCTATTACTTGCCCTTATCACCATCACCTCCTATTATCATTGCTTGTTCCGTCTTCAATGGCTTAGGTCAGTCGTCACTAAGGCTGTTGGTGTAGCTCTACTTCAATCTCTCATTAGACCTAGCCACGACCCTTGACGACCGAAGTTAAACCCTAGTCACGTTATATGTTTCTGTCCTCAGGCGCCGTCACCTGCATCAGCTTCATCCTCTTGCGTTGGTCACGCGTCGGCCGTCTGCACTCGCCATCGCCAATCGCTAGTCGCGTGCAACGCCGTCGGCACTTGCGCATTGCAGGTTGCAGCAGCCTTGTTGAGTGTGCTGCCACGTCTGCCAACGCGCGAGCCCGGGGAGTTGCCATGACGCGTGCCCTCGATCCTCTGCTGGCGCCATCTGTCACGGGAGGTCAGTGTCGGCTGGATCGCTGTTTCAGCCACGCGCATCGTGAGCTTCGCGCCATCTGGCCATTTGCCGGTTTGCCCGAGTCCTTGTTGGCGTCAACAGTAAGGCCGTCTCCTCGGGCGGCGCTCCAAGTTAAGTTGACGCGAGCATCAGGGTGAGCTGACCGGGGAGGAACTTTCCCGTGGGGGAATTTAATAATAGATCGGTTTAGTCTGTCATGTGGTTTTACTGTAAATTTGGATGTTATATGGCTATAATTTGGGAATAGTATATATTAGAAAGTTGTAGAGGATTTTAGTAGCTTTCTGTAGAATTTTTATTCATATTGATCGGATGAGTAGATTTTGGTGTATAAATTTTGTAAGTCTGCTATATGGTAAATTTGTCATTTTCAATCTATGAACATGATGCTGCAACGGGCCGCAGGGCAGGTCGGGTAGCAAGGGTGTAGCATGCGCTATGGCCGTGTGCCAGTGCAATGCTTCTCGCGCGACCGGGATATTCGTCCCTAATGATTGGGCATGGCGATTGGGTTTTGAGAGCACAACAGCTGGAGGCTAGGATTTCCTATTGTAACTTCTGAAAATGCTGAATCCTTAATCTTGTTCTACTTAGTACTTCTTGTTTGTTTGATCAGTTTAGTCACAATTTCTATTGTAAATGTAGATTTGTAGAGCACTAAATTTTTATTAGTACATGTAGATTTATGCCAGAGAAACAAGTAATTTTTTTTAAAAAATTTTGTGACGTTGATTGTAGCATAAATATGTAATTTGTCCCATTTAAACTTCTGTACAATACTACTATGTTATTTGAACTTATATTAGAACGAATGTGTCTTTAAGTTCATATTTCCATCCTCAAAATCCTAGCTTCACTAGTGAAACAAATTTGTTTTGCCGCAGAAGCCTTCCTTCAAATCCTTACCATCCTGTAGTGAGAGAGGCGAAGAAGAGGAGAAAACAAAAAGATAAGGTAACTTAGTTTATGTAGTACATGCACGTGTAAGCATGTAAGACATGCATGCATATTTTAAACCTAACCACCGACCAAATCATCGGCAAAATTATCTACGTGCTAAGCTGCTAATACATTCTATATCGTCTGTTTAGATAAACTGCTTGTTCATTGCTATGTTAACTGATACTAGTCACGAGAATATACCTATTCCTAGCTAATTACCCCAAGACAAGTTACGCGGCCATCGGGGACACACAATAATATGTAATTGACCTAGCTACCTGTGTTAGGCCCTGACTATACGCATACGATCGAGACGTCGACGTAGCGTCTAGTCAAATAAAGAAAGTTGTATGGACAAGAGCAGTTCATGCATGTTGCCGACAAAGCAAGCACATTGGCTGACCAAACCATGCATATCATCACTCCAGTAACGCACTACAGAAACAGCAGCGGCTTCGTGTAATTTCCTGCATGAGCACACGTATACCTCCGCCATGGATCTGCAGGTCAAGCGAGCGACAATTCAACGTCCACTACTACAGAAAGTCTAATACTAGACAGCCAATCACAGACAATTTGATAAAACCGTCTGTGACCAACACTATCACAAACGGTTTGACAAAACCGTCTGTGATCAACACTAACACAGACGATTTTAATTTGGACACCGTCTGTGTTGGCGGCGTCGGAGAAAACGAGTATCACAGACGGTTCTTACCGATGAACCGTCTGTGATACTGAAGTATCACAGATATCACAGACGGTTTTTTTAATAAAAAACCGTCTGTGGTAAATTGGTTATCAGAGACGGTTTTTAACAAACAGAAGGCCACAGAAGATCATGAAAGGACGTCTGAATCAGATCATAGCACAAGCCACACAGAGTAAGATCCAAACACATTTTTTTGCTAAAAACCGTCTGTGATAATGCTCACTAGGCATTTATTGCGCTGCTCGGACCGCATCTGTCTTCATTTTGATACAGATCTAGCCGCTGCTGCGCACTCTTTCGCTCAGGAGGCAAGCTAGGCGATTTCAGACCAGTTAATTTGGTGGGAGGAGGCAGATATTGAGCTTTGAAGATTCATACTTTCCTGGTTGCTCTAGATATGGTTAGTAATGAATTTTATTTTTTATTTGCATGCATTACAATTTAGATCTAAGTAATTGGTGAGTGTTATTAATTGAAGATGGTTTGCAAAATTGTTGGTTATATAATAGCTGTTGTGTTTGTAATATGAATTGAGCTAGCAAATTAAGCCTCGATATAATACATGTGGCCGGTATATATGTAGTAATAATTAGTTAATTTAATTTTTAATACTAAGTTGTTATATATGTACGTAACGTAGGACCGAAGCTGGATGTATGCCGCGAGCCGTGTGAGTGAAGAGTACATTAATGGCGTGTCTGTTTTTACAAGAGCTGCCGAGGAGGATATGTTGAATAAGGGGGTGGAATATATGTACTGTCCATGCACTGACTGCGAGAATTTAAAAATGTTTAAGAACCGAGGGCAAATTGAAGCGCACTTGATTCGGAGGGGTTTCAAAAAGGGTTATACGTGTTGGACCAGTCATGGCGAAGTGAATGATCAAATGCCGCCGGATGACATCGCCGGTGAAGTGAATGACGTGCCGCCGGCTGATGTCGATTGTGGTTCGGATTCAGATAGGTTGCACGATGATAATCTGGATCAGATGCTTCGCGATGTAGAACAGAACTATGATGAGAGAGAGTATGTTAAATTCCGGGGCTTGATGGAGGATTCAGAGAAACCTTTGTTCACGTGCTGCAAGTACACGAGGTTGTCGGCCGTGCTTGAACTGTTGAAATTGAAGGCAAGCAACTTTGGTCCGACAAGAGTTTCACGGCGCTGCTAGGTCTTTTAGCGAACATGCTTCCGGAGGGAAATGAGTTGCTTAAAACCACGTATAAAGCCAAGAAGGTTCTTTGTCTATTGGGAATGGAAGTAGAAAGAATACATGTATGTCCGAACGACTGTATCCTCTACCGTAAAGAGTATGCAAACATGCATATATGTCTGGTGTGCAACGCATCCCGATACAAACGTAACAATCAATCAGATGATGGCGAGGGAACAGAGGCGAAGAAAGGACCTCCTGCTAAGCTGGCATGGTATTTTCCTATAATTTCCCATTTGAAAAGGTTTTTTGCAAATCCAAGGAGGCAAAACTGCTACGTTGGCACTCGGAGGAGCGCAAGAAGGATGGAATGCTAAGACATCTTACTGATTCCGCGCAGTGGAGAAACATCGATAGGAGTTGTGCGGACTTCGGTGCAGAACCAAGGGGAATATAAGGTTTGGACTGAGTACAGACGGAATGAATCCTTTTAGTAGCATGAGCAGCCGACATAGCACATGGCCCGTGACTCTCTGCATCTATAACCTTCCTCCTTGGTTGTGTATGAAGTGAAAGTATATTTTGCTGTCGATACTTATCCAAGGGCCAAAACAACCTGGGAATGATATTGATGTGTTCCTAGCACCGTTGGTGGAAGATCTAAAAGTACTGTGGAACGAAGGGGTACAGGTATGGGATGCATACAAACGAGAGAACTTCACTCTGCGCTCCTTATTGTTCTGCACCATAAATGATTATCCTGCCCTTGGTAACCTATCGGGCCATAGTACAAAAGGTGCCAAAGCTTGTACTCACTGTTTAGATGGTACCGAGATTGTGTGGCTGAGACACTCACGCAAAACCGTCTACATGCGTCACCGCCGGTTCCTTCGGAGGGCTCACCCATACCGCAAGATGAAGAAACAATTTGACGGAGAGAAGGAAGACGGTTCAGCTCCAAGGCATTTAAGGGGACATGAGGTTTATGATATGGTTAAGGATTTAGATGTTGTCCTCGGAAAGGGACGTAAATTGAGGGCTCATGAGAAGAACACCTGGAAGAAGAGATCAATATTTGGGACTTACCTTATTGGGAGTACCTAGATGTTCGACACTGCATCGACGTCATGCACGTAGAAAAGAATGTATGCGACAGCTTGATTGGTCTCTTACTGAATATTCATGATAAAACAAAGGACGGCGTCAACGCACACCTTGACTTGGCTGATATGGATATCAGGCCTGAGTTAGCACCGACATGCACTGATAATGGACGAACGTACCTTCCCCCTGCGTGTTACACTCTGCCAAAGACTGAGAAAACAGAATTGTGCCAATGCTTGTATGGTGTCAAAATTCCGTCTGGTTACTCCAGCAACGTGAAGAAACTTGTTTCGATGCAAGATTTGAAGTTAAATGGCATGAAGTCTCATGATTGTCATGTGCTGATGACACAGATGCTCCCTATTGCAATTAGAAATATTTTGCCGATCAAAATCCGAGAGACAATCATGAGGCTATGTTATTTCTTTAACACAATTGCTCAGAAGGTCATCGATCCCGAAGGACTAGATGCTCTGCAGGACGAGGTGGTGATGACTCTGTGTCACCTTGAAACAAGGTATATTACCTTGATTCCCTAAGTAAGAATAAAATGGACTTCACAGTTGTCAGCCAAGTACTCGATAGGTAAGTACATTTTCTCCATACATACCTATATTGTACTTTTTCTTTCCTTCTGAATGACTAAGGTTAACTTTTTCGAATCACGTAGGACGTTCGCGATGTACATTGCAATGGGAGGTGTCTCGAAACAAGGGGCCAAAGGCCTGACACATGCTCGAAATTTTAAGGTATTCGCTATTACACATTAATCAATCCTATGCAACAGTTGGTAGTAATGCCTCTTGAATTAACACATTGCATTTTTGCAGTGCCACCAGCAATCGCCGGGCAACACATGTGGATTCTACGTTTGCCACCATATGGAACTACTCCTCGACTCCTCGAGGATCACCAATTCCAAGGTTTGTCAATCTTCCCATAATTACTTCATACTTATCACGTTATATATATACGCACATTGATATTCCTATCGACAGGCTGCGTTCATCCCGTCAACTGCATTGAAACAGCTCGACCTTTCACACATTCGAGGAGAGATGGCGTACTTTCTGGTGGCTAACGTCATAAACCCAGCTGGAGATTTCCACTGTGCACCATGATTTTTTATTGCTCTTATCACTCCGGAATCAAGGTCTCGCGGAAGGAAGATATCCATAATCAACGAACTTGTCGGGTGCACAAGCAATACTTGAATGGCAATCATGCACCATCCAAGTATAGCTTGTTTACTCTGACAAGTTCGTTGATTATGGATCAGTTTCTTTCGCGAGACCTCGATTCCGGAGTGATAGAGCAATAAAAATGCAATGTTACCATCTAAGTGGAAATGCAACGTACATCTTTTGTAATTGTATATTTGTTAATGGATATTTTATTTCATTTCAATTAATTGATTTGCGAAATTGATGTTTTATGTTTGTCAAATGGATGTTTTATGTTTGTCAAATGAAGTGCGATGTGAATTGGATGTTGTATGTTTGTCAGAAATTGTATGTATATCTGCTTGTCTCAGAGGGCATGGCTAGCATTTCCTGAGGCTAGCCAACAAACAGGAATAGATTTAGGGGTAGAAAAGAATATCACATACGGTTTTTAACAAAAAAACTGTCTGTGATAGGTGATATATCACAGACGGTTTTGAACTAAAAACCGTCTGTGATAACTAGATATCACAGACGGTTTTTAACTAAGAACTGTCTGTGATAACTATATATCACAGATGGTTTTTAACTAAGAACCGTCTGTGATATTTGCACCACAGACGGTTCGAAAACCGTCTGTGATGACCTTGTATTATCACTGACCCATAAATTCAGACGGTTCACAAAACCGTCTGTGATGACGTTTTCGAACCGTCTGTGATGACCTTTTCTGTAGTAGTGGTCCATCGGTCATCACATGCATTTGCATTCCGTTAGCTCGACGTTACAACGTATAGATGACCAGGGCTTCGACACGACACGCCCTATGGATCGACCGAGCTCACTACTACAGAAAATCGTATTACAGACGGTTCAAAAACGTCATCACAGACGATTTTCTGAAACATCTGAATTTATGGGTCAGTGATAATCGAAGGTTATCACAGACGGTTTTTGAACCGTCTGTGGTGTAAATATCATTGACGGTTTGTAACTAAAAACCGTCTGTGATAGTTGCTAATCGCAGACGGTTTGTAAATAAAAACCGTCTGTGATAGATGATAATCACAGACGGTTTTTAGTTACAAATCGTCTATGATATTCTTTTCTACCCCTAAATCTATTATTGTTTATTGGCTAGCCTCAGGAAATGCTAGCCATGCCCTCTGAAACAAGCAGATCAACATGTACATGTATACATACAATTCACATCTCAATTCATTTCACAAACATAAAACATCCAATTCACATCGCACTTCATTTCACAAACATAAAGCATCCATTTTGCAAATCAATTAATTGAAATGAAATAAAATATCCATTAACAAATACACAATTACAAAAGATCTACATTGCATTTGCACTTAGATGGTAACATTGCATTTTTTATTGCTCTATCACTCTAGAATCGAGGTCTCGCGAAAGGAACAGATCCATAATCAACGAACTTATCAGACTGCACAAGCTATACTTGGATGGTGCATGTTGCCTTTCAAGTATTGCTTGTGCAGCTGACAAGTTCATTGATTATGGATCCGTTCCTTTCGCGAGACCTCGATTCCGGAGTGATAAGAGCAATAAAAAATCATTGTGCGCAGTGGAACTCTCCTTTTGAGTTTATGACTCGAGCCACCAAAAAGTACGCCAACTCTCCTCGAATTCGTGAAAGGTCGCACTGTTTCAATGCAGTTAACGGGATGAACGTAGCCTGTCGATAGGAATATCAATGTGCGTATACATATAACGTGATAAGTATGAAGTAATTATGGGAATATTGACAAACCTTGGAATTGGTGATCCTCGAGGAATCGAGGAGTAGTTCCATATGGTGGCAAACGTAGAATCCACATGTGTTGCCCGGCTGCTGCTGGTGGCACTGCAAAAAATAGAATGTGTTAATTCAAGAGGCATTACTACCAACTGTTGCATATGATTAATTAATATGTAATAGCGAATACCTTAAAATCTCGAACATGTGTCAGGCCTTTGGCCCCTTGCATCGAGACACCTCCCTTTTCAACGTACATCGCGAACGCCCTATGTGATTCGAAAAAGTTAATCTTAGTCATTCGGAAGGAAAGAAAGAGTACAATATAGGTATGTATGGAGAAAATGTACTTACGTATCGATTACTTGGTTGACAACTGTGAAGTCCATTTTATTCTTACTTAGGGAATCAAGATAATATACCTTGTTCCATTTTGGTACAATTACTATTAAAATCCAATGATAGTTCTGATTGTAGGGCATAAGTACATATTTCTTATTGTGGTAGGCCAGCAGTCCTACTGCAATGTACCTCTCGACGAAGGATGTATCCTCGTCGATGGTATACTTGGCGACCAAGTGTGGGTTCAAGAAACCAACCGATGATTTGGATGATGTAGCTTTAGTCAGCATGTGTCTATACATATACACACGAAAGCAACAAATTATATATGACATTTATCGGTATGACATGAACGGAGATTGTGATTGTACACACTTACAGCGTCCAGCAACGAATGAGTGAGACGTCGAGAGCGTTGAGTGTGAAAAGACCGAATAAATTCTCAAAGGTGACCACGAAGACACACTCGTGAGCACTGTGCTGTAAATGATCCAGCGCGAATTTGACAGTGATACCTGAGCTTCGTTCTCCCTCTGGCTTATTGGACTGTTCCATATACCACTTGTGCAATTGCTGACAACTAATTGCTAGGGGTTGGAGGCCCTTTTTCTCGAGCAACGGCTCACCAAGCACGAATTTACGGGCCAATGGCAGGTACAGAATATCATCATTAGTCTTCTTTGCTTTGCCTTTGCTTCCCTTGCTGCCTCGGCTGTAGGTCGACTTTAAAGGTAGCATCGGTGGTGGAAGTTGCTATGGTCGTTGTACCATGGCCTCACTGCCGCAACACACCGCACCCTGCCCGTTAAGAGCTGATTCCATGACCGATTGACTGACGAGTGCAGTGCCTTGCCTCCAGCTTCTCTAGCCTATTGTTGACTTGTTGTACTGTGCCGGCTAGGCCACCGAGACCAAATCAATACAGATATACACACCGCTAGGCTACACATCCAAACCACCGAAGAAATACAGTGCCGTTCCGTTCTTTGTTTACCTCGTCGGTGGTTGGTGCTTGGGGGTCAAGCAGGCGCCTAGGACGAGGAAGGGGTTCTGTGTTAGTGATATGCCCTAGAGGCAATCATGGAGATGATCATATCACTTCTATATTTATGATCTTTTGAATAATATGTTATTTTATTCCTTGAATAAATGTCTTTCGTATTGATTAACAAGTATGTAACTTGTTCGTGGAACTCTTTATTCATGTTTTGATGTCATTCTAAATTATACCTGATCTTATATCATTATGTGGGGACAATTATGATTTACAAATCAACACATGTATTAATTGATGATCATGTTTCACGGATCATAGATATGGGATATGAAATCAATAATATGGACACATATTAGAGAACATGATATTGGATTGATGCACTATGAAACATTGTAGGAATTGTTATATTCTTAAGTATCATCAAATGATCTCATACATAGTGTATATATGATCCTTAGGTCTGAGATCGTCATTGTTTTCTATATGTGTAATAGTTTACTTAGAGGTTACCAAACACTACTTCGTGACTAGGTGGTCATAAAGGTAGCTTTCGAATTTACTATGAAATATGCGGATGAATATATGAGCGATCAGGATGTAATTTGCCCCTCCTATATGATAGGAGAGATATCGCTGTGCCTCTCGATATGGTTGAATTAAGAAAGTGCGTGGCCATGCCGAATGTGGTTGAGGAGTCAATCATAACTGAGTAATTCATTACAGGTTCGAGTGAAGGATCGAGTTATCATAGGATGGCACGCTTCTCGCCTGGAGTTTGATCTGGTATCATGAGGCAAAGGGATCAGTATATAAGCACTATATAAGTTCGTCCGATATAATTTTTATGTATGTTTGGGAGTCGTTATGTCCTGCTAGAGACCGCTACCTACTTATGGACCGGAAAGGAGTTTTCGGCTCATGACCAAATATTAATGAACCTACAGGGTCACACACTTAATGGGCTGAAACGATAAAGCTTCAGATGATGTCTCCGAGTGGGGATACAATTTCTACTCATATTGGATAAGGATATGATTAGAGGCTATATAAAAAGAGGTGCGGGGCCTAAGGGAGGCATCCCAAAAACACACCCATCAAAACTCTAGCCGCCACCTCTCATAACTCCTGCCGTGCGTGCTGGTGTTAGCTAGCACGCCGACGTATGGTGTTCCATCTCTAGATGTGTGGATCTCGATAGAGGCACTGCTATAACTGCGGTGCTGATCAGGACGATCGCAAGAAGGAGATGGTTAACCGGAGGACGATCGACTACTACCACTACACCGACGCACTCTTCGTTGAATCGACTACTTCAACTCTACTTCTACTGCACTGCGCGTCTAATGATAATAATTTATAATCTCTTACTTACATAGTTTTCTATTTTACATAGTAAAAAATCATAATTTGCGCTAGTGTGACGTATCCGTCTCCCAACAATCTGGTCGAAGGAGAGCTCGGGCAACTGTCGTAGTCGCCACATGGGACGGTCCGGCCCTTCGTGTCGCCAACCCGCGTTTTCCGAGCCATCTACGAGAACGACAGCTCGTGCACGTCGGCTCAGTGGGCAATGCGTGGCCCGTGGCCTAGGTTCAACAAAGGAAGGATCCCGTGCCGTCGCTGTTGCATGTGTCAGGACGGCATGCATGCATGCATGTAGTGTACTACTAGTAGACTAGTATGCATGTTGTTGTAGTATACTCCTCTGCGTTAGCTTAGCTACCTTGCGAGCTAGCTCGACATGCAGCCTTGTAGGTGGAGTGGAGGCTTCTTATCCTATCCGGCTACCCCCCGTGCGGCTTGCATATGGCACCACGAGGTCTGGACTCTGGACGTACGTGCGCGAGACGGTATGCACGCAGAGACAAGGGCGGGGGAGGGGAGAGACAAGGGGGACCGGAGGTGTCCGCGGAAGCGGCCAAGGGGGTACCGTACGCGCGCGCGCGTCCTCGCGGGGTGGCCGCCCGCAGAGGTGGCGCCACGGGGGAAGGGACGGCCGCGCGCTCGCCCTACTCGTCTCGCACGTCCCGGTTCGCTGTGTCGATAGCGCGCGCGTCCGTGCCTCGGCGGAGCCGCGCCCTTGCCCAAACGGCACAAGAGCCAAGGCTCTCGAGGAAATGGAGTAGCTGACGCCACGCTAACGTGTAACGGCCATTTCAACTCGGCATATACGGTTTGCGTCTGCGCGTAACGGAAAAGGCCCAAGCCTCGTTATGTTACGTTACCGATAAGTATAGGTGGGTCCGCGGGCCCTCTGCACGAACCTGGCCCTAGGGGTGGATATGATCTGGCTCGGCTGAGCTCGTGAAGGCTCTTTAGAAAAGAAGCTTAACTCGGCTTGGCTCATTAAGCTAACGAGCAAAAAGAAAAGCTCAGTTCGGTTCGTTGAAAAGCTCGAGCTCGACTCGTTAGGCTCGTTAGGTGGAATATACAAATTGCATCAATCCTATGACTCGTTAGGCTTGTTATGTTTCAGATTTGTTTTTCTGAATGATAACTTCCGTTATTCTCTAGAATGACAGTGAAACCTATACAGTAGTAATCCTATGACTGAAATTACATCGAAAAGGAAAGAGCATCTAATTTAGTAGCTTCGTAACAAATTAAGAAAAACTTGTCAAGAAAACTCCAGTTCCAGTATGAGCAAATATGGTATCTGATGGTTCCTTCCTATAGATGAAATTAACAGAGAAAAGAGTAACGTGTGCTCTAATGATACCTCTCAGTGACTAAAGAGGTGTGAAAATTGGCATGCATACATACATACTACTACTGTTGTACTTAGCCGTTTATGTCATGATGGGCCAAAGACGTTGCCGAGCTGAGCCGACCGAGCCTAACGAGCGGTTTGCGAGCCGGCTCGGCTCGTTAACGGACCGAGCTGAAACCCTGGTTCGGCTCAGCTCGTTTGTGCCACGAGCCGAACCAAGTCGAGCCAAACCTTCAACAAGCCGAGCCAGCTTACGAATCTAGAGCTTTTTTGTCACCTAATGGCCCCCGCCGCGGCGCCGGCCGGGCTAGCTGGAGCTGGACTCGACGGCGGCGGCAACGAGCGAAGAGGACGCGTCGTCCTCGTGCGAACGATGAACCCGGAGGCTCTCGGCGACCCAGAGGCCGGGTTGGCTGGAGGCTGGTTTCGTGTCGTGGTGGGACCGCGGACACCCGGCGACCTCTTCCGGCTTCAACTATAAATAACGGCTCCCTCCTCGCCTCCTCTACACACCAACCTCTCTTCTTCCTCCTCCTCTTACCTCCGGCTCTTCCAGGCTTAGAGTCGTTGGCTCCAGGGTTTCTTCGGTCGGATCATCGGCTTGGTTGAGCTCTCGCCGCGGGACGTACCGATGACGAAGCAGGGCGTGGTGGTTCCGGAGGTTGCCGTGGCGATGCCGTCCAACACGGCGCCGCTGGTCCCGTACCCGCTGCCGCGGGCCGCGCCCGGCGTCGCCGTTCGCAAGAAGCACCTGCAGGCTCAGATGGAGCTCGACGCCGGGTTCATCAACGGATGGGTCGAGTCCATGCGGGCGTCCTCGCCCACGCACGCCAAGGCGGCCGCTGCGCTCGCCGCCGGTGTCGACGAAGACCACACCGCGTGGATGGTCCGTGCATTCCAATGCCTACCAAACACGATTAACAGCTTACGTTACGATGCACGCTGCTGCTCTGTTTCTTGGCGCGTGTTGTGCTAAAATGTTTCTCTGTTTTGATCGGTGCAGGTGAGGCACCCGTCGGCGCTGGGCAAGTTCGACCAGATCGTGGCCGCTTCCAAGGGGAAGCAGATCGTCATGTTCCTCGACTACGACGGCACGCTGTCCCCCATCGTGGACGACCCCGACGCCGCCTTCATGAGCGACACGGTAACAGCGCTGTTCAAACACTCGGTTGCCTCTCCCCTGTTTCATTACCCCGAGACACTCATCTCTGATCACCCGTGCATGCGATTCCCCGGGCAGATGCGGCGGGCGGTGCGGAGCGTCGCCAAGCACTTCCCCACGGCTATCGTGAGCGGGCGGTGCCGCGACAAAGTACGTACATTTGTCCCTCCCCAATGCCACTGCAGAGCACACATGACTCTCGCCGCGCTCGCGCTGATCAACATCAATGGACTGAAATCTCTCAGCTTAATTCGATTTCTCGCTGTTGATATACAGGTGTTTGGGTTCGTGAAGCTGTCGGAGCTCTACTACGCCGGCAGCCACGGCATGGACATCAAGGGCCCCGCGAAAGCCTCCCGGCACACTAAGGCTAAGGTTTGCACCCACCGTACCCTTCTTGCCGGCCACTGCCGCACTTGTCACTCGACGGCCACCCGAAAGGTGCAGGTACTTATCTTGCTTTGCCTTCCGTTTGTGTGGCTCGCAGGCAAAACGGGTTCTCTTTCAACCGGCGAGCGATTTCCTGCCCATGATAGAACAGGTACTACTAATAATGCTAATGGTGGCTTTCTTCCTCTGCGATGCTAGCTAGCTCAACTTGCTTCAAACTTTCGATCTGATGGAAACTTGTCTGTGGTGTTGCTCGTTGGTGTTCTGTTAGGTGAACGAATCTTTGATAGAAAAGACCAAGTGCATACCTGGAGCCAAGGTGGAGAACAACAAGTTTTGTGTGTCTGTCCACTTCAGATGTGTAGATGAAAAGGTGTGGCAAATGCTCCTTTTCCATTTTCTCTGCTCCCGTTTTTCAATTTGTTAGTGTGTTGGTGTGAGCCTCCATCTACTCCTACCATCCCATTCGTTGTCACTACTCAGAAGTAATAATTAGCCTCTTTTCATTTAACCATGCAACCATGGGTAACTAACCCAGCTGTGCCATTGATCTGTACAGAGGTGGAGCACATTGGCAGACATAGTGAAAGCAGAGCTCAAGGATTACCCCAAGCTGAAGCTCACACAGGGGAGGAAGGTGCGCTATGTGCCCATCAATCTTTGCTTTCTTGCCCAGACTACTACTAAGAGATGTCGTCGTTGCCATGAGCCCATGACACGATCACTAAGTCGTAATCTCCGATCATTGGGTTCTTCTCATGTAGGTGTTGGAGATCCAGCCCACCATCAAGTGGGACAAGGGCAAGGCCCTCGAGTTCCTCTTGGAGTCACTCGGTAAGCCCGAAACACCGGTTTTGTCTCGTGCTGATGCCTGATGTGTCCTGACTCGATCCGCCTGCTGGCGCTCAGGTTTCGCCGACTGCAGCAACGTGCTGCCGGTGTACATCGGCGACGACCGCACCGACGAGGACGCCTTCAAGGCGCTGCGCAAGAGAGGGCAGGGCATCGGCATCCTGGTGTCCAAGTACCCCAAGGAGACCAACGCGCCCTACTCGCTGCAGGAGCCCGCCGAGGCGAGTACATAAGAGCATTTTTGCGTCGCATTCGCATACATACATGCACAAAGGAAAGGCTAGTACAGTGGCGCTTGTTCAGTTCTACTGGTTTTGCTTCGTGCGCACGTTGTCTTCTGCGGATTCCCTGTGCCATTGTTATATATATTTAGTCCACCTCATGCATGCCCGCTTTCCCGGGGACCACCGACGGCGCCGTCGGTGTCGGGGCGGGCCGCGCCATTAAATTCCGCCGGCGTCCACTTCTGCCGCCACTTGCCCGCGCGCGACGCTGATGCGTGCGTTCTCTTGCGATCTGCAGGTGATGGAGTTCCTGCTGCGGCTCGTCGAGTGGGAGCGCCTCTCCAAGGCTCGGCCGAAGTGGTGATGGACCGACCGTTCCTGATCAGCACCAGGCCAGCGATCAATTAGGAGGAGGAGGAGGAGATTATCGATTGGATTAGTAGTATATATTCATAATTATGGATGATTAGTTAAGAGTCCGTGGTGTTCTTGCACACTGTCATGTGCACGCACGCGTATGTGTGCCTCCCTTCTTTTTCTGAGAGGCGCCGTGCGGTGGTCGTTGCCGGAGGACGAAGAGCGCGAGCGTGTTTGAGCTTTCGCTTTCTTGGCCCGTGGCGGCTAGCTATCTGGCTGCGTAGGAAGGTGGAAAATTACGTGCTACCCGTGTAATTACGGCTTCTGATTATGTATGTACAAGAGTATATATGTATGAAATGAAGAGCAATGGAATAGCAGAAACGCCTCTCTCTTTTTCAGCGGTTTTTGTCAACAGATTTAATTAACTGCTACCTCATCGAAGCTTCCTGTTCTTACAGTATTAGTGCTTCTACACCAAAAAGACTACGCAAATGTTCTAGCTTGTTTGACATTTGTAAGTTATCTAATTTTTAAAAACTCTACGTCGATTTTTTTTTTTGGTTTTGGACTAGCTTTGAGATGGGCATGTGTGTGAGATTGATGGTTGAGAGCAATGAAGTACTTACCATGTATAAAAATGATACGCAACTCCTAATAAAAGACAGAGAATCACGATTAAATCCAGATAATCCACACAAATAACCTCCGTTTAACTGATAACCTGGACTTGGACAACTAGGATGTGCTCGTTGGACCACCCACCCGTTACTATCTAGTATGCATTGTATGTAATCTACTTAAAGGTACCTCCTTTCTTGTCAGCATATTAGTTTTTTTGTATGGCATAAGCATGATCTGTGCATTTGGCTAAGATATGATTCCTAAAACGGATATTCTAGAAACTAGGTCAAGGTAGAGCGTTAATCAAAGTAGCACTGATGCTCAAGTACGAGTGGACCTCAATAGGACCGATGCCGGTAATCTGAGCGGACGAATGATTCTCAAAACTTTTTCTCTCAACGATCTCAAAACTTTTTCCTTCAATGATATTCAGAATCTTAACACAAGTGACTATTTGATTCATCAAGTTTAGATTACACCTACTATGCTCCATAAAACAAGGCTACAGGTCTAAACCAACAACCTTCAACTTAAGACCAGTCATACCGCCATAGATGGGTTGGTTCAACCGTCACGGCCGGTCCGACCACAGGGATAAAGGCAGTTTGACCACTGGGGCTGATCGATCCCATGTTCCTAGACCTAAAAACCACTTAGGTTAAAATTCAAATATCAAGTTCTTGCACAATTCTCATCTAAACACTTTCAAATTTGGCATGAGACTTGTTCAAGGTATTATGAACCTAAACCAATCAAGAATCATAAGTTTTTGAGCTTGGGTTCACTAAATTGAAGAGAATCAAATATAGATCATAAGAATATCAAAAACTCTAAAATTCAAATTATTTCTTGCTCGTGAGGATTTAAGGCATGAAGTCGTCCAGATATATTCTCACATATCTTAGTAAGGTAATTTAAGTAAGAATTTGGGCTAGAACTCCTACAATCACAAATCTTGCTAAGAACTCTCACAAATTAGATATAATCTTATTTCTTGCTATGGAGGTGATTTAGTTAGTCAACAAATGATCAAATAGGATCTTCTAGTACTTCTTGCTCACCATGGATCACAACAAGACCAAGAGAAAGCTTTGGAGAGAAGAAAACACATCTAGAATACAAGATATAAGTAAAGTTTAAGACAAGAATAACTAGCAATTTGAAAGACAAGGTTTGATGTTCATTACCACATAAAGACGAATGATTACAGCAGTATGATGATTACAAGGTGCTCCCAAAGTATCACTCTTTTCTCTCCTATTCTCTCTTTCAAATCATGGAAGGAGGCAAGGTGAAAGAACAAAACCTCAACCCTAGAATCTTTATATCTAACACCTTCTCTCTTCCCCTTTGATAATCAACAACAAACCCTAATAGGTCCAATTCATTAAGACATCCAGGGAAATCTGTTAACCCCACTAATATGGGTTTTACACACTCATGCATACTTCTCAAAGCGTTTACAAAACTTAATCTACTAAACCATTAGTGATTGATCCACTTAGCATTTTTAGCTCTTACCAAAACCACTTCTCCTTTGCCTCGCGCAGCAATTTTGGTCAAGGCACTAACCCAGTATTTGGCTAACTACCAAAATACCCCCGACGAGGCTTTTGGGCACCTTCCCTTGACTTTGTCTTCACATTCACATCAAAGCATCTTTGTATGCTTTAACACATAGCCCGTAGTACCTAATGACTAACCATCATATCTTCAAACATTCGGTCTCCCCCCAAACCATCTCTATGTGTATCAGCCTTGTCACTTGGTGCACCACATGCACCAACTTGTCTTTTCATTATCCTTGTCTTTTCTATGTTTCCCTCTTGAGCCACATAGCATCACTTGAACTTATACGACCACACAGACCTCAGCTTTCCATCTAGTCCTGGTCACTTGCCATCGACTGTTAATGTTCTCCAAGACACCTATACATCCAAAGACTAAGCAACCATCTCAATCATAAGTTCCATGCGCTTAACTCCCATTAGTCAAAATAATGCATCATGCAACTCAACACAACCAACCAAGAGCACCCATGCCGTGCACCCACTCAAACCACTCAAAAATACCTCTCAGGGTTCTCTAACTGTAGCCACTGGTCTAACTACCATTACTAGGTCTATCAGACTGCTAGCGGTCTGACTACGATGCTTTGGTTGGTCTGACCACTTTACAAAATCAGAAAACACTCTCTCTAGAATTTTGTTAAAACTCTATCTAGTTTCAGCTCCAGTTTTCATTTCCAGTGGCACAAAGTGCAAACACACCCCGAAGCAAACTCATACAAATGTTTGGTGTCCAATTTTCAAAAGGCCATATAGACAGTTTGACCACTTGCCCCATGGCAGTCAAATCGCGTACGCCATGGCAGTCAGACCGCCAACCACCGGTTGGTCAGACCACCTTCCCCATGGTGGTCAAACCACTAGGCACAAAACCTACTAAACATGTCAATGCTAGTTTGACCACCATCCCAGGTTCGATCAATCTGCCTGAGGCCTGACAGTAGGTCTGAACTTATGATTTTATTTGAAACTTTCACAAAATTCAATTTTGACTCGACCAAAGTGCCAATTGTTCATTACAAATATATTCTAGGTCTTCTACATAGTCTCTCAATCTCCCCCTTAATGAACACATGGCAACTACTCTAAAAATGCAAATTTGAGTTGATTTTAGAAATTAGAAGAGAATTTTGCAAAAGAGAACTCAACTTGGCTCAACAAGTGAATACAAGATGAAAATGGTCAAGTGAGCTAGCAAATGGAGTGAAGAAACTAGAAAGAGAAGTTTTCAACACAAGCACTCTAAAGCCATTTAAACTTGGAAAATTCTCACTCTAGATCTATATGAAAGAATAATTGTTCCTTTTGACCTTCGTCATGGTGAGAAGCTAAGCAAATCAAGATTTTGCAATAAAGCTTAAAATCCAAAACTCCCTCATTTTCTCCCTTTTTCCCTCATTTTTGCCTAATTCATCTCTTGCTTGGAACTTTTCCAGCTTACTACTCCTCCATTAAGATAAAACACAAACCCAAACTGTGATCGAAAATTATCTTTGTCCGTTAGGAAGCTAGCATCAGTGTAACCATTTATGACTAGCTCTCCTCACCTCTATAAACAAGGAACACATCCCTAGTCCTTCTCAATTATATTAGGATGTTCTTTATAGCTATCCAGTGATCGTCACCTAGATCTAACTGATATCTGCTCGTAACACTTAGAGTATATGATACATCTAGGCGTGTACAAAGCATGGCATACATGATAGACCAATGGCGGAAATATATGGAATCTTACTCCTTCGATCTCTCTCATCTGGTGTCGAAGGACACTAAGTCTTACTAAGACTAATACCATGTGACATAGGCAAGAAACTCTTCTTGGAATATTGCATGTTGAGCTGCTTCAACACTTTGTCAATGTACAAATCTTGGCTTAATCCAATTAGCCTTTTATTTCTATCTCTATAGATCTTCATACCCAAAATATACGTTGCTTCTCCTAAGTCTTTCATAGAAAAACTATTTCTTAATGAAGACTTGACAGATTCAAACATAGAAATATCATTTCCGATCAATAATATGTCATCAATATATAGGACTAGAAAAAACAAGTGCACTCCTACTAACCTTTTTGTAAACATAAGACTCTTCTTTATTCTTGATGAAGCCAAACCCATTGACTACCTCATCAAAATGAATGTTCCAACTCCGAGAAGCTTCAGTCCATAGATAGATCTTTGAAGCTTTTATATCTTTATAGCATTTGGCGATCGATAAAATACTCAGGTTGTGTCATGTACACATCCTCACATAGGTTTCTATTTAGGAAAGCCATTGTGACATCCATTTGCTGTATCTCAGAATCGAAATATGCAGCAATAGTTAGAATAATTTGGACAAACTTAAGCATTGCAACGGGCGAGAAGGTTTCATCATAGTCAACACCTTGAATTTCTTTGAAACCCTTCGCCACCAATCGTGCCTTATGGATATGAACATTTCCATCCATGTTTATTTTTTTCATAAAAACTCACATGCATTCAATGGTTTTTACATCATCAGGTGGATCACCTAAGTTCCAAACTTGATTATCATACATCGATTGAATTTTGGATCTCATGACTCTAAGCTATTTCTTAGAGTCCGGGCCCATCATCACTTCCTCATAAGTCTTAGACTCATCATTGTCTAACAATAAAAATGTCATGTTGATGCCTTATCGGCAATTGACGTGACCTTTCAGACCTACGTGGGGCTGGTGCCTCTACCATAGGTTGTACAATATCTTGTACATTTTGTACAGGTTCAGTAGGAGTTGAAACATTTTCTAATGTCTCTCGAATTTCTTTGAGTCTCACCGTGCTCCCACTAACTCCTTTTAAGAGAAACTCTTTCTCTAAAAAGACACCATTTCGAGTAACAAACACTTTGTTGTCATCCCTTTTATAAAAGTAATATCCTTTAGTTTCTTTAGAATACCCCTACGAAGAAGCATTTACCATATTTAGGTGTGAGCTTGTCGGACGTTAAACGTTTTACATATACTTCATATCCCCATATTTTGAGAAAAGACAACCCGAGACACTTCCTAGTCCATATCTCATATGGTGTTTTCTCTACGACCTTTGAAGGAACCCTATTTAATTTGAACATAGCTATTTCTAGAGCATACCCCTAAAAAAGACAATGGCAGGTCAGATTGGCTCATCATCAACCAAACCATGTCTAACAAGGTTTGATTCCGTCGTTCAGACACCCCATTCCATTGAGGTGTTCCTGGCAGAGTTAACTGTGGAACAATTCTACATTTCTTTAGATGATCACCAAACTCATGGCTCAAATATTCACCTCCATAATCTGATCGTAGGGCTTTAATTGTCGTGTCAAGTTAATTTTGTACCTTATTCTGAAATTTCTTCAACTTTTCAAATGATTCAGACTTGTGCCTCATTAAGTGATGTATAAATATCTACTAAAATCATGGTAAAAGTTATGAAGTACTGAAAACCACCTCTGGCTATTGAGCTCATTGGTCCACATACATCCGAATGTACTAAGACCAACAAGTCATTTGCCTTCTCACCTATACCAGTGAAAAGTGTCTTAGTCATTTTGCCAATAAACAAGACTCACATGTTTTAAATGGTTCAAAATCAAATGAGTTTAGAAGACCATCTTTATGGAGCTTCATCATGCACTTCTCATTTGTGTGACCCAAACGACAATGCCAAATATAAGTGGGATTCAAATCACTATGCCAAAGCCTCTTAGTAAAAATGTTATAGACAAGCACATCCCCAAGATTTAAAACATGTAATCCATTTATCGTTGGAGCATGACCATAAAGCACATCATTCAAATAAAATTGAACAACAATTGTTTTTTATTCTAAACTCATAACCTTCTGCTCCCAAATATGAAGCAAAAATAATGTTTTTGCTTAAGGCAGGAACATAATAACAATTATTCAATTCGAAAACTAATCCTAAGGGTAAAAACAATGGTAAAGTGCCAACAACAAACGTAGCAACTCTTTCTCAATTGCCTACGTGAAGATCAACCTTGCCTCTTGCCAAACTCCTACTCCTTACCAGCCCCTGCATCGAATTGCAAATATGAGCAACTGATCTGGTATCAAATACCCAAGAACTAATATGAGAAGTAGCAAGATTTATTTCTATAACATGTATACTTAAAGTAGAAGTCTTACTTCCCTTCTTCCTTTTCTAGTTCTGCCAAGTACTTCTTCCAGTTCCTCTTCCAACATCTAGTCCTTTGGCACTAGTAGAAAATGGCATCAGATGTAGCACCAATCTTGAGCTTCTGAAGCTTAGATTTGATACTCAAGTTCTCATCTTGAGTTTTGCCTGTGCCTTTTCTTTTGCTCAAAGATTTAGACTTCATTTTGAAGTTGGTAATCTTCTAAACCATCATCATGTGATTAGAGCTTTTCTTAATGCTCTCCTCTACTGACTTGAGCATCCCATGCAACTCAGTCAGTGACTTCTCCATACAATTCATATGAAAGTTCAAAATGACTAGCTCAAAGCTTGAAGGGAGCGGCTGGAGAATCACATTAGTAGCCAACTCTTGGCTAAGGAAAACCAAGCTTTTCTAAACTCTCAATGTATCCAATCATCTTGATCATATGAGGGCCGACCGGACTTCCTTCAGCTAACTTGCACAGAAACAATGACTTAGATGTATTGTACCTTTCAGTCCTTGCCTGATTCTCAAAATGCCGTTAAGACTCACAATCATATTGTAGGCATCCATGTTCTCCTATTGCATCTGAAGTTCAGAGTTCATGGCGGCAAGCATGAGATAACTAACATCAAGTGAGTCAAGTGAGTCTTTTGTTCTTTTAACACTGGAAGCTTCTGGTGATTGTGGCGAATACATTTATAATTTGAACAGATGCTAAAATATTATTTTGTGCCACTGTAATCCATTTGACAAAAATATTAGTTGCTTTCCAAGGTAAAATACTACAACCATGAAGATGAAAATAAACATTCCTTACAGCATATATATGCTTCATATGCTAGACTAGCTATTTCATGGTTTATTGATTAGACATCATATATGTAGTTTGACATACGAAACATTGACTCAAGTTCAAGTTCATTGGTCATTGTGAGTCTTGTGACTAATTTATTTTGCTTGCAGCACCATATTTGTAGAGATTTTTCCTGAGAGATCAAGTATTTATGCACTGGATCGCTCTTTTGAATCTGTCTTGGCTTCATTTGCTCCACCCATTGTTGGCTATTTAGCGGAGCATGCCATTGCCAAGGCTCTTTACACTGCACTAGCAATCCCTATGCTGCTCTGTTGTTTCATCTACTCCCTACTGTACCGAACGTACCGTCGTGGCAGGGAGAGGGCAAGAATGGATACTCTGATTACATCAGAGCTGCAGTAGATCGAGTTGGAAAGATCTCAAGGGAGCAGAGATTGTTATAGGAGAGGAGATGTGGCGGTGATCGATTTTGAGTATGGGGATGAAGGGTTGGATGTTGACGATGATGACAAGAAAACATTAATGCGCTATGAAGTTGAACAAAGTGCGGCTATGACATGAGCTAGACATGAGACAACAGACAACCTGTGATTTGGAAGTTTCAGTTTTGTGTCCACAGAAACTGTTACAAATGTGGGCAATATTTTAATTCCAAGTTTTATTAGGAGACAAAAATAATAAACTAATGATGCAAAACTCACAACTAACAGCAAACTACTCATCATACTTCAGAATATACACAAGAAAAACAATATAATAACAAAGTCGAACGTGCGCATGAACGACTTACTTGTTAGCCTGATGAAGAACAGGAAGCCGCGCAGGCTTGACGCAGTGTAGAACGTAGATGTCGCAGTGCAGTGTGCGATCGCGCAGATGCACTTCCCAGAAACCTTATTGCCGCCCCGTGCAGGTACTCTTTGCGGCAACGGTTCGGAGATAGCCGCTCTCCCTCCATCTAGGTGCATGCCGGGAAGAAAGGTCGACGAGGTTCGGACGGCGAAGTACAACAGTACAAGAAGGTAGAAGTTAGAGATACAGGCAGTGCGGGATTCTCTCACTTTTATACCTTGGATGTCTCCAGGTATATATAGATATGCAAATTACTCTCTAGTATCTGCCCCATTGAGCTGAAATAATTCACTGGTAATTGCTCAATTATTCATAGGTAACTGAAAACATTTAACTAGTGATTTACCCACTGAAAACTACCTGTCATCAATACCCAATTAAGTCTCAAATTCAAACTTTTGAATCTCATTCAAACAGAGAGAGTGAGGTGCATGGTTCAGCAAAATAAAGATAGACTTGGTCTGCCAAGTGGCACGCCACGTCACAAGTCACGCAATTTTCACACGAAAATACGCGAATACGCGCGCACACGCGTTCGCGCTTGTGTGACTAAATAGAACCATCCTCATACCATCTCTTTCCATATTCAAGGAGTGGGGAGGACTCCACCTTATAAATCGGTCTTTCTCACCCTGCCTTAGCAATATGGTACTAAACCATGCATACTTTGAAATTAAGGAAATAGGTTATAATTAAATGGGTCAATTTCTAACAGAAACCATACTAGCCTACCAGTTTCTGGCTACATAAATCACTGGGGATGCGTATTGCTAGTTTTTGATAAATCTAGAGCTACTTCCACAGCTAACCTATGAAGGAAAGATCAGACAGGTTCATTCAGTTCTTTTACATATTGAGGGTCGTATTCGTTTGCAAGATTTTAATGAATCAGGGAAAGAAAGAATGTACGGTGGAATGGCCGGTAATGTACTGTTCCTCGTCTTCTCTCAACCAACACTGCAGTGTGTCAATCATTGAATTCATTGCTATAATATTATGCGGTATTTCAGGATATATCGACACAATAAAGAATGTGTTAAACGTGTGTATGTCACTGTCATCCAAGCCCGTCTAGCTCAGTCGGTAGAGCGCAAGGCTCTTAACCTTGTGGTCGTGGGTTCGAGCCCCACGGTGGGCGTGTTGATTTTTTTGGCAGAAATTACCTTGTGCTGTTCACATCTTTGGAGTTTTAACCATACTTGTGATATATTTTGATACCGTTCTATACCAATGTACCGTTTTTAAATTTAATATAATAATACAAGTATATATTAATTTAATTATATGCACACTAAATAGTACTTATAATATTATTCTAAATATATAGCAATACTACCAAATATAATATATATACAATTCAATAGATATGACCGGTCGGTATCATTACGTAAAGCAATTCTATATGATTTAGGTGACGCTATGGTACATATCTATTATACCGATCGGTACGAAACGGTGTCAACAACTCTGGTTTTAACTGCCAGTGTATGTACAAGTCAAATTGTTTAGATATGTCTTGGTGGTGGCTTTAGTGGCTGTTTGTTATAAGGTACTAATACCCCAGAGTAACTGTTTTGCATTTACTGTATCTCATAGTTATCCACGCAAAGATATGTAGACTAAGAGGGCATTTATATTGGGTTCTGCTTCTAGATTTTGTTTAGAGAAGTTAATATAAACACCTGTTTTCTCTACTCTTCTCTTCTGTCTTGCTTCGACGATAAGACAGGGATCACAGGCGAATCGCACACCTCAGTCCTCTCGCTCTTATCTCGTACACGTATATCTCCCTTACTTTTTTTATCACATATTCCTTCTAAAAGCCACTTCTTTCATCCAGTACTATTTATTTTCAACTAAAAACTATCAGTCACAGTTAAAAGCCATCAGTTACAGAATTTTCAACCTCATTTTCGTTGAGCTTGAGCACATGGGCAACTTGTTACATGTGCATCCATCATTTTCAACTTCATTTTCATTTTTCTGTCAAGTAGGAAAGCTAGTTGAGCAAAAAAGATAATTTCTGTAGGTGCTGAAGAGCAGTCCATATTTCGCTTGCTGCTGTTGCACACTTGTTAATATCTATTAACAAGTATATATTAGTTTAATTATATGCATACTAAACAGTACTATAATATTATTCTAAATATATAGTAATACTATCAAATATAATATATATATATATATATATATATATATAATTCAATAGTTATGACCGGTCGATATCATTACAATACGTAAGGCAATTTTATATGATTTAGGTGACGCTATGGTACATATCTATTATACCGATCGGTACGAAACGGTGTCGACAACTCTGGTTTTGACTGCCAGTGTATGTACAAGTCAAATTGTTTCCTGCACAGATATGTCTTGGTGGTGGCTTTGGTGACTGTTTGTTATAAGTTACTAATACCCCAGAGTAACTGTTTTGCATTTACTGTATCTCATAGTTATCCACGCAATGATATGTAGACTAAGAGGGTATTTATATTGGGTTCTGCTTCTAGATTTTGTTTAGAGAAGTTAATATAAACACATGTGTTCTCTACTCTTCTCTTCTGTCTTGCTCCGACGATAAGACAGGGATCACAGGCGAATTGCACACCTCAGTCCTCTCACTCTTATCTCGTACACGTATATCTCCCTTACTTTTTTTATCACATATTCCTTCTAAAAGCCACTTCTTTCATCTAGTACTATTTATTTTCAACTAAAAACTATCAGCCACAGTTAAAAGCCATCAGTTACAGAATTTTCAACCTCATTTTCGTTGAGCTTGAGCACATGGGCAACTTGTTACATGTGCATCCATCATTTTCAACTTCATTTTCATTTTTCTGTCAAGTAGGAAAGCTGGTTGAGCAAAAAAGATAATTTCTGTAGGTGCTGAAGAGCAGTCCATATTTCGCTTGCTGCTGTTGCACACTTGTTAATATCTATTAACAAGTATATATTAGTTTAATTATATGCACTCTAAACAATACTTATAATATTATTCTAAATATATAGTAATACTATCAAATATATATATATATATATATATATATATATATATATATATATATATATATATATATAATTTAATAGATATGACCGGTCGATATCATTACGATACGTAAGGCAATTTTATATGATTTAGGTGACGCTATGGTACATATCTATTATACCCACTACTAGGGATGTGTTCAACAATGACGCTTTGCTTTCGTCACTGAAGACACCAAATTCGTCACCCAGGCTGTTTTGTGACGATTTTATGACGATATGGGCTTCGTCATGGAAAGCGCGTCACATTTGGCCTACCGTGACGAAACGACAATTTTCGTCATCGATGTGCACTCTTTCTATGACGAAAAGGTCACCGTCATAGAAGTGTTTTCTTTCTATGACGATTTATTTTCGTCATTGAAAGAACACCTTTTTCGTCATAACCTGCCGTCTGTCAGGCGGTCAGACGACATCTGCCACGCTGGCTGCTGACGTGGCGTGGCACATGGCAGCTGATGTGGCGTGGCACGTGGCAGCTGACGTAACGTGCCACGTTGCAGCTGACGTGGCGTGCCACGTGGCAGCTGACGTGTTTGGCGGCGTGGCAGCTGACGTGTCCTGTGACGTGGCTGTTGACGTGGATTGTCCACATGTCCACTCGTTTTCGTCACAGAAGTGGTTACAGATTCGTCACAGAATTAGTTTCAAATTCGTCACAGAAAGCTCACAGAATCATCACAGGTGCACCATGCTGATTTCATTAGAAAATGCAAATAATATTCAAAGGACCAAAAGCTTCCATAAATTAACAGATCCAGTATTCCAGTGACCATACAACTTAATCAGCAATACTAAACTTGGTTCACATTAACATCACATGCAAATAATAAAAAGTTCACTACTAAACTCGGTTCACATACTTGACATCACATTCCACCAGCAACATAAGTTATTGCATACACAAAATCACCAGCACGGACCAGCAGCTACAAGCAGCGCTCATGTCGAAGAAGCATTGTTGAGGGACAAGATACGCTTGAGCAGCGCATTGTTCTCCTCCATTGCCTTGTTGTTTGTCTCTGTCAGCTTCTTGTACTCCTCCACCTCCTTTTGTGTCCTCGCCAGCTTTTCCTCAGCTTCTTCACTTCTCTTCTTGAGATCTTCGAGTTCACCTTGTACAGCAGCCCTAGCTTCAGCTGCTAGTTGTTCCCGAAGCTCGCTTTCATTTGATGATGATGATTTGGAGGGTGCCACTGGTTTGTTGCCAACACTCTTTAGGAAAATGTGTGAGCTGTTCTGGGACAGCACCTGGGACACAACCTGCACACTGGAAACTGCTGGCTCTCCTTCAGCAATAGGTTGTGCCCTCAAAGCTTCCATATTTGACTGAAACAGCAATGATCCATCATTAGTTGATACTTATTGCATTAATTCGAGGAGGAAATATCACACAAGATGTATTTTACAAGATTAAAACCTATACTGATCTCTAACCATAGTTGTAATATAAATAGGTCGATTCATAAAACATCCTGAAAGAATAAGTGTTTGAACTTTGCAGAAAATAGATAATGTCTTTTGCAAGCATTACAAGCTCAAAAAGGACCATGAGGCTGCTACTTTCCACAGAAAGCTACCAGAATAACGTTAGCAGCTAGAGACATAGCTAAAGTTTCAGAAACTGCACACTGGTTTGACAAGTACAATGAAAAGCTGATAAGATGCAAATGCTCTACACAGAAACTGCTGCAATGAAATGCAATGTGCTCTACACTGGTTTGCAACGCTGGCTAGCTATCTCTTGTTAATACAAACAGGTTTGCACATTGCAATGCTAGCAAGCAATGTCCTGTTTACCTGTTTATAGAAACAGGATCTGCACATCTACAGAATGTCAAAGTCAAAAAAAAAAAACAGGAGTACAGTAGAGTAGTGCTTCCTTCCTAATCTATTGGGTGGGGGCACTCCTACTTGGGAACTCACAAACCAATCCTCTGCAAGGTCAAAATGCTTGTCTGAAGCTTTGCTTAGCAGCTGTAGCAGCAGCACGCACTAGTGTTTACTGTCCAAGAGTAGTGAAAGCTGATTTCATCCATGGATGCCTTTCTCTGCTTGTTTTTCATCCCATCTTTCATGAGCATCTGTCCACAGCTAGCATCTAAGTACTAATTAATGGACTACTCCCAGTGGTTAATTTAATCCTGGAGATGTATTGACTTTACTAAGTATTTGTATTTTGAAGGTGTCCCAGGCCTATCTATGTTGAGCCTATGAACTAAGTAGCATTTTAGTTAAGAATAGACACCCAAATTTGCCTCCATAAGCACTTTAACTTAGATGGTCAGGTGTACAGTTACGCCCTCAACCAACTAAGATAGGTTTCTTATCAATAAGAAAAAGAACTAAGGTAGGTTTAGTTCCTAGGACTGCAAGTACAAGCACATGCATATAGCAGATGAACTTATATGCTCAACAGGCTGAGACAAAAAAAAACAGGCTGACAGTAACTATATAAGACTGGAAGCCATCCCATGCTGCCTAAAAAAATGAGTCATATTTTACGCTCAGAACTGAATGCCAATTGTAAAACTCCAACACTAGTCTTTAAATGCTGGATTGATGCAAACTATACAAAATGGATGCTGGATTGTAAAATTTCACCTTTGCTTACAACTCAAATTTCAGATCTGAACAGGAAGACTGTCTGCTATAGGAATTCCCCTTATGCACCAAATAGCTCCGGCTGGGGTTAGAACACAGGTTCTGTTCTTCAAGCTAACTGGCCTAACATTCATATTGAATATGCATACTCCCTCAGTCCCGAAATAATTGCAATTCTAGGAACTGGCACAACAAGCAATGACAGACAGGAAATTGCAAAAATACATGAGGCCAAAAAGGTATGCAATCCATGTCGGGACTTACGACTGCTTCTCTTGCTGGTTCACTCAGACCATGTTTGGAGCTGGTATGACAGGTCTTGAATGCCTCCACCGCATCAAGTTCTTCATTTTGTTCTAAGCTGGGTTTTGCATTGTTTCTCTTCTGTTTCTGTTTAGTAGATAATCAATTGCAGCAAAGTTTTCTCAGATGAAATGCAAAATAAGTTGTTTAGTGCATGTATGTACAAGGTACTCTTTACTTACATATGCATGTAAGTGTGCCACATAGCTGCGAGAACCCGTAGCCTGATGATACTTGACTTTACGGCGATTCTGCTTGTTCTTTTCACTTGATTCCTACAATAAAATGAACATGTCAGATGACATCATAGGTTTTAAATGAGAATATCATTTGGAAACTAAATGAGATAGAACATATGACAAGATACCCATACCATGTTCTTTGGATCAGACCACTTTGCAACTAGTGCCCTCCACTGTGCATCAGTCATGCAAGCAACAGGAGAAGTTGTCCTAATCTCATTTGAAGGCACACCATTGAAGTATTTCTTCTTGAGCCGATAACGCATTTGTCGCACCCCAGAGCGCAGAATATCGGTGCAAGCTTCCTCTGTTGGCTTGTCCTCTCTGTTAATGGCCAAGCGCCCCTAGTCACATGACAATTCCACATTTAGTTAGTCATTTCAGGTTAAGCAGATGTACAAGTTAACCATAGAAACAGTAATGCACTTACAGAGAGCTTTCCCACAAAGTTGTTGTAATATTGTTCGTCTTTCTTGTAATCTTTCCAATGAGGTAGAACAGGAACCTTATCCCGAATGATAACACCAGCCTCAGATGCAAACTTTGCAGCTTGAACAGGTTCATGAGGCCTTCTTTTTTCCTCCAGTAACAGCTATGGGCATCCTCCTTCCCATAGCTTTTGTCATCCTGTCCAGCAGTGTTCCCTTGGTGGGTGGCCTGGGTCTCCTTGGGGCTCGCTGTGCAGGAGCTAGAAAATAGAAATTGCATTTAAATGCTTTAGGTTCATGCAAATCAGCAAAAGAAATGACATTTGAATGACAAAGAAACTACAACTTGCCTTCATTGTCTTCCTCTCCAGCTAAATTGTCTTCATCAGCACCTGTACTGTCATGAGCTGCTCCACTGTCTTCCTCTGCAGTAGTGTCCTCACCACCACCTCCATTGCCTTCCTCTGCAGCAGTACTGTACTCACCACCACCTCCATTGCCTTCCTCTGCAGCTGTATAAGACCATTGTGGTATTTCATCATGATCATCTGTAGGATCCTCTACATTCTACCCATCTTTCGCTGAAGGTTGAAGCCTTTTTGATTGTCTTCTTTGGGGTTGCAACTGTGATCCTTCAGATGCCCTCACTCTCTTACTATTCCTAACTCCTGGCGGCATGTTGGGATTTGTCTTCCTCTTCTTTGAAGTGTGGACTGGCAGCCTATACCCTGGAGGATACTGTGGGAAAAAAACAAGTAAGTCATGTGCATTAATAAGCAAGACCATATATTACAAACAGGTATGAACGAAAGAAGGTGCATCTAGAAGCAAGAGCATATATTAAAGAACAGATTAAAAACATTCAAATGCAATTCAAATATTCCCCATCTAGTATTTTGAAGATAGAAGAAGCACCTTTATTGCTAGGGGCTGTGGCTGGTCATCCGATTCAGTGTCATCATCATCACTATCTCCTTGATCATCATCGTCAAGGAGATACTCCGATGAATCCGAATCTTCACTACTTGTTTTCTTGTTTGCTGATTTTTTTCCCGTCTGATGCAGATTGTGGTATAGAATTATTAAAATCAGTAGATAGTGTTTTCAGTCCGAGGTCTTGCATCTTCTTTAAATTGTCGGCCACGCGTGCATCTCGGATTCTCTCATAATCAGTTTTTGGAGGTTCTTACAAGAACAAGCAAATTGTGTCTATTAGAAAATAAAAAGGAGTGAACTAAGAGCTAAGAGGTAGTAATACTAGATACTAGATAGATAAGAGGTAGGAGCTAGTAGTGCCTGCTGAAGAGCTAAGGGATAAGAGGTGATAGGATATAGGCAACAAGTAAGAGGTCACAGCTAAGAGCTACAACTTTTTGTGTACTGAAGGACAAATACTCAAAATGGTATATATATACTTATCAATGCAAATTAGATTGTATATTAGCACACAAAACTTTATAGTGACCAAACATTTACAGGATAATGGCAAATAAATGCTAGGTAACATTAGTTATCGATGAACTTGATCACTTGGAGACGGTTGCACCCTACATATCAATGTCAACAGATGACAAATGGATCATGCTAACCTGGTTATTTAACATGGGACACTGAGTTTAAGAGTAACAGATACTCACAGAGCAACTTCTAGAGCTACCAGGATCTGAACACATGCTAACCAATTGCAAACAACAAGGCTTGATTTAATCTAACGAAACTAAATAGCAAACCATTACGATATAGATCAAACCAAATATTGGGGCTTGCAGATCCATGAGCACTAACAAAATTAGCTCAGGAGCTATCTTTTGACATAGATTGGGGGAACAAAATCTTGAGTGTCTAACAGAATACTGAAAGGAGATTGACAACAGCAACTCAATTGTCAGAAATGCTGCCCAAAGTTAAGACTTAAAACAGAACTTATTCATTTTTTTTCTATAGTTGCGCCAATCCTTCATTAAAAAAATTCTGAAACTCTGTGAGTATACTATAGCCTCCAAACCTACAGGTTTGTAAACTACTGATTTCTAATTTGAATTCATCCTTATCAGGTAAAACCGGTAGGGGTAAACACCCTCTAAACTTAGCTGAAATCACCTGATCACAGATTTCCACCCCTTAAAAACAAAATCATATAAGGACGCAGAGAAAAAAACAATACAAAAATGGCACGGACACTATCCACCTCCATATTTATCTAGCTCCGCCACTGGCACAGACAACTCCCAACTAGCAATTAAAGTGTACTACTACTTCAACATACAACAGCATACATGAATAGATAAAAGACAGAAGATTTTTTTCTTACCTTGTTCTTGTTGTGCAGGTCTCTTCCTACCTTGACCCCGTGTTGCCACCATTGCGGTTGTGGCTAAGATGTGGATGTAGACCAGGTGCTCGTCGACGGGGAAGTAGCTACAGCGCGGCGAGGACCCACAATCCGGCGGTGGTTAGGGTTAGGTTGGGGCGAGAAATAGGTGGATGGGGCGAGATAGGTGCATGGGGTGATGAGCGAGAGGGGGATGCAGCGATTGATTTCGGCGACGGCGCAGCTCGACGGCGAGGAAGCTGGTGGTCGACGGCGGTGTGTTCCGGCGGTGGCGGCTAGGGTTGGGAAATGGGGGGAAGAGAGGACGAGTGGCCGAGGGGGTGAGGAGGGAGTGGGGAAATGGATAAATACGTGACAATTTTGGCGGATTTTTTTTTGCGGGATGGCGCCCTCCAAATGATTTTTGGCGCGGCCCGAGAGGTTGCGGTTTTCTTTTTTTGTTTTTGGCGATGCGGGATCTTATGAGTTAACTAAAATTGCGCTCGAGATCTACTGAACCCACTTGAATAGCGCAATGGAAAGGCACATTGAGTTGGATCTTGAGCTCCTGGGTTCGAAACCTATGGAAGCCATTTTTTTGGTTTTGCCAACTATTTTTGTGTTTTATTTTTTATTTCTCTATGTTTATATTTTTTGCCAGATTTGTAATTAGTATAATATTTCTTACTGATTTACCTAATTTACATTTTAGTTTCAAATGTTTTTGACATAGTGGTACTATACATCCCCCGCTACCATGAACATCTCTCACAAGGCTATATGTGAGACATGTATGCCCTTGTGAGGATGTGCATGACCACTTTCTCAGAATCAATTGAAACTTTTTTTGTCATCATTATACACCAAAATGAGGTATCCATCCAAGTTTGAGATTTTTCTAGGTACCCTAGGGTATTTTAACATTTATCCTTCACTAATCCAAAAAAAATTACAATAATAGGTAAACTTGGTCCGAAAATTGCACAGATGCACACAACATCATAGTTTAGTTCCATAAACATGCCATTAAAGTTTCAAATAATTCTGAGAAAGTGGTACTATACATCCCCAAGAAGCATCAACATGTCTCACTTAGTCACAAGGCTATATGTGAGACATGTATGCCCTAGTGAGGATGTGCATGACCACTTTCTCAGAATCAATTGAAACTTTTTTTGTCGTCATTATACACCAAAATGAGGTATCCATCCAAGTTTGAGATTTTTCTAGCTACCCTAGGGTATTTTAACATTTATCCTTCACTAATCCAAACAAATTACAATAATAGATAAACTTGGTCCGAAAATTGCACAGATGCACACAACATCATAGTTTGGTTCCATAAACATGCCATTAAAGTTTCAAATGATTCTGAGAAAGTGGTACTATACATTCCCTAGAAGCATCAACATGTCTCACTTAGTCACAAGGCTATATGTGAGACAAGTATGCCCTAGTGAGGATGTGCATGACCACTTTCTCAGAATCAATTGAAACTTTTTTGTCGTCATTATACACCAAAATGAGGTATCCATCCAAGTTTGAGATTTTTCTAGCTACCCTAGGGTAGTTTAACATTTATCCTTCACTAATCCAAAAAAAATTACAATAATAGGTAAACTTGGTCCGAAAATTGCACAGATGCACACAACATCATAGTTTGGTTCCATAAACATCCCATTAAAGTTTCAAATGATTTTGACATAGTAGTGTCCATCTAAGGTTTTAGTTTTTTGTAGCTAGCTAGAGGTATTGTAGCTTTTATCCTTTAGTCATTCAACAAATAAGTACAATAATGTTGGCAGAACCAAAAAAAATTGGCTCATATCAGCCCAACTGGTTCGACTCCACCCTTCCTCCTGCAGCTCCCCTCTTTGGTCCTCGCCGGCGCTCTCCTCCCCCACCAGCACCACCGCGCCCCAATCGCCCAATCCGCGTGCATCCGTCCGCCATGCCTCCTCCCCGCCTCCCTGCCTCTGGGCGTCGTGAGGCCGCGGCGGCGGACGGGGCACGACGCCGGCTGGGGCCCCTGCCTGGTGACGCGAGGCCGCGGCGGGGCGTGCTGCCTCTGGCCGTCGGGAGGCCACGGCGGACGGGGCACGACGCCGGTTGGGGCCGTTGCCTGGCGACGCGAGGCCGCGGCAGGGCGCGCCGCCTCTAGGCGTCCGGAGGCCGCGGCGAACTGGGCGCGACGCTGACCGGGGATGCGGGGGTTCTGGATCTCGCCGGCTAAGCGGCGGACAGCCCCGTGCTCGCGTTGTAGAAGCCGCGGCCACGCCTTCTTCGACCCACAGACGGCAGCTGCAACCGTCCTCGACTGCCTTGCAGCAACCTCGCCGTCCAGCAGCCCTCGCCGAGGTCCTCCCTCCGTCGTTGCCTCGAACGCCTGCTTCAGCCCCGCCGTCGCCCTCGCCGAGCATGCCACCAGGTCTGTTTTCTTGGCTTCGTCCTGGAGCTGGAGGACCTCGGTGCTGAGATTCACAACAACATGTACCAGCCTGCAGAAAAGGGTTCACAACAAGCTCACTGTTTCTGGCCTTAAGTATATCATTCCGATAACTGATAAACTAACCACAATCTGTTATACATTCAATTCTGCAATCCTAAACAGTTGAATGCCATCACAGGCATATCTAAATAAAAATAGAGAAAGCAAAAAAAAGAATAAATACAAAAAATGTCACTGCTCCATACTAGAAATCATCATCTTCATCGTCTAGGGACATGTCATCATTGTTGTCATTGCCACCATCACTACAGTACTGCAGTACTGTCTCATCTTCCTCCTCATCCTCACTATCTTCATGAGTAATAGGTTGCTTCTTGCTTCTTATAAGGTCTTCTAAATTTCCTTCAATTATAGTGACTTCTCCACCTTGAATATTGTGCCTAACCTCATTATCATCACCTAGTTGCACTACATGCTCAGTATCAGAACAGTAATCATCCTGATGCACATCATGACTGGCCTCATCTTTTTCAGCCACATCATAAATATTCCTATGTTCAAATTTCTGCACAACTCGCCAATCTTTACCTAAAGATGTGTCTTGCAGGTAAAACATCTTTTTCGATTGAGTTGCTAAGATGAAAGGATCAGTCTTGTACCATAATGACTGCACATTGACGGATTTGAAATGTCCGTCATCTCGAAGGCCTCTCGTCTTTCCTTCTTGGTTGAACCAATCGCATCGAAATAGAACCACCGTCCGACGGACTTGAAGATTCGAGTTATATTCCAACTCAATTACCTCTTTAAGGACACCCTAAAAATCCATGTCTTTGCCATTATGTGAACCTTTAGTCATTACACCACTATTTTGTGTCAGCAGGAACTTCTCACGATCCACGGTGCTATACCGCACTCCATTAACCTTGCAAGCTGCACAAGTCTTAACCCGCAGATCAGGTCCACATGACAGTGCCCACAGTCCTTCGCTAACCGATTCTGGATTCTCCTTGCGTTTGTTCTCAATCTGTTGCAACAAAAGTACTCAGTTCACCAATTACATATGGATAATAATGAATTTACTAAACCTAGAATCACAATGTGTAGTGACTTACATGGCTCCTAAACCACTTTGCAAATCCTTGTTCAACCATTCTATCAACATCATGTGCACCTTGCTGCACTAGATTGTCCTTGTACAAGCTGCAGGGCAAAGTTTAGTCATAAGAAAAATTCGAAAATTTAGAAATAACATAAAAACTAAATCTCAAACATCTAAACGATACTTACTCCAAATATTCCTCAACTTCTTCACAATTATTTAGCACATACCAAACTAACTTATTGAAGACAACATCATCAATGTAGTCACTCCTATCAGATCCAACAAGAGTAACACCATGCTTAAAAACAGAGATGTCATCAGGCAATGGCATCTCTCCACCACTACCATCATCATGGTTAAATCTATTGTCAATATCCTCCATGTACCTAGAACAGAAAGTCAAGGTGTCACTTGCCATATATGCCTCAGCAATTGATCCTTCCGGCCTAGCCCTATTCCTTACAAAATTCTTCAAAGTGCCTAGCCGCCTTTCTATTGGGTACATCCATCCATACTGAACAGGTCCTCTAAGCAGTGCCTCATCAGGAAGATGGACATCCAAGTGCACCATGACATGAAAGAAGGCAGGTGGAAAGATTTTCTCAAGCTTGCATAGGATCAATGGAATTTTTTCTTTCAGCCGTTTCACAACATCTATCCTTAGATTTCTACTGCATAGTTCCCTGAAGAAGGTCCCGAGCTCTGCAACTGCTTCATATACATCCTTCCTCACCAGTCCTCTTAGGCCAGCAGGTATGATTCTTTGCAGGAGTATGTGGCACGAATGTGTTTTCAGCTTTCCCTGCACCTTCGAACCATCTTCACTTATGTATCTTGCTAGGTTAGCCGCATATCCATCAGGAAACTTGATTCCTTTGAGAAACTTGCAAAACTCGATTTTCTGATCCTTCCCCAAGACATACGGAGCAGGTGGAGTTGTGACTGAGTTGCCATCCTGCTGTAAGTGCAATTCAGGTCTTATGCCCATATCATGCAAATCTAGCCTAGCATTGGTTGTGTCCTTGGTCTTGCCCTGTACATTGAGTAATGTGCCAAGAATGTTTTCACATATGTTTTTCTCTATGTGCATCACATCGATATTATGCGGAAGCTTCAAATCTTTCCAATACGACAATCTCCACAACCCAACTTTGCGGCTATAAATCCTTGGACCCTCATTGCGCTTCCTTTTATTTCCAGTAATTTCAGGATGCTTCCCTGGCCTAACATCTTTCACCTTCTCTAGCTCCTCTTGGAGCTCCTCCAAAGTGAACTTGCCTGGCTGATCTTTGTTTTCACGCTTACCATCGAAAGCCAAGTTTCTCCGCCATGCATGTGTTCTTGGAAGGTAACGACGATGTCCAATGTAACATAGCTTACCCCTTATTGCCCGAGACAACGGATCCTTGTCGCAATGAATACATGCATAATACCCTTTTGTTGTTCGCCCTGATAACGTGCTCAACGCTGGAAAATCATGTATACACCACAGCATGACAGCACGAAGGTCAAACTTCCGACCAGTACATGCATCGTACGTACTGACACCCTTCCATAGATCGAGCAGCTCTTCAATTAGGGGCTCAAGGAACAAATCAAAATCCTTTCCTGGAGATTTTGGACCTGGGATGAGTAAAGACATAAAGCAGTTTGCTGGATTCACGCATTCCCATGGTGGGAGATTCAGCGGTGTCAGAAGCACTGGCCACATACTGTACTGGGTACTCATGTTGCCAAATGGATTGAATCCATCGGTGGCTAAGGCAAGCCTCAGATTCCTCGGATCAGCTGCAAAGGTTGGTTCCCTCCTGTCGAACTCCTTCATGCTTCCCCATCAGCTGGATGGCTCATTACATTGTCGACTGGCATCCTCACTTTCTTGTGCCATTGTGTTTCCTCAGAAGTTCGCTTTGCAGCAAAAATTCTTTTCAACCTTGGCAAAAGTGGAAAATGCCTCAATACCTTGTGTGGAACCTGCTTGGTCCCAGTGTCATCTTGCCATCTAGACGCCTTGCATACTGGGCACACATTCTCTTTAGCATACCTCTTACGAAACAACACACAATTGTTCTTGCATACATGGATGTTTTCGAATCCAAGGCCCAATTCTCGAAGATATTTCTTGGCCTCATCATATGATTTTGGCAACTCACTCTGAGGGTATCCTGACGACAGCAACTTCATAATTGTGGAAAATCCTGTATTGGGGATTCGATAGCGAGACTTGATATACAACATCCTCACCAGAAAAGAGAATTTTGAATGGCTAGATCCCGGGCTAAGTGACTTCTTCGCATCTTCAAGGACTCTTGCAAACCTTGGTTGTTCTCCATCAGCCTCTGCCGCAGCATACAAATCTCCTATCATCTCTGGTACTCTGTGATCCTCATCGTAATCATCATCGGCCACATCCACATGTATCCCAAAGTCATGATCACCTCCTTCGACCTCCTGCTCCAAATTGTCAACTACTGCAGTATCTGCCGACTCCCCATGGTGAATCCACCTGGTGTATGTAGCTGACATTCCATAAATGTGTATATGGTCACTTACATCATCCTGAGGCCACAAACTTTGATTAAGACAGTTGCGGCACGGACAAAGTATGTGGCTGTCTTCGGGGTATCTTTCACTAACAAATTTCATGAACTCTTCAACTCCTTTCACATATGCATCTGTGAATTGTCTCCCGAAAATCCAGCTTCTATCCATCTGTTTTGACAATAAAATAAACCTTGTTCTCAGTCCTTAAATTAGAGTAAAATCAACAAAATTCAATAACATATCAAACACATGCATATTATATGTAACAATATTAAAAATCAATTCAAACCTTGTACTATGCCCGCGTAAGTCGCGTCACCGCAGCTCTGTCCCACGCGCGCCGCCGCTACCCGGCGGACCTCTGCCCGCCCCAGCTCGCCGGCGCTGCTGCTCAGCTGTGGCGGAGCCAGGAATTATATATAGCGGGGGCCAGTCAGCTGACAAAACACATATAGTGTATATATATATAATAGGAATTTAAATATATTTATATATAAGTATACAGCTAGAGTTCGATCATCATATATTGAAACACTGAAATCTATATTCAATAAATAATTATGTATGCTGTGATAATTTGCTATGAAAAACAACGATTGTGATCTGATGTGTACGAGTACGACCAATTAGGCCTTAGCTCTAATCCGATGGACGTAAAAGATAGAAAAGAACATACGCCGATGAATTGATGATGCCTGAACGTGTGCTGCTGCTGCGGACCTGCAGTCTCACTATCTCGGGGACGATCGCAAACTTGGGACGGGTCTTGAACCCCGGAGGCCGGACGGACTGACGGACGATCGGAGGTGCGGCCTTGCCCTCGCGGCAGGGCACGTGCTGGCGTGCCGTGCGGCGGCGGCAAGAATAGCAGCGCGCCGTCCTCCGGCCACGACTCGCGAGTTGGACTACGTACGTACATGGGCTTGGGCCATATGAAACAGAATGACAATTATCATGTTTTAAAACAACAAATACAAAAACATGCTTTTACCGAGTTTTGGAGCGGCAACCTTGCGCATGTGTTGCACTCAGTGGTGGACTTTGTGTTCTTTGAGCTGTGATTCTTAATTCGTTCAAGTGAGGATCTCCAACTTGTCACTCTTAGAGTTTGCTGGCTCCTAAACAACTTCGGAGGTGTGGTAGTCTGGGGATCTTCTCAAGAAGCTTGTGATAAGGCCCAGCTTGTTATGAGTGGTGTGGTGCTCACTATCTCCAGAGTAGAAGAAGAGCAACCCTAGTGGATTGAGCTGGTTAAGCTTAATTTATAGAGCTGGTCCAATTCAGTTGGGCTTACCTCAACATGGATCAGGGGAAATCGGCAAGTTTCTGAACACCACGGTAAAACATCATGTGTCATTGTGGTTTGTTCTCTTCTACTCAATTTACATTCAAACAATTTATATTCAGTGAATTAAATAGAGTTCTTGTCATCCTAGGATTGCTTATCTTGATTTAGAATTATGTTATTGGTGCACTTAGTCAAATTTAAATAATTTAGGCCTTACTTTTGCAAAACCAAATAGTTTATACTTTGCAATATAAATTTGGTAATAGTCTAAAAGAATTTTTAAAACTGCCTATTAAGCCCCCTCTAGTCGGCCTCCTCATTCTTACAGCCGTGAGCGCTGGTGCTAGCACACCGATGCGTGGCGTTCGATTCCTAAACATGTGTACCTCAGTAGAGGTGCTGCTACAACTACGGCACTGATAAGAATGATCACGAGAAGGTGACAGTTGGCTAGAGGATGATCAACTAGTTCCACTACACCGACACACGCTTCGTTGAACTGGCCACTTCAACCATACTTTTGTTGTACTGTGCGTCTAGTGGTAACGATCTATGATCTTTTACTTGCTTGGCTTCCTGGTTTACATGATAAAAAATTTTAATCTGCGCTAGTGTAGCTTATCCGTATCCCAATACGTGCCTGTTCTACTCCCCTATTAAGCAAGCAAATCCCCAAACAAGAAAGTGGCAAGTGATTCTAAGCGAGAGCCAATCTCCACCAGATCGTCATGCAAATCTTCACACTGTAGGGGAGAGGGTGACGCGGGGAGATGAGGGGGGCAAAGAGGATGTGGCGGTGGCAGTGGACGCTGGTACTGGTGAACCTGGCATCGAAGCCAGAGAAGGTGGACGAGGTGCTACTCCTAGTAGTGTACCAGGAGGTGGGGCGGAGCTAGGCCCATCTCCCACTGCACTGGGCTCCCTCACCCTCTGCCGCACACTCGTCTAGGCCACCTACTACCCATTTGTTGTATACGCCTCCACATGCCACGACCATGCCCACGTCGTCACCATTGATACCTTCCTCTGGGCCGCCGCCACGCTCCTCATCGCCCTCTCTGACACCTTCCTCTAGGTCAAACCCCCTCCCCCTCCTCCTCTCACTGGCATGGTGGGACCCACTCCAGGCTTCTTCAGTTTTACATGCACCTACACCAAACGTAGTGGTTATTTGAATATTCCCTTTCCATTTCATTGCGCAAGAAAACTGGAGAGGAAAAAAAATGGGAATCCCTTGTGGGCCCCACGTAGTGTTCCTGTCTCGCTTACATCGCGGGTTCATCGATCCTACATGTTAGTGGTGGAGGGACACTGATAGGAGCGAACTGGATCAAACTAAGCACAAATTGTGGTGCGCGTGTGCAAATGGCCATCTTGTGGGGGCTAAACGGCATTGGGCTCGCGCTGGTCGTCCCAATGATTAGATCGCTTGTCACCGACTACACCAACGACCACACCCGGGGCTTCGCGTTCGGGTGGCTACATATGACCATCAACCTGGGCTCCATCCTGGGGGCTGCTTCGGCGTGCCCCTCACGCCGGTCACCTTCCTCGGCATGGCCGATTGGTGGCTCACCTTCCACATCGTGGCCCTCATTAGCGTTGTGCTTGGTGTCCTCATGTGGCTCTTCACCGCCGACCCACGCGCCAAGTTCAAGACTGCAGCGTCAACGACAGAGGAGGCCAAGGAGCTGCTCTTGGATGCCAGGGGCGTCATCGGTGTAGCCACATTCCAGATCATTGTCGCGTAGGGGATTGCCAAATCGATACCATGGTTAGCGCTCAACTTCACCGCCATGTGGCTGGAGCTCATTGGCTTCATGCATTGGAGATCAGCGTCATCATGGGGTTGTACCTATTGGCCACCACTCTTGGCACACTGTTTGGGGGCCTGATCGGGGTAGGGTGCAATCGGGTCACATTAGGACAGATATTGTTCGTATCGTATTTTAACCCATATTTTTTCTCGGATTCGGAGTCAGACATGGTAAGGCCAGATATGAGTACGAATTTGGAGTATTTGGAGTTTTAGATATGGTATCATCAGGACGAATATATGATGGTTACAGATTGAAACTGAATAATATAGGCGGATAATATGTGCATACATAAAAGAATATACATTGAACCATATTACCATCACTTGAGGCCTTCAACTAGCAATAAATTCATCTAGATACTTAAGTACGATAGCTGACACAACACAAGTTCAACATAAGCGATAAATTCATACATAAGTTTAAAAACCAATAAACTTATACACAAATTCAAAAACCAATAAATTTATACACAAGTTCAACATAAGCGGGGAGGATTAATGGTGACTGGCTAGAGTGGCTGAACTTTGGAGTTAGGTTAGGACTTGGTAAAATCTAGACCAGTTGGTGTCAATGATGGTTGATGTGCTGGGCCAGTTGGGAGACTAACTTGATTGTTGGATAATATCCGGTTTACCATTTATCTACGCTATTCGGTCGGATGTTAGCTCTCCTGTTTTTGCTACCATATTCGGCAACAACTATCCGGTACCAATCGGATTCGGTATCAGATATTAAATTACCTTCCCGTATTTGGTACCTTCTGGATTCGGTATCAGATCCATCGGGATTAATCCATACCGTTTGCACCTAGATCGGGACCCTATCGTGAGGTGGGTCCGGAACACCGGAAGGATTGCACTGGCACAGATAAGCTCAGCGTCGGAGCTTCCGCTCCGCGCTATCCTGCTGCTTGCGTTGCCTAATGACCCGTCGACCGGTGTTGCACACGCCCTTGCGTTCTTCGTCTTGGGATTCGCCATCTCCTGGAATGCCTCATCCACCAACAAGTATATTCCTCATCTTAGACACTGTAAATATTTCACATTTGTTTATGCAATTGTTCTCTACATCTTATATTGTATTGCTCATTGTTCAATGTCTAATAAGCAGCCCATTTTCGCGGAGATTGTATAAGAGAAGGCGAGAACAACAGTTTACGCACTGGACAAGTGCTTCGAAGCAGTGTTCGCTTCGTTTGCGCCTCCCATTGTTGGTGTTTTAGCGAAGTGCGTGTTTGGCTACAAACCGGCTTCTTCTGACACGAGCGTCGAGACGGACAGAGAGAATGCAGCTGCTTTGGCGAAGGCAATTTACACGGAGATCGCCATGCCCATGGCCATTTGTAGCTTGACCTACACCTTCCTGTACTGCACTTACCCCCGAGACAGACAGCGCGCGCAAAGGGACCTTCTGATGGCATCAGATGACCAGCACTGTCGAGAAGCCAATGACAGTGAATCAAGTACAATTCGTACCCAGCAAAATCAAGAATTTGCCGTTATTAGTTAAGTCAGAGGCTAATATCCACAACAGAGTGGCAGCCAAGGAAAGATTGACAAGAGCAAGATAGCCTGATTTACAGATTTTGCATTTGCCCGGTTTTTAGGTTCTCCAATCGTGAAACAACTGTGCCTGATCGGAACTTTCGTTTATCAATTACCATGGGAAGCAATTTACTCATGAGATGCATCTGAAAGTTTCTTGAAATCTTGCGTATGAGTGGTGTAGTTATTTTCGAATTGTTGTACTTAAAACAAGACGCCTTAATTAAGCCGGACTGCCGTAGTGCTGCACAGAGAAGCCGTGCCTAACGGCCGGCCCAAGGCACGGCACTGCTGGCACGGCCTAGCATGAAGGCCGGTGGGCTGATGTAACACCCCGATTTTCAGAATTAGGATGTTATTATTTGATTTGGCAATCTATTAAATATTTGCCTGTGTTTTAAAATTTTCTCGGGTTAAGTAAAAAGATTGCTTCTAAAAATCAAATCGAATTAATTAAAAGGGTTGCATTTTAAAGCTAAATCGAATTGTTAAAAAGTTGTATAATAATAATAATAAGTAATATTAAATCAAATGGTTGAAAGACCGTTTTTAAAAATTAAATTATTTTTATTTCTTGTTTTCACATGCTTTTCAAAAATCATGTCATCCTGCATATCTATATTTTTCGATTCAATTGATACGTTCGTGTCCTTTCTTTTCTCCAACTTCTCTCCTCGTAATTCAACCAAAAATCAAAAAAAATAGTACAATGCATGTCATACTGATGCGTTCGTCGTTGTGGGACTGTTCCATTTTAGCGGTTAGTTCGTGCATGCGAGGTCGTTTGTGTGAGTTGGAGAAAAGACGAAGAAATACACTGCTAATTGTTTGCACTGTTATTTCCCCTTTCAACCCACTACCATTCTCCACCCTATTTCTTTGATCCCAGGCAGCACCTCCAACATGCACAACCTCTCCACTGCCATTCATTTTCCTCTCAACAGAACACACCACTGCCTTTCATTTTTTCTATGCCTTGCTGAGCCATTCACCCCATTTGCACTGCCGTTTTCTTCACTTATATCTCACGGCCAGCACCAAGCCACATTCCCATTTATTTAGTCCCAGCTGAATCATTCATCTCACTGCCTTTTCCCCAACCGAACATCGCCACGCCACCTCTCCAATCTAGCATGACTCCCTGGCCATTTATCTTTTTGCCCAAACCGAACACTACATAGCCCCTGTCATCTTCTTCCTCAACACACATACAATATTTCTTTCCTTCAAGAGCACAAGCAAGCCACTTATCTCCTTCCAATCACCATCAAAAATAGCAAATCCCTTGGTGCATGTCATACCATTGCAATCCTCATCACATGAGCAACCCATTCATATAAGTAGTTTTCGCATGCAAGGTCGTTTGAGTGATTTCACGAGAGGAGAGAAGAGGTGCAGTGGTGCTGCACTATGGCACGGCTAGCCAGAAGAAGAGGGGCCGAGAGGTGGCGAGCTACGGCCAGTGGCGGCCGAGCTGGCAGAGAACACGCGGGGCCGGCGAGGTAGAGGTAGCGCCGGTGTGGAGGAGCTGCAGCATGCAAGCAGCAGTGGAGTGCCGGCCAACCGGTCTGAGGCTGGGTGTGATAGGAGGAGATGGCTGGCGTCGTGTTCGCTGAGGCCGAGGTGGCTCGGCGAGACCCATGGCGGGCAGCGAGTAGCGACCAAAGGCGAGAAGCGGCCAAGGAGCGGCCGGAGGAAGCGTAGGTGGTGGCCGAGGCCGGTGGAGGTGTAGGCAACGGCCGGCGGAGTCTGGAGACGGCGCAGAGGTAGCGCCATGAGCTGCGGTAGCCGGTCGGAGGCGAGCTAGAGGACGAGGCAGCTTGACAAGAGCCGTGCATGCATGCGGATGGCCGTGGCGCAGCTGGAGGAGACCAGCCATGGCGAGCTACAGCTGAGGATTGTGCAGCATGGTGTTGAGCAGCGATGGGTGCAGCCGGCGAGGCCAGAGCCGTGCATATAGTGGCGGTGCAGTGCAGAGGAGCCGAGTGGTAGTCGGCTAGAAGAAAGAAATGGGGAAGGAGAAGAAGGAAGAGGAGTGTGCTGTCCGTGGATGAAAAAAAGAGGAGGAAATAGAAAGAAAAGAAAGAAGAAAAGAAAATAAAAGAAAAGAGAAGAGAAGAAAAGAAAAGAGGAGAGAATAATAGAAAAGACAAGGGCGCAAGTTCGGTGCCGAAATTGGCAGACGCAGACATAGATGAGAGGTCGAGCGGGACGCGGGAACTGGCGACGACTACGGGGGACGCAGACAAATTGCCGAGAAGATGACGATCGGTGATCGTTTGCACGTCTAGTGTTGCGGTAAAAATCCTTAGTTTTAATTGGGTACCACGTTTATGTTAGTTATGCATGTTGCATAATCATCATAAGTATGACATCTTTTCATGCATGTTAAGTGCAAAAATTGTTTGGTAGCTTAAGATCGATATAATTCTCCGGTTAGGTCATATTTGCGCGTAGACATGATTATGTGTTGATATTTTAGTGAATGTGAATAATCAATTTATTGTGGCGAGATAAGTGTATTGTTGATCAATGGAAGCTAGATTAAATATATTGTTGCATTATTGGATCGGGTGATATTATTTTTAATGAGCATCCATGTATATATATTGTACTTTTATGCTTTTTCACCTACAATGCTGAGCTACAGGTTGTACCCTTTTTCGTTGCCAAAGTTTTCTCAAGTTGAGTTTTTACTTGGTAAAATTTTTAATGAGGCAACCATTTCAACATAAATAAAAGCTCATTATTATATTTCTACAATTTACTGTGCCTTTTTCTATAATTTCTATAATTTAATATGTCTTTTCTACATTTCTACAATTTATTGTGTGTATTCCACAATTTCCATAATTTAGTGTGTATTTTTTTATACTTTCTACAATTTTGTTGTGCTTTTTTGAATTCTACATATTTTCATAACAAATTAGTTTTTTATTTTTTTAGTCCAAATGGGCTACACTGGCTAATCGTGCCTCAGGCCAGCCCAGCGCAGCACGACACCCTTTTGGGCCATGCCTGGGCCGGAGGCTCAGCCCATAGGCCAGCATGGCATGGCTCGTTCCAGTTGACGAGCCAAACAGGCATGCCTAACGGGCCCGTGGCTCATCAAGCACAGGCCGTGCCGTGCTGGGCCGCCCATTTGGCCACCACTAGTGCTGCAGGCCTATGTATAGGGAGCAACTAGAGTCCGGACTTCGATCTGAGTGCTAGCATTGGAAGCATCTAGATCCTTAATTTGTTAGTTATGTGGTTTTAATGATTAATAACTCCTAAATTATTGAGACTAGCTTTGGTTTGTTACATGGGTTTGGTGATTACTGACTCAAAATCATTAAGACTAACTTTGGTTTGAGTGTGATTAAGATAAGTTAGGCTTGACGATGGATATGTGTCGTTTTTGGACTTTCATGGATCCCCATAAGTGCAAATGATGGTAAAGCATGGTTTTCATGAAGATTAAGAACATTGTGGCTAGAAATGATCCAAGAAGTTGAGTGTGAATAGTTTTAGTTAATAGGTTTTTTGCTTTCGCCGTACTATTAATGGGGGTTTAAAAGTATTAGCTTGAGTTTGGTTAGGTGAGTAACTAGTTATGGTGCCCACTAGATCTTTCTAGCTTAGTTCTAGTGAGAGAGTGCCAAGAATCAAGTTGCGGTTGAAGTGATCTGAAAGTTTGAATCAAAATTCAACTAAGTCAAAAAAAAAAATCAATAGAGATGGGTTATTCAAGTCAAACATACCATCGAGACGTCCCATCTCTCCAAAGAGGATGTTTCCTGTGCTGAGGGTATTTAGCACTAAGGTGTATAATCTGGCTCAAGGCATACCATTGAGGCTGATGACCCAGGTTGAGGCATACCATTGAGGCGTATCTTCTCTCCAGAGAGGATGCTTTTGAACAAAGTGAGAGGTGCATGATACAGCCCGAGGCGTACCATTGGTCCAAAAGGATTCAATTTGAGCGAAGCATTGAAGCGGATGATCCAGGATAAGGCATACCATTGACCTATACTATTGTTCTAGAGTGGTTCCATGGGGCATTTTCATTGAGACAGATGATACGACTGAGATGCAGATATCTCTAACATTAACACATTCTCTCTATTACTAATAGCTAAAAAGTCTAATGATCAGGTGAACTTGCTTCTTAATGAATATAACCTTGATTTAGAAGAAAATGATATACTATCTAATTTAAATACATTGTTTATTCTCATATTTGAAAGACAAGAAGTGTTGGAGATCAAACGAAGGGATGACCAAGTTCATCAACTTTGTTGTCTTGGAGTGTGTGGCCAATAGGAGGCAAGGAAGGAAAGACACACAACTTGAGGATGAAGCCATGCAGGAAGGGTCTCCATGCAGCGCTCTCAGCTTGGGTGCATGTGTGTGTTATGCTGAGGCCGCATGAGCCAAATGGAGAGCAGACAAGCGAAGCAAGCGACACATGCATGGAAATCGAAAAGGAAAAGAGAAGAAAAAAAGAGGAGAGACTCAATAATCCAAAGCTGAAGTTTTTAGATAGGATTTCTAGGTCCAATTCGAATCCAGCCTAAGCCTATTCGAATTCAAATTTGGATTCAAGTCTGAAATTAATTCAGAATAGGTTCAGAACATCTAGTAGACCCGTATTAAAACCCAATAACTTTCATAAATGGAGTTTGATTAGGGTGTTCTTGTACTCGTTGGAAAGCTTATTCCAAAGTCTGTGCAATGAATAAGGTGCCATCCTCCAAAACCTTGTGGTCATAGTGCAATTTGTAAAAGAATTTGATGGCTATAAATTTAGGTTTCTTTTTGTGTTCGTATTGGAGTCCAAGTCTTGTTAGATGTTTTAGAATGGCTATATAGCCAAAGGGTGCACCCCATGTATCAATTATATGTCATAATTATAGAATATCAATGCACTCTTGATTCTAGAGTTTGAACATATATTGCCCCCACTAAAATAGGGAGTTCCAATCTGTTGTGTCGTTCCATTGTTCTTATGATTTTCTTTGATTATTGCAGGCAAGTAGATAAGAATCAACTCATGTTGTTAGGTAGATTCAAGTGTCGTAGGTTTGATTAGCTATACCATTGTTGGTGGCATCACCATTCATTAGGTTTCATAGATTTTCACAAGCAAGCTGCACCTTTTCAATATTTTTGATCCTATGTTGCAAAGATCGGGAACCCATCGTACCAGCCAAGGTGGATTATCTGGCTCAAGGTGTATCGTCCAGGTTGGTATAACGACTAGTTTTTGAATCATTGGAAGTAAGAAAAATTGAACTAAGGTGGATGGTTCGGGTCTAGGCAAATGATCTAGGTTTGCAGGCACTTTTAAGAAAATGTGTTAAACGCCTATATTTTGAATGGACATGCTATATAAGTGGACCATGGGTGTGCAAGTTAGCACTCTTGTGACACCAAATCAGTGGCTTGCATATTGAGGAGTTCAAGAGCACTCAAGAGCTTCAAGTTGAGATTTTGAGGGTGTGTGAGAGTAGATTAGGCCTTAGTATGCATCACTTCTAGTTGTGACCTTGTTGGGTTTAAGTGACGTCTTGGAATTATTACTCTTAGAATTCAGTGATTCTTAGACAGCTTGGAGACTTGTTCTTGGTGATCTTTTAAGGAGAAGCTTGTGGAAGGCATCGAGAGGGTTGTGAAGGTTTGAAGTCCACCTATCCGAAGAGAAGAAGGACCACCATGAGTTAATTGCTTGGATCCTTACGTAGGTTCAAGTAGGAGCTATACTTTTGCAAGAGTGCTCCAACGAGGATTAGGGGAGATCACCAAATCTCTGAGACCTTGGTAAAGAATTCATTTCCCTCTTGTCCCTCTTACATTTCTGCATTTATTTTCTTATCATTCAATTCGTAGGTCACTAAACTTGTATAGGATTGGAACTTAGATAGCAAAACTCCACTAGACTTGTGTAGGAGTTGGGCTGGAAACCTTAGGTACCTAGGTTGGGCTAGAAAAGGTTAGGATTTTATTTTAGCCATTAACGAAAAGAATCTTAATTCATTCCTCTATTGGGTATCTAGTCTACTTCAATGCATCAATCATTGTCCAATCTTCATAACCCTTGCAACCACGCGACCGTTGGATTCCTATAATAGTAAGGGTTCAATGGGGCAACAAAAAAATCAACCTACACCAAATATGATTGTCGCCTGTAACAAAAAAAACCCCATCCTTGCACAAAAAAAGCAAATGCTCCCAAACTTGCATGCTCCGATCACAATAGAATTTGTAGAAGAGTGCAACAATGAGTTGCTAGCTGTGCAACAAAATTCTACTCCGGGTGCAATAATCTTAACACAACGATTAAATGGTGGAAGTGTTTATCACATTACAACAAATGAAAACACATTTGCAATAATTTAAACAAACTCTTACAACAAATCCAACAAACACCTGCAACAATTTGAACAAACTCTTGCAATAAATCAAGTAAATACCTGCAATAAAGAGTACCTAGAGGAGAAGGCACGTGGAACAGTGGCAAGTGGCAAAGCTCATGGCCGCTAGGCCCAATCTGGCAAGGCAGGGCCAGCCCGGTGCCTCATTGCCAACCCACATCATTGCCATGCCTCTTGCCCTCTAGTTACTGTTCCCTAGCCATGCTCCTCAGCTTGTTGTCCATCGTGCCGCCCTCTCTTCAATGGCCCAAATAGACAAGTGAAGGGGGGGGGGGGAGCGCACGCTTGGAGACGTGAGGGGATGATGAGGAGTTTGTTCGTTGCTGCCTCATCAATGATCTCCTCCCAGTCCGATTCGTGGGTGTGAGCTCACGTTTAATTTGTGGCAAAATGAGTGCTTTGTGTCTGGGCTTGTGGGGTCGTGCACGTGGAAGGACATGTTGCCTCATTGGATTATTGTTGAGCGGTGGATGCACCATCTGAAGGAAATCATCCGGATCAGTCATCCTACTGGTATCATTACCACTATGTATATATTATCACATATGGCGATATATACCAATACTCCGACTTAATTGTTTCCTTGCTGGAAATGTAATGGTTCTGTTCAACTGTCCCATGAAAAATTTTAGAATTTCAGTCGAATTTGTAACTGTTAGATTTGCTCCGTGATTCGTGTATCATCCTTCCTCCAACTCCAGCAACTGCCTCCTCGTGCCGCTCCTTTGCAAAGCCGGCTCTACCGCGGCTGCATGTCCCCTCTGCCCCCCCTTCTTCCCCATTGATTCTTTTGTGTGTGTGCGCGCACGCGTGCATGCGCTGGATTGACAAGAAGAAGACAACGTCATTACAGGTTCTGCATTCTTTCCCAGATAATCTGAATTTAGGTATTGCCCTTCAGTTTCAGATTCTGCATTTATTATTGAACTCTGCCTCATTAGGATCTTTGTTTGTCAGGAGTACCATGGGAATAAATCTACTCAAGAGCTGCCATTGTGCCGTCTGCTGTTTAGGTCTGCCGTTGTGCTGCAGGCCTTTGTATACTACAAAGATATGGAATTATGTAAGTTGCTGGAAATGTCACGAATATCAGAACTCAGAATTGATTCACATGTCCTGCAAACCAAAATGTATTTTCTGTGGAACCTTTGCAAATGCTTTAAGCATGCAAATAAAGTATAGCAATTGCTACTTTAAGTAACAAGGGAAAAGCTGTGAACTTGTTATTCATGACGTTTTAAATATTTCAGTGAAAAACTATTATAGAGAATTATAAAATAGTCTTACAAATCAAATATTGGAATGGACCAGAGTACCCACACTGCCTGGCAAACAGTAACCTATAAGTGCACTATGGCATGTCAATCCCCATCTGACCAGATCTTACAGTCCTTATTTTGCTCTCCTCTTTGATAGGAATCATACAGGTCAACTAAAATCTCAGGAGCTTGGTAGGGGAATTGCTATTAATTCGTTGAGGATTACGAAGTTAGAGAACTGCTTCACCATGATTTGTATGAGCAATTATGATGATTGATTATCGGATTACCTCAGCACTATCTTTTTCTTTTAAAAAAATGGTAGGGGAATTGCTATTAATTCGTTGAGGATGATGCCAGAGAAATGCCGGAAGAGTTTTACAGCAAAAAGACAAAACAACATTGCCCAAAGAAAACAAAGATGCGGTGATATTAAAAAAATACAAAAAAATGTGCCAAGAAGATCACCAAATACAGGTACAACAAGTGTCAGATGGAAAAATTAATCTAGAATTATATATGTTTATTGTGCTAGTCCCATGATCGGTATATAACTACATGTACATGGTTAAATCATATCCATACATGATTAAATAAAACATAATCACATATAATATTAAGCAGTCATACATAGGTCTATAAGACTGAATTTTACACGAAAAGGGCCGATGGCCAAAAATTCATATAGAGAGTACTTGTAGCGGAGTAAATGGTAAATAATGATAACGGCTCAAGTGATTTACCCTATTTCCACAGGCAATCGATTGCAGTTAACACCTAGTAATCGGCATCATCGTCACCAAATCCCGCAGTATAAAAGTAGCCAACTGAGGGATCTTCTTCCTCTTGATCTAATAGTGTTCAACAAGCAACTATGAGTACAAAATATACTCCACAAGACTTACACCAAATGCTATTAGCTACATATTTGGCTTTGTCAAAGGAAGGCTATTTTATCTTAGTTTGTTGCTCAAAGCAAAATTTTCATTTACAATATGATATTAGATTGCAAAATACATTATAAAGCAATAAGTTGATACATAATTGTGATAGTTGAAGGTAATTATAATCGATCATAAATTGCATAGTGTAGGTCTCTATCACCTACACCAATATAGATAGCACATGTCACTAAATTTTCATCATAAACATCATGTTCTAGGATATATGGTTTTCATTTGCTCAACATCTTTAGTACGGATACTGTGAGACCATGTGGAGATCACCCCATATGTGTGATGAGTCTGTCACTGTGCTTGTGCGTCGTTGTCGAAGATTGAGTTTGATTTCGTATCATTTTATCTTTGGTTTTTGTTGTCAATTGGCAGCAGTCTGATCGGCCTATAGAGGTGGTTTGACCGGCCTGTAGAGGCGGTCTAACCATTGTGCAAGAGCAGTCTAACAAACTGTGGGCGACGGTCTGACAAGGACCCGGTGTGACTGGCCGTGGGCAGTGGTCCAATCGGAAATACATTGCAACTAATTTGTAGTTGGCGGTATGTTTATTCCAGAGAGGTGTTTGTTGAGTTGCAAGGAGTTTTTCGGAGTGGTGTGGCCGGCCTTGTAATGCCGATCCGACTGGAGGTCATTGGGTGGTATGAATGGCATAGGTGCCCTGGTCATACCAGTCCCCTATTACCGAGAGAAATAAGTCAGTTCATAGTAGTTTGATCGGCCGTTAGTTGGCAGCCAGACTGGCCAGTGTTGAGTTGAGTTGGTTTCAGTTGTGTTAGTCATGGCATGAGTCCATGCATGTGTTAGTTATGACGAGAGTCCATTCATTGTGGGAATATTGATGTGGGTGTCAAGTGGCGCATGACTGCATCGATTATGTTGATGAGAGTCAAGTGTATGTCACTTGTGCTTAGAATGGTTACTTGTTATTTAATGTGTAGGGTGTTTGGTGATTGTTACGGTCAACAGCAAGACCAAGGCTAGGGGAGGTGCCCTGAGTACATGGCGTGTTACCTAAGTCCGGGTGGAGTATCATCTCAAGTGGAAAAACACAAGAGAAAAACAAATATCATGATGAGGCAAATGTATGAATGTGATGTGCCATTGGACTTGAGCATTTCAAGTGGTGACTGCCCTTAGAGTAGGCGTACGATCTTAGCAGCAAGTCATTGTGTATCACGGACTTCGTATGGTAGTTTCTTTGAGGTGAAGCAACGTGAGGCCGATGGGTGAAAATTGAAAAAATTGTCCAATATCAGGTAAATAGGTGGTTCGTGAAACCGTAGCAGTGGCCTAAGGTGGTTTATGTCTTGTCTTGAATGATGGAGCGTCTTATCGGGTTATTGGAGCCATGTGGAAGTCACGCTTTGAAAAGTGTGCAAGTGTGTATAAGTGTAAAACCCGTTTGTCCATGGGCTATCAGGTTTCTCCATTTGTAAGTGATTGTATCCACCAAGGGTTGCTAGTTGCTAGGGTTTGGTGGTAGGTGAGGTGCCTCCACAATATAAGCCCTTGTGTATGTCGAGAGAGGTGTGCTCTCTTTGTGAGTTAGGAGAGAGGTTAGAGTTTCCTTATGCTAGAACTTTGTGTGTGTGCGCGCGCGCTGTAGGGTTAGAGCTCTGTCTTCCATGAGGGAGTGGCTTTTAAGCATTCCCCTCTAAGTGAAATGAACATCCAAACTTCGTCCAAGTGAGTTATGCCATGGATTCCTCTTTGTGATTTTGATTTGCTTCATTGGATTTAATCCCCTCTTGATCTCTCTTGGTGCCAAGGATATGTAAGAGGTGAAGATATCTCTTGAAGATTAAATCATATCTATCTATGCACTTTCTATGAAAAGTTGTTGTGATTGATTGGTTTTGCTCAAAACAGGGGTGATTTTGGGTTTTTGATCTTGAGGATATTTTGGCTTGAGTTCGTGTTTTGATCTAGCTTACTATGACAATTGAGAACCCATCCAAGGTGAGAGACCATGTGGTTATGATCCCATGTTTGTGATGAGTAATTGACATTGGTTTAGGAAAGTCGAGTTTGGTTTGTGTGGTTCGGACCATGACGTTGAGTGGTGCAATCAGTTCGGTCGGACTTGGTCAATTCTGGTCGTATGGGCTTAGGATGCTTATTCCTTTGTTTCGACAGGTTTGGGCTCTTTCATGCGTAAGTACGATTCATTGATGCTATTTATGCTTTCATGTATCGAGCGGAGCTATGTGATGTGTTTCTTGTCTGTGATGGCTGCAGGACGTCGAGGCGGAATCGTGGCGAGACACGAGATGATGGGACTAGACACAGGCGGTGTCAAGGTCAGAACGGTCGGAGGTGTCGAAGACGGCGGAGACTCGAGGTGGTTGCGAGGCTTGGACGACAAGGAACGCGGAAGCTTCCTGGAAGGTGCAGGAGGGGCGTTTCGGTAAAAGCACAAAGCTGCACAGGTGGAAGCGGTTCGATTCGGGATTTAGCGGGCGTAACGGGTTGAAGACCCGTTAGCCAAAGGCTATAAATAGGAGAGGGATTCTCAAGTGCATGCATGTCTTGTGAGGGATGTGCATAGCTTTAGGGTTTCGCTTTTAGTCAAAATGGCCTTTGGTGAGGTTGTTTTGCTTTAGGCTTTAGTTGGTAGGAGGGAGAGCAGGTGTTGTCTCCCGTAGCTTCTCTGTTCTTGTTGTCTCCTTCGTATGTTCTTGAGAGATAGAGAGAGGAGTTCTTGATTTCTCCAAGCATGTATGGGATTGTAGGGATCATATGAGTTGATACTCCTTGTAATCATGTATATCTCACCCTCAATATCAATCTGAGATGGCTTTGTTTGAGTTTGATTGAGTTCCTGGCTCTCTGTTGGTTTTTGCCTTCGATGCCTTCTCTGTTTGATTTCTTGATTTTCAGTTCTTGTGTCGATTCTTGCTGAGGGATGCCAAAATGGATTGCTCTGTGATGGAATTAGATCCCAAGATCATTTGATCAACTCTTCCCAAGAGCAAATCGAATGAATCAAAGTTTCCCATTTTCAGCCTCCTCTGTTCTTCCTTTCATTTCTAGGGTTTTGTTGTGAATCGTGTTTCCCTTCTTGAGATGGCATGAAATTTGGTATATTGAGTCCTGAGGCTATTAAGTAGCTATCCTCAAAGTTTCATGGCCAAAGGATCAGAGATTAGATGGGAATTTGATTTTTGGGCAGCCTTCTTTACTTTTTCAAGTTCTTGGCTAAATTCTGAAATTCATGGGTTTGTGTTGATTTTCTGTGATGATTGGAGCCTCTATGATGTTTAGATTAAGTCTTTGATGTCTTGGGCTAAAAAGGAAAGGAGCATTTCTCCCATTCTCTTGATTTTGGCAAAAATCTGAAAAGTCAGGGTTTTTCAGTCGGGCTGCGCAGGTGTCTGGTCAGATGAACCGGTCAGACCGGCCGTTTGCCTACGGTCAGACCGGCCGACTGTTGGCGGTCTGACCGGCGACCAACAAGCGGTCAGACCAGAGGCAAGCTTGCGGTCAGATCGCCCAGTGACCTGCGGTCTGACCGCCCAGTCAGTTTTGGCCGTTAGTACTTAGGTGTTTTTGCTTGCTATTTTTCTTGATGGGTTTCTTTCGCATGTTTATTTTCTTGGTCTTCCAGAGAACTTTTTCATCCACTTCATAGCTTCTCATAGCTATTGAAGAGGAAGTTTTAGTAGATACCTTTCGGGGGCGTAATTTTAAGAAGCGACATTCACCCTCGCTCTGTCGCCATTTCGGTCCAACACAAGGTCACCAAGATGATCAAGGACTCATGAGCTATAGTAGATTGAGATTTTCCTCTTTTGCCTGATTTTGGTGCAGCCTTCCTTGTTTTAGATAACGATCGAAACTTTAGAATTGAAATTCACATTCCATGATTGGAATAGGTTCCTGACATCCTAGGGAGGATTTGTACCAAGTTCATCATGTTTGAATCAGTGGTTTAAGAGTTAGCCATTTTCTTGGTCTTGTGTTGTGCTGTTTTTTAGCCTCTGTTCAGTGAGTGGTCAAATTGCCATGACCCGAGCTGTCCTGCCACCATGACTTGTCCGACCAGTGTGACACTTGCGGTCAGCCAGCCGAGTAGTTCGACCGACTGCTGGTCGGTGGTCAGACCGGTGAGACTATTTTCTCATGTGATATTTGGCTCTTAGATTTTAGATAGCTTGTAGACTTGAGTTTCACTACATTGTGTTGCTAATACTTGGTGGAAGATTTTGAGGAGTCATTCACCCCCTTCTGACTCGCCATGCCCATTCCTGCAAGTGGTATTAGAGCCCGATTAGCTCTTATTTGTAGATCCTAACTGGTCTTTTGAGTCATGGTATCAGAGAGGTATTATAACAAGTCTCCTATCTTTGATAAGGTCGACTATCTTTATTAGAAGACAAGGATGACGATGTACATCCGGGCTCAAGGCCAAGCCATTTGGAATAAAGTGAGAAGTCCCTTTGTTGCGCCTGCTGATGACATATTCCTCAATGCTACCATGATAGCTGAGGTTGAGGAAAATGCTAAAGCTCACAACTTCTTAATCCAAGGCCTAGGGAGAAATGAGTTTAATAGAGTGGCTCCTCTTGCATCCACATATGAGATATGGATGACCCTCTTAGATTACCATGAGGGAGGATAAAAAATCAAAAAAGTGTGTGAAATTCAGTTCAAGAATAACTACCAGAAGTTGGAAATGGAACCTAAAGAATCCATGGATTCCTTCTTTAGTAGATTCCATAAGATTATGAGTGATCTAAGGTCTATGAGAGTCACTTTCTTAGATGCCAACAATGCTGCTCATACTCTTAGTGCTCTTGACATGAGTATTTAGGAAATGAAAGTCACATCCATCAGTGACAAGGTGGACTTAGCAAATATGACCATTGATAAGTTATATTCATGGCTTAAGACTCATGAGATGGGTATCATATCCAAGAAGTCCAAGGCTTCATAGACGATGGCTCTTGTAGCTGATTCTACCATGTATAGTTCTTCTCTTAAGAATGCTTCTTCTGGCTTTTCATTGTCCACTTTTTAAACCATGAGCGATAAGCAATTTGAGAGCCTTTTCATAGATGGTCTAGCATCATCACTAGTAGATACACTTGTGTCTACCACAAAATAAGAAAGCATAGGAGAGGTGGTAAATCATTTACTTTGAGTGTGGTACAATGGGTCATGTTCATGCTAGTTGTTCTAAGCTTTTGAATAGGGCAAGAGATGATTGTGGTAAGAAGGGCTACAACAAGAAGCCTCATCAACTCACCAACACGATGCCGCAGTCAAGAGGGCTGCTATGATGTTGATCTCATCTTTTGCAGATCGAGATCTTAGAGATGTTGAGCCTTCAAGTGATGAGAAGGAGAAGATGGAGCAGAAGAAGGAAAAGAAGAAGGCTGTTGACTTCATTGGCCTGTGCTTCATAGCTATAAGCATGGATGATCATGATAGTTAACAAACATGAGGAGGATGATCTTTACATCGAGTACGATGAGGTAGACCCCTTATGACACACTCATGCTTCGATATGATATAGTAGTGGCTAATCACTTAAAGCAAGTTGAGGGCATGAACATGCCATGAGAAGAAATGACAAGCTAAAATCTGAAAATGAGACATTGAACATTGAAATTGATTGACTTAGACCTCTTTTTCCTAGTGATGATAGCTGTAGTTCTTGCCCTACTATGCATGCTGAAATTGAAAAATTAAGATCTTCTAGGTCATCCTTGCTTAAACAAATAGAAAATGCTAGAGCTGAAATTATTGACATCAAGCCTAATTCTACTTGTGTAGAAGGTAGTGACCCTTCTAAAGCTAGTGTTTTGCAATGCTTTAATTATGCAGAATTGGAAAAAAACTTGCCATGCAAACTAAAAAATTGCTCCAATTTAGTCCTAAATATTCTTGTACACATTGTGAGTTCAGGGAAGAAACTCAAAAAATTAACTAATAAGCTTAATTGTACTAGAGCCGAATCTTATAATAATTGTCCTAAGCTCACTACTTTGAAGCTCTCACTAAAACTTTACAAGACAATGTGATAAAGAAATTCTTACTTTTGTTCATGCATCAAAGAAAGTTGATTATATTAATCCAATATCTTGAGCTTTTTGTGCTTGAATTGGACAAGATTTAGATCATATGCATGAGGTTTTTAAAGTTAAATTTGACGAGCAGTTGCGTAGAATTAAGAATGTGACTTGTATATCATGTGAGACTTTGAAGCTAGAAGTATCAGGGCACAAGGAGAGATATGCTAGAGCAGTTAAGAGCTAAGCCTGTGAGTCTTGTGTCACTCTAGCTAAGGAGAATGATTATTTGCAGAAAACCATTAAGAAATTCTCTACTAGGAAAAAGAACCTAAACATGATTTTTGATCAATTTAAGGTGAGCAAAGTCCATAGAGGTTTAGGGTGTAACCACTATGAACATTTTAAGAATTATCCTCCTAAGATTGTGAGAGTAGTTGAGAGTGGTAAGATAGAGATTGCCTCTCCTAAGCCAGCCAAAACTATTTTTAAGTCTGCCAAATTTGTCTAGACCCCTTTCTATCAACTTAGGTGCTTCTACTTCATCAGGTACGACCCTTCAAAAGGTCAAATACCATTGCACCTATTATAAGAAGGATAACCACATCGTAGAGTTCTACTTTAGGTTAGCCAAGAAACTTTGTCGTAATCACACTAGAGTCTTGATGAACTTTCAGGATCGGTCCCATCTAACTAGTGCCCTTAGAGTTATCTCCAGACCTCACTTTGTAGATGGATTCTTTGATTCCTTTGGTGGTGATAGAGAGTGTATGGTTCTAGGTTCCAACAGAGTGCGTTTAGGTCCAAAGTTACCCCTAGATAGGATTTCTGTCGTTTGGTCCACGGTGAGGATTTCAAAGGGGTTTTGGTAGCTCTAGGATGCGCCTTGATGTATGTCATGCTAACTCATATTTTGGAGCTTTTTCGACCAGTCGAGTGTCTCAGTACTAGATACCTAGATTATATTTCACTAATCCCAATACCAAGGCATAGGCTTTTTTAGTCTCTTTGATGTTGGCTTTTCAGGTGAGGAGAAGTTCATGTGGATCGTGTTAGTCTATTTGGATCTCTTACCTCATTTTGCGCATCCGATGATGGCTATTACTTCTTAGGATGTAGCTTGCTCCAGCTATGACTACATTAACTATATCTCACTCCCAAGTGATGTGATGCGGGTTTAATGTTTGAGCTATGTCAATTCCCTGTTTCCATACTCTGTATTGCATACCATTTGGGAGTCAGGGTTTTAGGTAAGTTTAGGGTGTTTTGAGTCACACCTTTTGGCTTGTGTCATTTTTAGGCACTTCTCTTCTCTACTAGGTTCTCTAGAATGTCTTACCCTGTCTAGGTTGAGCTCGCTTCTTCTTTTACTAGCATCTAGTAGTACAGATAGCTAGTGTGGTTGATTTATTCCTTAGCAGTGTGTTTTCCTTGGGCTAGAGACTATGTGGAGTAGATGTTTCATATTTTTGCAAGAGGTTTCTTCTTCAAATGCTTTTAGCTCCTGTTTTTGTTTTGCAAGTGGTTCTTGTAGTTAGGGGACTTTGATTTTCGTGCTTCCTATTTCATCATGCATATATGGTATAGCATTGTAAGATGTGCATTTAGATATAAGTTTTGACTATTACTTAATTATGATGTAATTCTAATTTGATATTACTCATTGCCATGTTATGTCTACTTAGCTAGTTTTATCACGGTTTTATATGTATGATTGAATCTTTGCCATGCTAGCTTAATTTACAAACTGTAACTAAATTTTACAAGGGATATCAATTTCTACAATTGGTATCTTTTAAGTTTGTAAGAATGGATCTTTTGATTAGTTTGCTTTCTAGTAATCCTTTTATGATATATACCATATCAAAAATGCTATATTGAACTTTGAGTCTAAAATTGAGCTTTATGTAGTGCTATACTAGTTCTTTGATGAACCACGTCTTTCTCAATGAACCAGTGCCTAACTTGAATAATTGAATCTCAATAATTCTTCTTCATGAGACATCTTGCCATTGCACTTGGTATGAAATCAGGAGGAGTTTTATATGACAAAGACCATTATTTTAAGTGTAATGCTTAAGATGGCCAACAATGGCTTGAGATCAATGAAAATATAATTAACTAAAATTGGTTGAAACCCATGAGGCAATTATAAATGGCTCCTAGTCTAGACTTGTTTTACTAAAATAGACCATAAAATTGTGATCATTAGTTGAAACTTAGGAGGCAGTTGTAGATGCTCCTAGTTCAGGAATTGCTTTTCTAAGATAAGACCATAAAATGATCTTTAAAATATTAAGTTTGGCTTTAATTAAGTTCTTGAGCATAATTAGTTAAAATTAAACTTCTAGCAATTCAATTGATTTAATTTAAGCTTCTTGGTTCCATATAGCCTTCTTGACATGGCTTAGCTCATATTTAGAATGCTTTAGATAAACTTGTCAATTCTTGAAGCCTTGCTTAACTTGAAATTAATTTGAATGTTTTAAACTATGCTATATTGTCTAGATTGGCTATATATGCCTCGTCGTGATCTAGATAGCTTTGTATGCATTCTATGGCTTCAAGTGGTATAATTTTAATTTGAGCCTCACTTTGGATAATTTTCAAAACTCTTTTAGGTTATGCTTTTTTATTCATGCATGGATGCTCTTTCTTTTGCTACCTTGTGCTTTACTTGTCAGTTTGCATCGTTTGAGGGAGAGAATTAGAAAGGGGGTGTTTTAGTGAGCTTGCATAGCCCTTTAACCCTTGATGACTATTTTTTCAAAAGGGGGAATGATTAAGTCAAAATTTGGTTTTAGGCATAAAAAAGGGGAATATTGAGAATGATATTCTATGGGAGAATAAACTAAAAATGTTATAATGAGCTTTGTGAGGTTGCAAAAGGCAAAATAAGATATTAAGTGAGAAAAATGCATTTTGAGTCATTATTGAGATCTTGAGTTGACAGGAATCAATTTTGCATTGTATTTATTCTCTTTCGCTTTTTGGTGCTTTGTCTTACTACGAAAATAGTCATGTTAAATAATTGTTCTTTTATTTGGTGCTATTTAAGGAGTTGCTTGCTACGCCCTTTCCTTGACAGCTCATCACTAGACAGCTCACTCAGATCATCTTTAAGCGAAAAACTTCATTGGAGAGGATCGAACAGAGCGTCTAGCCTACTTAGTGGAATGGCTTTCTCGAAATTCTAAGAAAGTAGTGGCAATACTGGTACTGAGATTGGCTGGTATGGGGGAATAGAGGAGACAGAGGATACAGGGGCCTGGGTGGGACACTTGGGAATCTATACATAAAAATTCTGAGCCAGTGTGGATCTGAGTTTTTGTTGAAAACTTGCTTTTTATGTTTAACACCATTTCGCATCTTACCACATTGGTCATGTTCATTTTTTGTTTTGAAAATAGACCATGTGTGGCTCTTGCAACTTATTTGCTTTTATTGTCCAAATTCAAACTCAAATTCTTTCCTTTTGTGGAGTTTATTAAATTACTCATCAAGGAAAAGATTATGAGACCATGTGAAGGTCACCCTATGTGTGTGATGAGTATTTGATTGTGCTTGTGCTTCGTTGCCAAAGTTTGAATTTGATTTTATGTCATTTGCTAGGGATGCAAAGGGGATGGGTCGGCCCATTGACCCGCTAGCCCGCCCCACAAAACATGGATTAAATGGACATGGGGCTAACCCTAGAAAATAAAGGGCCAACTGGGCCAAACAAACTAATGTCTCTTTTGTTCGAGCAGGTCGGCCCTCTCAACCACATGCCGCAACACCACATCGCTTCCTACTCCAAGCCAAGTCTCTTCTTCATGTATGCCCATGGAGAACAGGTAGAGAACAAGCTTCCTACTCCAAGCCTCCAAGTCTACTTAAGCCTCTCAACTCTCGAGATCCCTTTTCCTCACCACCCGATTCCTCAAACGTTGAACTGAATGGAGTTTAATGCCTCAATTGTTGTAGATCAAGTCTCCCCTTGCAAAAAAAGCTAAACCCCCGCTTCCTTCCAAATCCAACAGATCGAGGCCCTAGTGGAGTGGTGGAGATGCGTGTGAACGGCTTCAAGCTCGCGGCGGTGCTTGCAGCTGCACATGGCAACTTTGCCACCATGGCTATGAGGGCATGAGGTGAAGGCATCGAGCTTATGATGCTCGTGTGTTGCCTCGTGGTGATGGCGTGGCAGCTTGTGTAGAGGCACATGGCCTCGGCGTGAAATTTTCATCATCATGTGAAGAAGCGCCACCGAGCTGAGTGATGCTGGCATGGATGTTGTGGTGGCTGGTGCTATGCATTTCCCAGCTTTCCCACATAGGGCTGACAAATAGACCCTATTGGGTAGTACCATTTCCCAGCCAAGAGTTAGTATGGTCGGCCCATTACCTGTTTTCTTTACGATGGGCCACCAAGTTCAGGTCCAGGCCAGACAGACCGAAGACCTTGCATCCTGATCATTTGCTCTTTGGATTTTGCTATCAGGATGGCAGCGGTCTGACTAGCCTATAGAGACGATTTGACCGTTGTGTGAGAGGTTCGTGCGGATGCACATGGCAACTTTGCCGCAATGGCTATGAGGGCGCACGGTGAAGGCATCAAGATTACGATGCTCGTGTGTTGCCTCATGGTGGCTTGTGCAGAGGCACATAGCCTCGGCATGAAATTTTCATCGGCATGTGGAGGAACATCATTGAGCCAAGCAACGCTGGCATGGATGTTCCAACGGCTAGTGCTATGCATTTCCTAGCTCTCCCACATAGGACCGACCCATAGACCCTATTGGGTAGTACTATTTCTCAGCCAAGAGTTAGTAGGGTCGGCCCATTACCCATTTTCTTTATGATGGGCTACCAGGTTCGGGTCCAGGCCAGACCAAACTGGCCCCCTTGCATCCTGATCATTTGCTCTTTGGTTTGTGCTATTAGGTTGGTAGTGGTCTGACCAAGCTGTAGAGAAAATCTAACCACTATCCGAGAGCAATCTGATCGGCCGTGGACAGTGGTCCAACTAGAAATGTGGTGCAACCATTTCTAGTTGGCGGTGCATTTATTCCAGAGAGGTGTTCATTGAGTTGCGAGGATTTTGTTGGAGCTGTGCGACTGGTCTTGTAACGGTGGTCTGACTAGAGGTCATTGTGTGGTCTAACTGGCATGGGTGCCATAGTCAAACCAATCCCCTGTTACTAGGAGAAGTCAGTTCGTGGCAGTTTGACTGGCCACTGGTTGGCGGTCAAACTGGTCAGTGTTGAATTGTGTGAGTTGAGTTAGTTTCGGTTGTGTTAGTCATGGCGTGAGTTCATGCAAGTGTTAGTTATGGCGGGAGGTCATGCATTGTGGGAATCTTGACGTTGGTGTCAAGTGGTACATGATTGCATCAATTATATTGATAAGATTTAAGTACATGTCGCTTGTGCTCAGAATTGTTGCCTTTTCTTTGATGTTTAGGGTGCTTTGTGATTGTTGTGGTCAATGACAAGACCGAGGCTTGGGGAGGTGCCTAGAGGCCATGGCGTGTCGCATAAGTTCAGATGGAGCATCCTCTCAAATGGAAAAGCACGGGATAAAGATAAGTATAATGATGAGGCAAGTGTATGCAAGTGATGTGCCGTTGAAATTGAGCATTTCAAGTGGTGACTACGCTTGGAGTAGGCATACGATCTTGGCGGCAAGTCATTGGGCATCATGGACTTCGTATGGTGTTGCTTCGAGGAGAAGTACTATGAAGGCCAGTGGGTGGCAATTGAGGATATTGTCCAATATTGGATGGAGAGATGGTTTGTGAAACCACAGTGGTGGTTTAGGTCACATCTTGGAGGATGGAGCATCTTATCGAGTTATTGGAGCCATGTGAAAGTCGCACTTTGAAAAGCATACAAGTATATATAAGTGTAAAACTCATATATGTGTGGGTTATCAGGTTTGCCTATTTGTAAGTGGTTGTATCTACTAAGGGTTGCTTGATGCTAGGGTTTGGTGGTGAGAAACCTCCACTATATAAACCCCTGTGTGTTAAGAAAGATGTGCTCTCTTTGTGAGTTGGGAGAGATGTTAGGGTTTTCTTGTATTAGAAACTTTGTGTGTATGTGCTCTAGGTTAGAGCTCTGTCCTCCATGAGGGAGTAGCTGTAAAACATTCCTCTCTAAGTGAAATAAATATCCAAACTTCATCCAAGTGAGTTATGCCACGGATTCCCCCCTTTGCTTTTGATTTGCTTGGTGGATTTCATCTCTTCTTGATCTCTCTTGATGCCAAGATGTGTAAGAGGTGGAGATATGTCTTGGAGATCAAATTCCATCCATGTAGGCACTTCTATGGAAAGTTCTTGATCTTCAAGGCGTTTTGGGTTGAATTCATGTTGTGATCTTGTTTTCTATGACATGTGAAAATTTAAGGTCATCTATATCATCAAAGACTCATAAGAAAGAGTAGATCAATGTTCCCCTATTTTACCCTGTTTTGGTGCAACCTTTCTTGTTTTACATAAATGTTGGGACTTAGCATTTATCTTCATGATCCATGATTGGAATATGTTCCTGATATCCTAGGGAGGACTTGTACCAAATTTCATCCTATTTGGATCAGTGGTTTAAGAGTTAGCCTTTTTCTTGGTCTTGTGTTATACTATTTTTTGGCTTCTGTTCGATGAGTGGTCAAACCGCCATGACCCAAGTAGTTTGACCACCTTGACCGGTCCTACCGGTGTGACACTTGTGGTTATACCGGTCGAGCAGTCTGACCACTCTCTGGCCTGTTCTTTTTGGCTTCAGCTTATGGTTTTTTGCTACGGCATATGACTTTTAGACTATTTGTGAGAGAGAGTACGGAGTAATATAAACTCATGTATAGTTTTTGCTAATATAAATGAAGTTACTACAGTATGTACTACAATCAACATATAGACCCCATCTTGAAAGGACACTCTATTTGAGAGCTAGTTACTATAGAAAAGCCAGAAAGCAGCTTTTAGAAGCTGAAAAGAAGAGGCCCTCTAGTCAGTGGTTAGACTGATGAGACTATTGTCTTCGGTGATCTTTGCGATTGTTGCCTCTTGGCAGGATTGCTTGTTGTCTTGAGTTCTTCGCTGCACTGTGTTGCTAATTCTTGGGGGAAGATTTTTGAGAAGTCATCCCACCTCTGACTCATCATATCTGATCCTACAGATACCCTCCATCCATGCCCTTCCAAAACTATTTTAGAAAACTAGAAAATCTAACCAAGTGTGGTACTATCAAGCGATGGCCATGATCGTAGACAATGTGGTTCGAATAGATTGAGATCTCACTCTGTAGAGGATGTAGAACTTTACCCACTAGACATTTTCATTGATTTTGCCATGCAATTATTACACTTCCTTTGGTGTGAGGTGATAGATCATTACAAGGCCTTTAGAATACGTCATCCCAACCTAATTCGGCCTGCTAAGGTTTCATCGTCCAAGGACATCACCACCCAGTTGGAAGCCCCTTCTTGCGACGTGTGGGAATTACATGTCTAACCAACACCCACATTCAACACATGGCGAAACCTAGGTTGAGACTTTGCAAATTATTTAGCCAAGTCCATCCCATTCAAGAACATGTGGTGGTACTAAAATGCTTGGGGTCAACGGCACTAAAGTTCGGTCCTTAATTGACTAGGGTGAGACTACAACAAACCCAAAATCTTGTGCTAACCACACCGGTCTCAACCAACCACTTGCCAAAGTCTAAACCATTTTTCCTCTTTAGTTTTCTATCAAATTACTTCATAGGTACTCCTTTGTCCAAAATGTACCATAAATTTCCAAAGAGTTTACATAACTGTTCTAGATATTTTCATAACAATTTATACAACATTTGCAATGAGCATGGCCAAGCATTTCTTAACAAAATCACTGAATCTCACTAAAATATATCCTAAACTAGTGGGTAAATATTGCTAGGGTGACAATGGCTAGTAACATTCCAGTCTAAGCAATATTTCATTGCAATATAGGGAATAATTCATTTTTCTAAGCATAAATATAACAATTTACTCAAAGTAAGCATGAAAAAATACTTGTAATGAAAACACCATAGCATTTAAAAATATAGGAGCAACATGATCAATGGAGTTTGCTTGACTTGTTGTTGAACACTTGCTTCTTCTTTTGGATCAACTTCAAACGTTTCTGGCATGTTGGAATCTAATGGGAAATGCCACAAAACATAAAATAAATTCAAATAGAGAGAAAATTCAAATATTTATGTATATTATGAAAGTTCATGATTTTATAAAAAATTTTAAACAAGTTTCACTCAAATTGGAGTTCATATGCAAAAGTTATGAGCATCTGAAATTTTGCTAGGATAGAAAATCCTAGAAAAAGAAAAAATTCAAATATTTTTGCAAATTATGAAAGTTCATGATTTTATAAAAATTTTGAAACAAGTTTCACTCAATTGGAGTTCATATGCAAAAGTTATGACATCTCAAATATTTTCATTTCAATTCCTATTTTTATTTCTATTGGAAAAATCAGGTTTTTCTCTGGTAAGGCTGACAAGTAGGGCCTATCTGTTAGGGTTTTATTACTTTGCACAAAGGACTAAAAGGTGGGGTCCATATGTTAGTGACAACACTTCAAAACTGGTTTAAATACAAATATAATCAATTAACCTACTTGGGCCCACATGTCATTGACTCAATTGACTAAAATGATATTAATTAAGTTAATATACTCACTAATGATGGGACCACTATGCAGTGACAGAAAATAGGGGACAACTTCGTCGGCCATGGCCAAGCTCAAGAGCGAGCTCACCGGCGGTGAAGGAAGGACAGTGGAGCTCTGGCGAGCTCGAGAATGGAGAGAGTAGGTCATGACGAAGCTTTGGGAAGTGACAGTGGTCGAAGAGGTGGACGGAGTCGGTGGCATGGTGTAGGAAAACAGCAAAGGTCCTCGATCGTGCAACAACGCTAGTTAAGGAGGGCAAAGGAGTGAAGATTGAGAGAGGGAAGGGGCTTTTGGGGTGGTCGCAACACAAAGGGAGGTGGCTGTGAACCAATGGTCATCGGAGGCCAGTCGGTGACATGCAAGTGTGATGGTGCCATGGATGACCATGAGGAAGGCGGTAGAAACTACTAGCTTGAATCAAATTGAAGGGTGTGCTAGCTCTAGTACCTTACTCTGATCTCGATGGAGAGGTCGGAAGTGATGAAGAAGGTTTGTAGTGGTCAAATGATGGTGAACAAGGGCTGAGGTGATGGCTCAAATGGTGACGGAGCTCGGCGACGATGGACAGCTCAAATCAAGGCACACAAAAGGTTTAGGGGGTCATAGAGATGCTCCAAATGACCTAGCTCATGGTTGGAGCTTATTAGAGAAGGGAAAACGACAATGGCGGTGACAACAGTGGTGAGCTACACAACGGTGAGCTCCATGGAGAAAATGGGCTGAAAAGATGCACGTCAAGAGGTTCAGAAGCATGCTGAGATGATGAAAAGAACCATTGCATGGTCTAAGGCTCACCAAAGTGGAGGGATTTCAGCAGCGACGGTGGAGACTAGAGATGAAGATGATGACATGAGCTCGGTGTTGTGCTGTAGTAGGAGTGAAATAAAGTGAGGGTTTTTGAAGGAGAGATTGAATGACACAAGTTGATGTGAATGTCGAGGGTAGAGCTCACCGGAATCAGTGCAAGCCACGGTGGAGCATGGTGGCAAGTGCATGCTTGAGCCGGAGACGACAATAGTGTTCTGGGCTATCCAGTGGACGAAACTGAGGAGGAGAGGGTAAAATGGAGATGGTGTAGAGTGCTGAGCTATGTGATGTTGTCAGGGAAGAATTTTATGGCGAGATGAGGGCGTTCTTCTCCTCAAGAAATCATGGCTGAACTTGATCTCTCATGAAAGTAAGGCGGCCATGGCTTGTGATAGATGCTTAGCTGAACTTGCAGAAGGGGCAGTGCAAGCTTCATGTGGATGTAGTCGCAGAAGTCAAGGGGTGTCGGATTTGGCAGTGGCATTGTATATCGACAGTGAACTCGCTCCCTCTCCAATAGCGGCCGCGCGACATGGGAGATGACAGCTGACACGCGGTTCCGAGTAGTAGCGAGACAGGGAAAAGAGAGGAGAGAAGATGGCTTCGTGGGATGGCACCTTCGGGTGAGGAAAATGGAGAGAGGAGGTGACTCGGGCTGGTTTGGTGTCGGACCCTGGGTTCGAGCCAACCCAGAATCCTCTGTGATAACTCTGCACTCCTCTCTGGATCAGTAGATAGTGTTCACAAATACAATGCTGGATCATTTCATACACAGTACAGACCATATTATTACAATACCAGAGTGCACATGGCCCATATAGGGACAAGTGTTACAAAAGGGGCCATCGGGCCAAATAAGTTCAGTACATAAATACGGTAACAGCGGAAGCAAAAAAGGAGGGACTCGTCACCACACAGGCAAGTTGCCAGTGGAGGCGATCTCTTTTTAGTTTTCAGAGAGTGGAGTGGGGTGAGGTGAGTTTTGGCACTCGATCGGCTTTTATAGCCATAGAGGAGTGAGAGGGAAGAAATGGCAGGCATGGCACGGCATTTACTCCCCCCTTCTCTGCAGCGCACCGAGCAGGGCGGACGTGGCAGCACCAGCGCTGGCTAGGACGGAGGGAGGGGATGGCTGTCAGGCGCATTCACAGTACTCTAGAGGGGTAATGACGCACGGGGGCGGGGTGACACAGTGCGGTTATTAGAAAATCGGGTACGGCAGCGCGGCGGTGAAGCCACAGGGTGGCGATTTTGCACAGACTCGCTGGTGGGTTAGGAGGAGATGACGGGCACTCAAAGCGGCCATTGAAGGCGGAGAGGAGACCGCTTTTTGACCGACGAGTAAAGGCCTGGAAGTGATAGCATACCAGAGTGGTTTCGGCAGCTGACCGTGGCGGCGAACAGAAAAGCGACGCGCGAGGGAGCTACGGCGTAGAGGAGAAGGCCTGGCTCTATCGGAGGTACTCGGGGGTGCGGCGGAGCTTCCACGGGGCTATGGCGACAGTGAAAGAGAGAAACCGGGGGCTGCATCGCGGTTTGCCGTCGGAGGCGAGCGAAGCTAGTGAGCGAGACGGCTCAAGGAGGAAGACGATGAAGGCGACGGGCTGGGCTGGCTGAAGGCCCAAGTGGCGGGGAGGAAAAGATATGGCCCAGGCAGGGAAAAGAAATAGGGGGCAGGCCGGGCCGGAGAAAAGAGAAAGAAAGGGGGGAAATCTGGCCCACCCGGGGAAAAGAGGTGAAAAAGAATTTCTCTTGGGCTGAAAAAGGAGGGAAAATTGGGCAAGACAAAAGGAATTTTGGTTGCAAAATTGAACTCAAAATTTTGAATTTTTGAAAACAACCCCCAAAAGAACTAGCAACTTACCAGACAAAATAACAACCCAAAAATGGGATGTCACATTTGGCGAGCGGGCCAGAATTAGGCCGAAACTATGTTGGGCTGGGCCAACAGAATGGAAAATAGACCCAAGAGTAGGGTTTCAAATTTAAATTCTTTTATGATTAAATTTAACTATAGAAATCAAGTTTAAAATTTTAAAGTTAAGAAACCAGCTCCAAATATTATGAAAGTTTTTGGAGAGGTGCCTTAGAACTCAAATATCTACAGGTTTAGTTTAGGTTTTAATCATTTTTAGAACATCATTTTCAGTAGCTGGAAAATAAGAAAAATCATTTTCTTTAATGTAGAAAATTTTGAAATGCAAAAATGCTAATTTTAGAGATAATTAGATAGCTTTTAGGAATTTTGGGATGTTAAAAATTGATACAAAATTGCCAAAAAAGATAAAATGATATTAAAGAAATTAAAAATATGTAAGCATAATTCATACATAATATCAAGAGCAAAGGCCCTAAGCACAACCCATTGCAAGCATAGGACCAAATGCAAATGTTGCAAAGACTATAGACAACAACAACTATACTAAGTATATATAGCGAGGGATTAGCAGCACCACAACATCTGTTGCAATATGAAACATTTTAAACCCATCTATTGCCGCTTTCAGTTTCAAGGCATGGGAGAAATTGCAATGCAGCACAATAATTTCTGTAGTAATGCCCAAACCCTAATCCCCCCCCTTTGGCATCCTGTTCCTCTCCCACATCCACCAGCAATAGGGGAAAAGAAATGGTTGGCGGTGGTGTGTGGTGGTGGCTAGAGACAGCGAGTGTGTAACATCCCAAAATTAGGATGTCTGAAATTTGGAGCAAATTAAAATTTTTATCCGCATCTTACTGAGATTTGAATTTTTGGCTCAAGAAATCTTATTTGAGTTTTCCCGAAATTTGTGCTGAGCAAAATAGTAACAGGGAATAAACTCCAAATACAAATAAGATATATGAAAAAAAGTAAGAAATGATTTTGGGGAGTTTAAAACTCTAAGAATTAAAATACCAAAAATCTTAGATTCAAATCCAAGTCAATAAATGAAACCCAAAAGAATAATTGTATATATATATATCCCCAAAATAAATAGCCCAAAAGTTGGATGCAAAACCTAAATGAAAATATAAAACTTTAAATGTCATGCAAATATTGAAATCAGTAAACCCTAATATAAAAAGTTAAAATATGAATTAAGAATGAGAATTCCAATTTTCAACATTCTCCTCTCCTCTCTCTCTACTACATGTGGGCCCCCTCCTTTTTCTTTTCTCCCCTTCCCCTCTCTTTTCTTCCACTGCCTGCGGGCCCAGCCCATCCTCCTCTCTCTGCCGACGCTGCGCGCAGCCCCCTTCTCTCCCTTTTCTCCTCCCTCCCCACGCTACCTTCTTCTTTCCTTCCCCCTTTCTTTTCTTTTCCTGTTGCGCAGCAGAGCTAGCTCCACGTCCTCCCTCCCCGTGCCATCATGCGCCTGCTGCCGTGCTGTCTCCTCTCTGCTCTGCCGCGCCGCTCGACCGTCGCATCCACCGCGCTGAGCCCCGCACCTCCGCCGAGCCTCGCGCTGGGCTTTACCCGGCGGACCAACCCCGCTGCCCGGACCTCCACGCCGCCCCGGCCACTCCGGCGAACCCTCCACCATCCCTCCGCCTCCTCCCCGGGTTAATTGAACTTCCGTTCATCAGAGCACGTGCGCCGACCGTTCTTCTCCATTGCCGGTCACCGCCGCCGCCGCTAGCGCCATTTCCCCTCCAAGGCACAGTGGGCCAATCCCTTCCTCGGGCACCATCTACGGAACCCCCTGGAGCATTTCCCACGGTCACCGGAGCTATTCGCTCACCCCAGCTCACCGGCGCCGTGAGCTCCACCCGCGCCGCTGCCCGTGCTTGCCGCCGGCCCGCCTCGGAGCTCCCCGGTCCCCACCGCCACTTCCACCGGCTTCCCCTCAACGCAAGCATTCCAATTTGGTCATCCCCGACTCCTCTCCGACCGCCCCTCGCCGGCGCCACCGACGGTCGTACCCGCCCCGAGCTCCCCTGCTTTGCCACCAGGCCGTAGCCACCTCTTCTGGGTTGTTTTCCCCCTTCAGACCGCAAGTGAGCGTCAGCCCAGATGGTCACCAGCGCTTGTTGCGCAAATGCACTCCCCTGCGGTCTCGGGTTCGAATCCCCTCTCTGCCCCCTTTTTCCTTTCCGCTTGTGTTTTATTTTTCTTTAGCCATTTCCAATAGAGGATGATTAGGGGATAACTCCAGGAAGCTAAGAAAATTTATTTAGGTTCAAATAAAAATTACCTATACCTCAAATATAGAGTTATGTGCATATGGGCAATTAAGTGCTTAAGGAAATAATTAGGTAAAGTTTAAATAATCGATTGGAATGAAAGTTCAAGCATAAGTTTAATTAGAAGTAGTGGCGAAAATATAACTCTATATTTGTAAACAATAATCAAAGGCCCCTAAGGAGACTAATGTCCAATAGAGAGGCATGAATTAACACAAAATATTAAAAGTAATTGAAATAAAATATCCCTTTAAATTAAAGACTTATCTAGGCATATATATAAAAATATAAATGAATAGATAGAAAGCGCAGATGACATATATGTAGCCCCTAGTAAATGTGTTAGTACAAATTTTGTATTTGTCGTAGGCCCTATTAGAAATGTAGACACCATCATTAACATACTACCGACCATGAAGTCTTAAACGACAGCTTTCAAGTAGTAACGATGAAGAAATGTAATCATATGTAGCAGGCAATCAGTCATAAATGAGTTAGGATTAAATTATGTCAGATGCTAATGGATAACATATCAATATCAGTTAATTCCCCGAGTGTCTTCAAATTAAAAGGGTCATATCATTACATAGGTACCTAAGTATAGTAACCCTAGACTCTCGGGCATTGAAATGATCTCAACAGTAAACAACTCAAAGAAACATGTAATATTATACGACCAATAATCGCAGATGAGTAACAAATTAGAATATACTGAAGATTTCTATTAAATATCAATGAGATAATTAAATACTCACGTATGGCACTAAAAGTATTAAACTAATCAATAGGTGTATCCTCAAATAATTGGTAATTAGAACCCTATAAAATACCATAACCTAAACTGCGAGGAGAATATACCCTAAAGATGAATTTAATTGCACTAAACTCCTACCCCAGTCTATAGGTCTAACCTAACTCATGGAACTTCCTTGATAAACACAAAAAAAAATAAAATGAATTATTAATAAAAAGATCGAGTCATCGTATCCTACCACCGACCTTGTCTCAAATCACTCGAATCACTCATTAACTCCTAATAAAACTAAATTGAGTTTATTCAGATTTATTTGGATCTTTTGAGTTATTTGCTTTTATTTGGGTTCAGTCGTTTGTAGCGTAATTAGAAATTGGAAGTCGTAAAGACTCATTGGATCAAGCGAGATCAAGCTCGAAGTGAAGATAGAGACCAAAAGCTCAAGAGAAAGCATCGTGTGAGCTCAAGTCCGCGGTAAACCGCGCCAGGTGAGTCAATACTTTGATCATGTTGAACCTACATTTTCTGCAAACTATTTTTGTTTAAATTATCAAATTGCATGCTGTTACTTTATATGCAACTACATGTTAATTTGAGATTCTAGATATATGCCCCTTTATTTAATTTGATCAATACTACAGCTCCTTTGGAATATTTGATTGTGTGAACCTTGTCGCCCTAGCAAACTTATGATAATAACTTTTCGAAAATATGTCCCTAATTATATGCCATGCTTAGTACTGCATAGATACTCAGGGGCGCTGAAATGCCCCAAACATCATTATCACTTTTAATCCTGAGAAAAATTGGTTGGGCAGTCATGGTGGTAATGACTGGTGTATGTTGGATATGGTTATTTTATATTCCCAAAAATCTCGAATTGCTTATTTACCTGGGCGGATGGTTCGGGGGTATGGTGCAGGTGTGCACGAGAGTGTGATTTATGGTAGAACCGCCCAGATACCCTAAGGACTGAATCTTGTCATGACCTCCTGTGTTAAACAAGTGCAACCATAAGTCTGTAAAGTACAACTTGGCCTAGTAAATTTACCGGACCCTGAAAGTCATCATCATCGGTGGAGGAGTGAAGTGGTGCAAGCGGCTGTCTGTGTGTCAGGCTTAAATGGGACACCCGCGGAGGGTGAGGTTCTGCTGTGGCGCGCTAGCAGTGTGGGTAGCCAGCTGCTAGGCGTTCAGAAGGAGAACATCCCGCACAACGTATGGGACCCACCGCAAGTGGGAACGGCCCATAGGGTGAGATGATGGAAGGGGCGAGGTACTTTGAACAGTTACTATGATGGTTGGCTCAACTGCACAACTAAGGAATTGTGCGGGGCAACGAGTAAACTGTCTCTTGTGGATAAAGTGTGCAAACTCTGCAGAGTCAAAACTATTCGAATAGCCGTGCCCACGGTCAAGGGCGGACATGGGAACTTAACCAGATATAGTTCTATTTCAAAAACTTTGTGGGTGGGAATGGAAAAGTGGAGGGCAGTGCAAAGCCCTGATTGGTGTTGTCCTGGGTGTCGTCCCAGTGGTAAGTTAAGCGGCTATAACGCTGAAAGATGCTATATGGTGTGGATGCCATGTAACAGTGGATGGAATCTGGATCGATATTGTTATTGCATTTTCTTGAACATTATGTTTTTGTTCAAAACTGCTAGGTCTCAGGAAATTTTTGTGTATCATATTTAAAAAATAAAATATTTTTCCTTCTTACAAAATCAAATATAAGGAGGAATAAATAAAGTCGTGAGTAAAGGAGATGGATATTTGTGGTAAAAACATAAAGATATTGGTGGACTCATGTCGATCATAAAAGAAGACAATAGTGTAGATTCTGGTAGAAATAAATTGGTGGAGTCTAAATAAGTGTATAGGTTAGATAGATGATTTAAATGATGTTTGGAGAATTAGGGAGTGTGAAAGTAATTATTGGATTAAAACACTGATAACTAATATAAATTCCTAGAAGATGATGGCAATAATGGGATTAATAGGATTGGATCAAATACTAGATGGACGAATTGAATTTCTGGAAATAATGGAGGAATGATAACAATTATTGGATTATAAAATTGATCAATGATATTATTGGTGGATGTATACTAGTGAGTCGTAGATTTGATCATCGAAATTCTTGGTGGATGTGTACTAGTGAATTAGAAAGTAAAATTGATTATTGGAAGAGCAAATTATGATTGTGGATCAATAACGAAAGGATTGGATTGTTAGTGTTGAGATTATAGAAGATATTGGTGGATCAGTTAAATGATAATAGATAAGTGATGACACTAGCTGTTCGGAGTTTTAGGCAGCAATTGATTGGTGGATTGTATAATTGATGTTATCTGCTGTTTGGAGTTTTAGACAGCATTGAATATATAAAGTGTGAGTTTGGTGGATTAAGTCAATTATAGTAGTCGCTAGGTGGAGTTTAGACAGCAACAAAACACTATGATTAAATGATAATAATGCTACCAAAAGCAATTTTTGCAAATAAAATAGCCCGAGCCTCTCCTTGATAAGCTATGCATACTATTTATTTGCATTCTGTGTATTGGCTCGCGGAGCACGGGGTTGGAGTGCTCACACTCGCTTTTGCGACAAAATTTAGCATCAGGAATCAAATCACCTCGCCTCAGCAACAAGATTGGACAAGCTGGCAGAAAAGATGAAGATGCCAAGGGCTAGGTCGCGCACCTCCAGTTGGCTGCCTGTGGGCATGTCCTGAAGGTCCCACCTGTGTGCTTCGTTCTTCCGCTGCTGCAATTTATTGATTTCGGCCTAATCGGCCCACAAGTAAGTTTATTATTATATTTACGCTTCCGCATGATATGTACCTTGATATTCAGAACTATAATCTGTGAGCACTATCTACTGATCCAGGGAATAGTGCGGTGGAATCACAGAAGATTCCGGATTGTAAAATCTGGGTCTGACAGAGTGACAGTAGGATCCTTAGGGGTGAGGAGGCGAATGCTCTGCCAGCAATGCATGGGTTTAAATGGAATTTCTTTTTTTTCCTATTCATACTAGAAGGGGACAATTGTCTCCTTTCTATAATAAAATATTCTTCACATCAAAGTGGAGTATTTCCAGTATTTTGGTCCATTGAACACTAGGCATCATGGGGTTCCTTTGGTATTTGAATTGTCTTGTGCCCATAAAGAAACTAGTTGACCTAATAAAAGTGCAGTTAATGAAAGAAATAGAGGCTTAGGACCTGCAAGCATTATTTTTTGGCAAGCAAGCCTTCTCTATTGTGCTGCATATTTCTTCAGGAACTTCTAGCTCTTCACACATAGAGCCTGCCTCCAGCTATACAAAGAGGTCCTTCAAGTTATTGCATCTTCTGCTGCAACAGTTTAGCAAATAGATCCTTCTACAGCTCAGTTTGCAATGGCTCAGCCCCAGGATTAAAAAGTTTGCTGAAATTTTGGTGAAATTTTGGTATTTTTGTTGGTTTCATCACCCACTGAAAGACACACAGTTTGGTCAAATAAATTCATCACCATTTGAATTGAGGGGCCAAGGCTTATAGCCCACGACGCCCCACAGCACTACTGGACTTCATGTGGGCTGTGATGTTGTGCCCCCACATAGCCCACACAACCAAGGCCCGTCTAGCAGCTACCTCTTCTGAATGCAAACTGTCAACCCTAATCCCCATTCCTCCCCATTCCCTAACCCCAAGGCCAAGGTGAAAGTGTGCGTGGAAGAGCGGCAGCGACGGGTGGCAGCCAAGTGGGGAAGAGCAGCTCATGGTAGGGGCCTTGGAACGTCGGCTTTGGAGTGACTGGTGCTATCGAACGCTGGCTTTGGTGTGGTAGGGTCCATTGTTGCGCTACTCTGCATCAGCCTGGCGGTGGTGGCAGGGGCCAAGTTCGACGACATGGTGTAATTGAGCTGGGCCAACGACCACGTCGTGTATGAGGGTGACCTCCTGAAGCTCCACCTCAATAGTTCCTCATGTTTGTGCAGTGAATCCCTGTTTCTGCAATAGCATGCCCAGCATTTCTATCTTTGTGTGAGCTTTCACCGGTGACTTACTGTGTGAACAACAAATGAACAAGCAGTGGGTTCGCATCAAATAACAAGTTTCATCCAATTTTTGATTAAATTTCATCAAAAATTTGATTTTTTTTTCATCCGAATTTCTAAATGAAATGAACAAAATTTCATTCTTTCATTCATCTCACTGACCTCCAAAAGTTTTTTCAAACCAAAAATTTTAACCCTGCACGGCCCCTTCCCATGGAGCTCACATTTTGCAATGGCTCCTTGTGACGTCGCTGCCTCCCTTCCCCCATTAGCCTCATCGCCTTATAAGATGGCGCGCGGTGTTGAGCTCCCTCCTCCTATGCGTGTTGCGGTTTCTTTCTCTTGCTCTTACTTTCATCACTTGCTTTCTTGCCCCTGCTGGTTCTTTCCCTTGCCAGTTTGTTGCTCAACACATGCTTTCTTGCTCTTGCCAGTTCTTGCCACCAACATGAGTGATGCGGCCAGCTTCCACTAGCTGGTCCATGGCGAGGCCAATGACGATGTGATAGCCTATGCTGTCAGCACCATCATCGTCGCGGCACTGCTGGTCACTCTGGTGGTCTACTATGTCTATCAGAGGAAGAAGAGGGTAGCACGAGAGGATCCATGTGTACCAACAATCCCTTCATGTCGACAAGACTCAGAGGAGATGGTGCTCTGTGCATCCAAGAAACCGGCACCAGAGCTGGCGCGAGAGCATAAGGCAATGAGACACGGGCTCGTGTGTGTGAAAGTAAGCAAAGAAGAATCCCAGATAGTGAACAGGGATTTGGTTTGGATCCCACAACAGGGATTACGCTCGGTCTATGTACTTATATTGCCAGATAGTGAACATGATTTGTTACATGGCAATAGAATCCTAGATTACAAGGAAACAGGACAAACTACAAAACTTGTTATGCACTCAATCTCTTATTATGGATAGAAATCAAGGAGGATGCATTACTTAACACTCCCCCCAAATCATAACCTATCATATTAAGATTACACCAAGACTCAGAAAACAGCCAAACTGACAGCAATTTTGTGAAGACATCCGCAACATGATCGCATGATGAGATGAATAGTATCTCCATTGCCTTACATGCTACTCGCTCTCTGACAAAATGAAAGTCAACTTCCATATGTTTTGTCCTTGCATGAAATACGGGACTTGCATAGAGATAATTGCACCAAGATTATCATGCCATAGGCATGGTAATCGAGATTGAAATGCTCCTAGTTCTTCCAACAATGATTGAATCCACACTACTTTGGCTGTTGCATTTGCAAGAGCTTTATACTCGGACTCAGTGCTTGATCGAGAAACTGTAGCATGTTTCCTTGAGAGACCATGTGGTCGTGATCCCATGAGAATGATGAGTAATTGACATTGGTGTAGGTTAGTCGAGTTTGGTTTGGGTGGTTTTGACCATGTCGTTGCGTGGTGCAACGGGCTCGGTCGATTTGGTCAAACTTGGTTGTTTGGGCTTAGGTCATTTATTCTAATGCTTCAACAGGTTTGGACTTCATCATGGGTAAGCATGATGTGTTTATGCTATTTTATGCTTTCATGTGTCGAGCGGTGCTATGTGATGTGTTTCTTGTCTGTGTGGCTGCAGGACATCGAGCGGAGTCGTGGCGAGACACGGTGGACCGGACTAGGCGCAGGTGGCGCTGAGGTCAGAACGGTCAGGATGTGTCGAAGACGACGTGGACTCGAGGTGGTTGCGAGGCGTGCAAGACAAGGAGCGCGGAAGCTTCCCGGAAGGTGCAGGAGGGGCGAAACGGGAATTTCGCAAGGCTGCACAAGCGGGAGCGGGCTCCGTTGGATTTAGCCGGCGTAACGGGGCGGAGACCCGTTAGCCATGGGCTATAAAAGGAGAGGAGGGGCTGCATGCCCATTTGAGCACTTGTAAGGAATTAGGGTTTACACTAGTCAAAAGAGGCTTTGGGAAGGTTGTTTCCTTTACCTCTTTAGTTGGTGTGAGTTGGTGGAGGCAGAGTGTGCTCCCTCTGTTGTCCTCTACGATGGTTTCTAGGTGTGAGTCCTAGTGGGTGTTCTTCCTCCCTCCATGGATGAGTGTGTGTTCTTGAGTTGAGAGAGTGAGGAGATGGATTGAGAGTCTTGTAATCATTCCTCTGTATTCAATCGTGTCATCGGGACTCCTCTGTATTCCTTTTGGTTCAATGAATGGAAATCTGAAGTTTCATTTTCTCTGTTCGTGCTCTCTCTGTTCTTCGTTGCTCCTCTTGGTTGATTTCTGAGCTGTTTGATTTTTGAGTTCTTGCTTGTTGGGAAGGCCCAAAATGGGTTGCTCTATGATGGGTTAGTGCCACAAGATCATTTGATCGATTTCCCGAAGAGCAAACTTGGTTTAATTCTCAGATTTCAGTTTTGGCCTTCCTCTGTTCATGAACTCAGTTTCTAGGGTTTTGGAGCTGCTCTTGATTCCCTTGTTGAGATGGCTTGAAATTTGGTATGGAGAGTCCAGAGGCTATTAATTAGCTACCCTCAAAATTTCATAGCCAAAGGATCAACGGTTGGAGAGTAATTTGATTTTTGGCTCGGGTTGTGCAAAAATTCAGATTTTTACCCATAATCTGAAATTCTTGCTTCTTGGTTTGATTCTCTTGTTTTTCAAGGTTCCCTTACTAGTTAGTATGTTGTAGTAAGGCCTTGGATCAAAAAGTTTGAGAGCAAACCTTCTTTTTAGCCAAAAATCCGAAGTCCCAAGTTCCAGCCTGAAATTTGCTGTTTGCTGTTTTCCTCGAGAGGTACTACCGCTCGGGGAGCAGTTCTACCGCTCAGCGGTACTACCGCTCGACCAAGCGGTACTACCGCTTGAGGCCAGTTTTGCGCTGAATTTGTTTTTCTTGATTGCTTCCTTCTGGGTCTAGCTTTTCAGTGTCTCTGTGATTTCCAGTGAGGGCTTATTTTCTCCTTCATAGCTCTCATAGCTACTGGAGAAGAAGATATTTGTAGGAGGGGCGATTTTTAAAGATCGACATTCACCCCCCTCTGTCGCCATTTCGGTCCAACAATTGGTATCAGAGCCGGTTAGCTCTAATTCATAGATCTTAACCGGTCTCAAGAGCCATGGCGACGGACAAGTACTCGACCAAGCCGCCCGTGTTCGATGGCATCGATTACCCCTTCTGGAAGAGCCGAATGGAGACATACATCCAGGCCCAGGGGTATGCCATCTGGCGGAAGGTCAAGGTACGATTCGCTGTTCCTGCCGATGAGAACATCAATGCCGGGAACATGGCTGATGTTGAGGCGAATGCAAAGGCAAGGAACATCATCATCCAGGGGTTGAGTCGTAGCGAGTTTGACCGTATATCTCACCTGTCGTCCGCCTACGACATCTGGGTGACCCTCGACGCATACCATGAGGGCACCACCCAGATCAAGACGGTTCGACAGGACCAGTTCAAGCGCGAATACAACAAATTCGAGATGCTTGCTGGTGAGTCCCTGGACGAGTGCTTTTCGCGATTTCACAAAATCTTGAGCAACCTCCGAGCGGTCGGTCTCACATACCCCGACTCGGACAACGCTCGTCAGATGCTCGCGGCACTCGATCTGCGCGTGTGGGAGATGAAGGTGACCACCATCAAAGACACGACAGACCTCTCGACCCTGACTCTTGACGCGCTGTACTCGCGCCTCAAGACTCACGAGATTGACGTTGTCTCTCGTCGGTCGAAGTCACAGTCGATGGCTTTGGTCACCGATCCCAGTCCGGCTTCTGGTTTTTCCGCCGATTCGCTTTGTGGGTTCTCCCTAGCTGCTCTATGTGACGTAACTGATGATCAGTTAGAGCAGCTAGAGGATGAACAGCTGGCCCTCCTAGCTCGGAAGTTCTCCCATGCTTACAAGAGGAGGAGGGACAGAAAGAGAGGCGGACCAGTCATCTGCTTCGAGTGTGGTGGCCCCAACCACATTCGAGCAAACTGTCCCAAGCTGGAGAAGGGCAAGAACGACTACGGCGGTTCAGGCAAGAACGACTACACCGACAAGAACCGCAACAAGAAGCCTCCAGCTCAGACGCCGGGAAAGAAGAAGTTCCGCGACTTCGGGAAGGCCAAGAAGCTGTTTCACCGTGTACTCACCGCCTTCGACGACCTCGACCTCAGCGAGGTGGAGGGATGGAGCGACGACGACGGGACGGGTGACCAAGACCCCAAGAGCGGCGACGACTTCTCCGGCATGTGCTTCATGGCCCTCGAGGGCGAACTTAGCGACAGCGAGCTGTACTCCGACTCGGACGAGGTATGTCCCTCCTATGACCAACTTAATGAAGCTTTCCTTAAGCTAGGAGGTTTTCATGCTAGAGCTAGGACTAGGTGTACCGAGTTAGAGAAGGAAGTAGATAGACTGTCACGGGAGCTTACTTCTCTTACATCTGCTCCCTCCTGTGACGACTGTGATACATGCTGTGCCTTGCTGGGTGATTTGGAGAAGTTAAGGACCTCGCATGATAGTGTGTCCTCCGAGCTTGATTCTATTAAGGTGGAGAATGTTAGTCTGCTTGCTGAGTTAGAGTTGAGTAGGATGGCTGTTACCCTACTTACTACTGATGAGACTACTTCTCCCACCTCATGTGAGGTTAAGGACATTGCTGCTAGAGGACCTTATGCCATGCTCCTTGATCTGCCCGAGTCTTGTGAAAATTGCAATAATTTAAAGATGAACCTAAAACGGGCAGATCACAAGATTGCTGAGTTGTGTGCTTCTTTACTTGAGCCTATTGATTCATGTTTGAATTGTCCTAGATTAACTGCTGAACTTGAATCTGTCTCAAAACAGTTTCAAGAAATGATTGACACTAATAAGAGGATGGCTCAATTCGCGACTAAGGATCCTGTTAGCTCACCTTGCATTAGCTGTGATAAACTAAAACTTGAACTCGTTGCCTTGAATGACAAATGTGTGAAGCTAACTAAGGATCAACTAGTGAAGGCACCAACTGCTTGTACTGTTTGTGCTGAGAAGGGGGAGAAGCCCCAGGGTAAGGTGGAGACGCCTAGGAACGTGAACCAACTGACTAGCAGTAGGACTGTCCATTCAGAGTCGGCTGTGCGTGCACAAGCCATTCTTCCCTCTGCTGTTGGTTCTTCATCTGCTCCCTTACCTCCTGCTGTTCCCTCTTCCCCCTGCTCTTCTTGCACCTCTCTCTTTCGGGAGTGTCAGTATCTTATGAACACTCTCGAGAGATTTGTAGGAGGCAAGAAGAAGCTTAATCTTATTCTAGACCAATCCAAGATTTGCAAGTTCAATCAGGGTCTAGGATATGATTTCTATGAGGATATGAGGAAGCATCCACCTGCTGTGCTCAGACCCATAGCACCAGGTGTGATCGAGACCGAGCCCAGGACCGAGAAAGTCCAATTTAAGTCAGCGGGCTATGTCCAGGGGATTTCTGACAGCAAAGTGTTTGCACCTGCTGCTTCGGCCTCTCAGAAGGCGAAGCCTGACCGTGCTACTTCTACCTCTCAGAGGATGAAGTATCACTGCACCTTCTGTCAGAAGGATGGACACACGGTTGATCGATGCTTCAGGCGCGCCAAGATCGCGCGTAGAGACCGTGTTGAGTCTCCTAGGCGTATTCAGGGTCAGCCCCAGATCCTGAGTGCACCTAGGACCAGCACGAGGTCTAGGTTTACTGCTGTTGATGGGTTTGGGCAGCATCGGGGACTTGGTTTTTCTGAGTCTTCTGTTTTTCGTCCTCATGCTGCTCCTGCTCATGACTTCCGCCGTCCTGAGGGTACATCTCGTTTCCCCCGTCGAGACAGTTACCCGCGGCGTGTTCAGCGTGTTGCCGGTGTTCCGACTCGCTCTCCCGTAGCAGTCGGACCCCGCAACAGCTTCAGGTCTGCTCACAGACCTTCTGCTTCTTTGAGTCATGGAGAGCGTAGGGTAGATAGAGGTCAGTCGTGCTTGACTACTTCATCTGCTCGACGTGTTGTTCAGTATTGGGTGCCAAAATCACTTTTGATTTATCCCAGTACTGAGACTTTACTCTCTGTTTGACTCAGGTTCGCCGGGCAGGAAAGGGAAAGGTTTGGCTTGTAGACTCCGGTTGTTCTCGTCATATGACCGGAGACTCCCGTTGGTTTTCTTCCCTTGCCCGTGCTCCAGGTGATGAGACGATCACCTTCGGAGATGCTTCATCTGGGCGCGTCATCGCCAAAGGTACTGTGCGCATTAATGATTCTTTCATTTTGAAAGATGTAGCCTTGGTTAGTAAGCTGCAGTACAATTTGCTTTCAGTTTCTCAGCTTACCGATGACGGTTTCGAGGTGAGCTTTAAGAAAAATGCTTGTAAAATTCTTGATTCTTCGGGTAGTCTGGTTTGCGGAATTTCTCGTTATGGGAGGATCTTTCGTGCTGATTTTTCTGAGTCTTCTGGTGATCCTCTCAGGTGTTTAGTTGCTTCTGAGTCCCGCGACCTCTCTTTCTGGCATAGGAGACTTGGTCATATTGGATTTGACCATTTGACCCGAGTTAGCGGCCACGATCTCATTCGTGGTCTGCCTAAACTCAAGATGGTCAAAGATCTTGTTTGCTCTCCATGCCGGCACGGCAAGATGGTTGCCGCTTCTCACCCTCCGGTCACAGTTACTATGACCGATGCACCGGGACAGCTGCTCCACATGGACACAGTTGGACCAGCTCGAGTGCAGTCAGCAGGAGGGAAGTGGTATGTTCTTGTTGTGGTCGATGACTTCTCGAGGTATTCTTGGGTGTTTTTCTTAGCCTCGAAGGATGAGACGTTTTCACATTTCCGAGGTCTTTTCAGTAGGCTTTCTGTTGAGCTCCCAGGTGCCTTACGAGCGATCCGCAGTGACAATGGCACGGAGTTCAAGAATTCCTACTTCGAGAGTTTCTGTGGTGAGACAGGTGTAGAGCACCAGTTTTCTTCTCCGCACGTCCCACAACAAAATGGCGTTGTGGAGAGGAAGAACCGTACCTTGGTCGAGATGGCCAGGACGATGCTTGATGAGTACTCTACACCGCGGAAGTTTTGGGCTGAGGCTATAGCTACCGCGTGCCATGTCTCAAATCGAGTATTTCTTAGGGCACACTTGCACCGCACTTCTTATGAGTTGAGATATGGGCGAAAGCCCAGCGTCTCTCATTTTCGTGTTTTTGGTTGCAAGTGTTTTATCTTGAAGTCTGGGAACCTAGATAAGTTCGAGTCACGTTCCTGTGATGGGATCTTTCTAGGCTACTCGACTTCTTCGCGGGCTTATAGGGTCTGGAACTGCGAGTCTAGCAAAATGGTAGAGACCTGTGAGGTGACCTTTGACGAGGCCAGTCCGGGGACTAGGCCCGATATCTCAGGTTCTTTAGAGCAGTCCGAGACCATCTTTGTGGATGATGAGGATGATGGAGACGACGGTTGTCTATCTGATCCTGTCCCTCATCCACCCCTTGAGGTGCCGTCTTCCACCGCACCTCGAGGCGATCAGCCCATGCCTTCTGCTTCTTCTGGAGCTGGTGGCTCTGTTCCTACCTCGTCAGCTCACGAGGTAGAGGTCACTTCTTCATCTCATCCTGGACCTCCTAGACATATCCAGAAAGCTCATCCTTCAGAGCAGATCATTGGAGACCTCTTCGAGCGTGTTACCCGCTCAAAATCTGGCTTATCTCAATTTTGTCTCCATTCTGCTTTCATTGCCTCCTTTGAGCCCAAAGATGTCTCTCATGCTTTATCTGATGAGTCTTGGGTCAATGCCATGCATGAGGAGCTAGAAAATTTTGAGAGGAACAAGGTCTGGTCGCTTGTCGAGCCCCCGCGAGGTCACAATATTATTGGGACTAAGTGGGTGTTCAAGAACAAGCAGAGCGAGGATGGAGTGGTTATTCGAAACAAGGCTAGACTGGTTGCTCAGGGGTTCTCCCAGGTTGAAGGTCTAGATTTCGAGGAGACCTTTGCCCCCGTAGCTAGACTTGAAGCCATTAGAATCCTGCTTGCCTTTGCAGCTTCTAAGGGTTTCAAGCTTTACCAGATGGACGTCAAGAGTGCCTTTCTCAATGGCCTTATTGAGGAAGAGGTCTACGTCCGACAGCCTCCTGGTTTCGAAAACCCCAAATACCCAAACCATGTCTTTAAGCTTTCCAAAGCATTGTATGGACTTAAGCAGGCCCCCAGGGCTTGGTATGAGAGGCTTAAGTCCTACTTGTTGAGTCATGGGTTTGAAATGGGTAAAGTTGATAAGACCTTGTTCATCCGCCGGCTTGGCGCTGACCTTCTGCTCGTCCAGATCTATGTCGATGACATTATCTTTGGCGGCTCTTCCCATACTCTGGTTTCCCAGTTCTCGGATGTCATGAGCACCGAGTTTGAAATGAGTATGATGGGTGAGTTGACCTTCTTCCTTGGCTTCCAAATTAAGCAGACTCGGGAGGGTACATTTCTTCATCAAGGAAAGTACACTCGTGACCTCCTGAAGCGCTTCGATATGAGTGATGGTAAGCCGGTGTCAACTCCCACGGCTTCGACAGCCTATCTTGACCCAGATGAGGATGGCGAGCCAGTTGATCAGAAAGAGTTCAGAAGTATGATCGGCTCCCTTCTTTACCTCACTGCCTCGAGACCAGACATACACTTCTCAGTGTGTCTGTGTGCTCGTTTTCAGGCTTCTCCTCGCGTATCTCACCGTCAGGCGGTGAAGCGCATCTTTCGATACCTTCGAGCTACCATTGACTATGGTATCTGGTACTCTTCCTCATCCTGTCTTTCCTTGAGAGCCTTTTCGGATGCAGACTTTGCCGGCTGTAGGATAGATAGGAAGAGCACCTCTGGCACCTGCCAATTCATTGGCACTTCTCTTGTTTCCTGGTCTTCGAGGAAGCAGTCCGGAGTTGCACAGTCCACCGCAGAGGCCGAGTACGTTGCTGCAGCCAGCTGCTGTAGCCAAGTACTTTGGATGGCTTCGACCCTGCGGGACTTTGGGTTGGTCATAGATAGTGTTCCACTCTTCTGTGATAACACTTCTGCGTTTAACATTGCTAAAAACCCAGTGCAGCACTCTCGGACCAAGCACATTGATATCCGATACCACTTCCTTAGAAACCATGTAGAGAAGGGTGATATAGTGCTCCAGTTTGTGGAGAGTGACCACCAGTTGGCTGACATCTTCACCAAGCCTTTGGATAGTTCGAGGTTTTCAGCTCTGCGGGGAGAGCTTGGGGTGGTGTGTCCTTATGGACTGTAGTGAGAGGGAGTTTTGGGCTTTATTGCTTTACTATATTGATTATGCTTCTGTCTCATTTCTATTGCATTGCACTCGGGGTGCATTTGGGTTTAGTCCTTCCAGCATAGGTTAGAGTGCTTCTCTTGCCGAGATGCTTAGACTTCTAACCCTTATCTTGTGCTTCCAGGATTAGCTGCTTCTTATCTCACTAGGTTGAGCTCACTCACTTCTTGTAGGTTCTAGCGAGGGTTGGGCCACCCTCGGGTAGACAGGGTACGTGTTTGCTCTCTAGTGTGTGATTTACAGACAGCTGATTGTCCTGGAGTCATATGGGGTAGATGAGAGTCAGTCTGAGCCATAGTTGTCTCTATATCTTATCTATGCTTTAAGGACTGCCTGTTTTGGTTTTATTTGCCAGCTTCTCGATTTATTGCTTTGGTTCAGGGAGAGTTCATTTGGGAGCTTCTGGAGCTTAATTGTGACTTAACTCAACTTGAACTAAAAGTTGCATGTCATGTTGAGGGGGAGCTAGTTTTTTCTTGCATTTTCAGCATTCTAGCATTATAATCAATCTGCATTGAGCCTTGATTATTATCCTGTTATGACATGCTTCAGTGCTTTACACCTTGCCATGACTTGTGCTTAGCTTGCTAAATTTATCATGACTTCATATGTGTAGACTAGCGTTTGCTATGACAAGTTAAGTAAAATTGATCAACTTAAATTAAACTTGTCATGCTAGCATTTGAGTTTAGTCTTTCTTGAGCTATCCCTTTATGATTCATGCCATGTCAAATAGGCTGAGTAGAGCGTTGAATCTATATTGAGCCTTAGATTGAGCTGTTTAGTCTCCTGATGATACATGAGTTAGTACAATGTGTTAAAAAGCAAAAACATCTCTTTTGTGCGAAAAAACTGATCTCACCAATTCTTTCCTATGAGACGGCTTGCCATTGCACTTGGCATGAACTTAGGGGGAGTTTTGGATGACCTAGACTATCTTCTTAAGCTCATGGCTTGGAGTAGTCGCATAAGGCTTGAGACCTAGCACATGATAAAACAAAAATCTGGTTGGCAACAACCATGAATTTCAACAGAAAATATGTCATTTGTGCTCCATTTGCTTAAGCTTCAAAAAGAACCAAGTACTTTAACCAAAGTTTCAATCTTGAGCTTATAGCACTCTATTTGGACTCAATGTTAGCTTCCTTGTTCCGCTTAGCTTATTGACATGGCCTGCATCATCCTTGGATATCTCTAGTTAGACTTTGCTCATTGATGACTTGACTTGCTCACTTAATGTACTTCACTTTTAGATTGTTATCTATGTGTTCTAGCTGGCTTATATATATGTTGTCATGATCTAGATAGCGTTTTATTGAGTTATGGCTTGGTGTAGTACTTATTGGTCATATTGGATAATTCTCATGGCTCTAAATGCTTAGAATAAACAAACTTCAGCCATATTCATCCATTGACATGTCATATTCTCTCTTTTGCATCCTTGATGCGTTTATTGCCAAAAGGGGGAGAATAGAGAAGAAAAAGCTAGTTGGGATCATTTTAGAGCTTTGGAGATCAATTTGCTCTTTCAGTTGTTGCTCTAGTGTTCCTTCTGTCGACATGGTCATTTGTTTCATTCTCTTCTTTGGACCATGTTGGATTCGTCAAAACTCAAACTCTTCTTCATGCTTTTTCCGAGTTTGTCAATATACTCATCAAGGGGGAGATTGAGAGACCATGTGGTCGTGATCCCATGAGAATGATGAGTAATTGACATTGGTGTAGGTTAGTCGAGTTTGGTTTGGGTGGTTTTGACCATGTCGTTGCGTGGTGCAACGGGCTCGGTCGATTTGGTCAAACTTGGTCGTTTGGGCTTAGGTCATTTATTCTAATGCTTCGACAGGTTTGGACTTCATCATGGGTAAGCATGATGTGTTTATGCTATTTTATGCTTTCATGTGTCGAGCGGTGCTATGTGATGTGTTTCTTGTCTGTGTGGCTGCAGGACATCGAGCGGAGTCGTGGCGAGACACGGTGGACCGGACTAGGCGCAGGTGGCGCTGAGGTCAGAACGGTCAGGATGTGTCGAAGACGACGTGGACTCGAGGTGGTTGCGAGGCGTGCAAGACAAGGAGCGCGGAAGCTTCCCGGAAGGTGCAGAAGGGGCGAAACGGGAATTTCGCAAGGCTGCACAAGCGGGAGCGGGCTCCGTTGGATTTAGCCGGCGTAACGGGGCGGAGACCCGTTAGCCATGGGCTATAAAAGGAGAGGAGGGGCTGCATGCCCATTTGAGCACTTGTAAGGAATTAGGGTTTACACTAGTCAAAAGAGGCTTTGGGAAGGTTGTTTCCTTTAGCTCTTTAGTTGGTGTGAGTTGGTGGAGGCAGAGTGTGCTCCCTCTGTTGTCCTCTACGATGGTTTCTAGGTGTGAGTCCTAGTGGGTGTTCTTCCTCCCTCCATGGATGAGTGTGTGTTCTTGAGTTGAGAGAGTGAGGAGATGGATTGAGAGTCTTGTAATCATTCCTCTGTATTCAATCGTGTCATCGGGACTCCTCTGTATTCCTTTTGGTTCAATGAATGGAAATCTGAAGTTTCATTTTCTCTGTTCGTGCTCTCTCTGTTCTTCGTTGCTCCTCTTGGTTGATTTCTGAGCTGTTTGATTTTTGAGTTCTTGCTTGTTGGGAAGGCCCAAAATGGGTTGCTCTATGATGGGTTAGTGCCACAAGATCATTTGATCGATTTCCCGAAGAGCAAACTTGGTTTAATTCTCAGATTTCAGTTTTGGCCTTCCTCTGTTCATGAACTCAGTTTCTAGGGTTTTGGAGCTGCTCTTGATTCCCTTGTTGAGATGGCTTGAAATTTGGTATGGAGAGTCCAGAGGCTATTAATTAGCTACCCTCAAAATTTCATAGCCAAAGGATCAACGGTTGGAGAGTAATTTGATTTTTGGCTCGGGTTGTGCAAAAATTCAGATTTTTACCCATAATCTGAAATTCTTGCTTCTTGGTTTGATTCTCTTGTTTTTCAAGGTTCCCTTACTAGTTAGTATGTTGTAGTAAGGCCTTGGATCAAAAAGTTTGAGAGCAAACCTTCTTTTTAGCCAAAAATCCGAAGTCCCAAGTTCCAGCCTGAAATTTGCTGTTTGCTGTTTTCCTCGAGAGGTACTACCGCTCGGGGAGCGGTTCTACCGCTCAGCGGTACTACCGCTCGACCAAGCGGTACTACCGCTTGAGGCCAGTTTTGCGCTGAATTTATTTTTCTTGATTGCTTCCTTCTGGGTCTAGCTTTTCAGTGTCTCTGTGATTTCCAGTGAGGGCTTATTTTCTCCTTCATAGCTCTCATAGCTACTGGAGAAGAAGATATTTGTAGGAGGGGCGATTTTTAAAGATCGACATTCACCCCCCTCTGTCGCCATTTCGGTCCAACATTCCTTGAACTTCAAGATATAAGATTGGACCCAAAGAACATAACAAATCCCCCAGTTGATCACCGGTCATTAGGACATCCTGCCCAATTGGCATCGAAGAAGGCGCTCATGAGAGATGACGTTGATCTGCAAACTGACAATCCCATGGATGATGTGAACTTTAAATACCGTAGTATCCATTTAACTGCCGACCAATGTTGATCTATTGGACCGCTCAAGAATTGGCATACTTTGTTTACTGAGAAGGCTATATCAGGTTTGGTTAGATTCAAATATTGTAGGGCACCCACCATGCTCCTGTAGGTAGTCACTGTGATTGTCAACAAGCCTTTCCCTTGTGTATTTGATAATTTTTTAGAAGTTTTCATAGGAGTTGTCACTGGCTTACAGTTTTGCATATTTGCACAATGCAAGAGCTCACTGATATATTTCTTCTGGGTCAAAACAACACCATCTGATTTCTTATGTACCGCGATCCAAGGAAATAGTGAACATCACCCAAATCCTTTATAGAAAATTCTTCCTGTAGCTATCAAAGGAGATGAGTTGAAACTTTTTAGATGAGCTAGTCAGTCACAACAATATTGTCCACATAAATCAATGTGTATACCAGATCTCCATGATGCTTGTAGATAAACAGAGATCAATCTACCTTCCACGGTACAAACTATAATTCATGAAACTTAGCACTTAACCTCAAATACTAGGCTTGAGGGGCATGTTTGAGTCCATATATTGATTTGTTCAGTTTGCATAGATGGTTAGGGTTACCATGATCCTCATAACCTGGTAACTAGCGCATAAAAACTTCCTCCTCCAATGTGCCATGCAAGAAGGCATTTTATAAATCAAGTTGGAGAAGGTTCTAGCCACATGAGATTGCTGAAGAAAGAACAAGACGAATCATTGCGGGCTTAACCATGTGACTAAAGGTGTCCTCATAATCAATTCTATAACATTGGTTGAATCTGTTATAAAACGTATGATAGAAATAGAAGATCGAAAAAATGAGAGATAAGGATTTAACATGAAAAACCCTAGTGGAAAAACCACGAACGCATGAAGACAAAAAATCTCTATAGAAGGAGAGATTACAAGAACAGGGAACTTCAGTGCATCTAAACCGTATGACTACAGGGTAATATACATAGGCTAGGAAACAAGAGTCTGTAACAAAGAAGGAAACTGACTCATAGTTGGATACGTTGCTGTTGCCATGTCTGACACAGCTTGGCGCATTGGGAGATCATGTTGAGGCCCTTTTTATATTGTGATGAATATTTGACAGTATTTAGGACTTATTGGTAAAGGTTTGAGAGTTGTTGAAATTCATGAAGTCAAGTTCTAAGTTTTAGCTAGGTTGCATGGAATGTTATGATGCATGTTTTCACTAATGATGGTCAAGTGCGCGGCAGTTATGCCAAAGAAATGATTTGTTTATCTTTGTTGACTACAAGTTGACTTGATGGCTTGGATAATCATCGATGTGGGATCGAGAGCAAGCTTAAAGAGCTTGACATCCATAATGATCATGGAGGTTGAGTAGATCATCGGGGAACAAATTCGGTCACGAAGATGGTGTCTTTGTGAAGATGGCGCGAGACGGGTCCATGCGGTGACTTAGGGTGACTTGGTAGCATTCAAGTGTTGGCAAGGCATTCTGAGGGTGTTCGGAGTCCAAGACATAAGCGTGGATGTGACAAGGAAACGAGGAGTGAAGACCGTATAGTAGCTCCTGGTGGCTTATGTTGACCAAGTCAACATAGGAGGTTACCGGGAATCTTCAAGATGGAGAATACCTCGGCACACTCTTGGAGATGGTTTAGGGCTAGATAAACCAGGTGTGTTGGTTTGGTAGAGCGAGCACTCAGATTTTATAATAGCCACTTTATAATACATGCTAAGTGATATATTGTAATTGTAACTAGCCTAAAGGGGTATTCTAGGCAAGAGAAAGAGTTGGTTGGACGCTAAGTGGATATGAATGAATGGAAAGAGTTAATCTCAGCCCTTGAGGTGATCAAGGGTTGAGGTTGAACCTAGAGTGCTATAAATATAGGGGTGGAGGTATACTTGTACCACCAAGTCTTTGAGAAGTATTTAGAATTTTTCTCATGCTCCTTTGAACTTTGCTCACCAGAAAGTGTGGCTTTGTACTTTCACTCAAAATAATGAAAGTCCCAAGTTCATATATGTTTTGAAATTTATTTTATTTCTTACAATTTCTAACTTTTCTTTGTTGCAACTTGAGTTTCTCTTCCTCTCCATCTACTTGTTATAGTTCTATTAGTTCTAGGATGTGTAAGAGGTTTATGAGTTCATCAAACACATGTCTCAACCCATCAAGATCCATTAGAACTCATTCTTGCTCAAGTTGTGTTTGCAATAACCGTGTTCTTGAGCTAAAATTGCTATTTTTGATACAACTTGAACTATTTACATAAAAGGTTGACACTTCAGGCATATCCTTGCAATTATTTTTAGAATCATAGCTCTATGATCATTTTCTAGCCATGTTCAAGTTTCATCAATTTTGGGTGAGTAGATCTTGAGTTCTTGATCATTCTTCATAGCTAAATTGCTAAAATTGTTATATTGATGCAACGTGGACTTTAAGCAAGAAAAGTCTCTTGCTTGGGCTTTATTCTGCATTTCCTTTTGAAATCATAACCCTAAGGATCTCATCTTTCTATGATTCAATTTTCATCAATTTTGGGTAAGTAGATCTTGAGATTTTACAATTTCTTAGCGGCTGAGTTTCTAAAATTTTAGATTTTGGTGCAGCATGAACTTGGAGCAAGAAATGTTTCTTCATTGAGATTTACTTTTACATTTACTTTTAGAATTATAACTTTGAATACCTCATCTTACTATGGTTCAATTTTTATCAATTTTAGCTAAATTTATCTTGAGTTTTTAAAGTTTTTAGCGGCTAAGTTTCTAAAATTCTTGTCCTGTTCTTGCTATATTCTTGGTGGTTTTGAACCTAATGTCTTCCTCATAGCACTAGAGTTCAAGAGAAGAAATACTTAAGTCGAAGAAATTTAATTTGTTTCTATTCACCCCCCCCCCCCCCCCCGCTAGTAGCCATAACTAATCCTTGGTGCATGCACCACTTGGCACCACGTCTGGTGCAGTGTCTGATACAGACACAAAGAATTCGGATCACACTTCAACAATCTCGATCTTGAGGCGAATTCGCTCCTATAGATGAAATATTAAAATCTCCTCAATGTAAGTCTTCAACATTAGACCTTGTGCCTCAAAAGTCCATGAGACTAATCTTCAACAAGAAAGACTGGAAGTATTCAAACACTTCTCGCGAAGCAAAATTGATCAAATCACCAGCAGGTTCAAACACACAGCTATCAACAAAGCAGATGAACAAATCTGAGTCTTCAACAATTCATAACCCCCAACAAAGTCGTCTCTGTGCATCTAACTTCCTGAAACAAACGCTCAATCATCAAATGGCATATGTCAAGGCATCATCTATGGCTTGGATAGATAGTGATGAATTCATCTCATGGAATTTGACACGCTCTACTTGGAACACAAAACTTAGCAAACAATGCTCATTAGAGAGCAACTTGCACATGTGGCATCGCATATATCAAATTGCCAGCTTCAAAGGTAACTGAATTCCATAGTATTATTGAAACTGTTCTTGTAAAATTGTCTGGATAAAAGGAACTCTTGTGCCATCAGTAGAGTATATACTACAGTTGACCCCTCATATCGAGCTGTGATAAATGGACAAACGTTGCAGTATCCACACAAAGACAAACTCTTTCTTGAACTTAAATCCTTTATCTCAAACTGAAATTGGAGCAAAACCTTTACTTTCAAACATCAAAACTCCAGATAGTATTGTGCTAACTACCATCAGGGTGTCATCAAACTTTTGAAATTAAATGTTGACAAAGCCTCCATAATGGTCACGTAAGTGATCCAAATTACAACATATCCAAACAGTGAATGAAACACCAAATTCAGTTGTCCCAACAAATGACATTGATTTTTTAAGTCCCCTTAATCATACGTAGCCCAAATTAACTCAATAGCAGTGTTGTGCTAAAGGCCTGCAACACCACCTTAGACTCAGGTGTGGATCTTGCTACAGTAACCCGTAGTAGACGACAAATCATCAAAAAAATCGCCAGAGATTTATCCTGCATTGATGCCACCGATACTAGGCACAACGACCTGAATTACAATGAACTACACCTCCAACAAAAAAACATACAGAGTTGATGACGCAGCTTCTTGATGGAAGATGACGATTGACTGGGGTAGAAGATTATCGATGAAGATGGCACAATACGATGCCAGGGCATGGTGCTAGGCGACACAGACAATGGTTCTAGCAATCCTGGTGCTGGAACAGTCACTGAGGTATAACATGGGTCGACACTCAGTATAAGGTCGAGTCATGGAATGAAGTTGAGGCGAGTCAAAATCACGGAGTTGATGCTTCTAAGAATCTCTTGGTACACTGTTGTGTACATGAAGCAATAAACTTTTGAAACCTCAAAATAGCCTTATTGAGTGCACAAAGTGAAAGAATTCCACAACCTTTTGGTACACTTTTCATGTACTTATAGCATAATCTGCCAAAAATTTTTGGACTACGTAGATCCAATCTACTGTTCCGTCCATGCAAATCGCATTGGATTAATCACATTAACTCTTTTCGATCGCAACTTCGATCAACCAAAATTGATCTTCGTGTACTCCATGGATTTATACCTTCACTGTGTGCCCCGATGGCGGAAAACCGACTGGTAGAAGCAAGTTGTGATTCGACTATGAAAACACGAAATAGTGATCATGAACCCATCTGTAGACACTCACGCATGGACGATCATATCGACCACCACCAAAATCAATCTATCATATAGAACAGCTAACAAAAATAGTAATAGATCACATCTACAACTCCCACATATCACCATATGTATCTAATCTGAATCTAAAACTAGACAGGATGGCTCTGATACCACTGTTGCGCTATGGCTAGTACAATTTCAAAAAATCTACCGCATAAACAAGGAACCTCTGCTAGTAATAGATCACGAGATTACCACTAGACGCACAGACTCATAGTGGAATTAGAGCCGATGTAGCGTGTTGGTACAATAGTAGTCATACTAGCCACATGTCTCCTCTTCCAGCTCCTTCTAGTTGTCACAAGTTGCAGATTAGGCAGGCCAACTTGCTCAGCTTGGCCTCAGCTCTGCTTCCAACAAAGGTTCCTACACAATGGATCATCCACTATCGAATTCACTCACCCTGCATGTCTCAAATGCTGGGAGAGACATGCACAAAGTGTAATCCGAGGAACAGACCAATGGGACCCGCCACCTACTTGAAGGAATGCACCAGTGGGTGGGGCGGAGAACACACCACGATGGCCTCATCGGGCTCCCCGATGGTGACAGCAGGGGAGGCACTGGTGCACAGGGCAGAGCGCAGGAGCCACCTCGGGGCAACAGTAGCTCCTAGCACACGTCATGCCAGTGCCATGGTGCAGGGGTAGGCGGTGACCCCACAGCTGTGCAACACCATGGTGGGGACGGTGGCGAAGGTGGTCGCGCTTCTGATTGCTGCCATCGCGGTGTCCGAAGGTAAAAGCATTATTGTGTGGGAGAGGATGAAGAAGCAAAAAATGAAATGAAATTTGGGAGGACAAGCTGCCAGAGAGGGTGTGCAGCCTATGGCATCCCATGTTGCCACGAAGACAACGTGTTCGTTCGTGCGTGTGATTTGTGGAATTGGAAGACATGGCCAAATGGGCTGGCCCAATCGTACTGGGCTTAGGCATAGTATCATTGGCCTAGCATAAGTATGGCATGGTACGAAGAGTAAATAGGTCGTGCTGACCGGCTCGACCGGAACGTGCCGTGCATGGACCGGTACCTCGGTACAGTGGGCCGGCCACACGCACAATACCGTATTGAGGCACAGCTTGGCACAGCGTGGCAAACTATTTACTCCTCATAACTCTTCTCATACGAGTGGCAATGGCGACGTGGCAACTACGGGTGGCTACGGACGACGCAGGACCACGTGTGGGGCAACACCAGAGCAATGCCAGGGTGACCCACCGTGCTCAAAAGGCCATCAGTGACCTGTTGGGCTAAGCGTGTCTAGGTGTCGTGTCTAAGTCAAAGAGCAGGCATGTGGGCAAATACGGGATGGTAACTTATTCGGCCAATCATACTGGGTCTAATTGAGTAGTGCCCTATCAAGCATGTGCCGAGCCGGATGACCCTTTGATAAAATCTTAGCTATATCTTGTGACTTTCTAACCATCGGATAAAAAAAAAATCAGCGCCCAAGATTGATCCGATATTGTAGCAAAGATAAGTAGGTACTATAGCTCAGATACCGAAGCACCTTCGCGGCAGCGTATGATGCGGGGCCATTCTTTTTTGCTTCAGGATCTCAATCAGTGATTCACGGGCATCGAGTGAAATCTGGGCGCCAAGCGGCAGTAGGGAGTCAGAAAGTGGGCCCGGCATCTGGGCACACGTGGAGGTGCAAAAGCAGCTAACATCACGGTTGGTCGTACGTACATTCCTGTACTAGGAAGTTTTCTTTTGTAAGGATGAAATAGAGGCTAATGAACAATTCTTAAAATACCATTTTAACTAAATATTTTGCAAAGATATTTGCAACGACGCATACATAATTTTTTGGAGTGCACTTGCACCGGTCTCACAGTGTGGAGATTTGCCATTGCGCGCGCCGTGCGACAGTAAGTGTTGCGGTACTCTGTCTAGTTTATGGGATCTGGATGATGTGATTTTTTACGTGATCTTCGACAATCGATGCAAGAAAGGAAAATAGTGTGAAAGTTTACTGCAGTTTAGGTCACTCAGAAAATTGAAAGATGGTATAAAAGGGACAAAACTCAGCTAGTACAAATTCAGTGAGAACCAATCTGCATCCTCAGTCCAATCATTCGCAACTAGAATGTGGTATAAACTCGACCAACGTTGTTTTGAAGCAGGAGCGAGGACAGTAGACGTCGAATAAAAATATGACTTCCTCATGTGATGCGAGTACAGCACTTTCGAGAGAAACTTGTGTTCTTGTTGGGCCTAGTACTTGCATTGAGTCACATGATTATGGTCGTGCAAGTTGCCTGGGCACGCAATTCCAACGATTGTCAAATGTTCCCGTATCAGTGCATATATATACGTGGAGTACTTGTAATGCAAAACTCTTGCACAAAAAATTGCTTGTAATGCAATTGAATCTTATTTTGCTTGACTACTTGTTTTCGGATTAGTAGTGATAAGGCTGTGCTCATTTGGGTTGAATAAGTCTGACTTATGATTGAATTTTTTTACTGCAACTAGTTTATTTTATATTGTAGTTGATGGTGGTTTATCTAGCATAATTAAATTTAAAAAAATTTAAAAAAAATAGGAAAAACATATTAGCCCATCACGTATAATACAAACAAACACGGGAAAAAGAAGGCAAAAAAGCTCAAAAAACCAAAAGTTTAGAAAAAGACGAAATTCATGAATAGTGAAAAATAAGTCAGAAACCCGAAACTCAAACCGAAATGAACAGGGCATAAATCCAATGGTGTTAGATGTACGCTACTTTTGGAATTTTTCTCACTTCGCCATTGTGTCCAATCTGCGTGGATCCTACCATCAAAAAAACAAAAGAGCTTCACAAGCTACACATTGAAACAAGCGGAGGAACCAGGCCTCGGGCTACCTGGGCTGTAGCCCGAGGCCTGGCAACCAATGCCCATACAAAATTCTTGAAAAATCACCCAAAAAATAGAGTTAGCCCAAGCGTCGGTCCAAGAACAGCTGGCCCAACCCAGGGCTTAGGCTGGTTCCGCCCTGACTGAAATGATAACACTGTACACAGATATTTAGATGGGAAGTCTCAGATAAGTAACCAATATGCCTTAAAAGCGATCAGGTCGTTACGCGGAGCGAGCTCAAGATGTCACCCATGGGCGATGCATCTAGAATGGTTGCTGCTGGCTAGATGTTTGTCACGTGTTTGACGTTAGCATCAAGCCATGACACCGACGCTACATTTGTGATTAAATGAGGCAGTAACCAGTGCATAATTCTATTTAAAATGCAGCAGTTACTAGTGAATAACTGCAGCGCCCTTAAAAGGGCCTAGAGACGTCCAGAAAAAACAGAGAATTTTGCACCTCCATTCTTCCTCTACTTTCTGCTCTTGTGCTGTCGTACTGTGCTATCTGAACCTCGTCAATCTTTCTTCCCGACATGCACCTGGAAGGAGGGAGAGCAGCTATCTCCGAACCGTTGCCGCAGAGAGTACCTGCACGGGGCGGCAATAAGGTTTCTGGGTAGCGCATCTGCGCGACCGCTCACTGCACTGCGTCATCTGCGTTCTGCACTGCGTCAAGCCTGCGCAGCTTCTTGTTCTTCATCAGGCGAAAAAGTAAGTCGTTCGAGCGCACGTTCGACTTTGTTTCTGTATTTTCTTGAGTATATTCTGAAATATGATGAGTAGCCTGCTGCTAGTAGTAAGCTTTGCATCTCTAGTTTATTGTTTTTGTCTCCTCATAAAATTTGGAATTAAAATTTTGCCCACATTTGTAACAATCCAGAAACCTTATTGTGAATTTTGTTGCAATACAGTAATGGCTAGTGCTTCTGATGCGATGAAACTTGAGAGGTTTTCTGGTCAGAACTTTCGTAGATGGTAGACTAGAGTCAAGTTTTGGCTCATGTCTTTGGGGTTGTGGTGGGTTATCCACCCGTAGTATCCATTTACGATTAAGCAGTACATGCAGTTTGAAACTGCGAACAATACTGTTCTTGGCTGCATTCTGACTGTGCTGGCAGATCAGCTCTATGATGTGTACATGGACTACAAGTCCGCCACAGAGTTGTGGGATGCACTAGAGCACAAATATGCAGAGGCAGGTCGCTGGCTCTATATATGTGAGCAATTTTTCAACTTTAGCATGGATGAGGCTAAGTCCATAGTGGGACAAGCTCATGACCTCCAGCTACTAGTCGGTGAAATTGCACACTTGGGCTGTGTGTTGCCTCCAAAGTTTGTGGCTGCGGGCATTGTTGCTAAACTCCCTACCTCTTGGCGGAATTTTGCTAGTGGCTTGAAACATAAGAGGGAAGAGATTTCTATTGAGGATCTCATTGCAGCCCTTGATGTAGAAGAAAAAGCAAGAGCAAAAGATGCACCTAGCACATCTGGCCAGAACAATGCAAATGTCATACAGAAAAAGACTGTTGCTAAGAAGTACAAATCCAACAAACCGAACAAGACAACTAGCTTTAAGAAGAAAACCGAGAAAAAAGATTTGAAGGACATCACCGGCTTTGTGTGCGGAAAAGACGGTCATATGGCGAAAGACTGTCGTTTCTGCAAGATCAGAGATGGTGAACAGCCTAAGAAGGCTGTTAACGTGACCATAGGCGAGGCCTCGACTTCAGGAGGGTATGCAATTCACATGTTGTCTTTTCATCTTGTCAATACACTGATTGGTGGGTTGATACTGGAGCTAATGTTCACGTATGTTCTGATATTTCCTTGTTTTCTTCTTATCAGGCAGCAGGGGCTTCCTCCGTCCTAATGGGAAACGGGTCGCATGCTTCTATTCTTGGTGTTGGCACGGTGGATCTGAAGCTTACTTCAGGGAAGATTGTCCACTTGAAGAACGTGCAGCATGCTCCTACAATAAAGAAGAACCTCGCTAGTGGTTCTCTCCTATGCAAGGACGGTTATAAGCTAGTTTTTGAGTCAAATAAAGTTGTAATGTCTAAGTTCGGAAAATTTGTTGATAAAGGCTATGAGAGTGGAGGCTTGTTCCGCCTTAGCATTTTAGAGTCTTGTTATAATCTGAATATTGCAACTGGTTTAAATAAATGTGAGGTAAATATTTGGCATTCTCGTTTCTATCATATTGGTTTTAACAGTATTGCTAGAATGTCCATATTAGATTTAATTCTAAAATGTGAAATTGTCAAAGGATCAAAGTGCCAGTCATGTGTGCAAGTAAAGCAACCTCGAAAACCCTTTAAGGGATTAGAGGATGAAAAGAACTTGGCACATTTAGATCTTATTCATTCATATTTGTGTGAAATGAATGGATTATTGACAAAAGTAGGCAAAAGATATTTTCTAACTTTTATTGATGATGCAACTCACTACTGCTATGTGTATTTGCTGAAAACTAAGGATGGAGCTTTAAACTACTTTAAAACTTATAAGGCCGAGGTTGAGAACCAACTAGAGAAGAAAATGAAAAGATTGAGGTCTGATCGTGGAGGAGAGTATGTCTCTCATGAATTCTCCCTATTCTGTTCTGAGCATGGAATAGTTCATGAATTTACACCACCATATTCACCCCAATCAAATGGGGTAGCTGACAGGAACAACCGGACACTAACAGACTTGGTTAATGCCATGTTAGAGAGTGCCGGTATGCCTAAGCCATTGTGGGGGAAGCTATTCTAACAGCAACTTTCGTCCTAAACAGAGTAATCACTAAAAAAGAGTGAGATTACTCCGTATGAGGGATGGAAGGGGAGAAAAACTAATGTTAATTTTCTGCGAACTTGGGGGTGTTTGGCAAAAAGTCAATATACCATTGCAGAAAAAGAGAAAACTTGGACCAAAAGCAGTCGATTGTATTTTTCTAGGATATGCTCAAAGTAACACGGCCTATAGATTTTTAGTAGTTAAATCAGAAACTCCTGAGATTATTGCTAATACAATAATGGAGTCTAGAGATGCTTCATTCTTTGAGAATATCTTTCCTATGAGAACAGCAGGCAGTACTTCACGAACAGAGAATGTTCAAACTGATAATATTGAAAGTGAGAATAATCAAACTTCTAACTTCCCACCATTTCTGAACCAATATGTGATATCCCTGAGGAGGATAACAATCTAGTCGCAGAAGCTCCTCGCAGAAGCAAGAGACAAAGGGTTGAGAAAACCTTTGGTGACGACTTTATTGTATACCTCGTGGATGATGTGCCAATGACTCTTTCGGAGACTTATGCATCTCCTGATGCTGAGTATTGGAAAGAGGCAGTCCATAGCGAGATGGACTCTATCATGGCTAATGGGATTTGGGAAATCACGGATCGTCCTATCGGGTGTAAACCTGTATGATGTAAGTGGATTTTTAAAAAGAAACTAAGGCCTGATGGAACAATTGAGAAGTACAAGGCAAGACTTGTGGCCAAGGGTTACACCCAGAGAGAGGGAGAAGATTTCTTTGATACATATTCTCCTGTCGCCAGACTAACTACCATCAGTGTGCTCCTTACGTTAGCCTCTTCCTATGGTCTACATGTTCACCAAATAGACATGAAGACAGTTTTCCTTAATGGAGAGTTGGAGGAAGAAATCTATATGAATCAACCGGATGGTTTTGTGATTTCTGGACAGGAAAATGAAGTATGCAGATTATTGAAATCTTTGTATGGCCTAAAACAAGCACCAAAACAATGGCACAAAAAGTTTGACAAAACTTTAACATCTGCTGGCTTTGTTGTGAATGAAGCTGATAAATGTGTGTACTATCGTTATGGTGGGGGTTAAGGAGTGATCTTATATTTGTATGTAGATGACATACTTATATTTGGAACAAACACTGCCGTAATTGACGAGGTCAAATCTTTCTTATCTCAGTGTTTTGATATGAAAGACTTAGGAGAGGCAGATGTCATTCTGAATATTAAATTGATCAAAAGTAAGGATGGGATTACTTTGAATCAATCCCATTATGCTGAAAAAATATTAAGCCGATTTGGTTTTGAAAACTGTAAAGTTTCACCAACACCCTATAATGCGAGCATTAAGCTTCGAAAGAACCAGGGGTTAGGTAAAGATCAATTAAGATATTCACAAATTATTGGGTCTCTAATGTATTTAGCTGGTGCCACAAGACCTGACATTTCATTTGCTGTGAGCAAATTAAGTCGGTTTACTTCTAACCTAGGAGATGATCACTGGGATGCACTTGAAAGAGAGTTGCGCTACTTGAGAGGCACAACATCTTTTAGAATACATTATACTGGACACCCTTCTGTATTAGAAGGATACAATGACTCTAATTGGATCTCTGATGCGGATGAGATCAAAGCTACAAGTGGTTATTGTAACATCCCGAATTTTTGCTAAAAAAATAATAAATAAGTAAATAAAAATTAATTAAAATAAAAATTAAATTAAAATAAGTATTTTTTTGTTGCCTAATTTTTAAATTTGGATTTGCCCTGAATTTCTGTTTTTGAAAAAGCTGGATTTGAAAAGCATTTTCAGGAAAGCCTAAAATTATTACTAAATAAAATGATATTTTGATTTTCTATAAAAATCTTATTTCAAATTAAATATTTGGAGTCATTTGGATTTTAGTTGGGTTTTCTGAGTTTTCTGGAGTTTAAAATGTATTTTTGAAATTCAAAAGTATTTCAAAGTATGAAAATTAAATACCAACATTAGTTGGAAATATTTTATTTAAGTCCAAAATGTCTCCAGAAGGTTCTAGGATTTTTTCTGGAATTTTTGGAGGTATTTTTGTATTTTTCTGAGGCTAAATGGAATTTCTAGGCTTTTCCGAAAATCCAAAATCAATTTCCAAAAATCAAATCCCCTCCTCCCTCCTCCGGCCGCCACGTGGACGGCCGGATGCCAGCCACGTCTCCCCGCCGGCTCATCCCGCCTTCCACCTCCCGATGGCTGCCACGTCGCCCCCGATCCATCCCCACCGTCCGCCTTCCACCCGCGCCTCCCCTCCTCTTTCTCTCTCCGACCCCACCTGTCGGCGCCCCTCTCCTCTCCCCGTTTCTCTGCCGACCGGGCCCCACCCGGTCAGCCGCCTCCTCTCCCCCTCTTTTCCCGTTCAAAAATAGTTCGGCCGAATATTAAAATCCCGAACTGACGCAAGGCTGACGTCATAAATTCCTTTTTCAGTAGAAAAATAATTCCAAAAACCCCTTTTTCCATTTTCTCTCTTTTCAAATTTCCCGAAGCTCGTTCTCCTTCGTCCTAACTCCGATTTAGCCCATTCAAATTTCTAAATTCATCAAAAATTCCCCTCTATCCAGTTCTAACCTCAATTTAAATATTTGAGTTCAATTTGAATTTAATTTGATTTTATTGGAATTTCGTGGGTTATTTTCACGTGTAGATTTCGACGATTCAGGAGATTTCTTCGGCGAAGATTCAAACCAATTTGAAGAGCAAGGCAAGTCACCCTCCTTGATCATGTTGATCCCAGAATTGCAAATAAAATTATTTTGATTTAAATTATATTGCATGCATATTTTTATTCAACGTAATTCAATTCTGTTTCAAATATAGTTAATGCCTACTTGTTAATTCCTCCATTGAATTTGAATTCCTCAATACCTTGTCACCCTAGATTCAAACTCTAGTTAATACATTAGTGTTGGCTAGAGGAATTTATATCAAATGCTTAGACCGCTTAGATATAATATTTGTTTTGGGATATCTATCACATAAAATGATAACCCTTTTTACATAAAGTGATATGAACTCTTGACTTTGGTGAGTCAAGGAGTGTTATGAAATATTTTGAAAACAAAATATAAAACTGGTTTAGACTTGGGCAATTGGTTAGAGTGGTGGGTGCAGGCATGCCCTGTTGGTTGGAGCCGCAGTGGTTGATTGTCGTGCACGGGGGTATGTGGTTGGGCCTAAGTCAATTAAGGACCGGTCTGTGAGCTACTGTTGCAAAGCCCTAATCGTACTACCACATGGCTGGTATGGGACAGCCCTGGCTGAATAATTTGTGAAATCCCAACCTGAGCCGAGTTGTAGGTTGAAAGTGAGTGTGGTTGGTGCCATGTGAAGTCTCACTTAGGCGAGCGTGGTTAAGCCATGAGAAGTCTCGTCTAGGCTCAAGAGGGGGTCCCGGTCTGGTGGATTCCTTACTGGGGTGAAACCTTAGAGTTGGCTCGACCAGGTTGAAGGCTTTGCATTGTAAAGGCCTTGTCACGACTCCTCGCCGCACACCTAAGGAAGTGTGTAACCCGGTGGCAATATGGGATGATCGTTTCTTGTGGGTAAAGTTGTACAACCTCTGCAGAGTGTATAATCTATCCTGGATAGTCGTGCCCACGGTCATGGGCATGCTGAGTAAAAGTTTTTCATGGATTAGACTTTGTTTTTCAAAAACGTTTTTGAAAACCTTGCGGATGGATGGAATCCGTGAGAGATTGAAATCTGGTGAATGGATGGAATTCATCAGAGTTGCGCAGTGAAAAGCGTGTGGATGGATGGAATCCATACGTGAGCTTTTGAAAAGATGGTCCGGGTGGGATGCCCGTGGATAGGTTGGTGTTTGGTCGGAGCCGGCACTGACGGTATTATTTTCGATTACAAGTAATGTTTTTACTTACTGTATTAAATTCTGCGATTTCAATCTATCTATTGTATTTCTTAAATGCTGTTTTATGCAAACTAACCCTATAAGCCTTCCTTTGAAGCCTTTATCATTATGGTGCATTTTCCCGGGTGACTTGCGGAGTACAAGTTTGTACTCACGTTGTTTTTTCCACACAGAGAAGGAAGACGTCAACTACGGTGAAGATTTGGACGAATAGGCCGCGTCTTACTGTCGTTTGCCTGTGGGCAGGCTCAGTGGGCTTCTTCCGCTTCGGTTTTTCTTCCGCTGCTTATTACTTAATTTTGGCTTATGTGCTGTTGATGTAAACTTTGGCATTCATGCCCATATTCAGTTAATAAATGTCATTATGGTTGATATTTATCTTTGTTGTACGCTGTGTGCACTAGCTGATCCTGGACTAGTGCGATTTACACAGAGGATCCAGGAGTCGTTGCTCCGGGTTCCAACAGTTATGTATTCACTTTAGCTGGTGCTGCAGTTTCATGGAGGTCTTGCAAACAGACCATATTGACGAGGTCAACCATGGAAGCAGAACTTGTAGCACTTGACACAGCCACAATTGAGGCTGAATGGCTGAGAGAGCTTCTATTGGACTTGCCATTGGTTGAGAAACCAATACTTGCAATCCTGATGCACTGTGATAATCAAACAGTGTTGGCCAAAGTCACAAGTACAAAGGATAATATGAAGTCCTCTAGACGTGAAGCGTAGGCTTAAATCTATCAGAAAACTGAGAAACTCCGGAGTGATTGCTGTGAACTATATTCACACTGAGAAAAATCTGGCAGACCCTTTTACAAAGGGGTTAGCACGGAAAGCGATTTCTGTTGCGTCTATGGACATGGGAATAAGGCCCATTTAAGTTACATCACAATAGTAACCCATACCTTCTTGATCGGATATCCCGTGACTTAGGCAATGGGAAAAGCAATTGATGTTGTAACAAGAGAGTACATATTTATTATATCCATGTCCTAAAAAACAATGTATTTTCGACTGTATGGAAGATTGGCATAAAGCCTTAATGTATTCTGTTGTCCAAATAAGGAAAAGGTATTAGCCTGCAGGATAGCTAGAAAGAATACACCTACTTGAGCTTAACTGTGTAGTCGCAGTTCATGAGAACGGGCATTCTCTAGAAAGTTCATGAGCAGATAAGGGAGCATGACCATATAACGCTCCGTTTAGGCGTGGTTCATTGGCATCCTAATACTAGTTGAGATTTCAAGTGAATTCAAGGTATAGTCCATTCATCAGCTGTGAGAAGATGAATCTTGTCATTCTAAGTGCAAGTTCAACCCATACGGGACTTACACTAAAAGACTGGTATATTAACAGTACTTCAGTACAATATATTTGTCATCTGTTTACTTCTTGCTTTGGAATTGGTGGGGGATTGTTAGAAATTGGCACATTTAATTATGGCCTATTTCCTTAATTCCAAGTCATGCATGGTTTAGTACCATATTGCTAAGGTAGGGTGAGGAAGACCGATTTATAAGGTGGAATCCTTACCACTCCTTAAATATGGATAGAGATGATATGAGGATAGTTCTATCTAATCACACACACGCGCATGCACGCGCGCGTGTATTCGTGTATTTTCGTGTGAAAATCGCGTGACTTGTGACTTGCGACGCGTGACCGTGCAGTGACATGGCGCGCCACTTGGCAGACCAAGTCCATCTTTATTTTTGCTGAACCATGCACCTCACTCTCTCTATTTGAATGAGATTTAAACATTTGAAACAGGCAGTTACAAGTGAATTTACACTGCTTAATTTGTGATTTGATGAGGCGGTTACCAGTGTATAATTATGTTTAAAATGCAGCAATTACTAGTGAATAACTGTAGCGCCCTTAAAAGGGCCTGGAGACGTCCAGAAAAAAGAGAGAATTTTGCACCTCCATTCTTCCTCTACTTTCTGCTCTTGTGCTATCTGAACCTCGTCAACTTTTCTTCCCAGCGTGCACCTGGAAGGAGGGAGAGCGGCTATCTCCGAACCGTTGCCGTAGAGAGTACCTGCACTTGGCGGCAATAAGGTTTCTGAGCAGCGCATCTGCGCAACCGCTCACTGCACTGTGTCATTTGCGTTCTGCACTGCGTCAAGCCTGCGCAGCTTCTTGTTCTTCATCAGGCGAAAAAGTAAGTTGTTCGAGCACACGTTCGACTTTGTTTCTGTATTTTCTTGATTATATTCTGAAATATGATGAGTAGCCTGCTGTTAGTAGTAAGCTTTGCATCACTAGTTTATTGTATTTGTCTCCTTATAAAATTTGGAATTAAAATTTTGCCCAAATTTGTAACATAACCGTGTGTACGTGAGACTTATTTAAGCTATGTAATCTGTAAAGTAAAGTGAGGAGTTACGAGTGAATAATAGAGAGAAGAAGAAAAGGCGTGTGTTGCCACCAAAAGATCTCTCCTATGTTTGTTCGTCCTTCTCCCTGCTCGTATATGTATGTCGTTTCAAGGGAGAAAGCATGTGTGCATGTTGGGTTCAGTTTCAACACCTTTTTCCCGGCTGCTACTCTTCCCCCAAATTATCATTCTTGGATTACCAGTCCCCTGTTTCTTCTTACTTTATGGCTCTTTCAGGTCTTTGATTTCCATTCTCCAAATTTGTAAACCCAAATATTATGGTGGTGATCAGTTGGGCTTAAAAGCTCATGGCTTATGGCTGAAAACACTATAGCTGGCTGAAAAAAGCACTGTAGCTGACAGAGGCTTATTTAGCATAATTAAATTTAAAAATATTTAAAAATATAAAAAATATGTTAGCCCATTACGTATAATACAAACAAATACGGGAAAAAAAGAACCGGTAAAAAAGCTCAATAAAAAGTCAAAAGTTCAAAAAAAACAAAATTTATAAATAGTGAAAAATAAATTAGAAACCAGAAGCTAAGTCGAACCAATCAGGGCTAATATTTGAACAGCGAAGGATAATGACAGTGTGGTTCGCTTCCCACTCACACGCACTTTTCTTCTCCTCGCCGCCTATTTCCGTCCCAATTTCTATATATAAATAGCCGAAATACCTTAACCCTTCCTCACTCTTCCCGGATCTCCCCCACCCCACCGAAAACCCGCCCAGATCTTCCGCGCCTGCCAAAGATGGCTCGGCCCACGCTGCTGCTGCTGCTCCTCCTCCTCCTCTGCTCCCACATTGCGCTCTGCTCGTCGGCCGCTTCCGCGGTGAAACCCAAGACCAAGGCCTCCGGCGGCCGCAAGGCGCTCCTGGCCTCCGCCGCCGACGACGGGGTGGAGGGGTCGGTTAAGCCGGCCAAGGCTGCGGCGGTGGCGGGCAAGATCAAGAAGAAGCTCGCCTCGGACGGCAAGAACCAGACCAAGGTTGTGAAGGCGAAGAAATCGGAGTCATCTACCCCCAAAACCACCAAGAAGACGACCACCAAAGCTGGTCGGGATGTGGCCATTGCCAAGCCCAAGCTCCCAAAGCTGGACAAGGCGGCCGCCGGGAAGATCAAGGGTACCGATTCCGCCAAGCCTGCGAAGGTACCGAAGACGAGCGCTGCCAAGGCGGTTAAGCCGGCGAAGGCGGCGAAATCTGAGGCCGCCGCCGCCAAGGCCAAGAAACCGTCCAATTCGACCTTGGATACTGGTGCCAAGCCGGCCAAATTGAGCAAGAAGGCGCAGGTGGTCGCCACCGAGGGGAAGGCGAGTGCCAAGGTGAATGCGACCGTGAGCGAGGGGACGGCGGGGGTGGAGGAGGACGTGGTGTTCGCGGAGGAGGCGGAGGGGACGGAGGACCTCGTCTCCGAGTTCCGGGGGCTGCCGGCGCGGCTGCATGAGACGCTCATGCCGGACCTGGCGCGGCTGTCGTACACGTCCAAGGCGTACCTGTCCGCGGCCAACGCGGGGATTGCCGACGGCGTGCGGCCGATACTGGGCGGCCGGTGGGCCGCGGCGGCTGCGTCCGCGGCGTCGTTGGCGCTGCTGCTGCTGCCGCTATTCATGCTCACGGCGCTGGTGCGGCGGATGGGCTCGTACCTGCCGCTCCTTCACCGCGCGCTGCTGCTCGCGCAGGCGTACCTCGCCATCTACTTCGCCACGCTCGCGCTCGCCGCTGCCGCCACGGGGCTCGAGCCACTCCGCTTCTTCCACGCCGCCTCGCCCGCGGCCTACGCCTGGACGCAGGCCGCGCAGTCGCTCGGCTTTATGGGCTACCTCGTGCTCCAGATGGTCGACCTCGTCGCCGTCTTCTCGGGGGCCGCCTCCCCGGAGGAGGACGACGGCGGGGACGCCACCAAGGCGCTGGGTCTGGCGCAGATGGTGGTGGGCCTAGCCGTCGGCCTGCACTACTACGCCGCCGTGTTCCACCGCGCCGCGGCCGGCGAGGCCCCGCGCGCGAACTGGCGCGTGTACGCCGTGTACGCCGCGTGCTTCGTCGTGGTCTGCGCGTGCGCGCGCGCCGAGAGGAGGAAGAAAGCCTACCTCGCCGGCAGCGACGGCGCAGCCGAGGAGTGGAAGAAGAGCTGATGTGTGGAAACTTCAGCCTTCAGGGCCCTAGGTGAAAAGTTTACAATATGGCGGAAGCCGGAGGGCATGGGTGTAAGAAGGCCGCGAATTTAGAAATGAGGAAAAAAAACCCAATATAAAGCGAAGCAAGAGGAGAAAACTGTTACTTTTCTTTTCTTTTCACTATTATGTTTTCCTTTCTCATTTTTAATTGGTTTGAGTATAGAGGGACAATGTCACAATGGGGGCAAAATAAGCGTTAAATTATTGAGCTTTTTTTTTTTTGCCGAAATGGCAAATTTTGAAGCGAGATTAGCAAAAACGACACCCTCGTAGGCACAATTGCAAAAATGGTACTCTCATCCGCACAGCCATCATGCGGTTTTAACCATAGGGAAACACATGGCGAAGCACCGCACGGCCACCGTGCGAACCACAGGCTGACATGTGGCGAAGCACTGCACGACCACCGTGCAATTTTAGCCACAGGCTGATATGTGGCACTAAAACCGCATGGTGACCGTGTGGTGCTTCGCCTCGTGTTGGCCTATGGGTAAAACCGTACAGTGGCCATGCGGTGCTTCGCTATATGTCGGCCCATGGCTTGTCCGCATGGTGGCCATGCGGTGCTCCCTGCCATTTTTGCAATTCTGGTTACGATGGTGTCATATTTGCTGATCTTGCTTCAAAATTTACCATTTCAACCAAAAACTCTAAATTATTCACATTATGATTGAAAAAAATGTGCCCAGAGGGGGATACCACCTTCCCAATGTGCCAACCTAGGATTTTGTTGAGAAAATAGATGTGTTCTTTTGGTACACTTCATTTTAGTTCCTCTTTTAAATAGATTCTTGCTTTCAATTTTAGAAGTCATAATTCATTTGGAACACGTTAGTTTCTTAACTAGTTTTTTATTTTTTCTTTGCATTATCTATATAGATATAAATAGTGTTCTTATTTACTTTATTTGTTTTCATTTAAATGAATATGTCCGAAAAACTAGCTACCACTATAATGCTATTTTAACCAAAAGCCTAGTTGCACATCACATGCCAATGTGATCTTAGACTCTTAGTAGTTTCACTCAATGTTGCATGGATTAATTTTTGGCAGGGTCTTGCATGGAATTTTGGAATACTAAGGTGGTGATCGGTTCGGCTGAAAAGCTCATGGCTTATTTAGCATAATTAAATTTAAAAAAATTTAAAAATATAAAAAATATGTTAGCACATTACGTATAATACAAACAAATACGGGAAAAAAAGAACCGGCAAAAAAACTCAACAAAAAGCCAAAAGTTCAGAAAAAGACGAAACTTATGAATGTGAAAAATAAGTCAGAAGCCGAAGCCGAAGCCGAGTTATCAGGGCCATACAGAAAGGGAAACGTGTGATGGGGATTGATGATGGTAAGAATTTGGTGAGCTGTTTGGGGGAATATAATAAAGAGGACTGTTTTTCTCGGCTGGAAAAGAACTCTGCTTTTCACGAAGTTTCATGAGATCCTTGGGAATCCGAATTGCTGGTTGTCATGCCCTGATCAGCGTATTGCTCTGGGTAATGCACAAAAGCCGTTCTGGGTCTATTTATATTGGCTTTTTACTAATAGCTTTTATTCTTAATCCATATGTACCAAACTATCGTTTGATGCTTTTGTCAAATACAGAAAATTCGTAGTCTACTGGTGGTTCTATGTACAATAGAATTCAGTTATTGTAGTATCATTATTGAGAGCCCACATAAAAGGCTTAGTATATGTTTATAATGAATAATTAGCATTTTAGTTGAGTTAAATTTGAATTTTATAAAAATTTAAAAAAACTCAGATCTCATAATATTTGCCAGCATTCTCGGTGGAACTGGTCAGACTACTGGGAGGAAGCAATCAGACCGGCCTATGAACGGCAATCTGACTGGTGGTCCGGTGTAATCGAATGTTGGGTGGCGGTCTGATCACTAGGGTAGTGTAATCGATTTCTTGTTGACAGCTACTTTTTTTTAGAAAATATGTTTTGGAATTAGGCTTGTGCAGTCCGACCGGATGTGAGTGGTAGGTGTGTCTGACATTGAAAATACGATCACACCGGTTGCTCAGTTAGACCAGTTAGTGGCTGGTGGTCTAATTGGGGCGGTCTGACTGGCCCTGTGAGAGCGGTCGGACCAGTGGGTGTGCCCAGAAATAGGTTGAGTTGAGATGATTTAGTTTGGGGTTGAATTATGGCTTATGAGCTATGAGGGTTTGTATTGCATTGTATGATGCATATTTTTGACTAGCGTGAGTCAAGTGCATGGAATTTATACCCAATATGGTTTGCTTGGTCTTTAGATGTGCAGGTGGCTTGGAGGTCGTAGCGGTCAACAGCAATGGATCAGGATTAGACAGGGGGCTGAGGTCAGAGCGGTTGTATAAGTCCGGGTGAGACTACATGATTTAAGTGGGAACGACAATGATTGTGAAGAAGCGAGTTAGTGCATATGATGTGCCAAATGACAAGGTCGATGTATGTAGAGACTGTTCGGAGGAGTTTAAATATACGAAGACATGACAGCTAGTCATTACACAGTACATGCTATATGTCAAAGCATGTGAAGATGCTTTGAGGTGACGGTGAAGACAGAGCAAAGAGAATGTGCCTAGAAGCTTTGTCGGGAGTATTTTGGTACTTGACCAAATACCAGATTTATGCCTTAATCAAACTAGATCTAGAAGACCTCATGCCTTTAATTATTAGGAGCAAGAATTAATTGAGTTTTAGGGTTTTTGATATTCTTGTGAACTAGATTTGATTCTCTTCAATTTGGTGAAGTCGAGTTGAAAAACCTTGTGATTCTTCATTAGTTTAGATTTTTATTGCCTTGAACAAGTCTAATGTAAAACTTGAAAGTGTTTGAATGATAATTGAGTAAGTTCTTTGAAATTTGAGCTTTTGTCCCAAGAGATTTTCAAGTATGGGAACAGAGGACCAGTCAGACTAGCTTCAGACCTATGGTCAAATCAGATTGCCGATTAGACCGGTTGCAGGCCGATGGTCAGACTGGCCCATCAATGACGGTCAGACTGGCCCTATGCAGCAGGCTGCTATTTTGTTGGCTCTTGTCTCTAACTTTATTTGCCTAGCTTTGTTGGTATGATCTAAACTTAATGACTATTATAATCACTTAAGTAAAGATTTTAAAAACCTTAGAACAAATTCAGGGATCATTCTCCTCCTTTAATTGCCGATATCGGTCCTACATGTATCCTTGCCTGCATTCTTCATGTAGTTTTGCTTTTTTTTATTATGAATTGTGATATGTTGGTTTGGGCACTTCCTTGACTTGTTCTGCTTCCAAAACATGGAGGCATCAGTGCCCCTTGAGCAAGGTAATTGAAATCACGATTCTAGTCATAGAATCGTATGATTTTACGATCCCACAAAGTTAATCCGACTCAAATAGCATCTTGAGTCGTACCTGATAGAATCACGATCCTAGTCATAGAATTATGTAGAATCACAATAGAATTTTGGTAGAATCATGATAGAATCGTGTAGAATCATGTATTATCTAAGATTATGAAAGACTTAGGTGTTTGGTTGTATCATATCCCTTGATTCAAGTTGTATGTTAAATAGTAAGTAGTTAATAGTTTAGGCATTAAGATTCGAAGGTTTGGAATAATAAAAATTAATTTAATTAATTGTTTGTTTTACATTTTTATGTAAAATGATCATATTATGGCAATATTGATAACATCGCTCTTCTAGTCGTAGCTCTCAATGACATAGAATTTATATCATGATTCTAGTTGCGAATAAGATCTATTTATTAATAAAATTAGATGCCAAGTGACGAAATAAATACTCATATCACTCTTGGAATACATAATAAATTAGAATAAATATGTTTTTGGTTGAATAGTGTAAGATCTTAGATTCTACGATTCAATCCTACCAGAATGTCTCTGATCCAATTCAGAATCACGATTCTGACAACCTTACCCTTGAGGCTTTCGGCACTAGCTCTGCTACTTGCAGCAATCATTTAGGGAGTTTTTATGGACTGGCAGATTTACCAAGCAGCTCTACTCTCTAATGAGTGGCCCTGTTCATATTGGTTTCTGCTTAGAAAAATCAAAAGCCACTTCTCTCCCTGGGGTTAAGTCAAAGGTCACGGATGCATTACGCATCTTACTGCTCTCGCTCCTATCATTCACACACATCTCTTAATCACTTTTCTATCGCTTGCTCACTTCTTCTAAAAGATACTTCTTTTAGCCACTACTATTTATTTTTAGCTAAAAGATATAAGTTATAATCAAAAGGTATCAATAATGATAAAAACTATGAACTTTTACAACAACACATACAACTATACATGGATCCCTCTTGGAAATGCGTTAACAGAAGAAAAAAGAAAGCAGTTCTCGGTGAGAAGCCAGAAAGAAGAAAATGCGCACGAAAAGTAATCACATCAAACTGATCAAATGGATAATAGCCTAATACCGACACTGCTACTACAAAATGGTGACTGAACTGACACTCGCCGTGTTGACGAAAGGCAGGCAGGAAGCGCCGAACAATTGTTGACACTGACCCACAGACGGGGGCTCGCAAACATGTCAACTTCCATGCCTGGCTGTCCATGGATATTACTCCTAGTTGAGTAGTTGTACCTCGCCAGATTTGGTTGGGTGGGTCGCATTTGCTGCACCCGCATGCATGACCCCCAATTACTACTACCACTAATCCATAGTACTAGAGCAGAAGCACTGATGGTGAGGTAAACATCAACAACAAGAACAATAGAACAGCAACGGCAATGATTAATATTAACTAACCATCCTAGTCTAGATTATTGAGCTGGGATTGGACTCACTCACTGATGCTGTGATGCAGTGTGATGCTAAGGATATAATAAATGGGTTGGCATAAGGTCACCTTTCCATGGCTTGCATGGCGCACCCACCGCATACGGTGTTGGTCCCCTCGAAGCGACGATGCGTGCAAGGCATTCGCAACAACGGCACACGTCCAACGGTGTTGGTTACTCCAATTCGTTTAGGGATTGAGGTTGATGCTGGCTGCACTAGATTATTGTAAGGATGACGGAGTGTTTGCTTCTACTTGCACTAACTCGGCCGATCCAGTCAACCGTTGTGCGACCTGTTCACTGACGTTTGACGGCCAGCGTTTTCGATAGTGAAAACTCGCCGAGACCGCAAATTCGGCCTGATGCCATTAGACTTGATATTTTAGATTACGGTTAATGACTTTTGGTTATGATTGATGATTTTTATCTATGTTTTTGAAACGGTGATGGATGGTTCCGTCCATGCGGACGGCACGCATGATTCTAAACTCAAGAAGCTATTCTCGAAACGGCTTCGAGAAATTATTTAGAGAAATCGACCTATTTATTTTAATTTAAAAAAATCGAAGTCGAAAGTGAAAAAAAGGACCCAAAGTCATTAGTGTTTAGGGCCTGTTTGGGAGAGCTCCACCACTGAAAACGTGGATCTGGAGCAGCAGCTCCACCATGGAGCAGCTCCACCGTGGATCTGGGATCCCACCATGGAGTGTTTGGCTTGTACAGCACCTCCAGATCCACGAAATTGAGGTTTTGGTGGGAATGTCCACTTTTGGTGGGATGGGGTGTGTAACCAGTGACATTGGTGGGTAATTACCACCCAACTCCACGGTGGAGCACCCCTTGAGGAGCTCCATGAAATTTATGGATCTGGCCCTCAGATCCAGGATTTTGGTGGATCCAGATTTCGCGGAGCTGGAGCGTTTGGGTAAAATTTCGTGAAGTGAAGCTATTTTTCGTGGATTAGAGCTGATAAAGCTCTTCCAAACAGACACTTAGGCTGCATACTTACCTACTCCACTACATAGGCAGAGCGCTCGCGACTCGTGTCGTGTCACAGCCTCACAGGAAATCAAACACACCACTCACCATCTATAAATGCATGTGGTGGTTAACGGCGCCGTTATCTCCTGTCACCTCCATCTTCGTATCTCGGCCATAACACTGTGTGATCTACCAGTATCATTTTTCTTTGGCTTTTTCACTCTCTCGGAGCACTGAGAGAGCGAGCCAGCGAGAGGCAAATAAATACCCAGTCATTAGTACAATTTTAATGCGTGAAAGCTACTTGACACTTGCATTGTCGCCCCGACCGTGACATTAACTAGCTAATTAACAGGCGAGCATAAATCCTAATGTTCTCACGCGTCAGAATGTTTAAGCATTAGAGATGCTAGTGACAGGCAGGTCTCCTGGCTAGAGCTCCCACGCGCAAGGGGACAAGAAGCAGGCGTTGGTGTTGGGTCACAGGCGAGGCGCGCATATATCGGAATGCGAAGACGCAGCGTCGTCTTCTGGCCGCGGCCGGGGGCAGTCCACGCGCTTTGCTTTCGAATGGGCGCCGAAACCAATCACCGACACTCTGCATTTACTCCAACGAAAACACACTACTCACTGCCATACTGATACGGCATCGTCAGTATCTCTACTGTACTGTGCCAGCAGTAGTAGTAGCATCCGTGTACAGGTCCAGGACAAATTGCTTCACCAAGGCAGTGTTTTCTCGCGACCCCAACGCGCGCTTCAGCCAGCAAATGTGTAAGCCGTAATGCATCTTTGCGTCATTGCAATCCCATTCACCAATGGGGAAATCTAGTTGTCCACAGTAGTTGACTAATCCTCCCAGCTCTGAAGTCTGAACCGTTGATAATGACTTTAGAGTCAGAACTCACTGGATGCTTTGTCGTCTGATGGAGATTATTAGGAGATATATATGCCACATTCATAATCAATTTACCCGGAGAAAAGAAAAAGGAATGGTTTGTTCTTAGTAGCAGACCCAGGGGGTCAGTTTGTTGAGGTCTGTGTACTATTGTTGGCCTGCTTTCAATTGACATTGTGTTCCTTGAGAAAATGTGTAGAGGTTGAACAAAGATAAATTTTGTCAACATTTCTGTATGTATATGTATCACCTAGTGATAGGAACATGCTCGTGAAGAATGAAGCTAGTAACAAATGTGCTCAGAAATGTGTACATATGTGTAGTTGCGAACATCAACCAGTAATGATTGATTTTTTCCATTGGTAAATGCAGAACATAGACAAAGGCATTAGTTCAGTGGGATGAGTGAAATTTGATTTAATTGGAAACAACCCACTTTATTTTGATTGAAAGATCTGTTTTTGCTGGCTTACATGAAGATACATAAATACAGTGCTTTTATTTTCATGAAGTCACAATACTGGAACACAGTTATATGAGAAGCATATGCACTGCTGCCTTCACAATACATTTTCTTCCTCGAGGACGAAGCTAGACACGAAATAGTATAAGCTGGCAAGTCCATGTGAAAAAAATAAAAATAGAGAACCGGCAGGATTGAAAAGGCTACATGGACCACAATTAGCGTCCGTTGTTGAGGGACAATGTGAGAAGGTCCAATATATTATTGTGATGAATTAGATTTTGAAATTAACAGACTTTACATATTGTCAGTATTTGTTGTCAGACAAACTAGTCTGACCGCTGGCTAGTTGCCGGTCTAACCGCTGAGTAGTGAACGGGGGTACCCGATCTTCACGACATAAGATCTCATTTAAAGGGTGTAAGATCGAAGAGGCCGACTAGAGGGGGGTGAATAGGCGGTTTTAAAATTTTCGTCTAATTTCAATTAGCAATTTTAAACTTAATGATTTCCTAGAGCAAGTAAACAATAGTACTACTAGACAATCTAGAAAGGCTCAATTGATCACTAGTACAAGTAATTGACTAAAAGTAATAACAATTAGCTTAGGTCAAAGTTTTCTACTCTAAGCAAGCAATCAAATTATTCAAATGAAGAGTATTCCTTGAATGAAAGTAAGCACAAGAGAGCAAACCACAATTGACACAATCACTTTTTACCGTGGTGATCGGAGACTTGCCGGTCTCCCCTAGTCCACGTTGAGGTAAGCCCGAACGAATCGGACCGGCTCCACGAATTGAGCCTAATCACCTCGATCACTAGCGGTAGCTCTTTCCCTCTCCGGGTAGGCGAGCTCCGAGCCTTCAGAATCTTCCAGGCCTTCTCACAATCTTCTTGAGAAGATCACCGGAACCTCCGCCAAGCCGTCTAGGTGCCGGCAAGCACCAAGAGTAACAAATCACAGTGGGCTTGATCACTCTCAAGTGCCAAATGAATCAAACTAGGATGCAATGCACTCGAAAAGGCTCAACTACCTCAATTGAATGCTCAAGTGTGCAAATGAGGTGTAAGAGGTTGCTCTATGCTTATGAATGTTCAATGGGGGTTCAACAACAAGTACAAGTGCTGGTGGGGTTGAATTTATACCCCCACCAACCTCAAATAGCCGTTGCAATAAACAATCCTGAAAATTCAGGGAAAACGGAACTACCGCCGTTGTAAGGGCTGTACTTCCGGATTTCCGCCGACTCTACAGAACGGCTATGTCAGACGCTCAGAAGTGACCGTTGGATAATGAGTGTAGTACTACCGCCGTTGAAAACGTGGTACTTCCGGATTTCCTGAAGTTCCGCTCCTTGCCCCGGTACTTCCGATCTCAGCGAGGTTAACTCCAACTCAGGGCGCTCTCTGGAAATAAAGTTCCGCTCAAATGTCCAGATCTACCGGCCTTGCGGTAGTTCCGCAGTTCAATCCGCGGTACTTCCGTTTTTCCAGAGGCTAAGTTTGATTCCGGGCGCTCTCTGGAATTAAAGTTCCGCTTGGGAGGCCGAAACTTCCGCGCTTGCGGTAGTTCCGCCATTCAACCTGCGGTACTTCCGATTTCCGAGAGACTAAGTTTGATTCCGGGCGCTCTCTGGAATTAACGTTCCGCTCGAAGGCCCGGTACTTCCGGCCATACGGTAGTTCCGCCTATAGAACGCCAGTACTACCGAAATTTCTGGCAATGCATGATTTTGATTCAATTTTAATTTCTAAATGCATGCATGATCCTAAATTGATCCATAAGACCCATAAGCACATGATCAAACATTTTACCATGATCCTTCTTAATAGTACGGCATCTAATCTATAATCCGGTCTTCCAACCATTCTCCAAGACCGGTAAAAATGAAAGATCCCTAAACTATTTACCTTGTCGACGTGGAGCCCTTTGAATCTTGCGACATCTTTTTATGTGCCTCTTTCCTTTACCTTGAGACTAATTCTTGCAAACACTTAACACACAAATTAGTCCCATGATCACATAGTGTCATTAATTACCAAAACCAATATTTTTAGGGGCCTAGATGCTTTCAATCTCCCATGAACATCACATAATATTAAAGCACAAATTTCAAAGGTATGCATACACAAGTAAATAGTATTTAGGACAAGATAAAACCACAGTTCATTACATCAAGCAAACAACTGAACATCCATAGAGTTTAAACATCCCATAAGCATCACATGGTTCATTACACCATACTTTATTACATAGCCAAATAGATAGATAAAAGTTTATTTCTGCACTTTCTGCAAGCTTCATTCTTCTCCTTGCTTCATTTCTCCCCCTTTGGCATCAAAGTACCGAAAAGGAGAACTAGTCCTGAGCTGCACGAGGAGAAGGAGAGCTGCGGCGACGAGTGCGACGAGAGTAGTGAGGTGGAGCCACAACGCTCTCAAGGAATGAGACGCAATCCCCGAGAGATGAGACATAGGTGATCAAAGTGGCAACCTGCCCTGAAGTCTCAATCTGGCGCTCCTCAAGCCTGAGGATGGCGGAGTAGATCTGGGACAGTGTCACATCGCCTTCACCCTGAGGAGGAGGAGGATCGGCGGCTGCTGGTGGCTGAGGTTGTCCAAGAGGCTCTGCACGAGGCTTGTAGGGCTTGTGCACGGTGCAAAGTGCTCCTCTATATCCGGTCTTGCGAATGATCAGGGCCATAATAAAAGGAGCAAAGTTGATTCTCCTGTTTCTGTCATTCTTATTGGCATCTATTTCCCGGATGATGAGATCCACAACGTCGAACTTCTCACCAAGCATAATGTAGTCAATCACGTTCCAGGCGTGGCCACGGATAGCGTCATAATTCCCACTCTTTGGATAAATGGTATGGTTGATAATCCTGTTCACAAGACTGGGAATTGGGAGCAATCCTATTGTCGTCCCTGGTACACGATCAGCTGCCTAGTCATAATAATCAGTATAAGCAGCAATGGGAAGTGCCGGCTTGCTGAATACCTTCTCATAAGTACTGGACTCAGTACCAAGCGCCAGCTCAAACTCATGTTTTGTGCACTCAATAACCTGCTGTCCAGTCATCCAGCACAGATGCTCGTAAGTGGGAGAGATGTACAAGGTGGCATAGAACTGCCGGATCATCTCCTCCTGATAGCTGCACTGAAAAGCGACCAGGTGGTGGATCCCCGCTTGTTGAAAAAGCCAGTATGCACCATCAAACTTGTCAATCTGTGACAAGTGATCCCAATCTACATACTTGTGCTGGGCAAACTTGCGCAAAGGACCATACATTTCTCTATAGACTTGCTCCTGAAATTTTGTATGGAACTTCGGGTTCTGAGAGTTGCAGGGGAGAATGTACTGATTGCGACGGCGCATGATAGGGTAATCATCACTGGAGATTTTGGAGAGATCCACTTCTTGATCTTGCGCCGCGGGCATTTCTTCATCAGATTCCTCAGACTCCTCATACTGCTCTTGAGAAGCCTCGGTCCCCTCGGATTCCTCGGACTCATTCTCAGAGTCGGAGGCGGGACCTTTTCCCCTGTCCTCATGCTCTGGCTCAGGAAGGGCAGGAGTCGAGGAGGATTGTCCTGGAGTTCCCACATAAGACTTGTGAGAAACATTCTTCATCCTCGGCATCTTCAAGGACAGAGATAAGGTAATCAAGGAGTGAGCTAGGATATGCGAGGATTAGGTTTGAAATGAAAATAATGAGTTTCTGCTGTTCCAGGAAAATCGGAAGTACCGGCGGCAAAACTGCGGAACTTCAGGGAAAAACGGTAGTTCCGGCATTCAAAATGCGGAACTTCCGGTACCCCGGTAGTTCCGGCCGCTCGACCGGTAGTTCTGAATTTTCTAGGCATTTCTAGGGCATGTTCAATCTTCAATATTTTGGGGTATTTCTTGATTTGAATCCAATGCATGTATGAATAAACATTGTAATACCCCAAATATACTAATTTTCCCTAAGATTTTTCAGCAAAAATCATCACATTTTCAAATTTAACCTAAACCTAACCTAGGGTTTTTAGAACAAGATAAAAGGAGGGTTTTGATCCAATTTACCTTGTGGAGTCGAAGGAGGGGAACCCTAGAAGTGCAGAGAAACAACCCAAAACAGAAATATCTCCTTTGATTTGAAGATCGGGAGAGGAGGAGGTTTTGGGAGAGAGAGAGAGAGGGGAAGAGAGGAGGGGTGCAGCTTGGAGGAGACGAGATGAGAGAGAGAGAAGAGTTAAGAGAAAAAGGGGTAACTGCAGGAGGGTGGGCGGTTTTGGAAACCGCATTAACTTTCGCAGAAAATAGAAGTTCCGCGGTTTACACGCCGGTAGTTCCGTTTTCACAGAAATTTCGGAAGTACCGCAAAAACAACAGCGGTAGTTCCGGATTTTCTAACTGGAGCGGAAGTACCGCACGAAGCACTGCGGTAGTTCCGATTTGTCTGGAACTTCTCAGGAATTGAGCTTTGCAACTTGAAATTATGCAAATGATCCCTAGTTTTGCACTCAATAAAGTCATTCAGGATCATTTTGCATCAATTGAGCTATTGCTATACTTTGAAACTAATTTTTATGAAAATAATCAAATTTTTGACCAAAATAGAAGATAATTCATTGAAATTCCACATAAGAACTCCAAATGAGCATAAATGAATGAAAATTGATTTCAAGCTACATTTGAGTAATCTATAACATTTAATTCATTCCTCAATTTGCAAAAGCGGCTTTCATCTAATGGTTCGGTGAAAATGTCCGCTAGTTGATCTTCGGTTCGGATGTGGCTAATTTCAATATCTCCCTTGCTCACATGATCTCTCAAGAAATGGTGGCGTATATCTATATGCTTGGTTCTTGAGTGTTGAACGGGATTGTTGGATATTTTGACGGCGCTATCATTATCACACAAAAGAGGCATTTTATCAAATTTTATCCCATAATCCAACAATGTTTGCCTCATCCAAAACAATTCAGCACAACAACTACCCACGGAGATATATTCGGCTTCGGCGGTTGAAAGGGCTACGGAATTTTGTTTCTTGGATGACCAACATACTAGAGACCTACCTAGTAATTGACAACTACCCAAGGTGCTTTTTCTATCCACTTTCAACCCGCATAATCGGAATCCGAATATCCAATTAATTCAAATTTTGCACCTTTGGGGTACCAAAGCCCTATGCTTGAGGAATGTTTTAAATATCTTAGAATTCTCTTTACGGCCATCAAATGACACTGTTTTGGAGAAGCTTGAAACCGTGCACACATGCAAACACTAAACATAATGTCGGGCCTAGATGCGGTAAGATAGAGTAAACTACCAATCATGGATCTATAAAGTTTTAAATCTACCGACTTACCTCCTTCGTTGAGGTTTAGATGCCCGTTTGTTGCCATGGGTGTCTTGATAGGTTTTGCTTCTTCCATTCCGAATTTCTTGAGTAGATCTTTGACATACTTCGTTTGGCTTATAAACGTCCCATCTTTATATTGTTTGATTTTAAGTCCAAGGAAGTAGCTTAGCTCACCAATCATCGACATCTCGAATTCCCTAGACATCATCTCACCAAATTCTTTGCAAAAATCTTGATTAGTAGAACCAAATATAATATCATCAACATAGATTTGACATACAAAAAAATCATCATCGGTAATTTTTGTAAACAGAGTTGTGTCTACTTTACTAATTTTAAAGCCTTTTGAGACAAGAAAGTTACGAAGGCGTTCATACCAAGCTCTAGGAGCTTGTTTTAAACCATAAAGCGCCTTTGAAAGTTTATAAACATGATTAGGATATTTGTCATCTGCAAATCCCGGGGGTTGTTCTACAAATACTAATTCGGAGATTGTTCCATTAAGAAATGCACTTTTAACATCCATTTGAAATAATTTAAGGTCGAAGCATGATGCAAAAGCAAGCAAGATTCTAATTGACTCAAGTTTAGCTACGGGTGCAAATGTTTCATTATAGTCTAAACCCTCTACTTGAGTGTAACCTTGCGCAACTATTCTTGCTTTATTTCTTACCACAACTCCATTCTCATCTTGTTTATTCCGGAAGACCCATTTTGTGCCAATTACGTTGTGCTCCATGGGTCTTTCCACCAAAGTCCAAACTTCATTTTGAGCGAAGTTGTTCAACTCTTCATGCATAGCATTTACCCAATCCGGGTCATCTAGAGCTTCATCTACACGTTTAGGCTCAAAAGAAGACACAAAATAGTAATGTTCACAAAACGAAGCTACTCTAGAGCGAGTTTGGACACCCTTACTCACGTCACCCAATATTTGATCTATTGGATGATCCTTGGCTATTGCATTGTGAATCTTGAAAGTATTTTGCGGTTGATCCTTTTCTTCATCTTCTATGATTTGAACATCGTTTGTTGTAGACGAGGAGGGAGGCTCCACTTGTCTTGATGAGCTTGGTGACGTTTGATCTTCTTTTGGCTTAATGTCTCCAATTTGCATATTCTCCATTGCTTTGCGAAGACCTTCATCTCCTACATCATCCAAGTTCTCATGCTCTTCTTGAGAGCCATTAGTTTCATCAAATTGGACATCACATGATTCTTCTACTAAACCCGAATTTTTGTTAAATACACTATAAGCTTTACTATTTGAAGAATAACCTAAAAGAATGCCTTCATCACATCGACTTTGAAATTTAGAGAGCCGAACACCCTTTCTTAGAATATAGCATTTGCATCCAAATACTCTAAAATAGGAAATGTTCGATTTTCTTCCTACAAGAAACTCATAGGAAGTCTTTTTCAAAAGACGATGCAAATAAAGACGATTTATGGCATGACAAGCGGTGTTAATGGCTTCCGCCCAAAATTTATCGAAAGTATTATATTCATCAAGCATTGTCCTAGCCATTTCTATTAATGTGCGATTTTTCCTTTCTACAACTCCATTTTGCTCCGGAGTGTAGGTTGTAGAAAGTTCGTGCTTTATTCCAAGTTCATCACAAAAATCTTCAACTTTTGTATTTTTGAAATCGGAACCATTGTCACTTCTAATTTTCTTTATTTTAAAATCAAATTCATTTTGGGCCCTTTTAGAAAAGCTTTTGAAAATCCCGGAGGTTTGACTTTTGTCATTTAGGAAGAAGACCCATGTGTATCTAGAGTAATCATTCACAATGACTAAACAATAGCTATTACCTCCAATGGTCTTATAGGTTGTTGGCCCAAACAAATCCATATGTAAGAGCTCTAATGGCCTAGAAGTTGACATGATACTTTTGGAAGGGTGAGAATTAGCGACTTGTTTTCCGGCTTGACATGCACTACAAAGTCGATTTTTCTCAAACTTCACATCCTTCAAGCCAACCACTAAGTCATGCTTAAAAAGCTTTTTAAGTTGAACCATACCCACATGACCTAGCCTTCTATGCCATAACCAACCTAAACAAGTTTTTGCAATTAAACAAATTTTTAAACAAGACTCATTTGAAGTAAAATCTACTAAACAGAGATTTCCAAATCTAAAGCCTTTAAAAACAAGTTCATTGTTATTTTCTTTTGAGATAACAACATTTTCCTTTGAGAATGAGCATGTTACCTAAATCACATAATTAAGCAACAGAAAGCAAATTGAAATTCAATGTTTCAACTAAGGATACATTAGAAATGGAAAGATCGTTTGAGATAGCGATTTACCCAAACCAAGTACCTTTCCTTTGCTATTGTCTCCAAATGTGATTTTGTCATTGCTTCCACTCTCAAAGGTAGTGAACATTTTCCGGTCTCCGGTCATGTGTTGAGTGCAACCGCTATCTAACACCCAATGCCTTCCACCGGTTTTATAGTTCACCTACAAAAGAAAATCAAGCTCTTTTAGGTACCCAAATTTGTTTGGGTCCTTGGAGGTTAGTAACCAAGGTTTTGGGCACCCAAATGGATTTCTTCTTAGCACCCAAAATCGAGGTGCCAATAAAATGAGCAATAACATTTCTATTTGAGGTTTTCTTAAGCATGTAGCATGAATCATATAAACCAATGGAATATAGTTTATTCTTGGAACACTCATTTTGCACATGACCAATATTCCGGCATTTGATGCAAAACTTACCATTCTCTTTTACAAACCTTGGAGGTTTGTATGCCGGCTTCTTACCCTTTTTGGGGACATATCCAAGTCCCTCTTTATTAAAAGAGCATCTTTGACCGCTTAGTAACTTATCAAGGGTTTCCTTTCCCTTGTAAACTCTTTCTAATCTTTTGTTCAATTTTAGCACTTGTTCTTTAAATTCTTGTTTTCATTAGTAAGCACATCATCATGAACAAGATTTAAAACATTTCTAGAATCAACACTAGATGAACAAGGCATGGCAAGTAGATCATCACAACATGTAGATATGCTAGATTTTGATATTGCTATACTAGGCATTTCATTCAAAATATCACAAGTGACTCCAATGCCAGTACTAGATTTATGATTTTCTTGGAGAAGCAAATCATGAGCTTCCTTTAGCTCCTCATACGAGTCTTTGAGAGAAATGTGTTCTCTCTTCAAGACCTTAAACTTTGATTTTTCTTTTCCAAGAAACTCATTCAATTCAACTAACATATCCATCAAGTCATCATATGAAGGCTCATCATCATCAAGCAATTTTGCCTTTTCTCCTTTAGCCATAAGGCATGTAGGAGTAGAGAATAGTGATGGAGCCTCCTTGATGGCGATGCCCACGAGCCCCTTCTTCTTGGGAGATTCGTCCTCGCTTGAGTCGGAGTCGGAATACTCCTCCTCGGAATCCCACTCACCAATATGGGCTTCGTTCTTGCCATCCTTGTGGAGTTTCTTGAAAAGCTTTTTCTTGCCGTTGTAGTTCTTCTTCTTTGATGACTTCTCCTTGTCATGTTTCTTTGTGGGGCATTGAGAGGCAATGTGCCCCTTCTCATCACATTCATAGCAACGAATGTTGCTATACTTCTTGTTGTAGGAGGAATGTCCCTTCTTGGTCTTCTCATAGCTAGTGCTTCGATTTGAGCGCCTCCTCATGAACTTCTTCATTCTTCTCACTAGAAGCGCCAATTATTCTTCGGAATCCTCCTCCTCATCATCTTCGGATTCTTCACTTATCACCGCTTTAGCCTTGAAGGCGGTGATCTTCTTGCTCTTGGAAGAGGATTGCTCCAAGAGCTCTTCCTTGTCCTTCTTGTAAAGCTCGTTGGTGATGAGGTTGCCCAACAATTGAGTTGGTGTCATTCTTGCCAACTCCGGTGAGTTGAGGAAGAGTGTCACCAACACTTCATATTTCTCCGGTAAGGCCCTAAGCATCTTTCGAACAATATCAAGATCGGAAAGGTTAGTTCCAAGACCCTTGAGCTCATTCACTATGTTGTTGAGCCTTGAGTACATCTCATTGATGTCTTCATGGGGCAACATCGTAAATGTCTCATATTTGATTCTTAGCCGATGCAATTTGGCTTCCTTGACCGTGGATGTCCCTTCGTGTATTTCCGAGAGGGTGTTCCAAATAGCGTGAGCCGTTTCAAGGTTGCTCACTCTATTGAACTCATCTGCGTTCAAGGCTCCAAATAAAACATTCATAGCTTGGGCGTCTAAATGAGCGTTATGCCCGTCTTGTTCCGTTGGGTGATCCGGATCAAGAGCCATAACATAACCCTCATTTACGACTTTCCAAATATGAGGACTCATGGCCTTCAAATAAATAGACATCCTAATTTTTCAATAAGCATAGTTTGAGCCATCAAAGAAAGGCGCCTTTCCTATTGCAATCCCCTCGCTAGCCATCCTTTTCTCTCTAGACGGTTAAGCCTAAAATTGATTTCCTAGAGCAAGTAAACAATTGTACTACTAGACAATCTAGAAAGGCTCAATTGATCACTAGTACAAGTAATTGACTAAAAGCAATAACAATTAGCTTAGGTCAAAGTTTGCTACTCTAACTAAGCAAGCAATCAAATTATTCAAATGAAGAGTATTCCTTGAATGAAAGTAAGCACAAGAGAGCAAACCACAATTGACACAATCACTTTTTACCGTGGTGATCGGAGACTTGCCGGTCTCCCCTAGTCCACGTTGAGGTAAGCCCGAACGAATCGGACCGGCTCCACGAATTGAGCCTAATCACCTCGATCACTAGCGGTAGCTCTTTCCCTCTCCGGGTAGGCGAGCTCCGAGCCTTCACAATCTTCCGGGCCTTCTCACAATCTTCTTGAGAAGATCACCGGAACCTCCGCCAAGCCGTCTAGGTGCCGGCAAGCACCAAGAGTAACAAATCACAGTGGGCTTGATCACTCTCAAGTGCCAAATGGATCAAACTAGGATGCAATGCACTCGAAAAGGCTCAACTACCTCAATTGAATGCTCAAGTGTGCAAATGAGGTGTAAGAGGTTGCTCTATGCTTATGAATGTTCAATGGGGGTTCAACAACAAGTACAAGTGCTGGTGGGGTTGAATTTATACCCCTACCAACCTCAAATAGCCGTTGCAATAAACAATCCTGAAAATTCAGGGAAAACGGAACTACCGCCGTTGTAAGGGCTGTACTTCCGGATTTCCGCCGACTCTACAGAACGGCTATGTCAGACGCTCAGAAGTGACTGTTGGACAATGAGTGCGGTACTACCGCCGTTGAAAACGCGGTACTTCCGGATTTCCGGAAGTTCCGCTCCTTGCCCCGGTACTTCCGATATCAGCGAGGTTAACTCCAACTCAGGGCGCTCTCTGGAAATAAAGTTCCGCTCAAATGTCCGGAACTACCGGCCTTGCGGTAGTTCCGCAGTTCAATCCGCGGTACTTCCGTTTTTCCAGAGGCTAAGTTTGATTCCGGGCGCTCTCTGGAATTAAAGTTCCGCTTGGGAGGCTGGAACTTCCGCGCTTGCGGTAGTTCCGCCATTCAACCCGCGGTACTTCCGATTTCCGAGAGACTAAGTTTGATTCCGGGTGCTCTCTGGAATTAACGTTCCGCTCGGAGGCCCGGTACTTCCGGCCATACGGTAGTTCCGCCCATAGAACGCCGGTACTATCGAAATTTCTGGCAATGCATGATTTTGATTCAATTTTAATTTCTAAATGCATGCATGATCCTAAATTGATCCATAAGGCCCATAAGCACATGATCAAACATTTTATCATGATCCCTCTTAATAGTACGACATCTAATCTATAATCCGGTCTTCCAACCATTCTCCAAGACCGGTAAAAATAAAAGATCCCTAAACTATTTACCTTGTCGACTTGGAGCCCTTTGAATCTTGCGACATCTTTTTATGTGCCTCTTTCCTTTACCTTGAGACTAATTCTTGCAAACACTTAACACACAAATTAGTCCCATGATCACATAGTGTCATTAATTACCAAAACCAATATTTTTAGGGGCCTAGATGCTTTCAAAGGGTAAATATGTGGGTAACCTGAAATCCTGTGAATTCTGATGAACGGAAGCACATGATTGTATGTCTCGATTACAGACTCCTATATACCGAAATTCAACTAGTAACATGCTCTGGATCTCCGGCTTCTCACCACATTAAGACAGATGACGTTGATGGTCTGTGAGGAACAATAAGAACACTTGTAACAGGTAATTTAGTGGAACGCTAACTAGTTGGCTTCCCAACTCTCATGACAGTGCACGGCATAAACTAAAGAGCAAAAATTGCTTTGACTTAAAATTAATGTTCAAGAGTTACAGTGCACAGTGGTTCAGGATTTATGCCTTCGTACAAGCCTAGTCGGACTCACAGAAGGAAAACAATTCGAATTCGATTCTAATTCCTAATTTAAACCAAAAGCAATAAGAAGTGGCTGGCTAGTTGTCTTGGTTTGTGCGCCCATGAGGTAGGCCCCACATGGTGGCTGGCCCATGAGGGTGGCGCACAACTCACTTGACAACATCCCAACTTTTCTTGTAGCCCAAGTATTCGTTTTCAGTCCATTTGAAGTTTTGGCATCACCATCATCTCAAAACTAAACTAAAATGAATACTAAAACCCAAAAACTATTTATTATATGCCTTATTATAGACACAAAGCAGCCCATGACATATGGAGCTTGGCTAAAAACTCAAACGGACTCAAAAGTGAAGATTGGACACAATCGAGCTTCTGAAACTTAGTCTTCTCCAATCTTCAATTTGAAGCTTGAAAACTTGATTCAAGCATCTTGTTAGCTTTTCCCACTGATATAATTGAAGTGTCAATGTCTCCTCCTTTTAGACCTTCTCTTGGTGTGCCAGCCTCCCTCACCTCCTACTTGGTAGCACCAATTTCTTGCTCACCTAATAACCTAAGAATATACAAAGTGGAAGCATTAGATAGCAAGTTGTCCTTAGCAGTGAAACCAAAGGAACTTAGGATCAGATTCACCAGTTTAGGGAGTTCCCTTGCTCTAGCTCGAGTGATTGGTCTCTATACAATTGTTGCAGAGCTTCAACTGTAGGACCAACACTAGTCTTGTTATTGTCATTGTTGCTTAAATCTGATAATGGAAGTGATGATGGTGTAGATGAAGCCTTAATGATAGTGATGTCCTCATCAAGTGGTATGACCAGAGGTTTAATGGTGGCTGCAATTTACCAGAACTGGTGGTTTGCGCTGGACTTGACTGGTTTGAAAGGCCCTTTGTTGTAGTCAGACCAACCCTAGGAATTGGTTATGTGGTTTTCGGATGAATTAAATTTTGATTGGTCAGTGCATTTATGTTGCAAGAAGCATATTTTAGAAAATGTAGATTAAGTTGTGAAGAATTTGTTCCTGAAAATAATTTTTATCTTTGGATGTACAGGGAACCTTTGGAGTTAACCATGGTCAATGGTGAGGATCGGAGATATGCACATGGAGTAGCCGAGACCTAGAACGGTTAAGGATACTGGGTAAGATGGTTGAGCTCAAGTACGACACGAGGAAGGCGGGAAATATTGAAGGGAAGGTTTAATCGATGGGATGCATCAAGTGGCTTGGTTCGTCCAAGTGAGACGTGGTCTGGTGGAACTAGAATGGAAGAGACTTACCGATGTGTGGCAAGCCATTAGTTCACCTATATGTGGCAAGTATGATGATTGCTTGCAAGAGAAGATGAAGACTGAGTCAAGATGAGGGTATTTTGGTAATTTGCCAAAACACCGAAAAGTTCTTTTGATCAAAACTGTGATGCTTGGAAAAGCAGTTTAGGTCAAGTGGATACTGAGAAGATCAAGTGGATCAAAAACCAAAGACTTAGTAGATCCAGGATCATGTGCTTTGAAAAGCGTGTATGAATAAAACCCCGTGTTGTGTGGGGTTAACGGGTTTCCCCAAATGTTTTAGTGGATGGTACCTATTAGAGTTAGATGTGGGCTAGTTGTCTCTTCTATTTAACGAGTTGGGATAGAGACTTGCAAGCTAACCATCACAACCATACAAGATTCTAAACTTGTGTTCTTGGGTTAGGGTTAGAGAAAAATAAGTGTTGTGATGTGATATCTTATCCTCTAGGTGGAGTGACTGTAAAACTTTCATCCTAAAGTAGCAATATATTAACTTTGTCCATCGGTCATGATGTCTCTTTGTTTTGGTTGATTTGCTCTTGTTCTTGTTGGTTTTGATCTCTTCACTCTTTGTTTTGATCTTGCTGTGTGCTAGGGATGTATAAGAGATAGAGATGATTCATGGAGATCAAATACCACTCATTTAGACACCAAGTCTTGCAGGATTTTGAAGTTACTTGATTTTGCTTAGTTTTGGTATATTCTTGAGGTTTCTTGATCCTAAAGTTTTTGCTTTGAGTCTTTAAGATGAACCTTATTAATTGAACTTTAATAGATAAATCCTTAATACTAGTGTTGGTAGCTAGAATCTTCACTAGAAAATATCTAGTTTCAATTATTGCAATTAGTTTGTCAAATGAATGTTTTGCAAAAATAAGAAAATTTTGTGAACTATTTCTTTACGTAAAAAGAATCATAATAATCTCATTTTGTTAAGTATTACATATAAATAATTGTATTTTTGAAGACTTGCAGAGTACTCTATGTACTCACTTTGCAATTTACAAAATCATCTAAAGGATTACAAAGATGAAAGAGGAGTATACGATTATTTATTCATGTGTGGCTTTGATGATGGACGTTCGGATTACTAGGTCGTATTTCTCTAGTCAGTTACCTGGCTTATTTATGGACCATCTTCAGAGTTTTATTTTGTTTTTAATGTATTTTGTAAATTGGAGAGAATCTTAGCTGTAATAAGTGATCATAAAGCCAGTACTCAATATTGTTTTGTTGTGTATTCATCATTATTCAACTAGGTATATTAGTTTTGATCTAAAATTAGTGTGATAATACTCTCGAACGAGGAAAAGAATCCCTTTGAAAGAATTGAACGAGAAGCTGTATGAGATGAAAATCTTATGTACGGTTTTTTAGAGGGACGGTAAAGGTGACTTATCTGTTTACTTTTCTACTACAACCCCAAAAAACCTAACCCTGCCTTGTATATTACGGAGAGGGTTAGAATACAGAAAATCCGATCCCGACCATAAACAAACAGGTTGGCCCACTAAATAACCGTATTGCTCACCCATAAAATCCTCATAGTTACTGGCGAAAAGCCCATAAAAGCGCAATATTCTGGCGCGTCGGCGACGGCGAGGTGGAACAGGGAGAGCGGAGGCGATTCGGCGAGGTCGCTGCCCGGGGCGTGAGGCGGAGCGTGGGAGCAGCGAGGCTCGGGATTCCGGCCTCTCGGCGGTCGGCGGGGGAGGAACGCATTCTGCTTTGCTCGTCGAGGATGGTGGCGCATCAGCGGTGGACGAGCGCGGGCAGGCAGGCGGACAAGCGGTTGTCAGCCATGGGCAGAAAACAATGAGTTCTACTCTTCTAAACTTGGGAGCATCGAGATAATCTACTCCGAATCTACCATACTGTGTGAACGTCATAATTTGCGGTGGCTTGTGATGATAATCTTCAGTCAAGATGTTAAATTCACTATTTTTTGTTTCCATCATCCTAGAAAGAGTTAGGGCATGGAATTTGATTAATTAATTTGTACAAGTACTTTGTTGTAGATATCATATACACAGGGACATCTTAACAAATGCACAAGTGTTTTCAGCATAGGTAAACTAGAATACTAGATTACTAGAAGTCTTTAGAATCTGATACGAGTACCAGTGCACAAGCTCAAAAGAAGGCTAATGTTTCTCGAAAAGAAAAAAAAACAGGCTAATGTTTGTAAAAGTTTAATCTGAGTGACACTACTGTTGATTCGGGAAACAAAATGAGAAAGTTAACCTTCTAATTTAGTTCTGGTGCGACTAAAACTCATGCATGTTGAGTTCACTAGTATGTATATAGCCATGGCTCTTCCTCTAAAAAATATATATATAGCCATGGCTGAACCATATCTGAACCATGGCTTGCGACAGTCCGTTCAGGGCATGCAGTTAGTTTTTAGTGCCCTCATCTTTCAGCATCTTGTCCTGAAAATACCTACGCATTTTTAGTGTGGGGTGATTTGGAAGGACACCAACTGCACTTCTGATGGCAACCTCAGCAGCCTCCACCTCCCAAGCCCTCGCACCATTACAATAAACAATGATGTCAACCTGCTTGAGGCAAGTGAGGTGCTGGATGCCGAAATCAAAAGCACCATTCCCTGCACACAGATCATCGCGCGCGACGAACCCGAAACTAAAAGCCTGAAGCTTCAACATTGCTCCAGCCTCAAACTTGATGCTCCTTCCATCCTTGTCATAGGGGAAAAAAAGAAACTCCTTCAGACACTGAAACCCACCGCAGCTGATGGTGAGTGTTTCTTGGGGAGGCTGCTTCGTGTACAAGAAACAGAAGAGCAGTGCACGCAGGTTCTTGAGCACATGAACATCTTGTGCTCCTACTTGTCCGACGTTGATGGACAAGCAGGTGAGCTCGGAGAGGGAGGACATCCACGCCGGAACCCTGGTGAAGTAGACGGGCCCGAACATCTCAAAGCTCTGCAGACGACGAGGCACAGGCTACCATGAATCGACCAAGAAGTCCACAGAGTAGAACACATTCTGGTAGTAGTCTACGCGTAGAGACTGAAGGTCGCGTTCCCCAAGCTTTCGGAGAGCTGAGGCCAAGGACTCCTTGTAGCTTTCCTCGTCTGTGATATAGCCATTGGGATGCCAGCCCACGCGGAGCATCTTCAGTCTGGTAAGATCACCAAGCTCCAGCACGATGTCTGCCGTGTTGCTGCTGCCATCAAACTTTGAGAGCTCTTCGAGGGATTTCATGTTGGAAATTCCTTTTGGGAATTTCACACCATTCCACACAAACAAGCGCACCAGTTGGCTTAGTTCAATGATGGTCGCCGGCAATTCTTTCAGTTTCATGCATGTCCTTAGGTCCAGTGTCTGCAAATGTTTCAGCTTCCCAATTTGCCTTGGGATCTTATTGATGTTAGTTTTTCCAAGTCTCAAGTACCTTAATTGATGTAGATTTCCGATATCCTCGATATGGATGTGAGCGTCTTCCATGTCTTGCCAATCCTGCAAGTCTAATACTCGTAAAACTTGAAGGTGCTAGCTCTTGGCCAAATGATGTCATCCTTATATTTGCCTTGGAGGGAGAGGCGCCGAATCGTGTTTGTTGGAGTTGAGAAATTCTCATTATCCAATAGAGAGAGAAAATTTTCCTCAGTTGAGATGGATATAATGAGGTCAAGCATGATATCATGGACACGGCAGGCCTTTGGTCTACCACTATAGTCAAAGTCCATTGGTTGAATCATATTCCTATTGATGAGTTCATTGAAGTACCTTTCTCCTACCTCCTCCAGGCTTTGTCCTCGTTGTTTCTTGATGAATCCTTCAGCTATCCACCTCCAGATCAATCGCTCTCGATTGATCTCAAAATCCTCTGGAAATACACTTAGGTACAACAAGCAAATCTTCAATTGATGAGGTAGATCGTAGTAACTGAGAAATAATATCCTTTTTACAACTTCTAGATCTTCATCTTGCTCAAGTGCAGAGCCAATAGAATTATGCACCTTCTCCCATTCTTGCTTTGTAACTGGTTTGCTGGCTAATAGGCTTGCTATATTGATTATGGCCAATGGCAAGCCGCCACATTTTTTCAGTATCTCATGGACAACCTCTTTCAACTCAGGAGGACAATCATCTTCCTGGACAAAAGTCCTTTTCAACAATAAACTTTTCGAATCATCTGTATTGAGTGGCTTCATAGGATATACATAGTCTTGATGCGAAAAGCAGCAGGATTTAGCAACATCTTGAATGCGTGTAGTTGTCATTATTCGACTTGCATTATTATTCTGCGGGAAGGCACATTGGATAATTTTCCATGCTTGTTTGCTCCATATATCATCAATTATGATAAAGTACCTGTTATGCAATTTATAAAAAGGTAATGGTATTAATGAATGGTAAGTTTCTATAATTTGTTCAGAGAATTACCCACCAAAAAACAAACAAACTTGCTACAACAAAAACAAAAAGGAACAGATAAAATATATGGAAATAATCCGGACATAAACATATTTTTAATTGCCGACACAAGTTTGGAGTTCCAAGTCTAGTGGCTCGGGCCGAATTAGAATAGTTTTAGTTTGATCGTATTTTCATTTGTAATTTAAATGCACATCTTGGTTCGCTCCAGCTGCTTTTTGTCCACGCTCCAGCTGTAATTTAAATGTACATCTTAATTGTCCACACTCCCGACTGGAAAACCAGTTGGGACTGGGCATACGAGAGTGATTTTTTCCCGTGTGTACATAGCTGTCGGAGTCCGCCATCTACCTTTTTGCAGAGTGCCGCTATACTAAGACGATCAAGACATCTGTTGCACAGTGAATCGCTTGTGATTTCATCAACCTGACAACTTGGAGAACCTTCTCTCCAACCCGTGATTGATAAGAATCGGTTATATTCGTATCTGGAACATCGCAAAAGCAATGACAATACTGATAGTGCTAGTCGCTTGGAAAAATATGAAAGGAGCTGAACGTCCGTGGTCTACGGCGACTTTACCGAATAACTTGACCGCTGCCCTTAAAAAGGAGACTGAAACTTGGATCCTAGAGGTCAATACGCTAGCAGAGCTGTCATCCGCAAAATTAATACGTTCTCTCGAACTTCTTGTTTTTCGGGCCTCTCCACGCCCCCTTGCCTTACCCATCCCTCTCACTCTGTCTCGCACCGTACGAACTTATGTTTTTTCTTTTTTTCCATGAAGTAATATACGGCAGCTCTCCTGCCACGGTTCAAAAAAAGTACAATTCCCTGGCTCAGTTCATGGCAGCTCAACAGAATAATTGTTTGGTCTAGTTATCTTGTTTGACCAGTCCCAGACCTGGCCCTGCAAGACGTTCATGGCAAGCTCAACAGAATAATTGCTTGGTCTAGTTATCTTGTTTGACCAGTCCCAGACCTAGCCCTGCAAGACGTAACCAATTGGACTTCTTTCAAATGTGGCTTGGCTCCATTTTGCTTAGGTTTTTTAGGCCTTACTCATTACGACTTGAACTTTTGATTTCTAATTTATTTTTCACTATTCAATAAATTTATCTTTTTCTGATTTTTTTGGCTTTTTTGAGCTTTTTATCGGTTCTTTTTTCGTATTCGTTTGTACTGTCCGTGATAGACTAACTTGTTTTTCTATTTTTAAATTTTTTAAATTTAATTACGCCAAATAAGCCACTGTCAGCTACAGTGTTTTTCAGCCAGTTACAGTGCTTTTCAGCCATATGCCACTTAAAATAAGCCTTTTTGAGTAGGGCCTAAGCAGTTCACCAAACAGAAGAGGTAGGGTCTATCCTAGGGTTCTGAGAACCAGCCAAACTGACCGATTTTCGGTTTTACTGGCTTAACCAGTCCCCGGTAAAATAGGCTGCCAGGCAAAACTTTTTGGCCCAATTTGAAATTCTGGCGGCCAGCTGGCCCAAGCGATGGCGACCATGTTGCCCTAATACTGGTGGTGTAACTCACTTTCCTCTTTGTCTTCATCAGTTCGTCACCCCTCAGTGAATCACCCGATCAACTGCTCGGTGCGTCCCCCCAGTCCCCCCACTTGCCCTTAGCTCTCCCTGCTGGCCGATGACCGCCACTAACCCTGAGATGTGATGCTACTTGTGCACAAGGATGTCTTCGAGGGAGATGGAGACAGAGAGCTGGTGATGGAGTGAGCTTAAGATGGGCGTGGTCTCGGCGTGGCACATGGTGTAGCTGGTGTTGGCGCACAGCCAGGTGTGGATGTAGTCGTTGTGGAAGTAGTGTGTACACCCAGGCAGCATCCGCACCGCCTCGCCATCCGTGAAGTCCACCAAGCATACTGGGCACCTCAACTCACTCCACTCCTCCTTCCGATACCAGTACACCATCATCACCGTCGGCTACACTAGTTGCACCTGCGACGATGAGCTCAAGTCCAGGCTGTAGTTCGCATCGTCCTACAGCGGTGGCTGGGGGTTGCTGGCTCCCCACTTCGGCAATTCATTCCTCTCAAATCCCCATTAAATGGAGGGTGGCGGAGGGGGAAGCCTGGACGACGATGGAGATTGGGGCAGGGGTGGGAGAAGGCAGGACGGTGGTGGAGGCTGAGACGAGGAGGGCTATGGCGAAGGCGAAGGTCTAATTTCATCAAAAAAATTCAGCCGATTTTTGGCCGATTATCGGTGATATTCAGCCGATATCAATTCAATTTTTTTGGAAAGATACTTCTCGAAAATCAGCCCCCCCCCCGCGTGGCCAGTAGAATTTTGATTCCAATAATGTAAACCCTGTTGTATCCTATCCATGGTTGAACATTTCGTCCGAAAGGTGACGAAATTTCGGAGATTTCACTCCTTTCGGAGGGCAGCAAAAGAATAATCATTCGGCCAAAGTTTATCCGAATTTATCATCATTTAAATTTTGTTTAAATTTTGTCCAAAATTTGGTTAAATTTTATCAAATTTTAAATGATGTTTTGAAATTTTCATCCAAAATTTTGGCCGAAACGAACGAAATTTCGCTATCTCGTCGCTTTCATTGGCCAGCGAAAAAATTTTAATACCGAAAGTTTTTTCCCTGATCCTACCTACGAAACGGAGAAGTGACGATAACCTAGCTAAAACCCAACATAACTGAAGTGTGTTTATCTGGATGACTAGTACAAACCCAAAACCTTTGAATCCATCAGGATTGAAAACAAAGAAATTTGTTAATTTATTATAAACCAGCTACAGAATACTGACATCTAATATACTGTAAAAATAGCGTGCACTTGCATACCTGTTGTTTTGGAGGTATTCTTTAATAATGTTAATGAGTTGGTACTCTTGTAATGTTTTGTGCTCGAGGTCTTCTATTATCCTCTTGATATGTTGCTTCTGATCATCTGATCTTGGCTTGCTTGTGTCAAGAACTTGCTGGAGTATGTCGGTCAGGATCTTATTTATATTAGGAGTTCGAGACACAGACACAAAAGCTGTACAATCAAAATGGCACCTGACATTTTGGTAGACCTGATTGGCAAGTGTCGTCTTGCCTAAGCCTCCAAATCCAACTATGGCGACAACCCTACGTTGTTGCACCAAGTCAATGCCCTCGGCGAGCCATTTGATAAGCTCATCCCTGGGGCCTTGGATGCCCACTAGTCTACTGGCCTCCTCAAAGAGTGCTGGTAGCCTAGGATCAATGGCCAAAGAGGTAGAACTGGAGGTGACTGTGTCAATTTCATACCTGTTGCGCAGGTTATTTACCCCCATCGCACGTTCTTTCAGCTCAGAAATCTGGCCAGCAATGCGGTGGCGTACTCGCAGAGTCTTGAGCCGGCGAGATGTTTTGCGTATGATACCGTCACAGGCATCATTCTCGCTGAGGTGGTGCATGAAGACATCAATGCAGTCTTCCACATCGTAGGATAGCTCTCGCACCTGGCGCATCCACTCCTTCACTTGTGCGCCGGGCTCCTCCAACTGTGATGCCACCTCCAATGCAGTCTTCATGGTCCTCAGCTCGTCTCGCAGAAATGCGATCTCACGACGTACACCTTTAAGCTTGCCATACTCACTCCCAAGTAGAGTGGACAGCTTGCCAAGGAGGGGGTCCATCAGCCCTATCAATGCGCTCGCCGTCGCTCCCACCATCTTTGTTTTCTTGATGACTTCACTCTGGTTTCTTTGGCGTCTCTTTTTCTTCAAACTCTAGGCTCTCTTGCATGTGGCAGACTAGCTATACGGTTACTTCTGGTGGTCTCGGAAACTAGATATTGAAGCTTCGATTTATCTTATGATTTGAAAGCTTGATTAGGACTTTGGAGCAACTAAATTCCCTCTCTTTATAAAAGGTGATAACTACCACGAGGCAATGTTCGAACTGGATGTGCACAGGGAAATTAGTGGGGACTTGACGCTAGCTGGTCCTGATGTCCTGGGAATAATCGAAAGCAGGGCTGATCATGTCAAAAGCAGCCCTATCAATGGAAGATGATTCTGGGAATAATGTAATAAAATGTGAAAACGGAGATGGCCGTCATGTGAAAAGCCACCGTGATCTTTGCATGTTGCCTATAATTAAAGGCACCATGCATGCCCATTATCATTACTATGACAGCATCAAGCACTGTCGCCCTGATTCCAACTAGACAAAATTCCATTCAACTTTGCGTGAGCTAGTAACCGCTGGATCTAAATTTTATATGAAACATGGAAAGTGCTGCACATGTTTTTTTTTCTTTTCATTTGTAAAATGTTGGTTGAAAAAGATATTAAATCATCATTTGATAACTAATGAGAATGAAACAATTATTTCCTGCATTTTCACATAAAAATATTTAAAAGAAGTTGGAAATGGTAACTATAATACTATAATCGGCATAAATTTTCCATGCTCAAGAAAGGTGAAGTTTGTTGTGAATATTAACTTGTGCTTTAAATTTCACTATTTTGTTTTCTCCTACCAATGATTAAGTCTGGACCTGAAATTTATACTCTGCCACATTGCCATCATAAATTCATATTATTACACATGGAAATTGTTGCCACTCAAATGCTTAAATTGAAGAAGCAGAAGTCAGAGTTCAATAAGCTGCCTATTATTCCTACAAAAAAAAGAAGATCTTCATTATATTGGAATTTTTTTTGTAGTTGTGCATGTGCATGATATGTATACAATCGCAAAGCTGTATATTGTTAGATACACCTTTTGTAACATCCAAAAATTATCAAAACTAGTTTAGTTACTTTTAAAAATAATCATTTATGCATTTTTGGGATTTTTAAACATTCCCAGTATTTATTTAAAATGTTTTCTTAATTTTCAAGCAGATAAAAAGAATTTCTAAATTAATTAAAACTTTAAAATATCCTAAAATAATTTATGTGGGCTCTAAATATTATAAAGTGTCTCTCTAAGAATGTGAGCAATTTTTGGAGTTAGTTTACTAATTTTAAAATTTTAAACTTAATTTTTGTAATTAAATCAATTAGAAAATGATTTCAAAATCCGACTTTGTCCATGGGCCGAATCCTTCCTCTTGGCTTGGCCTATTCCTGTTATAGCCCACTCCTAGCCGGTGTGCCACCTCAGCTTACTACCACCTCTCTCTGCCAACCCCCATGCGAGTACATGTGCTAATGTCGTCGTCTGCGCCCCAATGATATCTTGCCATTCTGATTAGAATTGCCACTCCTGCAAGCTCATTGGTCCTCACGACATTCCTTCCCGTCATCCGCAATCCCTAATACCCCTCCCTTGTCCTCCTTTGCTTGTTGAGCATCAGCAAGATACATGGTAGAGGAGTGCCCCTTTTTCTCCCGCCGTGCTACGAGCTTCTCACAAGTTCTACCTTCCTTCTCCTTTCTTTATAAGCCAAGCTGCTCATGTCATTTTCCTTAGCTCACCATTCCTGTCTTCCCTCCAAGGTTCAGAGCTTGAACCCTCGAGGTTTGCTAGGAATGACACCGTCTACCACGGTGCCGGCTAGCACGCTCCACGGCTATCTCCTCGTTGGTGAGTTTCTCCTTGCTCACTACCGCATCCAAGCTTGTCAAGACCCGAATATGTAAATTCAAACTCTCCTATGTATTCTACACTACTCTATAATCAAGTTAGTGCATACAGTGAAAATATAGATGAAATATCAATCATGATCATGATTAACTAAGAAAGATGTGAATATTATTAATTATCACCTTATAGCTAAGCTTACAGATGTTAGCTTGAAGGGCTTAAATAAATATAGTGGCCATTCGACATGCCTATAAGTAATCGAGTAGGGAGCGAAGTTCTAATCTGTGAAGACATCGAGGTACTCCTCCATTACCTCTGGTTGAAATGGCTCTCCTTCAACAACTGAGCAGCAAAAGATATAGCTGTGAGTACATAGAGTACTCAGCAAGTCGTTTGCAACAAGATACAATATATAATGATGCAAGACTTACCAAATGATGGCTGTGTGGTTAACTTGCAGAAAGCAATAATTTAGAGTAAATACAATAAATAGATTGCAAGCAAATTTTAAAAACAAGTAATATGTAATTAAGTCAAAGGCATTGAATATATCATAAGTGAACCATAATTCACTTCCCTAAACCACAAGTGAACTATCATTCACTTCCCAACAAACCACACCAAGATTTTATGAAACTCTACCTCTCGTGTGAAATCTCCGAGTATTGTCCATAAAAAGGGATATGACTATTTGAATAGTTTTATACTCTGCAGAGGTTGCATAACCTTACCCATATGAGATAATCAAATTCATTATTGGCAATTACACGCTTCCTTGGGCGTGCTATGAAGTGATTATCACAAGGCTTTTACAATATTCAACCTCGACCTGATTTCGCCTGCTTAGGTTCCACCGCTGAATGGGTTAAATCTGCCCAAGTCAGAAACCCCCTCTTGTGCCAATATGAATCAATTACTACAACCACACTCACATTCATCTAAATGGCAGAATCAAAGTTAAAATATCACAAATTTGTTAGCCATGTCCATCCCATATTGGACATGTGGTTACATGGTTAGGCTCATATCAATAGCACATAAAGTTAAGTCCTTAATTACTACCCAGGTGAGACATCCACATCCCAATGTGCTGCAACACCCCCTTTACTGCACGACCACTCGTCTAAGTGAAAACTATTTTGTTTAACCAACACCAATGACACTACCATGCCATGGTACATAAATTTTATAACTATATCTATAACCACGATGTAATATCTTATTAAGTCAAAATTAATTAATTAATCAACATGTGATGATGAGTCCAACATAACAATAAGCATGGCAGCCTACTACCTAAGTAGATACTAGTATTACATCACTAGTTAATTTTATATCCTATGGTGACATGGAACCACAGCATTCAAATTATCAAAGGAGGAATTAATCAATTTGGTTAATAACTAGCAGGTACAAGTGTTTTGTAATAAATTAGTAATGCATGATAATTTAAAACAAAGTAATAATAAATATATTTAAATAATAGGTTCAACATGATCAAAGGTCAAGACTTGCCTTGGCTTTGCTCAGTTACCACTTCTTGGTCTCTAGTTCCTTCTTCTGCTCCTTCAAAAATGTTATCTAACGAGAGACATTTACCATTTCTTGGTCTCCAATTCCTTCTTCTGCTCCTTCAAAGATGTTATCTAACGAGAGAGAAAATAAATAAAATATAAAATAAAATACAAAAATAACCAAACTAGAACCAAAAGATAGAGCCCAATTTTATTTAAATTTAGAAAGAAAAATCAGGTCAATCGGAGTTTGGACGGAGAAGAACAGGCTCTCGGAAGATTGATTGGCTGAGAAAATACTGGAAATTGAAAAGTTTACTATGCTATGGACCGGGTGCATGGAATAGTACTGGTCCACCGTAGGCTTGGCACACAAAATAGTGCACACTAGCTGGGCTTGGCTGACGTGGTACTAGGGCTTACGTGGGATGACACGTGAGCAAGATTTGGTGAGGTGGCTCCAATGTGGCATGATGACATGGCAAGTGACGTGGCATGGGTGCAGTGCTATGAGCTGGTGACCTAGGCTAATTTGGCATGGGCGTGGCTACTGCCTGCATGACATGTTAGCTCCTTGAGCTGATGTGGCATGCCATGGGGTTGCTAACATCAATGTCGATGATGAGACTCTCGGACCGAGGATCAACGACAATGAGGGGCATGGTGGCATTGGCAAAGAGTTGTGGTGAGACCAGCAAGAAATAATGAAGGAGATGACATCGTCATGATGGCAAAGGTTGATGACATTGGCTAGCGATGAGAAAGAACAGTGGTGGCGTGATCGGGTGTACGGCGAAGTTGATGCACGACGATGATCAGGCAAAGAGGAGACGCACATGGGTTAGAATGTGGCGTGACAAATTCTATGGTGAGGTTGGCAGTGGAGGAGGCTCACTAGCTTGGGCAAAATCTCTTGTCGAAGTTGTGGTGGAGGCGGAGACACGATCCTAAATTCCAGCGATGGCGTGAGGCGAGGTAGTCGAGGGCGGCTTGGGAGGAGTTTTGGGGCTCGACATGCATCTTTATAGTGCAGCTGAGGAGAAGTTTATGGCATGTACACCAAGGCAAGGATAGTGGCATCAAGCGAGACTTAGAGGTGTTTGGGATGAGAAAACATATCCGACATGCGGGTCCCAATCGGTAGCGATGGCGTGGACAAGGTGTGCGGATTAATGATGCATGGTGCGAGCGGGCTAGACTACGAGTTGGGCTATGGAGAGAAATGAGTTGGGCCATGGGTTGATGGCTGGGCTGAGAGGTGGGCTGCAGGCAAGCTAGGCCAAAAGAAGAAGAGGGGCTGAAGGAAGAGAAGTTGGCCCAAAGGATTTTTAGGGATTTTGGAATTTTAGAAAAAGAATTAAATCAACTTAAGCTCCATAAAATAGCGAAAAGATCTAAGAAAATACAAAAAAATTCCTCGTAACATAGGGAACCCAATAAAACTAATTTTAATTTAATTAATGTTTATTTTATTCACATTAAATCTTTTTAATTTCTAAAATTCAAATTAAGCTTTAATTTATTCAAGAAAATCCAAATGGTTATTTTGACTTTAAAAGCTTGAAAATTATTACAAAGCTCGTCTTTTGGCTTTTCTTACTCAACTCCTCACTCAATTGTAGTTGGATGCAGCCCCATTGCTGGAATTGAGTCGTCATCCTCCGCTTTGGCCACCGCCCCCATTCTGGTTCTTCCTCACTGATCAATGAGTCTCCGAGCAATACCTTGCTCTTGGACCATCTCCAGCCCACAAGGAAGCTGACTCGTGCCCTTCCTTGTTCTTTCTTTCATCGTAGCTCACCGTCGATGTGGAGCTCATCGCGGTCGTCCTTGCTCATCACTGACCAACCACCTCTGACTTTCCCTGATGTCTCTGACCTCACCATCGAGCTTGTGGTAAGACACTAATGTCGAATGACCTTCATTTTTTACTTGAGTGAGTAGTTTATGTTGTTTCCCCTATCGTTATATCCATGGCGCCACCGTAGAGGTCGTCGCCACCACCACTCCAGTGACCATTGGTCCCTAATACATGCCCCTCGTGTCGCTTTCACCCCCAAAACCCTTCTTTGTGTCCTAATCAAAGCCTCTATTGTTCCCTCGCTCGTTCCTTTGTAGCTCTGCCCAGCATTGCCGCTATACTCTCACCTCGCCGCCGGCAAGCTTTGCAATGAGCTCCATGGGCGCCATCGAAATCCCTTGTTCCCCTCTCTTTGCTAGGTGGGACCTGCCTGTTAGGTGGCCACAGCATTGTGCCAGTGCTAGAAGTCACTAACATGTGGGCCCACATGTCATTTTTCTTTTTAGAAATGATTTGGTAATTTGAATCTATGATCTGTAGGCCCAGCCCGTTAAATCATTTTAAAAACATGAAAAATAACAAATATGCTTTAAATTCAGTGATAGTATGCCTTGTACATAGGGTATAATATTTTCATAAGTATACCTTCGACATCACCCGATAGCACAATATTTTCCCTTTTCTTTTTCAGCATTTTTCAAACCGAACCAAATTCAAATGCTTATAACTTTCGCATACAAACTCCAAATTGAGTGAAGCTTGTTTCTAAATTTTTATAAGATCATGATATTTCATAATATGAAAACATAATTGATTTTTGCCTATGTTTGAATTTATTTAGTATTTATTTGTGATATTTGGCTTTATACGATAGATATCGGCGTTTCAGAAATGGTTCAAGGTTGATCCAGAGCAAGATACAAGTGTTCAACAATAAGGAAAGCACCCCTATTTAACCATGTTAATCATATATTTCACTATTATGTATATTGCTTTTTTAGAATTATTATGCATGCACATAATTTCGTTAAAAATTTCTATATTTGTAAGGTTAGTAGTTATATCCAATTGTTGCATTGACCCTACCTTGATAAATTGATGCTCTCACATTGTCACCATAGTATTACTATCCACTACTTGTATATTAGTTGTGGAATTGTAGATGAAGTGAATAGTCAATGCTTAGCCATGCTCATATCGGTACTAGTTGTGCTATGTTGTAAGTTGGTCAAATTGTTAAAAAATGGGAAACACTTATATTTTGATCCATCGATGGTACCTCTGTTATCTTGGTTAATAAATACAAATTGAAAACATGTTTTAGACTTGGGTGAGTGGTTGTAGAGACCAGTACGGTTAGTACAAGACTTTGGTTTGTGGTTGTTTCGCCTGGGTCATTAAGTACTGATGTATTGTGTCACAGATCCAAGTATTTTCATAAAACCACATGATCCAGACTGAGATAGACCTAGATGAATAAATTGGATAGTCTCAACTTTGGTTTCGTCATGTGTTGAATGTGGGTGTCGGTTAGACATGTAGTTCCCACACGGTGCAAGATGGAGGCTTCCAACTAGGTGGATGGAACCCTTTGGTAGTGAATTCTTAGAGAACAGAATTGTGTTGAGATGATGTATTGTAAATGCCTTGTGATAATCACTTAGTTACACACTCATGAAAGCGTGTAATGGCTGACATTATGAGTTGATTATCTCGTGTGGGTAAAGTGTGCAATCTCTACAGTATATAAATCTATTCGAATAGTCATGTCTCCAGTCATGGACATCGCTTGATTATATCCCAGAATAAGTATGGATGGGGAAATCCATGCGGGACTTGGTCGGCAAATTTATCATTGTTTTGTCTTTAGGGCAATAAGCCTCTTATTTAAATATGTTATTTATGTTTTAATATTATTTTTTTTATCAAATTCAAGTGCTCTTACAACTTCTGATTACAGTCTATTACTCATTATGGCAAATGAAAGCATGCTTTGTGCATCTCTCTTGACATAGCCTTGCATACTATATAACTTTGCTACAAGTCTTGCGGAGTACACTTTTATACTTATAATTGCTTGTTGAATACTATCAAAGCAAGAGAAGGAGATCTCCAGATTATTTACTTTCACGCTCGGGTTTTGCTAAGGAATTCAATGTTTACTAAGGTTTAACTCAAGTTAGTTGCCTGTGGTGGGCCATGGCATGCTTGCTAGAACTTTTTTCTCATTCATCATTTATTCTGTTGCTATTTACTTGTTATGCAAACTATTTGGCTGGTCGGCCCTTTTGTCAAAAGCTTAGTTGTATAAGGCTATGTTTGCATGTTTATTATTATATGCTACTTTGTTTATTCATACATGTATGGATGTGGTACTAAGGATGTTGAATGTGTGTACTAGCCACTGATCATGGGACTAGTATGGTATATGCATAAGGGTTCAGAATTAATTTTTTTGAGTCTGACAGTGTTGGTATCAAAGCCATATTGACTGTAGATTAAAACTTTAGTTAGAAATGGCTGATGGATTAAGGATCTTTGTTTTTTTGAAACATAGCTTCAAAGTTATAAAATGGTTGTGAAAAATATAAGTATCATTGCTATCCTTACATTCTGTTAGCATTTTCATCTATCCAAACCCTTACTTCCCTTATCTTTCTTATCACTACTCTTGTCTTCATTTGATTGTATCAACCTCATTTTCCAATACTTTACTCACTTTGAATTTACTAAATGGATAAGCACATTTTCTATAGTAAAGTTCAAGACCATGGACTTGCTATGGCCGAGAAGCAACCAGTTATAAGACAAGTGGTTAGAAGAGATATGTGCACCATCCATGTGGGAGAAGACCTCCTATGTGTGCTCAAGTCTGAAGGAAAGGAGTTGAAGAGATGATGGATCTCGCTGCCCTCAGGAGCCAACTCCATCAAGAATGTAAGTGTCATCAAGACTAGACCCTTATGGCTAGGTTACTAGGGCTCACTTGTTAATGCTAGTACATGTGAGCTATGTACCATTTTTGTGATGAATTAGGCAAGTAGATGCTGCAATGCTATGGTTGTGTTATGCTACTTATGTGCCGTATAGTTTGCCTATTTACCCATGGGAGGTTGTATTTTGCAAACCATGTGAAAACCTAATATTTATGTCAAATTAATTGTGTGCTGTTCTTATGGTTTATTTATTTGTTTATCTTGAGTTGGTTGATGGCTTTTGCAAATTAAGTCATTATATCCCACGATGTCCTACTTACCTTGTGCTATTTCCCTCTCACCTGTTCTTGTAAGTGTCAGTCTTTTTGCAAAGTGCAATTTAAGAGGTAGTAAAGAAAAGGATAAGAAAGTGAAAGGTGCATACCGACAAGAACCACCGACCATAGAGCAAGTTGTTTCTAGTTAAAAGTGCCTAGTTAATGGACAAAGAGCAGCGATTGATTGTGTATCATCTTCATGGTCTGAGGTAACAATTTTGAATGCTGATTATTGGAGGTTGGTAAAAGAGATGTTGATCAATGTTCACTTTGTAAACTTGTGTGTGTCGGATTGATTTGATCTTTTAGGATGCCAAAATGTAAACCTTTGAAGAATAAATTAAATTTTGGTGGTTATGAAAGATAATTGGATTGGTATGTTTATTTGATCAATGGAATCATGATATACTATCACTTGGGGCTTTGCATAGACTTTCGGATTGCATTCTTGTTTGGATTTAATGCTATTCATGGTCGTGAAAGACAGGATATGTTTAGGACATATAATCTGATTTTAAATTGTATAATGTTTTGGTGGAATGATTACTTAATTCAAGATAGTTATCAATTGAGGTCTACGGGTGCAATTGTGGTGTAGATTAAGATTATGAAAGTATGCACTATGAAAAAATTGAAGAAAATAGGATCTTGATCATTAATGAATATGTGGGTTGAATCATGGATATGAATCTTGAATAGATTGGGTTTTAGTTTGGTATGGTGTGGTTTGATCTAAATTGTCTTATGATTGCTTGTGGAATTATAGAGAGATCAAATGGGAAATTATCTAAATGTTAGATAGCTTATTGGTGGATTAGCTAATTGATCAAATAAGTGGATTCAATTTGATTTCTAGAACTTCCATATGAGACATAATTGTGTGCTCAATTGGATTATAGTGTTGGGCAGAACAATTGATATTGGTGGAAATTTGGTAGAGGTTATTATTGATTCTTAGGTTTATCAATTTATTTCTACTTTTTGGAGTTTTAAGCATTGAAGTAATAAAATTTCAAATTGATGACACTAGAGTTTTAATTGGAGAATATGGAAATATGATAGTGTCACACATTTGTGGATTGGATGAATATTGTAGCAACCACATTTGAGTCTTGAAACAACAGGGATAGTTTTAATTTATAGGTAGTTGAAAGATGAGAAATATTTGGTGGATGACATGATTACAATGTAATGTTATCTTGGTGGATGACCTACCCAAAATTGGAGTAATGTGGAAATACTTGAATGTGCAATGCTTGGTGGATGTATGGCATGTGTAATTTTTAGGCCATATAGATTTGTGGATTATAGATCAATTTGTGGGAATATATTGATAAATTAAAGGATCATGTGATTAATCAAAGGATGTGATGAATTGACTTGGTGGATTGATTTAGTTTGTATGATCGTTAATAAAATGAGAAGCTGGATTTTTACCCAGGATTCTTAAGCTTGATCCTAGATAATTGCTTTGATTATCTAGCCATGTGATTTAACTTTGAGGAATTACTTATATTTGTGGATTTTGGTGAATGTTACCCTTGATGGTTGGGATGTGAATTATATTTAAAATCAGTGAGACTATAAGGGTGAGTTATAAGAATGTGTATGGTTAATACTGAACATATGTTGGAAGGTTGTTCAAATTGGATTCCTAAAGTGCATATTGTGGATTGAATAATGGGTTGGAGTTAGAAATTAGAATTGTGATTAGATCATAATTTTTTAGTGATTACTTTTGGTAATAAAATGGGGATTGTTGAAGTTGAAATTGGATTTATAGTTAGACTATAATACTTTTTGGAGATACTTGAGAAAATAGTGGTGAACACCATAATGTTGTGGTGGAATAATGGTATAGTGGATTACATCAATAGAATTTGTGGTGAAAAATATTTTTTTGAAGTATAATTGATCATAATTGTCATATAAGGAGAAAAGCCTAAAGGTAGTATTAGCTACGATCAATGCCTAAAGCTCAATCTTGGTTCTGTTAAAAGATCATAATTGGAATGTCGTCTAAATTGTGTCTCTAATTAAAGAAGGATGGCACGTTGTTTAGTTTGGAAATCCCACTAAGGAAGCAAGGATGGAAAGAAACCTACCATTTGGAGGCACCATCTTAGCTAATGGATCTTTGTGAGTATTTCCTGTGTTTCATAATGGAAGAAGTATCTCCGAGTTTCAACAAAGCAAGACCCAATTGGAGATCATCGATGTACAATATGATCTCACCTATTGGAAGCACCCAATTTGCATTTTAGAAGTCGAAAGCCACACAAAGAGCAAGACCATTAAGATGTGCTAGGTGCAGTGGAGCAACCACACCGAAGATGAGGTGGCACACAAGCATGAAGACTTCCTCAGAGCTGAGTTCCCACATCTTTTTCACGATTCGTCCGAATATCGGGGACGAGATTCTTTTTAAGGGGTAGTTATGTAACATCCCAAATTCTCAAAGAAAGTTTAATTATTTTCAAAATAATCATTTATGCATTTTGGGTTTTTTCAAGATATCTAGCATTTATTTAAAGTGTTTCCTTAATTTTCAAGTAGCTAAAAATGAATTTTCAAAATTGATTAAAACATGAATAGATACTAAAAATAATTTATTTGGGCTCTAAATATTCAAAAGTGTCTCTCCAAAAATTTTCATAATTTTCTAAGTTGGTTTCCTAATTTTAAAAATTCATACTTAATTTCTACAATTAAATCAATTAGAAAATGATTTAAAAATCTAGCTCCATCCGTCAGTCGAATCCTTCCCTCTTGGCCTGGTGCATTCCTATTTTGACCCACTCTTGACATGCGTGCCACCTCAGCTCGCCACCGCCTCTCTCTGCCAACCCCCGTGTAAGTACATGCTACACCAACGTCGCCGTCACCACCTAGACCATATCTCACTGTTTTGACCAGAATCACCACCCCCGCAAGCTCTATGGCCCTTGTGCTATTCCATCCCATCATTCACAATCCTTGTTACCCCTCCCTTGCACTCCTTCACTTGTCGAGCATCCGAGAGATGCATGGCGGACGAGCGCCCCCTTTTCTCCCGCTATGCTCTAAGCTTTTCACAATTCTCCCATCCTTCTCCTTTCCTTATAAGTCAAGATTCTCATGTCATTGTCTTAGCTCACCATTCCTTGTATTCCCTCCGAGGTTCAGAGCTTGAACCCTTGAGGTTTGCTGGGAATGGTGCCAGCGAGCAAGATCCACGACTATCTCCCTATCAGTGAGTTTCTTGTTGCTCGATACTGCGTCCAAGCTCATCTATTGGCCATTCTTACTCAACTCCTTACTCGATTGCTATTGGATGTATCCCTATTGCTAGAATTGAGTCATCATCCTCCGCTCCGGCTGCCGTCCCCATTCAACTCTTGTGCATATCATTTGCACCTTTAATTGTTAAACAATAACTCTTGTGCATTTCCCCATTCAACCACTGTTGAACAATGATTATGTTAAGCTTCAAAATAATAACCAAAGTGCCTTTATAGGATATTTTCTAACATATTCTACCAAGGGTATTTTGGTTACTTGGAACCCCTAAATATGCAATGGAAGCATGATTGAATCTAACAGACAACAATGTTACATGAGTGAGTAGACTAAAATCTAAATTACACGAGTTTGTGTACACTCTCACTTTCAAAATGTTTTGATTTGATCCATTCCAATTGCAGTGCCATTTAAGTGCTGGGTGAGAAACAACTCCACTTTACTCATCTTGGGAACCAAAGCTTAAGTTAGGTTTGGTTAAGGCTTGCCAAAGGATTTTTTAAAAAAATATAAACATATTTTTTTATTAATATTACTGTGAGACCATGTGTAGGTCACCCTATAGTTGTGATGAGTAATTGACTTATGGATTAGAGTTTGTGTGAAGGTTGAGTTTAGTTTTTGAGGATTTTGCAAAGGTTTGCTTTTTGGCTGTTGACTTCGTGGCCTACGACTACTGGTGTCATCTCGCTATTTATGACTTTACGGTCAATCGGTCTGATTAGCAAGCTGATCGGTAGAACGACCACGGGGTAGCGATGGTATTTGCAATCTGGTCAATGATCGTAGCTTCTGCTGGTCGTGATCTATAGTCGTAAGTCATGGCGATCGATAGCCATAGCGATCAGTTGTGGAAGTCGTAGCCTGGTGATCGATGGTTGTAGCTTACTGCCTGGTCATGATCGGTAGTCGTAAGCTGTGTGTTTGATGGTCATAACAATCAGTCGTAAGCAGTTGTAGCTTTTGCTGATTGCGATTGATAGACGTAGCCGATGTGAGCGGTGGTCGTAGCGATCTGTGTAGTAATTGTAGCCTGTGTCTTCGATGGTCATAGCGACTAGTGGTGATGGTCGTAGGCTACTGGTTTATCCTGGTGGGCTGAGTTTGTTCTCTGGAGTTCTTGAGTTCTAATTAGGGTTGTCTGAGGTGTTTATTTCTAATGTGCACATGAGTTTATTGCTTGCTTCTAGGATTAGGATCAGTATTTTCAGTGCATACTTTTTGCATTATGTATTGTATGGATAAATTGCACAAATTGATGATCTTTGTGTATTGTGTGGTGCTATGTAATGGTTTGCTTGTTGGTATTGGTTGCAGGACTTCGAAGCTAGGTCGTGGTGAGGCATAGGAGGACCGGGACTAGGCAAAGGGAGGTGTTGAGGTCTAGAATTGTCAGGAAGATGCTAAGGATGACCGAGGCTGGTAAGGTGGTTGTAAGCCAGGATGACGAGAAACTGGAGCAAGAGATACCAGAGGTGGACATGACGGGAAACAGCAAGGTAGACTGGGACTAGGCTCAGGGAGGAGCCGAGGTCCTGTGCGGTCAAGGATGCTGGGTGCTGTCATGCGCAAGGAGAAGCACGTGGTGCACCATGTGACTTGGGTCGTTTGCAAGTGAGGACGGTTCGGTGGGATCCGAACATCTGAGAGGCTTGACAACAAGTCATTGAGGCCACATGAAAGATGGCGAAGCATGGGCGAAGCTTCGTGGCAAAGGAAGCGGGAAGCTTCGAGGAAGGCAGTAGAGGGACATTTTGGTAAATTGCCCAATACCGGGAAAGGGGTGGTATGTGAAATTGTGGCGTTGGCCTAAGTGGTTTAGGTCCTGTATGTGCTAAAATTGTGAAGTGGATCAAGTGTTGGTTCACTAATGGGTTAATGGATGTAAGCCACTTTGAGAAGTATGCGTGAGTAAAACCCGATGTTAGGTGGGGTTAACATGTTATCCTTGGTTGGACTAATGGTAGGATCCATTAGGTCTTGGGTTCATTGGTGAGCCTATAAAAGGGAGGAGAGGCAAGAGCTAGGGTAAAAGAAGATTGGCTAGGCCTTGTGGTGGCTAGCTCATCCTCCCTCCTATGGGAGTTAGGTTAGAGAGTGGGTGTGGAATCTAGGCTTAGAGCTTGGTCCTCTCAAGGGAGTGGCTGTGAAACCAATCATCTGAGCAATACATCAATCTTCAATGTACATTTTGTGTATCTTTTGTCTGGTTGAGTTGGCTCGGCTTTGATTTGGTTCTTCCTCTATTCTTTGGTTGTTCCTTTTCCCTTCTTGATCCAAGTGGAATTTCTTGCTTATTTGGTGATGATCTGATGTGTTGTATTGTGTGGAATCATACTCAAAACCATCTTAGCTATTCTTCTCCCATGAGCACGGTCTGTTCATTTCCCTGATCTAGAAGTCGTGGTCATGTGCGTGCTCAATTAAATTGCAAAAGGCTCTCAACTTGTTTACTAAGTTTTCAATCCAAGATGGGAGTAGCCTCTTGAGACCTAAATCTTGTTGTGTTCAAGGTTTCACAACCATTTGATCTTTTAAGCAAAAGATATGTGGATTTTAGATCTTGCGGTCGTGCGCTGCTCTATTCTTCCGAATGAGTTTTACGACCATGGTCGAGTTTCAGACTGAAGCACGTTGCTTTCGACCACGTTCAGTCTTTTGATCGCTTCGCACTGTATTACTCTTGACCACGTTTAGATCTTTTGATTACTTTGTGTTCTTCTGTTGAATCTGAATTGAAGCAGTTGGTAGTCCATGCACTCTCTATCTAGAACATCAATCAGCTTTACAACTACGTTGGTTTCGACCATGGCCAAGCTCGAGACTGCATCGCACCGGTTTCGATCATAGTCACTCTTTTGACCGCTTCGCTTCTTTCTTCTACATGGGATTTCTGACTGCTCACGGATCCTCGTTTTCTCTGGTTGGTTTTGAGCTGAATCAATCTCACTGGTCACAAATCATTCGTTGGCCTTCGACCTCATTGGTTGTTCGACCATCTGTTGGTTTATGACCATGTTGGTACGACTATGTTGATCATTTTGGTTGCAGTCTGGTTCCAACCACGTTGGTTGTTCAACCACTCCATTGGCTTACGACCACGTTAGTTACAACTACAACAACCATTTTGGTTGCCGACTGGTTCTGACCACGTTGGTTATGACTACATCAACCATTTTGGTTGCCGACTGGTTCCGACCACGTTGGTTGTTCGACCACTCTATTGGCTTATGACAACGTTAGTTACGACTACGTTGATCATTTTGGTTGTTGACTAGTTTCGACCATGTTGGTTGTTCGACCACTCGTTGGTGTTCGACTACGTTATTTTTGACCAGGTTGGTTCCATCTGCACTCATTTTTTATCATGTTGGTTTTGGTCTCAATGGTTATCGACTACGTTGATTTTCATTCTATAGTCAACTTCCAACCACGTTGTTGAATCTTCGACCACGTTGTCAACTTTCGACCATGTAGTCGAGTTTACGACCACGTTGTCAGCTCTCAACCATGTTGTTGAATTTACGACCATGTTGTCAGCTTTTGACCATGTTGCCGGCTTTTGACCACGGTCTATTTTCCTACTGTATTCTCTCTGTTGTTGCGGTTTTCAAGTGGGTTTTCAACTCTAATCTTCATAGCTCTATAATTATTGGAGAAAAGGGTTAAATGAATACTTGGGGAGAATTTGAAGGCACCATTCACCCCCGTCTATTGCCTATCTGGTCGTACAATTACATAAATATATCATTGCTTAAAAAATTACATATGAGAGACCATGTGGAGGTATCCCCATGCTTGTGATGAGTAATTGACGCTTGAGTTAGAGAGTTTGAGTTTGTTTTGGGTATTTCATGCTTGAATATCTTTCACTAATGCTAATGTATGATTATATTGTTTCGAGCGGTGCTATGTGATATTCTCTTGTCTGTGATGGCTGCAGGACTTTGAGGCTAGGTCGTGGCGAGGTATGGATGGTCGGACTAGGCACAGGTGGTGCTGCCGAAGATGGAGAGGACTTAAAGTGGTCGCGAGGCGTGGATAGCAAGAAAAGAGGAAGCTTCCAGGAAGGTGCAGCACGGGCATATTGGTAAAATGCGAAGGCTGCAAAATGGAAGCGGATCTTGTTGAAGACAACGGGTAAAGGGCTGAGTTTGCTAGTGCTAACGGGTAAAGAAAATTGTGAACCCGGTAGTGGAGGCTATAAATAGAGGAGGTTAGGGTTTGGAGTTTGAGATCCTGGTTCCCTCCTTTCTTGTGTTGTAAGGGTTTTGGCTCCTTGCCTCTTTTGTATGTGAGTCTGCAGTGAGTGGGAATGGGCTGAGTCTTCTTGATTTTCCTTTTGTGTATGCCCTCTCAGGATGGGAGAATGTGTAGTTGGGTGTAGCACGTTTTGTTCTTTGACTGAGTGAGTTGGTGTGTGTTCTTCTTAGGATGAGAGACCTGGGATGAGATGGATGTAGAAGAACCATTTGTAATCATTCATGTCTCTGAATCAATATGACAAATCTTGTGGTTGAAATGCTATGGTTTCTTGAGCTTCTCTGGGTGTTTGGTTCAGTTCTGGTTTCTTCTCTGCTCTCAACTCTTCTCTGTATCATTTGGTTTTTGTGTTGAATCTTGGTCTTATAGCTGCAGAAACATTTTGCTTTGAACTGAGAATCGTCACAAAGCCCCTTGGCTAGGTT